>JAMZAV010000191.1:0-600000 GCA_024449915.1 Sweltsa coloradensis
AAACATGTTTGAATCCAGTATAATATGTAACTAATAAATATGTCTAGTTCGTATTAGAATCTTCTTTCAAATTAGGTGCCAGTATTAACGCTATTCATGGATGAAGTATTTCAAGTTTAAACAAAACAAGCATCCATATGCACAACAATTTAATAATTTTGTTTACTTGCAGATTTAAGCAATGCAGCTTAAAGCTGTTGTTACACTTTTTCTGTTATAATTTTTTTAAAGATATCTAGCCATGAAAAAAACATTCACTGTGTTTGTTGTAGTTATTTCTTCTAAATTGTCCAACTGAAGATCAACATTTTAGTTTAGAGTTATTCACAGAATGCTAGTTCAGTAATTATTGTACTGTGGTTTAGATTCATCCCTTGAAAATCCAACATGACTAAACAAAGAGTTGAAGAAATAATTTACATAGGTGGTTTAACTCTAAAACCTCGACACAAAATTACAAAATGAATGATGCAATTAACTAGGATAATAATTGTAAATCACTAAATTAGCAAAAACCACTAAAACAAAAGCAAATCTATATGGTGCTCAATTTTAAGCATACTAAAATACCTACGAGTGATATCAAAAATAATTTCTTACTTGTAAATGTAAAGTTAAAATAAACCCAACTCGGGCTAGTTATAGTACCTAGGCTAAAGGTGCTCTGCGCCATGCGCTGGAAAAACCAGGAGATAGGCTTCGAGCCCCATGACCGATTCCCAAAACAGACAGCAGCTTTTAAGTTGTAGACCAGTCATTGCAGTCACAGCCCAGCCACTTGACGGTTCTACGTATGCACTATGCAGCCATATTTTAGTAATTGATTAATCTACCTTTGCAACTTGCCAGTATGGCCCTCCTCTTGTGAACAATATGAAATGATAGACATCATTCCACAGAATATCATAGTAACCCATTGTGCCAATATTAAGCAGGTATGAGCGCCCATCACCACGTACTCGGAGAACCAGATGTGTGTACATTTGCCATTCAAAATAACTCTCTCGCTTAAATGATTTCTGTAATTCATCAAAATCAAATTCAAGGTTATTAGTTGGTTTTACATAAAATACATGCACAATAATAAAAATAATATTGCAAGTGTACTAACTCTTGCACGAACTGATTTCATGTTACAATATCCGGCTTTTTTTATGCGACCATCTTTTGGCACTTGTGTATTTAGTGTTCCTGTGAAGAGCGCTCTACCACTCTTAGTAGTTGTCAACTCGCACGTGCTATGGCCTTCCCCATGGTCGCTATCACTTGTTGACACCCACTGGGAGTAAGTTTGTGGTGAAGTAAAATCCCACACTTTATCTACTTCTCCTAAAAAATTTAACAAAACATTAAATTACAAGATTTTGTTGCTTAATGGTGTCTCATAGTAACGCACAAAGGCTATTCAAGATGATGAGTGGTGATATAGTGATTGATTGATTGATTGATTAAATATTGCTTAACGTCTCATATTTATGCACTTTGGCTAATCGAGACGATGAGTGGTGATAGATGAGGATGAAGTATGAACAGAAGGGAGGAGGGGAAACCCGGTACCAGCACGTAGCCTACTCCTTTCGAAAAGTGCCAAGGGGACCAACGGCTTAACGTCCCATCCGAAAGGACGGCGTAACTTTTGACAGTCATATAGGCTCCTCCACTAGCCCGGACTGCCGAGCAGACGCCGAGGAGAACGAAGCAGTTACACTAGCTTTAGAACCCTCCATCTGCTCTAACCAGCGGTATACGTGAGTTTCAGGGCAGAGCGGTCACCCACTCTACCCATGACCACGCCCGATTCTGCTTAACTTCGGTGTTCGAGTGGGAACCGGTTAAACGAGCTTGGCTAAACCGCTGGCTGTGGTGATATATACGAGGGTGAAGGACGATTACAAAAAAAAAATTCCTTATGCGGGATTTGAACCCACGTCCTTGTAGAGTCATACGCTTCGGACCATGCGCCCTAATCGTATTTGCCACCACGGCCGTTTTTAATCATATTTATATGTATGTGGGGGTATTTATATGGTAAACAGAGTTTATAAACATACACAGATGGGAGATGTTCGAGGAAGGGCCCATCAGTGGCGGTTTTTGACCTCAATGTCAGGTGTGTAATGCCCAAAAAAAAATGGCGCGGAATAGCTGGGGTCTGGAGTAAAGACCAGCCGCCAGAGGCAAATTTGCCTTAGGTGTTGTTCTTCCCCTGTGTATTAATTTTAACGTAAAATACACTTATTAATACTTGAGTTGAAACTATCATTACTTTGCCATTTTTGCAAGTATGTATCTTAATAATTTTTTTGTATCATCACTGTAATTAATTAAATCATTCAGTTAACCCTCCAAACTATATCTGAATCTAAAATAACCCACATGTTCTGGATACATAAACAACACTTGCGCGACGCCACTATGCATTGATGAAGCAACAGGCTCCTATTCACCTTAGGGTAGCCTCGAAAAATCGATCATCTACCACCAACATAATAGAACGAAAATCGCTAGAATGAAGACCTCTGCTGCTGGCGATAATACGCGTATATATACGGCATACACAGACACACGAAGTGGGAAGTGTTGCGGCGCGTATATTTACGGCATGCACAGTACGGATGCCAATTAGCATTGACGCATATACGGCATGAACAGATAAGGGGTTAATGGCCTAAAATGAGTTCTAAGGCAAATTTGGTATTCAAAATAATGGTGAAATATTCAGCTAAAACAGTCTATTTTTTTAAGTGCACAAGGTGAGTTCCACTTTACTTTAACCGGATGTGGTTTCGGGACAATTTCTAGAGCAAAATAAAAGTGATATTTTTTGTATTTTTGTACGATTTTATGTAACTAGAAACACGCACACACACATTGTATGTGTAGTATAGGAGTCTCGAACTGCATGACCACACAGGCTCGCCAGCCAAACTCCTGTATTTCCCGCTTACTGACTAATTTTGGTTTATAAGGCTTTTTTTAGTTTTTTTCAATTTTTTCCTGATTGATCAGGAGTGCAATTGACACACCTTGCACACCGTAAAAACCGCCACTGGGGTTCATTGAGAAGAATGTAGGCCACATTTTTTCTAGAGGGGTCACAGAGGTGCTTGAGGAGTTCAGGGGGGCATGTTCCACATCAGTTTTATATACCTACCTAAAACGAATTTATTCACAGAAAAATCTATAATATTAGGGTCAGGTCAATTGGGCTAAGTGTGGCCACTTTTTATTTGATTTTTTTTTACTTTGAAGGTCAGTAATATAGCAATACATATGAGTGCCAGCAATTTGACTCAAAAAGTGATGGATTTGTGGTTCTGTTCAGCTGAAATATAGTGGATGTCTTTAAGTTTGTAATATTCTTGGCATTCTTGGACCTATCGTGAGTCGTGACCATAACTCTTAGTACCAGTAGCCTATTTTCCTTTGAGCTCCAAATTATTAATACTGTCCTAGAAGATTACTCCATAGCTTATGATCGATTAGACCTGTGCAAAATACACTGTACGCGCAAGCTGTGATTTCACACTGTCTGGCCAGAGCTCGCATACTAGTAGCAAAGGTTGCCCGAACCAACTTGACAAGCGAATAGTCAAAGACTACATTTACCATACAGCTCTGAAATGGTCCGGGCATAAATGGTTTGAAGATGTTAATATCGGTAGGTTTTGGCTAAAAACACTTCAATTTTAATACATTTCAAAAGTGATTTGGAATAACTTGAATCGGTTGATCAGTGCTTGATATACACGTCAAACCGTTCCAGGGGAAATAAGAATGTGATGCATTGTTTACAGAATTTGATTTTCAAAGGCTGGCATTTTGCAAAATCTCAAACCATTTTCAGCCAAAATGTTTCTAAATCTATTGATTGACAGGAACACTTCTTGTTCAAACCATTTCAGCCTGAATCGTTATGACTATACCGGATTTAAGCTGTGTGGTAAACGTAGTTATGTACTACCGGTACTAGACATAAAGCACACAGCCTGGAAACGGTTTAGTAAAATCGGTTTTGGTTGAAACGGTTCAAAAGTGTTGATATAGCCTGTTGATTTTGGAATAAAACACTTAAGTTCCAATACACTTCTGGAAATGATTTGGATAAATTGATTCAATGTGTCAGTGCTTGATAAATGTGTTAAATTGTTTCAAGGGAAATGAGAACGTGATATATCCCATAATTCGACTTCCGATTACAATATAAGCCCACCGGTACCCCTTCCCCGTCTTCTTCAGCATAAATAAATAAATTAATTAATTTGTGTTTAGAGTCAACCACTCAGTAACAGAACTGATTTTCAGTGGGGGACATTAAATTTAAAGCAGACCAAGCCAACCCTGTAGGCGCTGACACCATCGACAAGCGAACAATAACCACGTTCAGCAAGTTTTGTATGGACATCATCATATCATCTTTCAGATAAGCACGAAGAAATGTGACTAACATAGATTATGGTTTCCGAACATGGCAGGCGTATGACAAAATCTTAAACAGTTTTGATCGAATCGGTTGTGAATTTATTGATATAGGCATACACTTATTATTCAAACCGTTTCAGCCTGAATCGTTTTGAATAAAATAAATAAATCCGTATTTAGAGTCTACCCACTCAGTCACACAACTTATTTTCAGTGGGGGACAGTAAACCAAAGTGACCAAGCCAACCCTGCAGGCCCCGACGCAATTGATGAGTTAACGACAACCAAAGATCAATATTTTTATTAGGAAATATAGCAATCAGTGGTATGAAAAGTGCGAACCAGGGTATGATTTTTTTAATTTTTATTAAAAAAATCATGATTTTTTTTATTTAAATCAGATTTTTTTTTTTTTCGATTAAAATCAGTTTTTTTGTGATTTAAATCAACAATATGAGTGTTTAAAAAAAGCCAATCAACTTTAAAATGGTGAAATATGGTAACAAAAAATGTTATGGCAAATGGAAGATATGAATGCACCTTGCATATGCATGTCCCAGGTTCAATCACCTGTGGAGGCACTTTTTTAATTTCTGTGTAAACTCTGAATTATACATAATAATTAATAAAATAATTAATATTAATAATATATGCATCCGTGACATGGACAACAGGAGGAAAGGAAGACAGCAGATTACAAGCAGCAGAGATGAAATTTTTAAGAAGTTCTGTAGCCTTAACAAAAATAGACAAGGTACGGAGCAAAACAATAAGAAACAAACTAGGAGTGGAAAGTTTACGAAATAAAATAGGAAAAGAAAGACTTTGATGGTATGGGCACGTACGAAGAATGAAACAAGATAGAATACCAAGAAGAGAATTTGAACACACATGGGGGGGAGTAAGAAGAGTTGGACGCCCAAGAGATAGATGGAGGGACCAAATAAAATGGAACATTGAAGAAAGAGGAAAATCATGGGAAAGAATTAATGAAGAAAGACTCTGGGAGGATAGAAAGAAATGGAGAGAACTGGTAGAAATGCCTGTCATAGAAGACATCGAAGTAGATGAGGAGGTGTTGAGCCTGGCTAGCAAACACTGAGAGTCCACAGCCCGAGAAATTGGTGATACGTCACCCCCCGACCTGACTTATGTTGGAACCGGGTGTTTGATTATTAATAATAGCATCATAGTTGCCTACCTGGGGTAGGCCTACTAGGCCTATAAAATCAAGGTTTCACATGGTGACAGACAGATAGATAGGACTAAAGGAAATTTAAGTTGGTAGTTAGAATTAAACTGGGTAACACTGTTAGGTAGTTGATTAAGGGATGCTTAGTAGTGGGGGAAAGAGTGCTGTCAAGTTGGCAATCGTCATGCAATTCAAATACTTTGCATCTATCCACAAGCATTTAAGAGTACGCAATAGCTAGGTGACGCGGCAATCTCAGAGGGGACTGCGGAAGGGACGAGGTATCGGGGGCCGGCCAGAAAGAGACGAAGAGAGACATGTTTAGACAGAGATAATGAGACAACTGGTTTTTAGCTCCACCCCGCGCTATGAGATAGGTAACTTAACTGTAGGCCTAATCAAATAGGCAGACTCTACAAAAAAACATGTGGGGCAACTCACAAGGCTAGGAACTAGATTTGTGAATGTATGGTCATTCCAAGGGTTCCGACTTCTGTTTAAGAAATTCCCAATTATGTCTTCTTTTGTATGTTGGCTCGCAGTCGTGCCTTGAGAGGATATGCGCTTGCAGGACTGATACAGGGTGGTTAACACAGATATGAAGTATGTTGGGTAAATGGTCAACTACTTTTCGATGCGAAAATACTATTATTAGGTACCGGTAACCAATGCGTAGGCATTCTGTAGAAGGAGAGGTCAACGCAATTCTCCTTGTATATTAGGCTTAACACTGATACTTGCTTCCTCTTAGTCGAATTTTACGTGATTGGTAACAAAAAACAGTTTTTCACCCTGTTTGGAAAATATTGTATTTTTTCGTTGCTACAATGACCGTTTAGTGAATCTAGCAGTTTGACTGTGAAATCTAGCGGATATTTAGGAACTTTTAGTGTCCACAACACAACAACACACAAAAACTACATTATTTTGGTATTGCATTCAGAACGCACCAAACGCACTCTAAAACCAGATTTTCAAAATTTTCGCGTGCGGCGCTATTGTCGGGGGCTTCGCTCCCCAAACCCCCCGTACTTGGGGTACATTCCGTATGATGCTAACTTGCAGCTTGGGCGTGCCCAAAGCATTCTGTAAACACCGCCGCCATCACAACGCCCGTAACGCCCAATGTTAAACCTCGGGCATCTTGGGCATGTCTGGGTGTTGTGGGCGCATCATTTGGAACGTACCCTTGATCCCTAGGTATAATACCCCCTGGATCTTATTTACCCTACCTAGCCCCCCCGAGATGAAAAGTCTGAATTCAACACTGGCCTGAATCGTTTTAGCCTGAATCGTTTTGGCTAAACTGGTTTGCAAATTGCAACTGTGTGGTAGGCCTATACGTAGTCAGTGTTGAATGGTTTTGACCAAATCAATTTTGAATCTGTTAGATGCGTGACACCACATTAGGCTGAAAATATGAGCCAAATGAAATCAATCATTTATGTTTACCTCGTCTGTACACTAAAATTGGATCACACTCCAACTTTTCTTTCATTTCTTCTTTCCATAGCTTGACTTCTTGACGAAGTTCTTTCAAACCTTCCCTTATCATTTGGGTCCGTGAAGTGTTTGACTTATCTTGTGGATAACCACCTTTGGAATCTCGTTCCCAGAATGTCAATACCCTCGATGTAGAATGAAATGGACATTTCTTTTGAAAATTAATGTAAAGAAAACTGCTTTTCTTCAAAAATGTTGCATTCGTATTGAATACAGGTAGGCCGGCCTAGGCCCACCACATCAGGCTGAAAAGCATTTAGTTTTAGGCCTTTACCGAACAAGTATGATTTCTTAAAAGTGAGGTTATTGTACAACGCTTTGCACATCTCCCGTTTTAGGAGACTGGGCCTACACACCTCCATAAACCCTTTAAGGTTGCTGAAGCACAAGTAAACCATGACATTCGCATGCCAAATCCACAATCAACATAAAATTTGTGTACCTAGTCTAGTCTACGACATCTTTTACAGATCTGCTACTGCTACATGCAAGAGCTGATTTTTGATGGGGGGAGCAAGTACCGGTAATCAATGACAGTCGTACCACGGTCGTACCAACCAACCAAAGTTGGGAGTTGGCCGGTGACATCAGAGTCGATAAAGAAGTTTCATGGAAGTTTCCCCATCGACTCCGACCCCGCTTTGGTTTAATGGTTTACTGTCCCCCACTGAAAATCATGACCGAGTGGTTATAAAGACTCTAAATTCGAATTTATCTATATTTATTTAAAGTAGAGTTTAAAAATGAATTTATACTTGTACAAGTAGGTCTATGCTGAAGGTAGTAGACCATTAGGTGCTCAGGAAGCGACCCCCCCCCCCTCGAACTAATTTTCACTATAGCAGTTTTGTTTAGAAAAAAATTACGATTAATAATCTACCTGTTTGCCACTTAGCAGCTGGGGCGTTCGAAACTTTCGAAACTTTGACCTGTTATAATAGTCCGGAGGATTACTGTAAGAATCGTGCATTTTGGGGTAGAAGCATGAAATTTGGCACACATCCTCCACACACCCATAGGATCATTTTAAGAAATAGAGGCATTTCTGATCGGCCCCAGGGGGGCATGCCCCCCTTCCCCCTGAATAAGTCCCAAGTATTTCTGTAATAATTAATAGGAATCGTGCATTTTGGGCTAGAAGCATGAAATTTGGCACACATCCTCCACATACCCATAGGATCATTTTAAGAAATAGATGCATTTATGATCGGCCCCAGGGGGGGGCATGTCCCCTCCCCCCTGAATAAATCTTGAGTTTTTCTGTAATAATTAATAGGAATCGTGCATTTTGGGCTAGAAGCATGAAATTTGGCACACATCCTCCAAATACCCATACGATCATTTTAAGAAATAGAGGCATATCTGATCGGCCCCAAAGGGGGCATGCCCCCCTTCCCCCCTGAATAAGTCCCGAGTATTTGTGTAATAATTAATATGTATCGTGCATTTTGGGCTAGAAGCATGAAATTTGGTAGACACACTCCACATACCCATATGATAATTTTAAAAAATAGAGGCAATTCTGATCGGCCCCAGGGGGGGCATGCTTTCCTCGCCCTGAATAAGTAACGAGTATTTGTGTAATAATTAATTGAAATCGTGCATTTTGGGCTAGAAACATGAAAATTTATGGACATTCTTCACATACCCGGGCCATAAGATCATGTTGATAAATGGAGTCATTTCTGACCGCCCCAAGAGGGGCATGCCCCCTACCCCCTTAATAAGTCCCGAATATTTCTGTAAAAATTAATAGGAATCGTGCATTTTGGACCTGAAGCATGGAATTTGGTAGACACTCCACATTCCCGTAAGATCATTTTCAGAAATAGAGTCATTTATGACCGGCTCCAGAAGGGGGTGTCATTTGACCCCTGCATGATGGCTGCCATAGGCCGGCATCATTCGCATTCCTTTATCGCTAATATCACAATACATTTTCCTTGTAAAAATATGCAAACATAGTAACATTATGTGTAATACAATGACGTCACATAACATAATAATGATTGAACATTATTAGAGGCATAATTTGCCCCATTCCCCCAATAAGTAGATTCTCGTGTGGTCTTCATTTTCAATGCCCATTACAAAATTCCTAAAGAAGATTTTAATGCCAATATGATTTTCTTATTTCGATTAGATTTCATTTCCTGAAATTAGAACACAAAATGATTGGATAAACATTACACAATCTTAAAGTTACCCCTAGTAGCACACCGTTAAGTGCCATGCACGGGCCATGGACGATTATCTTAACGTCCGCGCATGGGCCCATGCCCAACACTCGTAGATGGGCCATGCAACGTTTTGGCCGCGAGTACAACCAAAACCCATCGATGGTTTTTAAACATGGCACTTGCATGGCTAGCGCCAATTAGCCATGCAGGACACAAGGTACTCGTACTTGTCAGTACCATGCGTCAAAGTCGCGCTTGGGCCATGTCCTACTCTCGTCCATGGGCCATGCAACGTTTTGGCCGCGAGTACAACCAAAACCCATGGACGATTTTTAAACATGGCACATGCATGGTTAGCTTAAATTACCCATGCCTACTTTTCTGCACCATGCGTGCTAATCGCGCAACGCCCATCCACGTTTAGCGCGCAAGGCCCATGCACGTTGATCGCGCATGGGCCATGTCCTACTCTCGTCCATGGGCCATGCAACGTTTTGGCCGCGAGTACAACCAAAACCCATGGACGACTTTTAAACATGGCACATGCATGGTAAGCGTAAAATACCCATGCCTACTTTTCATTAAAACGCGTGGTAATCGCGCACGGGCCATGCACGTTGATCGCGCATGGGCCATGCCCGACATTCGTCGATGGGCCATGCAACGTTTTGGCCGCGAGTACAATCAATTTTCTTGGATGACTTTTAAACATGGCACTTGCATGGTTAGCGTGGTACTGCCCATGGAGCTTGCCATGCGTGGCGCAAATGTACGATAATACCCCTGACACCCTTGTCATGTATGGAGCAAATGTACTGAGGTAAAAAAAGACTCTTATTGATTCTCCTCAGAGAAGAGAGACCAGAGTACTGAAAATTTCCTTACCTTCTTTGTGGGGGGTGTGCATGCGTGTGTTTTAATAGCGCATCCCCTTACAATTGCTGACACCTAGTGCAGAGCACTAATAATTCAGCTATATAGATTTAATTTCATTGTTGATTATTTAGTTGTGCAACACGTGTCTGTTGCATAATATATTTGGAGTGGTTTCTCGAAATAAGAATAATTTTGACAGGCTTGGCTGTATTTTTTAATTTTATAAAATTAATAGTAGAAATAATATGCGATTTGAATTCTTATCGGATTAACAATAAGATAGAACAATTAACAGGCTAGGGCAATTTTGCCCATGATGTTTGTTTTTTAAGATCCTAAACGGGAGGGAGGTTGTTGGCGGCCACTTGCACCCGTGCTTTCTTAGCCGGTGGTGGAGCCTGAATGTGAGGATTGCAGCGCTTTCTTGCAACAGAATTTGGTGGTATGTTTCGAATGAGAGGGTTTGGTGAGTCTTTTAACGCTGCATAAAATGGAACTGATAGTGCCTCTAGGTGGGCCTCCATCATTTCTAACCCACAGTCTGCATGAACGTCGGACATTCTAGTGCAATGGGGAACGCCAGTGATGATTCTCACTATCTTGTTTTGAAATGTTTGAAGTTTTTCGATGTGAATCTCTGCGCAGGTCGACCACACCGGGGACGCGTACGTGAGGGCTGGTCGTATGCATGATTTGTACAATTGAATTTTGGTAGCAGGACTCATTTCACTAGAGCGTAAAAGTGGATACAACGATGCGAGCTTTCCAGTTGCTTTGGCAATCTTAGCCTTAACATGTGGTCCGAAATTGAGATTCTTGTCTAGTAAGGCACCTAGATAATTATTCCTGCTTGACCATTGAACATTTTCGTCATGGATTACGAACGAAGATGCATCTGCCGGTAAATTACCGAAAAATAGTGTGGCACTAGTTTTTGAAGCATTTAGACCCATACGCCATTTATCATACCAATCGACCATCAAATCCACCGCTTGTTGGCCAATTCGAACGCAATGTTCAGCACGCTTACCCATTATTAGCGCAACAACATCGTCTGCAAAGCATCCGAAAACTACATTGCGTGGAGGCGTCGGGAAGTCATGGGTAAATATATTAAAGTAGAATGGAGAAATACAAGAGCCTTGAGGAACCCCAGCAGCTATAGGCCGCCTTGTGGAAGTAGCGTTTTGCCATTGAACTAAAAACGATCGTCCAGCGAGAAACTGTTTTGTGAGGTTGATGAGGTATCTTGGAAATTCAAGTTTTATCATCTTAAAAAGCAGACCTTCATGCCACACACGGTCGAATGCTTTTGCAACGTCTAGGAAGACGGCCGCTGTTTGACGCTTAAAAAATGATTTATTCCTCCGTATGGTCTCAACCACTCTAGCCAACTGTTGGACAGACGAGTGTTTGGCACGGAAACCAAATTGCTCGTCAGGCAGGACGTGGTTTTCGTCAGCATGGCGTTGAAGTCTAGCCAGGAGAATCTTTTCAAATATTTTTGACAGGATAGAGAGCAAGCTAATGGGTCTGTAGCTGGATGGATCTCGTGGTGGTTTGCCAGGCTTAAGAAAAGTTATTATCTTTGCCACTTTCCATGAATTTGGGAAATGTTGAAGTGACAGAGCTGCATTGAAGACTGCTAGTAGTACTTTTGCTGCTTTTGTTGGAAGGGATTTGACAATTTGTCCCGTTATCCCATCCAGCCCTGGTGCTTTGTTAAGAGGGAAAGCTCGTGCTATTTCGGCAAATTCGGCTAATGTGCATTTGTCGCCCTCGGGAAGTTCCACCGGCTCAGGATTCTCAGCAAAAAACTGTTCTACATGATTCATAATTTGTGGTGTGTACTCGTTTGCTGGGTTAGGAGTGAAGGTCTCCTCCAGCGTGTCAGCAATGACATTTGCTTTTTCAACAGGGCTACAGGCAAGTGTGTTGTTGACGGTGAAGGGAGGATCAGGTGCGGGGCGGCGCTGTAGCGTTTTTGCCATTCTCCAGATTGAGTTGTCCCCGAAAGACAATTCACCGACTGCCTCGTGCCATTTTCTCGCACGATGCTCAGCAATGTCCTCTTTCAACTTTGCACATGCTCTATTCATGCGCGTTTTTAATTCGGGGGTTCGATTCCTTTGCCACTCGCGCCTAATGGCATTTTTCTCTTTTATTGCTTTTCGGAGGCGCGTGGGCAGGTCGTACAATGTCACTCTCCTCGATATTTTATTAGGAACGGCAGCTAACACGCCCTGTTGGATAACCTCTGTGATGGTTTGGACAACTTTGTCTAGCTCAATAGTGTTTCTAATGGTAGGACGAGAGGTCGGAATACGTTCTGCAATAAACTTTTTAAATTTGGGCCAGTCTGCATTTTTAAAATCTCTTATGGGTCTGGGGGGATTAACAAGAAGCCGATTGCCCAGGCGAATCATGATTGGATCATGATCCGAGGTGAGTGCTGGTATGGCCGAAATGTCGTAAGAGCATCTGATGTTAACTAGCAAGGCAATATCTAATACATCTGGCATGTGATTCCATTGGGTATGATAGTGGGTGGGCTCCGGCGGACCTGCAACTACATAGTCACGGGACAGACAGTGTGCATAGAGGGCATCACCTCTTGTGTTTGAAACCCTAGAGTTCCACGAGGGATGTTTCGCATTAAGGTCGCCTGCAATGAGCCTTGGGTTGATACAAGACGTCAGTGCATCGAGGTCACGCGCGGAGAAAGTACCCGACGGGGGTCTATATACAGAGAGGATTTGAAGAGGGCCACTTGGAAGGCGGACTTCTATAGCTGTAGCCTCCACGTCAGTGAGGCGTGCAGGTGTTGGTATTTGAAAATGGCTAATGAGCGAGTTCACCAAGATTGCAGTACCCCCTCCTCTGGTGCGCTCTGTTTTGGTCACATCCTGAGGCCTGTCTGTTCGATAGACTTTGTGGTTTGCCACTTTCCAAGTTACCTCAGGTCGCAGGTGCGTTTCAGATATTAAACAGACGTGAACATCATGAGTTCTCATGAAATCAAGAAGTTCGGGTGTCTTTGCTTTTACTCCGCCATTGGCATTCCATGCCATAATGTGAATGCCATTTGGTTTAGGGACTGCCATTTTTGGTTATTTGTTCTTGTGCGAACACGGTAAGAAAGCCTACCATGTGTTGAATATATTGATTTTCAGGTGTGTGCTTTGCAACTTGCCGTGCAAAGTACAGCACCATTTCCCATGGTGATTCAGTATCTTTCTCTGGTGTCGGAACAGAGTAAGATGGATGATTTGTGAAACTTTTTGGTGGAGGTGCCGGGTTGTATGTCGGAATCTGTTCGTTTTGGTTACGCTGCGTAACCTTCAGTTGTGGAAACGCCGCCTGTGCAAACGAAAACTCGGGACTTGTGTTTCTTGCAGGTGGAGAAGCCTTTGTAGCTTGATTGGCCGAGTGTTTGTTGTGTTGTGTCCGATTGGACGGTTTGTTTGCGGCGCCGTTTGGAAGGCGGTAGCGCTCTAGGGCTGCCTTGTACGTCGGGCATCGCCTCGAGCAGGCGGGGTGATCTCCACCACAG
This sequence comes from Sweltsa coloradensis, assembly GCA_024449915.1. NCBI lineage: Eukaryota > Metazoa > Arthropoda > Insecta > Plecoptera > Chloroperlidae > Sweltsa > Sweltsa coloradensis. The sequence continues at coordinate 13,727 of JAMZAV010000191.1, forward strand.
TTGGCACATGTGGCTGGTGACGACCTATCCTTTGGGCATTCTGTCCCAGCGTGGGCCTGCGCGCATTTGTAACATTTGGGTGCCTTGTTGCAAAAGGCTGACGAATGACCAAAGCCTTGGCAGTTGTAGCACATTTGAGGACCCTTTGGACCTCTAAAATGCTCTACCCGCACCACAACGTGTCCGAGACGCGTTAGTTCTAGAATGTTTTTGCCTTGGGAAGCCAATGTGGTCACCACAAACAATGGCAATTTGACACGGGATGCATTCGTGCTATCTCCAGATGAGGAAAGTTGGTAAACTTGTTTGGGGTCATACCCTTCCTCCGTCAACATCTCCATTACCTCCTCCACTGTTTGGGTGGAACTTAGTCCTCGAATCACGTGCTTGTGGGTTTTAACCGTGGACGGGTTGAAGGTGTGATATTGGCAATTTTTTGCCTTGAGTTCGGTTGTGACCGCACGGTAGTCATCTATGGACGTGAGCTTGAGCTTGTGTGAGTCCTTTGCGTTCACAACTGTAAAGTCGGACTTGCATAGTGGTTTAATGCATCTGATTACAGTCTGGTAATCAGGGAACTTGTACACCACCACCGGTGGTATACGGACTCGTTTTGGTTGAGGGGTTGTCTGCGTGTCCATATCGTCGGGCTCCTTGGAGCTGCCAGGTGCCGATGGATCGGCCAGAGGTGAAAACTTGTTCTGTAGAACAATTGGCACGTTTTGTTGTTTTGCCGGCGTCTTGCGGGGTGCGCGGGCAACAACAGTCTTCTTTTTATCAGGTTCCTCGATACGAGCACGCTTGTGGATTGCTTGATCACGCGTCTCGACCGTCTTCCAGCCATCGTCGGTGCTGGGCACGTTGTTGTGCATGGTCACAAACAGGGATTGACCCACAAAAACAAAAAATAAATTGATTGGGAAGACCTGGGTGAGCTGGTTGGGCTGGTCCAGACACTCAGGCGACTCAAAAACCTTTGGGAGGGAACCCGGGATGAACCCACAACAATTGGGACGACCTGTGCAGTCAGAACTGCCCCAGGTGACTCAAACACCGGGGTAAAAACCGACGTGAAGTCGGCTAATTGGCGAACAACGCCCTACGTAGCCCGTGGACTAGTAGGGCCGAACGGACGTCTTCTTTCTTCTGCCTTATCGCTGGGGATTCCTGCCAGAGAGTAATCTTGCGTTCGTCCTCTCTGGCCAGGCGGATCCAAAAGGCGTAGGTGTTGTGGGTGGTTTGTCCCACTAAACCATAAAGGAATGATAATGCTGCCACCACTGGGTGATTATTTATAGTGTGCAACCAGACACACTTTAAAAGGTTAGCGTGCGACATTTATAGAGACTAAGAGAGAATGGAGGACGTGGGATCTTGGCCACGGGGTGGTCCGGTAAAGTATATGCAAGATACAACAACCCTTATAAAGTTAATTTATTGGAATTTTAAAACACATAATTTTAACATAATGGAGATTACAGTATCTCCTACCTTCTTAACAAAATATAAGCATAATAGGACTCACCCTTTTGCGTAGAATAACCCGACGATTGACACACTAATAACTGAGTTTTATGCCCACGCTGAACTGTTGACACATGTCTAGGAAAGATCGGAAGACAGGGTGTGATAGCTGTTCAATCTATGGATAGCCAGGTCTGCTACCTATTCATAGGTTTGAATGTATTTTGCCAATTAATTAGCAAGAGTTTGCTAATTGATTAAACAAGAAAGAAACTCAGTAACATTTTACAAACAGCAAGATACGCTTACTTGTTCGTAAGACCTTACAAAGTTTTACCAGTCGAGTAGTAAAGATCGGCTTACTAAGCGGCTAGAACAGGATAGATAGGGATTTGCATGCGAGACATGCTAGGCAGGAAGTGTCAGCACGAGCGGCGTGCGTAGGCGAAGTTGGCACGATCAGCGTGCCTAAGTGAATGACCTAGCACGATCAGCGTGCTTAGACCAAGTGATCACTTGCATGGCTTTCTGGCCGGTTTATATATCAATTAGCTATAGGAACATCCATAGCCGAACATCCCTATTTGTACGTATTTCCATAAGAATTGACTAGGAGACCTAAAAGCTTGATAATAGTATAGATGTTGAAAGGTCGCCTATCTCTTCTGACCTACTCTTGGTCACTATCATGGGGTCGCTGCTAAGAAGATCCACACTGTAACTATTCTAAGAGATTGTAGCCTATACTGAGTACGATCTAGCCCATAACAAATACTCCCCCCTGTGCAGATTTTTCTGTGTCCTATGAAGTAGGATGCATGAAAATCTCCAAGAAAAACGTTAGGGGTGAGATCGTGCGAAGTGCACAAAAGAAAGTAAAAGTCGAGGAAAAGCGAAAGCCGCGCTAGCCTCCCGTAATGTCGGCAGCGAGTAATGACACATTATGCTCACGTGCTTATGGGGGCAGAGGAGGGCATCAGAGAAAATTTTACTCTTTGTGTGACCCTCATCCCTTAATGCATCAATGAGCTACACGGGAGATCCCTGACAGGATTTGCCGGTAACCAGTGTAACAAGAAGAAACTTTCTTACATGTCATAGCAATACTACCATGTGACATAAAGAAGAGAAGTGCTAGCAAGCTGAACGCTTCCAGGGAGAAAAGAAAAATTGCAACAAAATTGCAAAGTCGAAGGTAAGTGTAACCTTTTTGAATTTGAAATTAGTGATTACGTTAATATTTTAATTGACTGGGGTAAGCTCTAAGATAAGATCGCACTGAGTAATGCTATATCTCGCTGGAGTCTACTTTATAGGGGTATTTCCGAAAAAAGTCGAAAACAATTGACTTTCGCGGGAAATGACTAATGCGACCAAGCAATGAAAATAGTAAGGGGGCGAGATAAAACAAAAGATTTAAACTAAGAATCACCGGAGACAGGAGTCGAACCTGAACTCACAGTACACAACAAAAGTCACAAACAGGAAATGTTCCGGACGCTAATCCTTATAGCCACAGACAATTTGCATATGAGAGAATAACATTGTAGAACTTCGGAAGGAAGATTTCCAAAACATAACAAAACTGAATTCACAATATCAACAAAAATTTGGAGCCTTTGCTCCCAAGAGAAATACCATACTGATAACATAACTATATAACTATCATGACTGAGTGTGAAATATAATTATAATGACACAAAAAATCTAACAACCTTAACTGAAAAAACATAAAATATACCTAGTGCATCGGGTGAGTCTTTGTGAAAACTTATGTTTATAAAAATTATATAATATTTATATAATGTCTCGTTTACCAATAAAATATGACACATTCCATAATCATTAACAAATTATACCCGTAATAAAGACATAGTCAACATAAAGTATGACTAAGGCCAAAAACATTTGTCCTGGTATAACAAACAGAAAAAAACATGCGTTGACCAAAATGATATAATTGTTCAATAAAACAATAAAATATATGATATTAACTAGAGTGTTCATCGTAGTTAGAGATAAAACCAAAAAAACACATCATGAAATTAACTAGAGTGTTCATCGTAGTTAGAGGTGAAAAACCATAAACATATTGAATTATTTGTCATGATTTCACGTAAAATGACGCCAGTTCGTAATATTTTGATATTGTGACAACCATTTAACATATTATGAACTTGTGCGTTGTGATTTCACGTCAATTAGACGCCAGTTCGTAGGATTTTCATATTTGGAGAAAACCAGATCAGACAAACATATTTTGTCAAAATGACATTATAACACTGAAAAGAGTGACACATCGGTCACTCGAGGAGCCTTCTCCTCTCACACGACACTCATATTTGTTTTCAGGCAGTTCGCAGGGGTGGGGGTATTTTCCTGAGGAAAATCCCGAGAAGTTCCGATGCAACTGCATCCATCAGTGTATTACCAAACATCGTAGCGTGCACTTGTAGTGTTCATTTCGCGTGTGTTCGTGCGTTCCCGTAACTTGCATTACATACTTTTGTTCAACAGAAAGGACGTCGGGTCCCATATTTTTTGACAACTGTGTTAAAACAGTGCATCGAGTGTTTTCGATTGTAAAGCTAACTTTCAGTGTCTTTTGTAACGTAACTTCGAAGTTCTATCCCATGATACCAACGTTTTGCCTTGTCGAGGTTCTTGATTGCGAGTTTTGTGATACTTCACTTCCGACGAATTTTCGAAAGCAGAGTCTGTTGTGCCGTGCGCCTGTGTCCAGTGTGTGAGCTATTTCGACGTCGGTGGTGGATGCTGTGTCGCAACCACGGCCGTCTCAGGTGTCACGATGGCACGGCCCACGTCAGGTGGTCCGGCGATGACGGTAGACAGCCTGGCGACGCCGACTCGTGCGCTCCGGAGGATCAGGACGTCGACGGACGTCGGGACGCCGCGCGGCATCCGCGTGGTAGCCCCTGACGTCTCACGTGCATATTCCGCCATACTGCTTAAATGTGACTAGAGTACACACTTTCTGACCTGTAAATTGACAAATGTGATTATGACGCAAAATATAGGACACAATTTGACGACTTTACACTTTGCGGTCGAGAATGAGTTTAGACGAAATTAGGCTCTGCCCATCTAGGCGCAATCACTGCCGTGTACATTTTATGGGTTTGCTGTGAGAGCTTTAATCTCAACAGCCGTGTCTGGGACTCGAATTTGGTCCTAAGAGGCACCCATGTTATGCAACTTGCAAGTTTGACGAATAGGCTTGTAACCATTATTTATCTCATTTTACATTCCTTGCAAATGCTCGTCCATTCGACTCTATTTTAGTCACTCAAAACAATAAGTGCGAGAGAGCACTTTTCTCACACTAAACCATCTAAAATGCAGTAGAATCTACTACTGATACATATTAGTATAGGTTACTTTTCCTTGCAACAATAACAAATTTCTTGAAACTAACCAGGATTAAACTTCATTTTCATTGCAATAGCTTGAATCTCATAACTAGACAGATTATAGCATTCTGAATAATAATTATCTATATCCAAGCAGAGTATTCTACTATTTACATTTACTGTTTTACTAACATCATGATTCTCTTTCCATACAAGGAACTATATTCTCACAAGATTTCGCCGACATAGTTACCACCGTAGACTATACTGTACGATGAACATCCGGTGACGAAGTTTGAGGGTGGCTGAGAGCTGCGTCGTCCAGACCACTGCCCAGTGAAGAGCCTGAGTTCGACGCTCACCTCGATGATGGCGACGATATCGGCAGCTTCGAGTACACCTTCGCATTGTGACGTGATCGGTGACGATTCCGATGTCCAGCGAGAGGTGAGTCATTACAGAGCTAAATATTTTCATAATGTGACAAGGTAATTAATTATACAACTCGATAATTCTTCAGTCCCAGGTTCGATACCATGTTGCATTCAACATGAATTTTCCATGACTTTCATTATTCTATTCATACCACTTGACTGATTCTCTCTTGAGATCATAACTCATGTACCTCCTTTTATAATCTACCATTTACACAATATTCTCCATTTCTATTTTCCGATTTTCTGATTGACTTTGACTTGATATCCACATTTACCAGAAACGAAATATTTACTGATTTTCCATATTAGATTCTTTGATCGATCTGAATCACTATTTCTTTCGAAATTCTAGAAAACTTTACATTTACTTATGATCTAATTACCTCGTTTTTTCTTAAAATAAAACCCTCAATTGATTTTGGATCCAATCCATATTATATTACTGTCTCTATGATATATGAACAAAACAATTTCTCGAAAATCAACCACTTTTTTTACTTCATGCGAGAATATATATTAAAAAAATAATATAACAAAATCAACAAATACTAAGATTATATTTGTGCGACGTATTTAACAGCTTCACTATAGCCTGACCGTCAATAATTCTTAAATTTTGAAGAATAATCATTGTATTAGACAAGACAACATATATAATGTCATGAGCACATTAACTGACTTCTCTATTATCATGACGCCATAACGCTATGACTCTAGTAACTGAACAACATTACATTATACTCGACAAACTAATTAATTTACAACAGTTATTTACAACAATATTGAGCATTATACGTTTAATATTTTCTGAATCAACGTATCAATCCGTGAATCTAGGTGCCCGTTAGGGCGCCGCAGCCAAGCCGCGGTGCGCTACACACTCAAGCACCTTATACACCAAGCAGAGTTGGGGTGATTTCGAGGTGTTACCCAGCCGTCATGTAACGTGATGTGAACTTGAAAACTATCACAATCGAGGGATTTAGGTACTGCCTACTACTGCCTACTACTGCCTACTACTGCTCACATCTAATACGTCGGCCCGCGATTCTGACCAGACGGGTGGGACTACAATGTTCATATTTTACATGGACATTAAGGTTATAGAATGATAGTCTCTTTTGAAAAAAAAAGTTGAAAAAGTTTGTTGGAAGGCTTCCAAATAAAGGTTTTAAAATAAGCCTTAAACACTTGGCATATAATCAACAAGTAACCATAGTTACTTGACACTTGTTGACGGTATAAGCAGAGTTAGGCGGGAAAGTGCGATACGTAAACAAATAGCGGACATTTAAAATTTTTCTTCTTTGTGTGGAACGTGAAAAGGTGTCATTATACTCTCATAAAACAAATCAGAAACCGTCCCTGGCCTAGGCCCAGATGTGGAAAATTATTTATAATGCAAAGTGTAGGTCTAAAGTTCCATTTGGCTATAGGACTAGTAAAATTCATACTTACATTACATGTTTGACAAGCCTAGCCAACCCTATGCCAGCACAACATTGTTTTGATATGAACTTGCTCAACTGTTTGTTTACATAATTGCAACAATCAAATCATTTCATACAACTTGTCTTTCGATTGGCCAGCGTTTATGAAGGCACTGCCATCTAGAATAAATATAGAACTTTTTCGAGCTCTTTGCTATACGCAAATCTTTTTAAAGTGTTTGGATTTCGTGATATAATTGGCTAGACCAGCAGTCGGTGGTCCACTTCCGGTACAATTAGAAGCCATCTTAAAATGACAGTTTACATGTTAATCAAATGGGAGCGATTTGTGGCCAAATAGTTCTCAAGATTGCCGCCAGGTTGACAGGTAAGCATACTAGCCTTTAACACCAAATGATTACTAAATTCCCTTATGCAATCACTTCGTATTGTTTCTTTTGTTTAATACCATGCTGCACAAGCTAAAACCATATCAAACAATCCAGTAAAATACTTTATTGCATTAAAAAAGCATAAATTAAAACACCAAATCGCCATCTTGAAATGGGCCGGTTGAGTCTTCAATTTGCTACGCTCGCGCCTGTGCGGAGGTATAGGAGACTGCTAATCTAGCCTACTATAGGGGTTTAATATCGGGTTTAATATCAATGCTTTCAACTCACAACCCATGACGTTTTCCACGATACCGTTCAAGAATACCAATTCCTTCGAAAACGAAAACGACTTCGTTTTCAAATTGCGTTTTCAACTCATCTCCCACGAACTCAAGAATTGGGGTCCATGTCCTTATACCGTCGTTATACCATGGTTATACCACCTATACCCAGGATGTACATGAATCCGGGTCTAGATATTTTACATCCTATATTGTTACTGCTAATACCATAGAATTTAAATCAACTTTGATAAAAATATTATATTTTAGCAAATAATTTTGTAATGGAACTTGAAAAAGTAATGAGATCACACACATAACAAAAACTTGTAGAAATACAGCCAAACCTTACACACTCAAAAGGAATGAGATCTAAAAAAGGGCCAAGCTCATCTACCCTTCCACATAAACGTACAGTGTCCCATAACAGCATCCTCGAAAAGCTTGGCAAAATAGAATTTGCATGTTATTACGTTTAAATTAATTAGAAAAAAAGAACTTGGATAAACTATTACGTTAAATTAATAATCGCAAATTCTATTTTGCCAAGCTTTTCGAGGATGCTGTTTATGGGACACTGTACGTTTATGTGGAAGGGTAGATGAGCTTGGCCCTTTTTTAGATCTCATTCCTTTTGAGTGTGTAAGGTTTGGCTGTATTTCTACAAGTTTTTGTTATGTGTGTGTGATGCTATAGGCCTACTTAAGAATTCTCGCGTGCATATTTGCTTACTGATAGACACTATAGATAGACGAATTATCTCCTCAAACTAGGAATGTTGGCCGACCGTTACATTTATGATGATTGAAGATGCTTGATTCTCGTAAATTTGACATTCCGATTTTCTGCCTGTATCTTATGCGACCTGAGATTCTCACCTACCAATCTCGATTATCATGCTCACGTGACTATTCTGACGAACGTAATGATTCCATAATAGTAAAACGAGAACTCTAAAATAAAATACTAGTGAATGTACAAAAACTTTCGTCATTCCGACTATTATACATGAACATCTACCCTAAGTTTAATTCTCATACCCAACTCGCTGATTACCATAGTAATATTCTTTGCGAAATATGACTTCCTACTCGACTGTGTGTTTTTCCCATAAAACGATTGTAGAATTGATATGCCAAGCTGAAATAATAGTGTTTGTGTAGGTATATAATTTGTGTTATGTTTGCGTTTTAGCAATAACCAAATCTTCATTTCCCTCATGCACATTTACTTTTTATAAACCTGGAATCGATATCTTCATACTTTCATACTTTTCATGAAATAGCACTTTGCTTGAATGGACCTTTGACAGATTGACTCACATGAACATATTTAAACCGTTTTCATACGACTGACAACTCTTTCTTTATTGAGATTCATACTTCCTTCACCATGATTTCCTATTAATTTTCGACATATTCATACCTTTCGATTTAACAATTACTTTCTTTAGTGATTTTGACTGTTCACCAAATTACGTTTGTGACTGTATACTGCATTAAAATAATAATTAACCCAATAAATTTTCAAATCGATCTTTTCTTGTGACAATTTTTTTTTTTTTTTTTTTTTTTTTTTTTTTTTTTACTGAAATGATTCATACTTTCTTGATGCACTAACTCATACTGAAACTGATTGAATGATTCTCGCTTACATTTTCCCGAAATAATTAATTGTTCAACTTTATTACCTTTTAATGACTATTACTGTTGAACAATTTCACCATAATTATAATCTTGTATATTTACTAATTTGAATACTCATTACTAGTGTTGAGAACATACTGACTCAACCTCATTGATTTTACTTTTACTAATTAATTTTTTTTTTTTTTTTTTTTTTTTTTTAACTTTTTACAGTCAAAATATATTTTTGAAAGTTATACAAAACATTACACATTAGAAAAGATATTTATACGATTTTAAAATTTTGTTGTTCTACTTTCTATTTCATACTTTCTATCTGAAATTACTTTCTAGTTGACGAATTTTCGAGAGCTTTCAAAGAGGGTGTTTTTACACGAGAACTTTTTCGAATTGGGTTCAGTCTACTTAGTGCTTTTTTCATGGATTTTGTAGCTTTTTGGAAGGGTGAAGTTGCAGTTTTTTCTCTTAGAGTCCCAGGTTCGATTGAGCCTTGCTCGTGATGTGAAGTGTATGAAGAGTGAGCGTTCATACCTGAGGGACCAGGTGTACAAGGTGTGAAATATGGCATATTTCCACGACAGGGCCCTATGCCTGAAGTACCTGGCAAGCTAATGGGTGGGTATAATATACCTCCTTGCCCACGGCCATTTGTACCTGCTGTACCGGGTTCGTGCCTTGTCTGGTTTAATTGTTCTATTGGCGGAAAATCAAACAGTGCTTCGTCCGGAATAGGGGGGATTTCTGCATCGTTTTTCTCCCTTTCAATCCTTTCTTTTTCCATTCAGCTCAATTTTCCCTGACCAGTGCGATTTCTATACTTCCAAGTATTTTTGAGGGGAGTCTTGGGTCATCGTCTCTATCGGACTCGGATGGACTTTCCATCTGGTTATACTTAGAAGCACGTGTTTGTCTAGAAGAGATATTAGGAACACTAGTTTGATCCTCGTCTGTTTCGTTGTCTAGATAGCGCGCTGGGTTTAGTATGGTCTCATCTCGGGGGTGAAACCTTTTTAATCTGTCCACGTGCACTGTTTGACTTTTGCCATTGTACACATGTGTAATGTCAAACGTGACTTCTCTACGTATATCTGTCACCCTATAAGGACCAGAATAGGGCCGACGCCACTTCTTTACTAGAGCTCCCTGGAGAGTGGGGGTAAAGAGCATAACCAGATCTCCAACTTGAAGTTTTATCTCTGTACTTGATTTATTATACTGTGCCTCATATTTGTCGGTATTGATAGCGAGATTTTTACGAGTGATTGCATATGCATCAAGTAACCTGCGTCTAAGTTCCGTCGGATAGTGAAAATCTTCTCTGTAATTAATGTTTTGTGGCTTAGATAATTCTGCAAATGGCAATGGCATATCTTTACCGAAGATTATGTAGTGAGGGGAGTATCCTGTAGCAGTTGAGATAGTACTACGCATTGTTAGTAAGATAAGGGGGATGTGTTCGTCCCAGGTTGTTTGTTCCTTAGCAGTTAGGTGTGATAGTATGGAGTGAATTTGCTTATGCAGGGATTCTATCTTACCGTTCGCTTTCGACCTATAGGCTGTCACATTGAAGTGTTTAATCTTTAGTAATGCCATTGTCTCTTTGAACACATTTGATAAGAAGGAACTCCCATTGTCGCTGATAACACCTGACGGGATTCCGTGAATCGCTATCACATTATTTACGAATTCCGAGCAATTACATCGGATTTTTGACTAGGAATGGGACAGAAAATAGGATAACCACTGAAACGATCAACAATTGTCAGGATATATTTATTCCCTCTAGTTGAAGTTATGAAGGGGCCCGTGACGTCTAAATGCAGCAATTGCCAGGGAGAAAGAACTTCCGGGTATCTCATTAGGTGCGCCTTATCTGGGTGTGGTAAACCCTTCCTTTGCTGACATGAGAAACAGGTAGAACAATACTTTCGGATATCGTTGTAAGCGCCTTGCCAGTAGAAACGTGAAAGTATATTTTTAGTAGTTTTTTGTCTACCTCCATGTGAACCAATTGGGCTGTCATGGTACACTTCAAGTACTGTATTTTTCATAGATTCAGGGATGACAATTCTATGCCGGGGCTCTTCTATCGATCGAATTTTAAATAGCAGCCCGTTTGCTAGAGCGTAATCATTACGTGAGTTGTCATTTAGTGTCAATTCATCTATTATGGGGCGCAGTTTTTTATCTTTCCTTTGTTGTGATAACAGTTTTTGGCGATCCCATATCGGCTCGATAACTTCCTCTCCGTCTGAGGGTGTTTCTTCCTCGCTATCTGTGTCTTTACCTTCCTGATTAACGTCGTGTCCTCCTGTGCTTGCTTGGGGTTCATCATTATTCTCAGAATTTTCATTTCGACTTTCTAGTGCGTTTACCTGTAGTCTGGACAATGCGTCCACATGAACTAGGCTTGCTGCTGGCGTATATTGGAAATCAAAACTATACTGTGATAGTAAGATGGCCCAACGGGTATGTCTAGCAGACATAGACTGAGATGTAAGAAGGCCAGACAGGGGCTTATGGTCTGAGCAAAGGATGAAGTGTGTTGCAAAAATGTACTGTCTAAAATAATTAATAGACCATAGGGCGGCGGCGCATTCTTTTTCCCAGGCTGCGTAATTGACTTCTGCTGATGTGAGTTGTCTACTGCAAAAGGCTATAGGTCGCCCAAAAACCATCTACCACCTGTGATAGACAACCACCCATTGCAAAGTTACTGCAATCTGATGTGACTTTGAATTGTTTTTTCATGTCTGGGAAAATGAGTACTGAATCTGAGCACACTGCTTGTCTGAGAGTGTTGAAACTGTGTTCATGTTGATCCGTCCATAAAAATGGTTTATTCTTCTTAGTGAAATCTGTTAGAGGTTTCGAAAGTTCGGCAAAATGCTTGATAAAAGTCTATAGAAAGAAACGAACCCAATGAATTGCTTGACAGCCTTGGCGTTTTTAGGTCTAGGCCATGTGGTGATTGCTTCAATTTTAGCAGGTGAAGGTTTTAACCCTTCTGGTCCGATTACAAAAAAAACAGATAGTCAATCATAGATTGTAGAAAATGACATTTTGTCGGTTTTAGCTTCAGTCCTGCTTTGTAGATGCGTTCCAGAACTATTTTTAGTCGTGCAATGTGTTCTTCTATCGTATCAGAGAAGGGACCAGGTCATCAATATAGTATTAAAAGGTACTTGTTCTTTAAATCTGCAAAAATGGTGTCCAGGTAGCGCTGAAAGGTATTAGGGCTCGAGCGAAGCCCTTGAGGCATTCTCGTCCATTCGAGGCATTGACCAGGTATGACTATTGCTGTCTTGTGGCGGTCCTTCGGGTCTAGCTCTACGCTGTAATAAGCGTCACACACGTCTAATATTGTGAACCATTTACTATTCCCTATATTGAAATCGTCTCTTGCACACTTCCCATGGGATAGGCGTCAGCGCGAGTGACTGCATTGAGCTTCTCATAGCTGCATAAAAGTCGGTATTCCTTTTTATCAACCCATCAATAGTTTTTTTGGAACTAAAAAACAGGGGCTGGACCAATGGGAGTAGGATGGTACTAATATGCCCTTATCCACTAACTCTTTTATCTTGGCCTCAGAATAGGTTGCAATGCATAGGTGTCTTGAACGGACGCTGTCGTATGGGAGCGCTATCACCTGTTTCAATACTATGTTTGACTTTTGTGGCTATTCCTATGCCGTCGCCTTTACGAAAAAAATACACTAGCATATTCATGTAGAATGTCTTTCACTTTGGCTCTGCACTTCTGGTGACAAATGTTTTAAATCACATAGTTCTTCCACTCGTAGAATGTTGTCCCCATCTGTTGTTCTGTCATAGTGTCTCCGATTGTACAATGACATTTTGTTATCTTTTACATCTAAGCACTGTCCGCTTCCGCTTGCCGTTTGGACGATATCATTCCGATCGTCCCTCATTGCTATTTACATTATAATTACTGCTGCTTACTCTAGGTTCTATAATACTACTTTCCCCAATTACTTCTTGTATTTTCATGTTTCACATACTTCTCGATCATCCTCGTGCTTACTGTCATTGTGGGGTGACTTGGAGTGGTTTGGTTACTGCAATTGGAGTTATTTTGTGTAGTACTTCCACGCGATGACCTCTTTGCATGCACCTTAAAACTTTTATTTTTCGCCTTGTGATGAACAGTAGGCACCTTCATATTTTCCGCTTGACCTTCCGCCACTGGACGTGCTTTTCATATTTACTACTTGGCAGTCCGCCACTGGACGTGTGTTCATTTTGGGAACTTCAAAATCCAAATTTTTATTTCTTTTTTTGATGACATTTCTTTAAGAACAAACTTATTTCTCCTTTCATTTTTCTTGACAATTAATTCATTGATTTTCCTCATATTTGGCATTGTTTGCTGACGTGACGCAAGTCGAACTGAAGTATTACCATTAAGGCTTGAAATATACTTCTGACTTTTTACGTTCTTAACCGAAGTATTACCATTATGGCTTGAAATATACTTCTGACTTTTTGCGTTCTTATGTTTTTCAATGACTTCTTTATGACCTGACTTATTTTTTATAATATTTTCTTTCTTATATCTATTTTGATTATTCTTTATCATAGTTATAGTACTATCCTTCTGACCACTATATGAGACGTTTACCACTTTGCTGTTTTACCAATGGCCGTAATGTTGGTGTGCAGAATCCTTCTACATTATATACAAAGTTTTTATTTACATTTGTTTTCGTCCGCTGTGGACTGTTGTTTATCCTTGTGAGGTTGTCCTTACTCATCGGGTGTGTTATGTAAACACTGGTATGGCTCGGATCATTAACCCTCTCGGATATTGTCGCCTTCATGACGTTTTGACTTTGCCCAGCTGACTGAGTCATGACATCACGCGCCTGTTTTCCACTTGTTTTGACAGAAATCCCTGCGTCTAATCTCACATTGTTTACACACGTAGCTGTACTGTTATTGAACTGTGGAGTATTTGTCATAATCTTGTCGGCTAAATCACGTTGAGTCTCGAGCCTCGAAGTGTTTGCTTGCCTAATTATATTATTATCTCCACTAATCTCCAGTTGGGAAAGGAATGATTTAACTTATCGAAAGTAGGCTTATCGTTTTTGGCAATATTGTGTTGAGTTTGCAACCTCGTGACTTTATTTCCTCGGCTAAAGCTTTATTTTCGGCTTGTAAAATGCATATACTGTCCCTGTAAACTGTTCATATCCGTTTTGAAAAGTATTATTTACTGTGTATAAATGCTCTAATTTTACTTCTAAGCTATGTTTAGCTGATGCTATTGTATCTAGTGTGTGATGTAAGGTAATATTATCCTGACGTAATTGTTGAATGTCCATGTTAAGTTTAGTTTGATGTCCGCGACCTGCACATAATTCTGGGCTATCCCCAACATTTTTTAAATGTGTTATTTCTGCTTGTTTTTACTAATGTCTTGAACTAATGTTTGAATGTGTTGTTTAATGAATTGAATTTCTGAAAGCTTTTCTTTGTTTTTCCCGACTGAGAGATGTGTTTCTTCTTACAGTCTGAAGTAAGGTATGCTCACATGCATTTAATTTCAGACGTAAATGTGCAAAAATAATGTTGTTATGATTTTAAATCTGTGGCAAGTTTTAATTCATTATCTGAAACATTGTTGTTTGAGATGGTGAGACAACCGTTTGCTGTATGACAGGCATGTGTGGATGATCTATATTTGACCTACATTCCGAGTTGTCAACATTGTTATTATTAAGTTGTGAAGCACTGACTTTCCGAGAATTGCCTAGCTTCCTATTGTGCGTAGCTATTTCCTGATGTGGAGCTAATGAGCAAACGCGCGGAAGGCTGGGGAAGTTCCCTTCGTCATTACTTTCTTGACCTAAGAAATGTACTCTCGGAGTAGAATTAGAATCATTATCTGCACGAATATCAATAACATTTGTCCCTTGGACCAATTGATTACGACTGTAGATAAGATCAAAGGCAAAGTATTTAAGAAAATCTATGCCCACCAGACCATCATACTTGATTTTTAACGAACTATCAAAAAATGCAAAGTTGGGATAAAAAGTAATTGCTATTACCTAAGCGCAAGGTGACTTCAGCTGTTCCTACGATAGGTAGGGGTGTCCTGTGACTGCAAGTATAGATCTCGAATTTTCAGTAATATCAATATCAAACCCCGGGTAGTAAATTTTTTCCGATAATAAGGATATATCTTGCCCCTGTGTCTACTAATAAATTTGCTGAATCGGAATTGAAATTGGGGAGTCAAAATGTTTTACCCTAATCACTGTTTTGTGTGCCCCTGAATAAAAAAGGCATGTATATTAACATAGCAAAACTTTCCCCAGCTATCTGAGGCTTGATACGTGGTGCTTCTAGTTTAAACGTGCGTTATTATACCCATTGCCGTTTTGACCTGTGAAATAATTCTGACGCGAAAAAATTGAAGGGGACTAACCTGCTGTATCTGCGCATTACGATGAGGGGGGGGGGGGGGGGGGAGGACGAGTGGGAGCAAAATGAGGACTCTGCCGGGGCTGTGGGGGGTTTGGAACCCAACACGTCTGGACATAATGTCCCATTCTATTACAATGCGTACATTGCGGTCTA
This sequence comes from Sweltsa coloradensis, assembly GCA_024449915.1. NCBI lineage: Eukaryota > Metazoa > Arthropoda > Insecta > Plecoptera > Chloroperlidae > Sweltsa > Sweltsa coloradensis. The sequence continues at coordinate 29,362 of JAMZAV010000191.1, forward strand.
GATCTTTGCTGAATGATATTATATTCTGGGGTGAAGGGGGGGGATTGTGATGATGTCACCTGTTGTGATTGGACATATGGGGTAGCACAAACATTGGCAAAATGCCCGAATCCTTGACAACGATGACATTGAATAGAGGGTGCTACTTGGGGTTGTTGTGAATTTACGTTAAGATGAGATAAGGTTTGTGGGGGTGGAGGTGGGGGTGGGGGTGGAGACACTGCGCTAGGTTCTGAGGGTAGAGTGGGCGCTTGGAATTTAACATTTTTCCTGGCCTTTTTCCCTCCGTCATTCTCTAATGCATTAACTGTACTTGGTTGAAGCGTCATTACTTTTTCAACAGATTCCTGTAGTTGAGCTAGGCGTACCGCGTCGTCATAATTATTTGGACAATGAATTAACACAAAACGTTTAATATCTTCCTGGAGACCACGGACGAATTGAGTCATTATCTGTTCATCTAATAATTTAGACCTAATTCGGGCCTCGGCTGCGTTTTTTTGCCTGTATCTAGTCCTATTCCAGCTATGTACAGTTTTTTAGCATAGTTTTTTACAGACTCATTAGGGAGTTGAACTATCTGCGTGAAATCTGAACCAATTGGTTATGTGAATCAGTTACTTGAAAAACCCTGCAATCAATTTTTGTTTTAATACTTCGTATGATGCCTGTTTCAACTCAAGAGTACTATTTACGTAATCCCTAGCCTTGCCAGTTAATTTTAATCGTGCAATTACAGCTTGTTGAGCTGGTGTCCATTGTGCGATTGTCGAGATTTCATCGAAGTTGTAAAAAAATTGTTCCACTGTAGTACTTCCTGACTTTCCCGAAAAATTCCTGAATTAATGACATGTGCTGAACATTTGTACTATGATTCCTGTTTGTTTGTTCTAGGGGGTGTGTGGAGGTGGGGGAACCTACAGGGGTGAGGTTTCCCGCAGGACCACCCTTCAAAGTCCCATCAAGAACAAGATCGTTGGATGCCATTATAATATTTATAAAATAAAACTTTTATAAAACACTGATTAAATACACTTCTATTATAACCTCATGCAATTTACCAGGCGAGATGTGCTTTAAATATTGAATTCGATTTTACTTGCGAGTTTGAATGATTTTAACTGAAAAAGAATACGTATTTGTGGAAATCTCCATTCTTTTTCCCCGATTTACATTCAAGAATCAACACTGAATTTAAATGAGCAAGGAATTAATGATTTTATATTTAGAGCACATTTGACATTCCTTTGAAAATCCACATCAAACCTGATCTAGAATTAGAATCCTGCACAAGATCTAATTTTTATACTGAGAAATGGAAATAAAAAAAAAAAATTGGGTTTTTTGTGTATCCTGCATTTACTTTGAATTGAATTTAAATTTAAAAATCCCACCAAGTGCCACCAATGTTGTGGGTGGTTTGTCCCACTAAACCATAAGAAGGAATGATAATGCTGCCACCACTGGGTGAATTATCATCCCTTCTTATGGTTTAGTGGGACAAACACCCCACAACATTAGCTTGCCAGGGACTTCAGGCATAGGCCGTGGGCGTGGAAATATGCCATATTTCACACCTTGTACACCTGGGCCCTCAGGTATGAACGCTCACTCTTCATACACTTTACATCACGAGCAAGGCTCAATCGAACCTGGGACTCTAAGAGAAAAAAAATGCAACTTTAAACCCCTTCCAAAAAGCTACAAAATCCATGAAAAAAGCACTAAGTAGACTGAACCCAATTCGAAAAAGTTCTCGTGTAAAAACACCCTCCTTGAAAGCTCTTGAAAATTCATCAACTAGAAAGTAATTTTAGATAGAAAGTATGAAATAGTAAGTAAAAGAACAAAATCTTAACATAATGGAGATTACAGTATCTCCTACCTTCTTAACATAATATAAGCATAATAGGACTCACCCTTTTGCTAGAATAACCCGACGATTAAAACACTAATAACTGAGTTTTTTGCCCACGCTGAACTGTTGACACATGTCTAGGAAAGATCGGAAGACAGGGGTGGGTAGCTGTTCAATTATGGATAGCCAGGTCTGCTAGCTTATTCATAGGTTTGAATGTATTTTTCCAATTAATTAGCAAGAGTTTGCTAATGATTAAACAAGAAAGAAACTCAGTAACATTTACAAACAGCAAGAACGCTTACTTGTTCGTAAGACCTTACAAAGTTTTACCAGTCGAGTAGTAAAGATCGGCTTACTAAGCGGCTAGAACAGGTTAGATAGGGATTTGCATGCGAGACATGCTAGGCAGGAAGTGTCAGCACGAGCGGCGTGCGTAGGCGAAGTTGGCACGATCAGCGTGCCTAAGTGAATGACCTAGCACGATCAGCGTGCTTAGACCAAATCATCCTTGCATGGCTTTCTGGCCGGTTTATATTCAATTAGCTATAGGAACATCCATAGCCGAAACATCCCTATTTGTGACGTATTTCCATAAGAATTGACTAGGAACCTTAAAACTGATAATAGTATAGATGTTGAAAGGTCGCCTTTTCTCTTCTGACCTACTCTTGGTCACTATCATGGGTTTGCTGTTAAGAAGATCCACACTGTAACTATTCTAAGGATTGTAGCCTATACTGAGTACGATCTAGCCCATAAAATAGGCAGCAAGTGGTTCTTCTTCCTCACTTCTTCTCCATGTGCTTTGGAAACTTTGTAACAATGAGTTCATGTAGAAGTGTAGAAGGTGCACGTACGTGCTAACTTTGGTTTCAAACGTACAGAGATTGCAGTATGATTCATGCTTTATATTGTAAACAGAAAAATATTAACCCGAAAATTACGCACCGTGTGTATACAAGCTTAGCAAACAATAATAATTAATGGAGGCAACAAATACATTATTGTAATATTTAGTGAATATTTTTCTCTAATGCAATAGAGATAGCGCCACTATCGATCAAAAAGCTGTGGCAAAGTCGTGTATGTGCCACGTGCCTGCCCTGCTCTATAAGCCAAGCTGTGGCACATTGTGTATGTGCCTTGCGATTGCCATGCACTACTGGCCACGCTGTGGCGCGTCGTATATGTGCCATGAGATAACTATGCATTACTAGCCAAGCTGTGGCACATTATCTTTGTGCCATGTGATTGCCATGCATTACTAGCCAGGCTGTGGCACATCGTCTATGCGCCAGATGGTTGCCATGCACCACTAACCAGACTGAGGCGCGTCGTGTAAGTGCCATGTGATTGCCATGCACCACTAGCCAGACTCAGGTGCGTCGTATATGTGCCATGTGATTGCCATGCGTGGCGTGTCGTGTATGTGCCATGTGATTGCCATGCTCTACTAGCCGGGCTGTGGCGCGTCGTGTATGTGCCATGTGATTGCCATGCTCTACTAGCCGGGCTGTGGCGCTTCGTTTATGTGCCAGGTGGTTGCCATGGCCACTGTCCCTGCCGTGTGGTGCGCATCATGCATGGGCCATGTGTCAACCTTTTACCTAAATCCATTCCGTGGCAACTCGTCAATGGGCCTAGCAATAACCATGCCCAACTAGTCATGATCGTGCATGGTTCTTGTATGGCCCTTGCAATTTTGCCATGGCATGGCGCGACGGTCATGGGCCATGGATAAACTAAACTTCCGTGTGCTACTAGGGACGTCATTTCCTTGAAAACAGGTACAAATTTTAACTTATTTCTTTGTTCTAAAATAAGGGAACAACTGCAACAGAAATACATATATTTATTTCACCGTTATAAAGAAATCTTGATATTAATAGGCATAGTCATAAGGTCAAATTAGTCAACTAGTTTTGTCTGATTTCTCTACTCCTGTTCGCATCCACCGCGCGTACGGGAAACATGGAGTTGGAGAGCAACTTGAGTTGGGGGAATGTTTTTAATCTGTCTGCCCTTACGAGTGAACAAGTCCACAAGTACAATCATAGACCGTGACTTGAGTGAGACCGTGAGAGCTGCATCTGTCGTAAAGGAGTCTTACAAAATGCTTTATTATTGGCGGTACGGACTCAATTTAATCGTTTTTAGCGGCGTTAGACAGCACAAGCAGTGCTTTAGTAGTTTAGGAAACGTCCCCACTGTTTCAATGTTTGCAGTTTGGTTATCCTATTGAAAAACGAGGATGTATCACAAGTACAACCTGTGAGAGCATGGAACGCTAGTAGGGCTTTGCATCTTTCTTCTTTCAGCACCTGAGCAATTTGAGTACAGTTGGTGTAGCCGTGTAGCGGTAGTCCTTTCCTATACCAAAGGTTACCCACAGGTTGTCACAAGCAACTTGGAAATAGAAGACCTCTTCTAAAACCACAACATCTTTGTCGACACTTTGCACTGCAATTCTCCTTTACCCGTGTTTAACTCCATCTGCCACGTGAAGAAATATCCAGGTGCTAGCTTCCTTATGCGAACATGGGGCGACCCACATAAAGCGGTGTTCCTATGAGTGCAGAGAACGTCTTCTCCATCCGTGACAAGAAGCATCCCAGGAAAAGGAGCTGTTGAAAGACGGAAGCTTAGCAAATGAAACAATTTCTGCAAATTGTAATCGACTCGAACAAACCCTTCCAGTTTGAAGGAGTTTTGTGGTTTTCTTTTACTTGGATGAGAGTTTCTTTCCCCTCTTCTCTCGATTAGAAGCTTTCAAGCTAAATGGAATGTAGCTGTCAAAGACCACATCTACCCTGCGTACAAAACCGGAAAATTGCTTCCCAACATAATGAACGATCTTGTCACTGTAGTCGCCAAAAGTATTGCCCTTTCCTGGCTGGACCATGTGCACTACAGCAGCTCCGTCAAAGACTGCGATATCAACTTTGGGTGAATCTAGTGCGGTGTTATGCATTTCGTCAGCTTACTCACCCTCCAAATTAAATGCTCTTGAGTTGTGGGAAGACGCTCAAGACACTTCAACAGGATAGCTTTGTCACGGGAGTTCCTTCGTCGGACAAACTCTGGACAATACTCCCGATTTTCGAGTTGAAAGGTCTAGACTCTAGAGCATGGCAATCACATGGCACTAGCACGACACGCCTCAGCCTGTTTAGTGGTGCATGGCAACCACCTGCCACATACACGACGCGCCACAGCCCGGCTAGTAGAGCATGGCAATCACAAGGCACATACACGACGTGCCACAGCCCGGCTAGTAGAGCATGGCAATCACATGGCACTAACACGACACGCCTCAGCCCGGCTAATAGAGCAAGGCAATCACATGGCACATAACGACGTGCCACTGCCAGGCCAGTAGGGCATGGCAATTGCAGGGCACATACCAAACGCGCCACAGCTGATCGATCGATTGTGGCGCTATCTCTACCGCATTAGAGGAAATATTCGTTTAATGATTACAATAATGTATTTATTGCCTCCATTAATTATTATTGTTAGCTAAGCTTGTATTCACACGGTGCGTAATTTTCGGGTTAATATTTTTCTGTTACAATATATTGCATCGAATTCATACTACAATCTCTGTAAGTATGAAACGAAGTCAGCACGTACGTGCAACTTTTACACTTGATTTTGATGGTCTTGATACTTAGAAAAAAAAAATTCAGTACTCTGGTCTCTCTTCCCTGAGGAGAATCAATAAGAGTCTTTTCTTACCTCAGTACATTTGCTCCATACATGACAATTGGGTGTCAGGGCTCAGGGGTATTATCGTACATTTGCGCCACACATGGCAAGCTCCATGGGCAGTACCACGCTAACCATGCAAGTGCCATGTTTAAAAGTCATCCAAGAATATTGATTGATCTCGCGGCCAAAACGTTGCATGGCCCATCGACGAATGTTGGGCATGGCCCATGCGCGATCAACGTGCATGGCCCGTGTGCGATTACCATGGATTTTAATGAAAAGTAGGCATGGGTATTTTACGCTTACCATGCATGTGCCTGTTTAAAAGTCGTCCATGGGTTTTGGTTGTACTCGCGGCCAAAACGTTGCATGGCCCATCCACGAGTGTTGGGCATGGCCCATGCGCGGACGTTAAGATAATCGTCCATGGCCCATGCATGGCACTTGACGGTGTGCTACTAGGGAAGGAAGCGACCCTCCGCCCCTCGGGTCGGGGTCACGGGGTAGAAAAACCGTTGGGTATAAGCGCCATTCAACATAAAGACGTCATGGGTCATTCGACATAAAAAAATGTGCAAAATGCGCCATTCAACATAAGGGTCATACCACCTAAAGCACGGATTTATACTGAATGACCCCTCCAGTACGGGTCCGATATAAAATTGAGTTTTTATACGCTGTGGTCCATACCGTACGTACTATTCGATAGAAACCGAATTATATTGAATGGCGCTTATACTGAATGGTACATCACATCAAATAAATATTATTAAAGTACTAAATTTGTCGATAAAGTTGACATCAATGTTTTAGCTCGAACGATCCGTCGCGACCGACCATTCAGTATAACGTTTTATACTGAATGGCCCATTGCGACGGGGCGTTCGGTATAAAGTTTTAGCTCGAACGACCCGTCGCGACCGACCATTCAGTATAACGTTTTATACTGAATGGCCCATCGCGACGGGCCATTCAGCATAAAGTTTTAGGTCGAACGGTCCATCTCGAAGGGTCATTCAGTATAAAGTTTTAGGTCGAACGGTCCATTACAACACAAAGTTTTAGGTCGAAAGACCCGTTGAGACGTACCATTCAGTATAAAGTTTTATACTGAATGGCCCATAGCGACGGGCCATTCAGCATAAAGTTTGCGGTCGAACGGTCCATGGCAACTAACAGGCAAGCGTCATGCCAAGTACTTAATACTCCTTTTAATTCCGCAACCTGCAATACAGGGTTGTGTGTGGAAGGTTGACGTATAGATCTGTGCAGGGGGCGAAAGAGAAGTCCTGATGTTAAAAAAACGAAAAAAGCGTAAAATTGCGATTTTCGTAAGAAATAATTATTCGATTACGCTCAAATTTCACACGAATATATTAATTCATAAAACAAAATTATTACAATCGGATAAAGCATGTAGGTGTTATAAGTGGAAGAAATTTAAAAAAAAACAAAAAAAAACGTAAAATTGCAATTATCATGAGAAATAATTTTTTGATTGCGCTCACATTTCACAAGAATATATTAATTTATAAAATTAAGGGTCTGTGAAAAAATCATTACAATCGAATGAAGCATGTAGGTGTTATAAATCAAAAAATTTAAACTATGAAACGCTAGTTGGACGCGTTGATAAGCGAGCACGCACCCACATTGCACATTTTTTTAAATTTCAAAATTTGCGATGTTATATTACATATATATGTTAATTATATGTATATATGTACATATATATATATATGTTTAAACTTGGCTTAAGTTTATAGTAGGCGACTATGACGTTGTTATGTTAGTACTTTAGACAGAAATTAAAAAAGTGACTATACCCCGGTGTATTCTGTCTAAAGTACTAACATATATATATACATGTATATATACATAATAAAATAAAACAATAATCAATACAATACAATTTGGTCCATAGAATAAAGGTTTTAATATGAGTTTCTGTTTTTTGAGGTTTATAATAACAATTAACAAGTAACAATAGAAACTTGACAAATCACCTACAATGCATTCAAAAAGCAAATTGCAAAGGAAAAGTGGTCCTACACAAACGAAAAACTAAAAAAAAACTACAAAAAAAGCGTTCGCGAAGCGGCCTAGTGAATCAAGTAAGTAATTTTCGGGGAACCGCCAGTCGTCCGACGCCAGTTAACGCCAGATAAATTATCATTTTTTTTTGCCTTCCAGTTTTCGTTTTCAAATTTGTTTCCATGTTAGGAGGCCCATCCCACCGTGGCCCAGCCCTGGCGCAGAGCCCTTGTCGTAACTGCGTTTTAGGTGTTTTTACTTATGACGTAACGACGGAATTGTAGCAGGTCGTCTCCAGAGTGCACTGTGCAGTGAATTTTTATCAAAATCGACATTCATGGCTGTCAAGAATGTCTTGTTTTTAGAAGTAATTTCTCATGTTTCCTTATGCGGTTGACAGATTGTTTAGTTGTGCGAGGAATTTAATCAGTTGAAGAGTTTTGTTTGAGTTGTGGTTTCGGCGACGCCAATGTTCACTGGAACCGTAAGGGTAAAAATATGCGAGGCTTGCGGGTTGAGACCTACAGACTTTCAAAAGCGGCATAATATGGCGTTTGGGAAACCAGATGACCAGCCAATAGATCCTTATGTGTCGATAGATGTCGATGAAAATCATCTAGATCGGTCATCAACGAAAGCCAAAACTTTCGATCCCGTATGGAACGAGCATTTTTCACACGACGTCCAAAATGCCGTCACTTTGGGGTTGACAGTTTTCCACGATGCTGCAATCCCACCTGACGATTTTGTGGCCAATTGCAGTATTCCGTTCGAAGATCTCGTTCATAGGGACCGAGACTCGGCCGACTTTTGGGTAAGAAAATTAACACATTATTTTAGGCCAATGCTGGGCCTACTTATTGAGAATTGCATGGCCTAGGCTCTAGTCTCAGCATAAGACTAGGGCCTAGGGCTAGGCCTAGGCCTAGGCTAAGGCTAGGATCCTAAGGCCTAGGCCTAGGCCTACGCCGAGGAGTGCAAATACTAGGCCTAGGCCTCCTATTTTTATGTTGTAGGCCTCCCTAGCCTAGTAGGGCCTAGCTCTAGGATCTAGGGACCCACAAATAGGCCCTGGGGGCCTGGTACTCTTTCGGATGGTATGCCCCAACTTTTAAACACTTGTTTTTTTCTTGTTTTTTTGTTTTGAAATCCTTTCCGTGACAAAACTACTTACGTTAGGTTAGTCGACATTTCCGCCTAGGCCTAGTTAGCCTAGCCTAGGCCTAGGCCTACCTGCCGTGCTAGGGTAGGCCTAGTTCTAGGATATTTTCGATAAGAGCGCACCCGAAATCCTTTCCGTTACAGTGTTTAAAAGTTGGGGCATAGCCTACCATCCGAAAGAGTAGGCTACCGGGGGCCAAGTCCTAGGTCTTGGCCTAGGCCTATAGCTCTTTCAAATTGGATAGGCCCGATGGCGCTAGGGTCAGCTAGGCCTGGTGGTAAAAATGCCGTAGGCTTAGGCCTAGCCCCTACTTTGCAGTTGGGGGGGTCCAACTTGTTGGTAGGCCTACTTATTCGGCTAGGGGGGTCCAACTTTTATATACACTGTAGGCCTAACGGAAAGGATTTCGGGTGCGCTCTTATCGATTATATCCTAGAACTAGCGCGGCGCACTGTAGCCAGCGGAAAGTTCGGCTAACCTAACGAAAGTACACCTTAAACATAAGTAGTAACAAGGCAATATAGCAGTGTTAACAAGGTGTAGGGGAGAGGGGGGACATTGGTACAGGGGGCACATTGGTACAGTTTGAATTTTGCCACCCATGTTTAATTTTCAGCAGTGTATTATGAGTGATCTAGATGGCAGTGAGGAAACTCTACCAGCTCTGAAAATCTGAGCCATTTCCATTGATAAATGGCTAAGTTATGATATAAATTGTATTTAGTGATGTGGAAAGTAAATAGTTGTGATAAACTTTGTAATGGTTGATTATAATGTTATTGTAGGTAATTCAAGCTATTTTTGTTATGTGATGACCACAATTTATCTGATTAAATTGTAAGCACATTGCTATGACTGTACACCTAACCTCAAATTTTTTCGAATTTATTTTCTAAAACAATACCAGATGGGGCACATTGGTACACAGCCTTGGGGGCACATTGGTACATTACAGGCCCTATGCACCAGCTAGTGTTAATAAAAAAAATCTATCTGTAGACCTAATGTTGCAGTCTATCTTAGGCCTAGATTAGTATTTAGTATATATACATAGTAAAATAGCATTCTAGTGTAGTATATAAGCTGTCGGGCTAGTGGAGGCAAACCGCGATCTAGTATTTTCCCACAATAATGTAGTTTAACGTTAAGCTAATTTTAAGCACACACCTAATACTAGGGTCTATGTGGACAAGTTTATTAGCTCATGTATGTAAACCACTATTGACATACATAAAATAAACACCCTATGTAGGCCTAAACTTGTAAATACTGACCAGTAAACATGTGTGTACCAATGTGCCCCATACTAGTACCAATGTGCCCCGCCTATGGGGTACATTGGTACATTTGTAATAATTTTCTATATGTGGATTATTTATTAGTAGTGGTCACAAATGTGAAAGATGTAGTACACATATCATAGATTAAGGGTTGTATTTTACTATGACAAAGGTCTCATTCCCAAATTTGCACATGTATATGTAAAAAAATTGAAACGTTTCTGAACTGTACCAATGTCCCCCCCTCTCCCCTACCGGTATAAAAGTTGGGCCCCCCTAGCCGAATAAGTGCCAACTTGTTAACACTGCTATATTAGGGGAAAAGTAGGTTGGGGGGGGGGGCGCAAATAGTATTGTAAAACATACATGCTTCGCGCCCCCTCCCCCTTCCCCTAACCTACTTTTCCCCTAACATTGCAGTGTTAAAAAGTTGGACCCTACAGGTGTAGCCTACCAACCTTGTCACGGCTCTTTGCCCCCCCCCCCCTCCCACTAACCTACTTTTCATCGCAAAAATTTGACGAGGTTGGTAGGCCTACACCTGTAATGTCAGATTAATAAATTGTGGTTTTTGTGTGCAAAAGGCCCATTCACAATAAATTAGCGCACAGGAATTAGCGCACAAAAATTACGAAAATTAAGATGGTCGTTCACAATGAAATTATGAAAATTATCCTACCTACAATGCATTTTGCCTGCATTTCCCGCTTAAATTGGATATCTGTTTGATTGTTGAATTACATATTATTTATGATAATATATTTCAAAATGGACAATATAGACGAGATTTTGGGCTACTTAGCACTTGTGATAGGTTACACTTGGTATTGGGGTAGGCCTATTGTGCGCATGCGCAAACGTAGGAAAATTGCTCAAATTAACGAAAAGTTGAAGTCGGTTCAACTTTCACGCCACGCACGCTTGGCGATAATTGGATGTGAACAGTCTTATGGGAATTCAATATGGCCAACTTGTTAATTTCTTTAATTTACGTGCACTAAGTGATTGTGAATGGGCCTTTACTTTTCACGTGGTGGTAGGCCTATACGGCATTTTTACCCAGCTAGGCCTAACCTATTTTATGCAGTTCTCGAATGTCGCCTATTCTCGACCACCCTTATGCGCGTGCCACTTATTTATCAAATACGTATACCTAAACTAAAACCACGTTTTGTTGATGTGACAGCTCCGAAAAGCTATTATTATAGGCCTATCGGGCATGATTTTTTTCATGAAGACTGCAAAAAATTGACTTGGTAAGTTGGTACCTACCGGTAGGCCTAAATGATAAAATATAATATCAATATAAAATGTTACATGTAGAACGATAGGAGTTCATCCCAAAGTATGTGCCTGTTACCTAGCGGCGTGCGCTAAGGTCAACTAGGCTACCCATTACCCAATAGCCGAACGCCCCTTAAACGAGGGATAAGCCGAACACCCTCCCGCCACTTGCGCTTATGATCAGATAGGCTAGTAATTTATTGAAATGAACTACCTACTAAAGATTGTTTTATGACAAATTGTAAATCACTTCTTCCTTAAAAGATATGTTGGCTAGTCTCCAAATTTATGTCTTTATGTACGGTATGTTTATGTAGGTATAATAATATCGGATTGTAAAGTCCACCATTTTCTTGATTTAATCACTTTTGACAGGTAGGCCTAGGCCTAAACAACTTTTCGGAAATCCACCATCTATGGAAATGTGTGTAAAACTCATTAAAATGTCGAAGGGGAGGGGGACGTGATCATTTCTGAGTAGGCCTAGGCCCTAGGTATATTATTGTTGTGTAGATATTAATACAAAGCAAACATGATTTTACTTCCAGGAAAGCCTTAATTACCCTATACAAGAACAGCTGACGTTCGGGTATTGGGTCGAGTTCGAAAAACCCAAACAGAACACTCGCTCCACCGCCATTAAATCTTTATGTTATTTGTGAATATTCATTTTTGCTGGATTAAAATTCAATAGCAATTAAACTATTACACTCACATAACAGCAGTGTTGTTAAGTACCTAGCCTAGCGCGCTCCTTGTAACATGTTACGGTTTTTAGTAAGGTAGCGAGGATGATAGACGATACTTTAAAAAATGGAGTAAAATAGCGAGTAGTTAGCTACTATTAACAGGTAGCTGTGGCATAAAATCGACGCCTACGGTACTCTTATTTTACAATAGGCACTAATGCAATTAAACCATTACCGTTGCAAAAATCAATCATAATTAGGCGGAGGCCTAATAATATGTGATCGCAATTTCTTTTCCCATATTACTCGCCGGCCAGCTGTGAGTTCGATAATGCTATTTTACTCTCTGTCGATTTCTTATTTTGATAATTTTTGACAAAGTTTAACATGGGATTTGCTTACGTTTTTTCAAACGAGTGAGCGCAGCGAACGGAGTGATCTCCATTCAACTTAAACGGCCCTTATTCTGTTATTCTGCGTGCGTGCGTGTGTGTACGTACGTTGAAAATCAGCCGAATCGCTGAACAGATTGCGCTGAAATTTTAAACAGACATCCGGTACGAGTTTATTGAGAACTGCTAACAAAATCAGGTAGATCCATTGCGATTTAAACCTACAAGAAATAATAAATTGAAAAATAGGCTTCCAATGTTTAGAAATTATTTTAACGACAATGGTTTAGATTTTGAAAAGATATTTTTTGTTTGTTATTTACCTGGCTGTGAAATGCCGTGCCCATGCAAGGTCTGTCGAATGTTGCTCGTCAAGGTACCCCCAAATTCCGCTCGTAGATTGAGTAAACCTTGCAATATATACACGTATTTCGTACTGGCTATGTTTACCATAGTAGGCCCTATTGCCACAGATGATGGACTACACTGCGTTATATGCATTTCAAAACATGTTTAATAATTTTTGAAATACAATCCAGAAATTACAAAATCTTTCCCGACCAGGGGATTGAACCCATGTCTCCCACATTTCGGCTATAAGGGCGCTTTATCCAACTAGACTCTGAGGGAAACGCCAAAGTCGTTGTTAGACGAGTGAGCGAGTCATGTGTTGAGTACCCGGGAACATTTGCATTTAAGTTTGATAGGCCTAATTATATTCGTATAAATAATAGGGTATTTAAGTTTAGGCCATAGTTTAGGCCATAATGCTCCACTGTAGCCTATGATAGGCTAGGGAGGCCTAAAGCGGACGTTACACTGGGAAGTGAAAAGAAAAAGTGAAGAGAAAAAGTAGCTTTTTAGAAGTAGAATTAACATGTAGCTTACGGGACTTTTCCCGTTGCTGTTACACTGGGAAGTCGAAAAGTAAAAAGTAAAAACTTTCCGAACTAGTCGGACTTGGTTCGACTAGTGAAAAGTCCCATAAGCTACATGCTAACTCTACTTCCAAAAAGTTACTTTTTCTCTTTCACTTCCCAGTGTAACGTCCGCTTAAGGTAAGGGGAAGAAAAGAAATGTTACCGGGTTTCATTTCATTTCATTTTATTGTCTTGTTTTGTAGCCTATACCTAATACTAGCATATAATGTTACAATGTTATGACAAGATAAACAAATTAAACAATACCTACATTATAAGCTAGCTAGCTATTAAACACGTCTTTTTAAAAGACTAAGACTTGATTTAGGATGTATAGAAAATACTAAAACTAATTTACATTAATTACAAAATACACTTTTACAACAATACAATAATACACAATAAAAATATATACTTTTGCACTAATAGAAGATAGGCTACTAGATAATATAAGTCTAGGCATCTATAATATGTAAAATAAATTGTTTTTCAAGACATATTATTGTCCGCCAAGAAATCTTCAATATCGTAGTATTCTTTTTCAACAAGAAATGTACAAAGATCCTTTTTAAATGTATCAGGTGGTTTGTTTTTGATAGTGGCAGGTAGTTTATTAAAAAGGATTATTCCTGCATATGTGGGGCTTTTCTCATATACAGCCAGCCTATGGGATGTCACAAATATATCATTTTTCCTCCTAGTATTGTAATTATGAATATTGATGTTTTTTTTTTATATCTTCCCTATGATTAATTAAAAATAATATTACTTTGTAAATATAGAGGCATGCAAGAGTAAGAATATTCAATGTTTTGAAATGTCCCCTACATGTATCCCCTTTCTTAATTTTATCTATTATTCTTAAAGCTTTTTTTTTGCATGACAAAGATCTTATGAAAATTGTTTTTTGATGTATTACCCCACGCTATTAACCCATAGCTCAAATGTGACTCAATCAGGGCATAGTACACTACTAACAGAACAGCAAACTTCTATCTGCATATATTTTCATTTTACGTAAGACATAGGCCTATATATTAGAGCTTGTGTATTTGCTACATAATCAGTGTGGATGTCCCACGATAAGCACTTGTCAATATACAGTCCTAAGAACTTTGCTATGTCTATTTGTTCAATAGGAAGGTCTTCATCACATAACCTGATACAAATATTTTGATCTTCCATATTTTTCCTTGGGAATGGGTACTCAACACATGGCTCACTCACTCGTCTAACAACGACTTTGGCGTTTCCCTAGTTTTAGACATGACAGTGTTGATTTTCTGCTAATTGGGGACATAGGGCCCCTAGTTTATGTGAACGCACTTTGAGTTTGATTATCGATTACAGAGATATTTTTAAATCGATTGATGAGGTAGGCCCCTACATAAGGATGCTTAAAACAAAACTCAAGTCGCCTGATGTCATATTTGAATGCAAATAGGCCTAGATCAGATTTTGGACACGACAGTGTTGATTAGCTAAAGGTGTTCGGCTAATGGGTCTTTGAACCTACTGTTAAAATCCATGTATTTTGCAAAACGGGGGGCCTGCCTGACAGGCCGTCCATTGCATCCCCGTGAAACGTTTACTGCTTCTACTAAAATGAGCCAATTTACTTCAAATAAATTCTGAAATACAGTTTAAAAATCTATGTCTAGAGCAGTAGGAGTGCCGCGAAATCCTTGTAGAGCTACATTTAAGTAAAAACAAGTAGGCCTAGTTTATGAAATATAAAAAAGTAATTTAAAATTAATTTTACATCAAGAAAAATAAATATACTTTTCGACTATGGTAATTCAACGGTTTTTATTCAAAACTCTTGGGTCGATACAATGCCACTGGCTACTAGAGCCATTTTACACAATATATATGAGCAGCATTTGACGCGAAGCTGCACACGCACGCACTCAGTATCCCCCCTCCGAATCACTGGCTCCGGTTGACCGGTCCAATCTGCTCTCCTCTCCTCTCCTCTCTCGCCTCGCATTCAGTAACTCGCTGACAGTCAAGGAGGTAAGGTCGTCATCTAGGCGGGTGGAGTTTCTGCGCTCACTTGTAATTGTCACGTTGCGTAACGCACTGCATTTTAAACTTCAGATTACAATGCCAGCATTATACGAAAATAAATCATTGAACAGTGCAAGTTACAATGTTTTGGCTGGTATGATCAACCGTTGAGGCCATTTTTTTGGCTGACATAAGATTGCCACCTTCCTGGAAGACAACCCTGCAGACCACTCTTTCAACTGATCGCGCTTGGTTACGAATGGGGGTGTAGGGAAATACATCGCGGCAAGCCATTAAAAATTATTTAACTATGCATTGTATTGCCTCTGTTTGAATTGGCTAACACATATTTCTTCACTATTTAGGCCTATGCATCTATTCCGACATTTTGGTCTGCGGCTTAGTATATGCGTTTACAAAAAGAGTTTTTTTTTAATGGCACCCTGAAAACTAGGGTGCAGCTTACTTGCGTGGGCGACTTATGCGTGTAAATACGGTACCGTATCTAAAACAAAATCAACAAAATTGACAACAAATTGCTGATGTTTTCAATATTTTTTTGTACCAGACCTACTAAATTACTACTTGGTTGAAGGGGGTGCCGCAAAATTATTAAATGCAACAATGGGGTGCCTTGAGTTGAAAAAGGTTGGGAACCACTGGTCTAGAGGTTACGAAGTCACGGGCATTACTTTTTAGTTTGCAGTGCCGACTTTTGACTTTGTGGTGCTGGGACTGCTTAGGCTGGAAGGTAAAAAGTTGGCGAAAATATCACGCTAACGCTACAAGAATAATGTAGCTTGCTACTGCTACACTATGCTCCGTAAATAAAGTAGCGCTCTACCAGTTCTGCTACATGTACTAAAATCGGTTCTGCCACCCCGAGTCTGTAGTCTGTACTGGTTGTATAACATTTTTCCATTCATCGGATAAAAAAAGCATCTCTTTGCAGGCCTCCACATTCACATATCAAACAACGCATTAAGGGAATGACGCTATGTTAGTCCATCCTATCCAATACTTATCCTATTCGCGTTTAAAAGCAAAGTGGCTGACATCTGGCGGGCAAGTGGAGAACTGCTCCAAGGCAGATACCGGGCGGCTGCATGGCGGCATTCAATGTTAAACCAATGCAATATTGTAGCGTCACGGTCAACTCCAGAATGAATTGACTCGATCATGTTTATTATTTAGCAAGCAAGAAAGGACATAAAATTAGTAATACACATTTTTGTAATGCGTAATGAAACAAAAAGTCTGAATGTGTATATTATTCCGTGCAATAGGCCTACTGTGGGTTAGATGGGAGTTCTATTCCTATTCCTTGAGACACATTTTTCACAACTTTCATCAGTTTCATGGATACCACCAACCGATAAACCATAAACCATAATGATAATTAATTTATTACAATGATGTGCTGTAGGCGGTATAGGGCCAAATCGGGCTAAGAGCTATGTACCGTCTTTGGGTTCAACATTCTAAACGCAAAGATACTGTGAACCATAGTATATATTATGCAAGTCTCATTAATAATTGGTATAGATATAATATGGAATTTTTGTAATTATTATTTATTATTAATAATATATGTCCATATAGTTTTTAAATTTGTGCAGCGCATTGAATGTAAACTATCCTACCTTGATTTTTTATTCTTATATATCAAGAGATGTGTACCAACTGCTGCCGTGAACAGCAAAGTCTTGCTTCTTACTAATCCTTGCTTGACATGGAATGGACCAGCAAAGTCTGTACCAGTGTTGAGGAACGGTCTAGATGGCTGGACTCGTGCTGATGGAAGCTGGCCCATCAGCTGCTGTGTATACGTGTGTCGCTACGGACACTGCCATTGGTCAGCCTTCAAAGTTCAAATCTCCGCGGGTCAGCCGAGGCTTGCCATTCGCCGACTGCAAACTCAACAAAATTCATATTTTCGTTGGAGTTCCCCACCGACGTTGCCATTTACGCTTGCCGCATTCCTCAACCCTTGCTCGTCGCCGTCGAAAGATGAAGCCTATGCACTTTTCCAGCACGTTCCGAATTTAACATGGAGTGACGTCACTTTTAGGCCACTCCGGTAAACCCGAAACCAAAAACATGAGCCTCAGCTCCACAGCTACACATTTCACACTTTCAACCCTAGGGTTGGCCTTTGCATGCTTAGATGCAGACTCACACTGACTTGAACACTTGTTAGAAAAATATGATTTAAAGCCCCGAAAATATTGAAAGTTCCACATGATATGAGGTATATTAGACAGATTTAAAAGCAAAAATAAAAATATTACAAGGGGTAGGACTGTAACGTCACATTATCATAAGCTAGCTGAGAATTTCTCAATCTTCCTCCTATACTCGAAGAATCTGCTGATCATCAAGAAAAACATGTAAATCTCGGAGACTACTTTGAGATGAAACTTGTTTATTGGACAGAAGGTCTCGAATCTCTAGGCTGTATGTAGATGCTTGAACCCATTTGATGCATGTTGTTAATGCTGTTTATAGTTCTGCAGTACATAGAGAACCTGATCGTTTTCCTAAAGGTTGTTTTGTGTTGTGGATGAAACGAAGGCAGTAAGCCACAACTCTGGTGAGTTTTGATACCTTTGAAAACCGATGCAAGATATCAACAGTATGGTCTTGCCAAGACGCAAGTGTAGTGACTGATGTCTTCTTCTCTTCTGGGATGTTGTCATCTTCTGTTATAGTTACATCTGCTGGCCAATCCGATGACTGTTGCTGTAACCACTGTGGTCCGTGCCACCACAAGTAAAGTTCAGCTAAGTCACATGCTTTTATTCCTCGTGAAATGAGGTCTGCTGGATTGTCACTAGATGAAACGTGGTTCCAATCCTCGATTCTTGTGTGATGTTGGATCTTTGCAACCCTGTTGGCTACAAATGTCTTCCATCGTGTTGCTGGTGATGCGATCCATGATAAGACAATAGTGGAGTCGGTCCACAAGAAGACGTTGTCAATTTTCGGGTTTAAAATTGGAAAAGTTTTCTGAACTAGCTTGGCTAGTAATTCTGCTCCTAAGAGTTCTAGGCGTGGCAATGATACCTTCTTGACAGGAGCCACCCTTGACTTGGAACATAATAGATTGGTTGCAATTTGACCTTGTTTATTAGTTGATCTAATGTACAAGGAGCAGCCATATGCCCTTTCTGACGCTTCCGAAAAACCGTGCAATTGTATGATTGTTTGAGTTCCTTTGACAAGTACATATCTGTCAATTTGAATGCTGTTCACATGTGACAATTGATTATGAAGAACTTGCCACTCAATGGAGAGTTCTGACAGCAATTCATCATCCCACTGTAAGTTATGTAACCATAGTTTCTGTAGAAACATCTTATATGAGAACTATGGGACTCACAAGTCCTAGTGGATCAAATATGGATGCTACTAACGACAACACAACTCTTTTAGTAATCTTGTTTTTAGATTTATTTATTTATTTTTATTTATTTATTTAACGTCTATCCTATTCAGTTATAAAAACTGATTTACAAAGGAGGACAACTAAATAAATCTAATTACATAGATGCAGAAAAAACAATAAAATACATTTTCGTAAATATTTGAAATAGTAGGTAGCATTACAACAACAATGCATTTAACACAAGAATTTTGGTAACAAATTGAATGATATTATATGCATTTAATGAATGAATCAAATATAAAAAAGGGTGGAGAATGAAAAGAAAAGAAAAGAAAAGGAAAAAAAGGAAAAAAAAGGAAAAAAAAGAAAAAAAAAACATTAAAAAAGAAAAACGAAAAGAAAAAAACTGATTTATTAGACGATCCCACTCAAACGAATATGAGGTTTGCCAAAAATCAGGAACAGCAAATCAGGGAGTATAATCAAACTTTCGCGGAAGAAACCACCGAACGCGAAATCTTTATTCTTGGGTTCAATCTTCATTTTTGTGTTCAAATCTTGACTCATATATATAATTATATCAGATATATAATTATTTAAAAAATTTCATGTCAAACTGATCACAGCAATGATACAGGACACCTAAATCAAGTTGCAAGCTCCATCAGTGGGCGGCATGATGATTTACATGATAGGCTATTGGCAACAAGAAATTTATCGGATGTTGGGTGCCACAATAGTCCTAATGTTTTTATACTCTCTTCTTTGTTGAAATTGAGAGGCAGTTGCATCTCCCTGTCTTCTGGTGGTACAGCTTCTAGTAAAGCTGGGTGATTAGAGCACCATTTCTTAAGGGGAAATGCTCCACACTTGAGGAGTGCAATTAGTTCCTCTTGTAGTTGCAACGCATCGTCCAGATTGTTGAAACCGCTGAGTGCATCGTCAACATAAAAATTTTGTTGTAAGATTTCCGCCGCCCGAGGGTATTTGTCACATTCCTCTTCCGCTAGTTTATTCAAAGATCTGGTTGCGAGAAATGGAGCTGATGCAGTACCATATGTTACTGTTGACAGTTCATAGGTTTTTAGTTGCTGGTCAGGTGACTTTCTCCATAGAATTCGTTGAAGACCGGTATCTTTAGCATGAATATTAACTTGGCGGTACATCTTGGTGATGTCGGCTGTAAAAAACTATTTCATGAGTCCTGAATCGCAGAACGATATAGTACAAGTCCTGTTGAACTGTTGGTCCAACCATAAGAATATCGTTTAGTGATTTGCCATTTGTAGTTTTGGCAGAACCATCGAATACAACTCTAGTCTTGGTTGTTGAGCTGGATGGTTTAAAAACCGCATGATGAGGAAGATAGTATGTAGGCCTAAGTGTGTTTTTATCATCTGTTGATGTTTGTACTTCTTTCATACTCATCCATGAATGTCACATATTATTGTTCACGAAGTTCTGGGTGTTTCGTAAGCTTACGTTCCAATTGGTGGAACCTTACTGTTGCTTGCTGGCAGGAGTCACCCAGTTGTCTATGTAGACGTTGTGGAAGTCTCACCACAAATCTGCCATTTTCGTCCCATGTGGTATTTTGTTGAAAATGCGATTCACATTGAAGCTCTTCCTCAGTTTTGAGGGATGAGATGATCTCCAGTTCCCAGAATCGTTGCAATCGTTGTGTTAGGTTGTCTTCTTGACGAACAAAACACGAGATCACCGATTTATTTGGTTCAAGGTCATTCGGTATTTGATACCGTCTTGATAAGATCCAACCAAGTTCTGTGTTTTGTAGTACTGGAAAGTCTCCAGGTCTTGTACGCTTTTCGGCACGAAGAATGTGAAAGCACAACTCAGCTCAATTAAGCATATCAATACGTCCTGGTTCATGGAAGTTTGGGTCAGCCAGTTGGATATCCCTTGGCAGATTCCAGTGCTGACTGTCGATGCTGATGGTATACGTCCAGTTATATGCGACAATACAGAACATGTAAGGCTTGCCTTATAATTGCTCACTCTTGAGTGAAATTGAACGGATGTTGTAAACTTGGCTTCTGCTGAAACATTGTTCACCCCTTGCACTATTATCCGATTATATTTTTTCTTTAACTTAAGTCTTTGAACTTAATCTTCTGTAACGAAGATAGATTGGCTACCGCAGTCAATCAATGCCCTGCATTTGTGTATTTGATCCATTGAGTCTCGAACTAGCACTATTGGCATTGCAGTTGACAACAGAACTTGTGATTGCATTCTCTGTCTTGCAACATGACAGGAGCCTTGGGCATCCCTGGTGACATGATTGGCCGATGATTCTCCACGCTCGTTACTATTAGTTGGCTGTACTTGTTGGCAAGATTGGCTTACTTGACGGTTGTTGACAGACTTTTCTGTATGTAATAATGTATGGTGTCTACAATTACAAATTTTGCAATTTAATGATATCGGGCAATTTTTAACTGAATGCCCAGCTTGCAGGCAGTTGACACGAAGTTTGTTGTTCTGTACACATTCTCTCCGCTGCTGTATTTCTGCTGCAATGAATGTTTTACATAAAAACAGTGGATGATGATTGGGACAAAAACAACATTTCTTGTTCTTAACCGATATGAAACTTCCAGATTGTTGAGTAGCCTTGTATTGTTTGGGCTTAAAATCACCTTGTCGACTGTCCTGAGAGTTTAAGTTACTAGAAGCGTTTGTTTTCTAGAGCTTGGCTCTTAAACTCAAGAAATGTTAGGAGATCTGATAGTGGTGGGAAAGACTGACGAGATTCCTTTATTTCCCACTCCCTTCGTGAGTTCTTGTCAAGCCTCTCAACAATCAGCTCTGATACAAGAATATCACCTAGTGGTTGATCAAGTTCCATGGCCTTGAGAGCACTTAAATTACTGTGAATAGTATTCACAAACTGCCTTAAGTCAGAAGCTGATTCCCTTTGAACTGCCTTTAGGTTCAAAAGTCCCCTTGTGTAAGTTGATGCTATTCAGTTTTTTGTTTTCATACCTATCCTTTAGTAACTGCCAAGCTACTTGGTAATTGATAGCAGTGATAGGGGTACTTCTTCGGCTAGGGGGGTCCAACTTTTATATACACTGTAACGGAAAGGATTTCGGGTTCGCTCTTATCGATTATATCCTAGAACTAGCGCGGCGCACTGTAGCCAGCGGAAAGTTCGGCTAACCCAACGAAAGTACACCTTTAACATAAGTAGTAACAAGGCAATATAGCAGTGTTAACAAGGTGTTTAAAAGTTGGACCCTCCTAGCCGAAGAAGTGCCGTGATAGGAAGGTTTTGAATTAACTGTAATGCTTGGCCCTTCAAGGATGATAACAGGTAATGGAATTTTTGAATGGTCATGACGTCTGCGTTTTCATGAACCATCACCGTGAACAAATCCGCAAATGGAAACCACTCCTCATATTTGCCATCAAAGCTTGGCAATGAGACTAGTGGTAACCTCAAGCGGCCATGTGGCATGTGGAACACCCCTGATACTTGAAGTTCTCCTGGAGCTCTGCTGGAGGGCTTACCACTACGTTCTTCTGCTTGCCTTAATATTAGTTCCATTTGGCCTTCTGCTTCATAAGCAGTTTCCTCGAACACTGCCCGATCATTGTCATGATCTGACTGAAGGTCTTCAGTTTCCAGTTCAGACTGTACGCTGTCGTATCCAGCCATGATGTCTGGGAAACGTCTGAGCCTTACAGTAATCTCGTGAATATTGTTTTCAGAGGGTACAAATGTATCGATGAATGTTTTCATTCGAGTCATTTGTGTTTTGATAACACCCCTTTTCTTGACTAACTTTTGTAGTCGATTAGGCTCCATTACTACTTACAATAGTGAAATAACTGACCTGTCTACTTAAATCCGGCCCGTGAGGTACCTAAATGTTGGGTCCATGAGTGGTGATGCGGAGGACCACTTTACATTCACAAAGAATATTTATTTTGCATCATTCTGGATAGTGTAGACTGTTCCACATAGGGTTACCATACGTCCGGTTAAAGCCGGACATGTCCTCTTTTTTTATGTCTGTCTGGGCGTTTTTTTCAAAATAATGCAAATGTCTGGTTATTTCACCCAATTCCATGCAGAGGCGCATGCGCACCCTTCCGCCCCCTCACTTACCATCCACCGACCGTAAATCGCCGAATACGAGCAGCCGATCGTGTCCGAGCGTGTCACACAACACGCCAGGCTGTGCAGCAAGCAGTGTACTATCATTTGATTTAGTTACCATTTCCGTACGTTTCGTGCCTTGTGCCCACGTCGTACGGCGTACGTAAGGAAGTGTTGTAGGCCTAGGCCACCTTGTCTTAGTTTTGTCATAAAATGTAGTGTTCATTTAAAAAATAACCGCTCAATTTAAAAGGCGTCGGCACCACTATCCTTCCTTGACCCTTGTTCAGATCGCTCCAAACGCTATCCTAACGGTAAAAATGTCCAAAAAAAAATTCGCTTCCGGCGGCCAGCCCCTTGTAGTCCGCGAATATCTGTGAGCCAAATGTCCTCTTTTTGCTGAGACACTTATGGTAACCCTAGTTCCACAGGACTGGCCCACATCGCTGAATTTAAGTAGATATACAAATAAGACACTTTAGTAATGCATTTTATGATAAAAAGTCATGTAATGATTGGAGAAATGAAATCCTTCAACTGGTCTGAAATGAAGGTGTTGTTACAATTAAAAGTAAAAGAATGTCTTCAATGTAAACAAACAATAGAGTCAAAGAAGTTAGACGTTTGTTGATACAAAGAACATAGTAATGAAATATGTTATGTGTGCTCACAATCCCCAACAAATGTTTTATGCCAAATTGTGCCCGTTTATAGAAGGGTTGTATTGGACGTAACGTACGAGAGCCTTCTACGACACTTGACCAGGCTCTCGTTGATTGCAAACTTGATTGCAAAGTTCTTAGGACTGTATATTGACAAGTGCTTATCGTGGGACATCCACACTGATTATGTAGCAAATAAAATAAGCTCCAATATATATGTCTTACGTAAAATGAAAATATATGCAGATAGAAGTTTGCTGTTAGTAGTGTACTATGCCCTGATTGAGTCACATTTGAGCTATGGGTTAATAGCGTGGGGTAATACATCAAAAAACAATTTTCATAAGATCTTTGTCATGCAAAAAAAGCTTTAAGAATAATAGATAAAATTAAGAAAGAGAAGAGGATACATGTAGGGGACATTTCAAAACATTGAATATTCTTACTCTTGCATGCCTCTATATTTACAAAGTAATATTATTTTTAATTAATCATAGGGAAGATATAAAAAAAACATCAATATTCATAATTACAATACTAGGAGGAAAAATGATATATTTGTGACATCCCATAGGCTGGCTGTATATGAGAAAAGCCCCACATATGCAGGAATAATCCTTTTTAATAAGCTACCTGCCATTATCAAAAACAAACCAACTGATACATTTAAAAAGGATCTTAGGACATTTCTTGTTGAAAAAGAATACTACGATATTGAGGAGTTCTTGGCGGACAATAATAATATGTCTTGACAATACAATTTATTTTGCATATTATAGATGCCTAGACTTATATTATCTAGTAGCCTATCTTATATTAGTGTAAAAGTATATATTTTTATTGTGTATTATTGTATTGTTGTAAAAGTGTATTTTGTAATTAATGTAAATTAGTTTTAGTATTTTCTATACATCCTAATATTCAAGTCTTAGTCTTTTGAAAAGACGTGTTTAATAGCTAGCTAGCTTATAATGTAATGTTTAGAACTTGTTTATCTTGTCATAACATTGTAACATTATATGCTAGTATTAGGTATACAAAACAAGACAATAAAATGAAATAAAATGAAATGAAAATCCTCGGGAGTGTACAAAGTTTTGTAGGCCTATTTTATATTCAAATTGACGACTTGGCAGCGAATTTTCTCCAAGCAATCTAAATTGTCTATTTAATAAGTAAATAATAAATAAATAATAAATAAATTTTATTTAGAGTCTGCCCACTCAGTTAAATAACTGATTTTCAGTGGGGGACTTTAAATCAAAGCGACCAAGCCAACCCTGCAGGCCCCGACGCAATCGACGAGTGAGCGATAACCAACCAAAGATCGATATTTTTAATAGGAAATATAGCAATCAGTGGTGTGGACAGTGCGAACACCCGCGAATCAACGCCAGAATCAACAAGGCCGATTCAGAACAACTCTGAAATTTATTATGTGCTTCGTTGCTAGGACGGCTCCAAAGTCACCGTTTACAAACTCCTAAGACAAGAACTGATGGACTTAAGTCCAAATCAGAAGTTAAAAAACTTCTGACTTTAGCGGGAATCGAACCCTGGACCTTCTGCATTGGAAGCAGATACGCTAACAACAAGACCAACGAGCCACATCATCATTATTACCAAAATGTAAATAGGCGTACGTAACGACAAAGGAGAAGGAACCTTTCATACAACACAACAGTAAGGAAGAAAGGTGTCTACTGTTTTTCGTGTGGACCGAGTACCAGGGTTATAAAAAAACGGGCACAATAACCTCTCTGTGAAAGTCCCCTCCAGCGATCCACAGGTGGTCTCTTTGGGGCTACTAATACTAAAATTAGAAATATGTATTTGAATGTCTTAATAAAATACATTCATGAACTGAACTGAAAAGGCCGCATTAACTGTAGGCCTAGGGCCATAATGCGCCACTGTAGCCTATGATAGGCTAGGGAGGAAAGACCCATGCTGACTTGATCCAGCCTTAGGTAGGGGGATGAACGAGAAGTTCCCGGGTACTCAACACTTGGCTCACTCACTCGTCTTACAAAGACTTTGGCGTTTTCCTAGTTAGTACATGAGAGACAAATTGCTGTGGTTGGATATAATTGGGTATCCCTTTTAAAAGAAAACTCTGTACCTAGGTTATGCATTGTTCCGCATCACCAGTGGTCACGATTTCTTGTACAGCCTCCTTTAAGAGAATAGTGATCAAGAAATGTGTAACGTGTTCTCTTGCTCTTGATCAACAAGGTGATCGAGATTGTTACGGCTAGAACAGGCCAGCAGAGGAAAAACATTAGTTATTGGCTTTGCTGTGACTTATCCTACTGAGATTTGTTAGCGTTAAGTTGCATATTAATAAAACTGATAAACTGAACAAAACACGGTTAAAAATTAATGCACAGCACTCACCCGCTGCGTAATATTTCGGTGACATCCATCACCTTCCTCGGACGCGAGGATACTAAGGCTTCCCTTGAGGCACACTGGTGGCGCCCCTCCACGCCCTGTCGACCTCGTCGTGAATCAACGACCCCCACATGGCGGGAAGCTCAAGACTTGGTTGACTAATGATGTTAGGGAAATAAGTCATCACTGCTGCCTCTTTCAATTTCCTCTTGAGCGTGTTCTCTTCTTTAAAAATTATTTTAACATCTGGCCAATTAATGCCCGTTTTGCAATCAAACAGGTGGTCCTTAAGTTTACTTGCCGCTCTAGTTTTCCCTGACAATATATTTTTGTGTTCATTAATACGAACAGTCGTCGGTCTTTTGGTTTCACCTACATAAAAAGCATCACACTCACACGGGATAACATAAACCGCGTTTTTAGAATCTTGAAGAACGTCCGGCGGTTTGAACCTGGTTAATTGGCTACGTAATGTGTCACGTGATTTAAAATTCGTACGTATATTGAATGCCTTAGTGAGACGCCAAAAATGTTCAGATATACCAGGGATATAGTCAATAGATATGGTAGCAGCTATGTTCTCACTTTGTTTAATACGATTAGACTTAATGAGTGAGGACCTCACAAAGACAGGCGGATACTGGTTAGATGTGAAGGACGAAACAATGCGATCGTTTTCTTCAAGCAAACTTGATTGACTCGAACAGACAGTCGACGCTCTGGCTGCAAGACATTTGATCACACCTCTCTTCACACTCGGTGGATGATTAGACATAAAATTAAGATATTGCCCGGTGTGGGTTGGTTTAGTATACACAGTGGTGGCTATTTTACCCGACGCCAGTCTAGACACTTTCACGTCTAGAAAGGGTAACGAAGCGTCCCTCTCCATCTCCACTGTGAAACTAATAGACGGCACCTGTGAATTAAGGTGAAGCAACAAACCGTCAGCCTGTAGACCCTGGGGTAGGACCGCAAAAACATCATCTACGTATCTAAGCCAGAGGGTAGGGGTAACTGGGGCCAAAGGTAAGACATTGTACTCAAATTCCTCCATGAAGATGTTGGCCAAGATGGGAGAAAGGCAAGAACCCATTGCCAACCCTTCCGTTTGTAAGAAGAAAGTATCACCATAGCGAAAATAACTGCAACTCAAACATACTGTCAGCAACTCCAAAATGTCCTCTACACTTAGAGCCGTCCTCAACCAGCCAATTAACCAGGTTCAAACCGCCGGACGTTCTTCAAGATTCTAAAAACGCGGTTTATGTTATCCCGTGTGAGTGTGATGCTTTTTATGTAGGTGAAACCAAAAGACCGACGACTGTTCGTATTAATGAACACAAAAATATATTGTCAGGGAAAACTAGAGCGGCAAGTAAACTTAAGGACCACCTGTTTGATTTCAAAACGGGCATTAATTGGCCAGATGTTAAAATAATTTTTAAAGAAGAGAACACGCTCAAGAGGAAATTGAAAGAGGCAGCAGTGATGACTTATTTCCCTAACATCATTAGTCAACCAAGTCTTGAGCTTCCCGCCATGTGGGGGTCGTTGATTCACGACGAGGTCGACAGGGCGTGGAGGGGCGCCACCAGTGTGCCTCAAGGGAAGCCTTAGTATCCTCGCGTCCGAGGAAGGTGATGGATGTCACCGAAATATTACGCAGCGGGTGAGTGCTGTGCATTAACTTTTAACCGTGTTTTGTTCAGTTTATCAGTTTTATTATCATTCTCCGGTTAACAAGTCCTGGTGGTTTATTAAGTTGCATATTGTTCAACAAGCACCACTTTTCAACCCAAACACATGACATGAGCAATACCGTATATTTATGTGATTGCAGGTTGATCTTGAGCCCCAGGGACGACTTCACATCAGAGTTGATCTAAAATGGAAGACACAAGGTAAAAAGCTTGGAATTTTGTTTGTTTGCTTGGAATTTATTACATCCTGCCACCTGCTCAGAAAGGAATTGGCAAATATATAAACTTACACCTTGTGCACCTCAGTGACAGAGGAACAGCAAATGTGTCATTCATTCACTCGCTGTGAGAGCCTTTCATATGAAAAGTGTAAAACAAAGGTGTGACTCGGGGGAACCAACATATTGTGTGAGATTATACTTAGTTGCCTTATGTAACAGTAGTATGGGCTACTTAGAGCCACCACTGTGCTGCGTACTTGTAGCAATTGTAAGGTTGGAGATGGCTTAATACACAGGCCCTACTTAACTCGAATCCTCGGGATGGTGGAGAGACAAAGAGCTTGTATGTGCACGTGTGTCTTGCTTGGTAAGCTCTCTGCATGAAAGACATAAATAAAAAAAACATGAATGAGTCATTGTGTATAACTTAGTCATCTTCCTGTAGCTGTGACAATGAAATGAGATACAATTATACTATCAAGGTCTTGCGATTGTAAGGAAACAAATCAATAAGAGGCTTACAGGAGGGTGGGGTACTATCAAAATGGTGTTTGCTAACGTATTTCACAATGTACGAGGTCAGGCGTAATCAAATTGTGTTAGTGTACCGTACATGAAGTTAATTTTAAAGATAATATTGACTGCACCCTAGTTTTATTTTTATGTCTTTAATTTTTCAATTCTATGTGTGACCTACAATCGAGTAAATAGTACCAATTGAGAATTAATGTTTTAACTTAGGGCCTACATTTAAATGTGTAGACCTACCTATACATTTTAGGAAGCCATAGGAAAAAAGCCAAAAAAAGCCCTTACTTAATAATATCCAGTTTCATACTTTCTATTCTTTTTTAATGACAAGTACTGGAGGTAGGGCTATGCCTACCATGCTAATTTGTGTAAGGCCTACATTTGAACTAAAACCTATTTTAAAATAATATTTATCTGATGAATCTGAGAATCTGAAATCAACAAAGCTGTACAATAGGATTTTAAAAAATAACACGTCACTATAAAAGAGAATACGGGCACTAATAACCTTAAGTGTTGTGTGCCCTTAAACCCTAATAACTACTACATTTGTAGACTTTTGCAACACAGTACATGTGATGATTCTCCTTTCTTGTACCTGTTGATCAGAACCGCAGGCGGTCAAGCCGCGGGAGTTCAAGGAACGGCAGGGCTTCAACCGTCGCCGCGGGGCCATGCGACGTCGAGTACATCAAGTCAACGGCCACAAGTTCATGGCCACTTTCCTGCGTCAGCCCACTTTTTGTTCACACTGCAGAGAGTTCATATGGTAAGTTTCTCCTCAAATTGTTCTAATGCAATCAATTATTGGTACCTACCTACCTTGTAGGTCTATAGCCTATAGGCCTAATATTAACAAGTATATGTAGGCTAACCGCTAACCTATACACTCTTATCAAAGTATATTCTGTTTATAAATGTAAAAAGGTTTTGCAAGGCTTCTTTCTGGTAGGCTATTAATGCTGCTTGCTAAGACTGCAATCACAGACAATCATAGACGTATTTTTATAGACAATTTTTGTTTCAGGGGCTTGTTGGGGAAACAAGGCTACCAATGTCAAGGTAAGGTTTAACGTTTAAGATACCTACCGGTACCTACTAGTATCTGTAATTTCCTTTTCGAACAATTTAGTATTGTTGAAATCATATTTGCCTTTGTTGTAAAGTAGTTGGCAGTGAAAGTTAAAAACTTAAAACCATTAGGGCTTCATAACCCATCCAGATATACCTACATGTATTGACTCATCGAGTCGCTTTTTAGGGGTAGGCCTACAAAAATTAAAAATGTAATAATAGTTAATTATTGTTCAGAATTGAAAATATAAGTGCATATAATATGTAAATTGTTTGACTGGTGTAAATTTTGTTCATGATTCAAAATCCAAAAGGGCAAAAAAGATCAAAACAGAGAACCATTGCAAAAATTCCAATAATTTCTATTGTAGGCCTACTAGGCCTAACTTATTTCAGACACCTTTTAACTTATAAAATCATGTTAACTCTTTGTTATTTCAAAAATAAATGTGTTTCACATAGGGCCTAGGCCTATTTAATTTAAATACGGTACATCATGCAACCATGGTAGCCTATTAAATATTAATATATCTATTTTTGGGGGGGTATATGTTCTGTTCTCTGTATTGTCATTGTATTGTCATTGTCATTGTCACACGCCAAAGCTTCAACAACCAACACGGAACACTACGGAAGTTCAAGTTTGCATATTGTTGCGGAGTTTGTGAATATGCATCATCCATTTTATTATATTACATGCCAAAGTTATTCTGCCAATTTAGGCAGACCCACAAAACACATCATGGTTTGATATGATTGTTGACTTGGTGTGATTTGTACTGAAGATAATCCAAAGACAATTGATGTATAATATGATTGCTAATGTTTCAGTTTGTACATGTGTTGTACATAAACGCTGCCATGCATCAGTGGTTACCAAATGTCCAGGCATGAAAGACAGCACTCAAGATGAGGTGAGAAGTTCTTTAATTACACATTGTGCTGTATTTTATAATTTATTATTTTACCATCTCATGCACAAAGATTTACCGGTGCAAGTTGCATCTTGTGAAAAATGGTGAACTTGGGCAAATCCATAATACGTATGTTAGATCATTTCTCAATTTCATTAGTCGGGAAACACTCCCGTAGGTGTAATTGATTTTATTGAAATCAGTTGAGAAATTTTTAAATCCATCTCAGCGGGGTAAATCAAATAATAAAATCATAGGGCTATTAATGCTGCATACCGTATTGGACCGAATATAGCACGATCTCGAATATAACACGACCCCCAATTTTTCAGAATCATTTCAAGAAAAAAGAAAATTCAAAGAAAATTAAAATGTACAAGAAACATTTTTTATTTACAATGCAATGAATGAATAGACTTAAGTTTCATTCTTACAACAAAACATTTTGAACAATGTTAGGGCCTAGTCCTATGTTTTTTAACAGGGTAGGGCCAAGCACAAGCTCACATAGGCCAACCACAGTTCACCAGTCTGATAAAGAGACTACAAATCATCATTGTGACCTAGAATCGATTCGGGATCGATTCCCAAGAAAAAACTTTTAATTGTACGCACATTTATTTTGGTGGTCATTTTCCGCGGAACCCGTGAACCGTGATACGCGGCGATATTCCCGCGGCTTTTTGCCGCGGAGCCCGTGATGACGTCACCCGCCCGCCTCACGGGATCAGCTGGCGTCGAGTGGGTGGGCGGGGTGATGCGCGGGATTTGTATTGCGGGTGGCCTATGTTCAGGTGCTATTTCAAATGCAAGAGTGCAAAAATAACGCGAGTGCTGTTTTAGAGATAGTATTTTCGGAAAAAAAACATCGCGCTATATTCGGTCCGATACGGTACATGAAATAGTTGCATCTGCAAACTTGCGTCCAAAAATCGTTGGCATCGGTAACATCGCGTCTCCTCTGAACGTGCTGCAAAAACTGTCAACCCTCACTTTGTTAGTATCATAAAATAAATATTTTAATTAAAATTGTTTGTACCAACATAATATCAAAGCAGGCTAGAAACGTGAAGTACAGTAAGACCTTGATTATCCGAGCTGGACGAGACCGGGTACAGCTCGAATTATTGAAAAACTCGGATGGTCGCGATTTTTTGTTTATTTACTCTATAGACTATCTAGTAGCATAGCCTGATATGGGAAAATGATATATGAGTAATATGACACATGCAATGGAAAAAGGAACATAAATAAAATACACAAAACACTTCATACAGGGCATACCAAATGATTTAATAGCTTATAAATCATGCTCGCAAAACACACCACACAAATAATAAACACATGTCAAGGTCTAAACAAATATGTAATAAAACTTGAGACTGCATTTTGGGCGGAAGGACATTTAAAACAAGCTATGGGCAGCTGTTGCATCATCCTGTTGCTCAACACACTATGGTTCAACGTAGTGTAACGCGATCTCAAAGGTTGCCGCGCCTTCAATGTGAGTTATGAAGCTCGGTGCCTCAAGGTCATCATCTGGATCGTTCACTGTCGGGGCGTAATGCGATACCCTGGCAACTGAGATGAGATTGCACTTGTGGTCTCGTTATCTTATCTCGGCGAGAGTCTTGGCCAGAAGCCAATTGACTGACTAGTGAGCTAGTGATACGTAGTTCGTGGCATCGGGGAGGGGGTGACGGTTATCTCCGCGTCTGTCAGCTCTTCAATGTCCATTTCTTCATAGCTAGCCTCCATCATGCCGCCTTCAAGGCCATATTTTCTCTTTCTCTCTCCCTCCCTCTCTTCTCTCGTCCGCCATCTTTGAGCAAGGTTGCGGCGGCGGCAATTACTCACAAAGACCAATATGAGCACTGGCTCAACTTTCTCTGGCTTAACTTTCTCTGGCATCCTACCCTCGACCCCCAACCCCCCTTCCCTTAAAACTCGCGCGCTGTGCAATTCTTACGGGACACGTCATTGTAGTAAACAGCATAAGTTGCATGACATTCAGATGTAAAGAACATAACATTTTGGCCTAATTAAAAGAAGAAAAGCGCGCCTGAAACCAGCTCGGATAACACGGAATCTCGGTTAATCGGAGCTCAGATGAACAAGGTCTTATTGTATTAATAAAAAATGACCAAAATGTTTTTTTATTGAGCGAGTTTTATTGCTCTAATCAACCGCTAGTACGTACTCCAAACTGAGCCAATAAATATTGGTAGTTTTGACTAGGCCTACTTTATATATTGCAGGTTATCCATGAAACATAATTAAATAAAAGTTAACTGTTTTCTATCTATTTATTATTTATTAATTTTGAAAAGCCTTCTACATTGGTCACTCATGTGCACATCATAAGGACATGCGAGCATATGAAGTTGTCAAATTGGTGCCAAACTACAGCCCATGTACAAGAAGAAATACTAGAAAGAAATACTCTTTTAGTGCTGAAATAGGCCTAATTTATTCGGGTCATTTGGACTGGTTTTTGCATGCATTTGGAAGATCATTGCCGGCGACAATTCGGCCATCTTTGCATCTGCAACTTTCGCCCGCAAGTCTTTATGCATGAGGGGGTATGTTAGCTACAGTGTGTTTATGTAAATGTGGTATTTATTGGATATATGCATGGCCCCTTTATGATTAGGCCTACATTACAAAATTTATTTTTTAATTTATTATAGTCACAAAATTAATGTAGGCTATACCCGGGGACATAATTCTGGAAGATACCTCTTTCGCCGACATTGCCTGGTCAACTCTCTGTGCACATGATTTGTATCGCCCTGTGAACTGCAACGATCGATGTAATTAAAAAAACATGGATGCTACAGCCAAAGGAAAATTCACTTTTCACCAGAGGAACTATCAAGCCTAGAAGAAATATAATATGGAACGTAAAGAGAGCATTAGATATCGATACCTAGGCCTAAGCATAGCATTAAGACTAGGCCTTAGTTCTTACGTTTGCATTAATTCCAATGTATTTCAATTAATTATATATAAACTGTAAACCAGTGGTTGCTAACCACATTTTTGTTTTGCACTTTTTGTTTTTATAAAATGGTATTTTTTTTCTATTACTAGTAGTGTATAAACTTCTTTTTAGCAGCTAGACTCTGCTATTTTTTTCTGGTTGTACATAACTTGATTTCTTCTTTAGACAAGTGGAAACTTAATTTGCACCCATTGTTGTATAGCACTTTTGAAGTTTTTTTTTTTACCCACCAACATTTTTAATTCTTAGGTAACTCATTGATTTTTTTTAATCCTTTACAAACAGGGATTTTTGACCACAGCACTTATTTTGATTAGGCATGTAAAAATCTTGAGCAGATCTAGTATGAGATCATCAAATCATTATTGTGTTTGTAGAATTCTGAGAAGTATGAGTACTCTTGGTTGCACATCACTTCATGAATGAAACATAAAACTTTGTAGTTGATTAATTGTTTTAACACTAAGCCACTGAAGTTGCTCGACATGTCCATTCTGTGTGTTAGTCTGTGACATTGAAGAGTTGCCCTCATGCCTTTGTTTTGAAGTTTTTGGAGAATATCAAGGTCACTTTTATTTATGTCCATAAGAATGGTAGGACAATATTGGAAATGTGGAGCTACAATGGTTTTATAACTAGTCACACACCCACTTTGACAATTTCCACAATTTCTTCGCATAAACCCAATTTTGTAGCAAGTTTCTGGAGATGTAACTGATATGTTTTTTTGAAATTAAGTAAATAGTCTACCATGACTCCTAAGTACTTAAAATGGTCTTGAAAAACCATTTTTTTTCCCTTTTATGTTTACTTTGCTGTATTATTTTTTCAGTAGTTGGTCTCTCATTACAGCTGAGCTAGTTATCAGTATGCAATTTGTTTTATCTTGGTGACATTTTAATTTATTAGCTTTAAAAAATGTCATGATGATTTGTAGATCATAATTTAACATTTGTATTGCTTCGTTTAGTTTGTCAAGATGATATACACAAGGGTATCATCGGCATACATCACCATTAGGCCATACAGTTTGTGACGAAATTTCCTATATCATTTATATAAATGATATAGAGCAAGGCTGCTAGTACTGAACCCTGCTGAACACCAATATTATTTTGTATAGGGTCTGATAATTCACCATCAATATTTACAACTTGTGTTCTGTCTTGCATATAGTTTTCAAGCCACTTCAGAGCATCTCCCGTAACTCCATAGTGCTTGAGTTTTTGTATAAGGATTGGCCTTGATACTGTCTCAAAAGCACGTTGTAGGTCCAATGATACGGCTACAACAAATTTCTTATCATTAAGTGCATTTCTCCATTGAGAGAAAATCCACTGCAACGCAGTTTCTGTTGATCGGTGTCTTCGAAAACCAAATTGTTTCACATAAAGTAACAGATTTTCTTCAAAGTAATCAGATAGCTGTTCATGTATCCAAATTTCTAAAATCTTCTCGTAAATAGGTAAAATATTGATAGGTCTAATACAGGGTTGCCACCAAGAAAAAATAAAAATCCTGTTTGAGCAGATCAAAAATCCCTTAGAAATCCTTAAATGAAACACCCAAATCCTTAAAAATCCTTAAAATGCCTAAATGTACCAATTTCAATACGATATTGATATATCATAATGTAATTGTTGTAAAAAAATTGAATATATAATTTTTTTATAGAGTAGGTAGGGCCTAGGCCTATTTTTAATAAATAAATTTTTAAAAAATGTATAAAGAGTCTACCCACTCAGTTATATAACTGATTTTCAGTGGGACACAGTAAATCAAAGCGACCAAGCCAACCTGTAGGCCCCGAATCAATCGGGAAAAAAAATGATTCGGGGCCAAATAGGGTTGATAGAATGATAAGGTATCACCATAAATGCCTATTTTTACGATCTCACAACCGCGTTTTATGACCCGGCACCTCCACTATATGCACCAGCCAGGTTAATTTAATTTAGACTACCTACCCGGCACCTCCACCAAAATTCCGAAATTTTGCATTTTTGGTGTAAATTTTGATATTTTTACATCAAAAATATTCCCACTTATCAATATCGCATTGAAATATAGATTTTTTGACCAGCCCTAGTTAAAAACGGCGTAAAACGTAAAAAAAAAAAAAAAAAAAATTAAATCCGTAAATTGGACTAAAAATCCGTGTATCCGTTTTGCACCCTCAAAATCCGTTAAAACAGGATAAAATCCGTAAAACGGCAACCCTGGACTCTAACAGTTTTGGATTATCTATCTTTGGTATTCCAATTATTGTTGATTTTTTCCAGCTTGATGGAACTTTATTTGTTGTTATTGATGCATTTATAAATTTAAGGACATTTTCACCAATGCTTGGCAGTATTTTCTTGAAAGTTGCAACTGATATCTCATCACCTGTACCAGCCTTCTAAATATGTATATTTTGTTGACCAAGAGTCATTCAAAGCCCTTGAATTTTAAATAATATTAATAACTTTAAAAAGTCCAGGGGGCTTCCATCGATCGATAATGCAGTTCACAAGGCAATACAAATCACGTGCACAGAGTTGACCACGGGATGTCGGCTATTTAAAGAGGTATCTTCCAGCCAGACCTCTTGATTTAATTATGTCCCTAGGTGGCACTTTTTGTTTTATAAAATAAAAATGGTATTTTTCTTCTATTTGTCTTCTAAATACGGACTATTTTGTTGATCAAGAGTCATTCAAAGCCCTTTAAATAATATTAATAACTCTAAAAAGTTGAGAGGGCTTCCATTGATCGATAATGCAGTTCACAAGGCGATACCAATCACGTGCAAAGAGTTGACCACGGGATGTCTGCTAAAGAGGTATCTTCCAGACCACTTGATTGAATTATGTCCCTGGGTGTACAGCTACCAAAACAATATTTAGTCAGTTTTGCTTTCAGCATAATTATGTATGTAGTTAGTTACTCAATGGTTGATGTTTTGGGTTTTACTAAGAAGTATTAATTCATATTAATTGATATTTTATTTTTGCATTTAGACATGTTAGAGAGTTCAAGATTTAACAAATGTGTATTTTACTTTTAGTCTGGAAGTCAAAGCTCAACTCAAGGTCAGCGGTTCAACATAAACATGCCCCATCGCTTTGTCGTACACAACTATAAACGTTTCACTTTTTGCGACCACTGTGGCTCTCTTTTGTATGGTTTGGTGAGGCAAGGCCTGCAATGTGAGGTGTGCAGCATGAATGTACATAAGAGATGCCAGAAAAATGTTGCCAACAACTGTGGTATGTAAATAGAAATAAATACATTTCTGAATTATTTTGTAGAATCGCAGAATTAATTTAACTAGTTTGAGAAAGATGCTTGAAATGAATCAAAATAGGCATTACATTCAATGGTTCTTATCAATATCATTACCAAAACAGACTAACAGTGACAATATAATACTATTTAAATTAATATATATTAGGGCTGTGCGAGTACTCGATTTCTCGAGCTTCAGTTTTGGGCTCGCGCCGAGCCGAGCTTGGTTTTAGGCTCGATTTATTCAAGCCGAGCCGAGCTTGGCTTAATGTTCAATTTATTCGAGCCGAGCCTTCAAAAACACGCAGTACACGCGCTCATTTTCATCAACACTCAACAGACATTCTTGTCAACAAAGACTTTCGCGGAAGAATGCGGCAGCCTGAGCCAGCGATCAACAGTCGACTCGACGCAGTAGAATGCAATAGGCCTAGGTCTAGAATGCAAACGTGTCTCTCTCTCATGTGGGAAAAACTATCACACTATCGCCCGCGCTGAAGCTTTCGTCGCAAAATAAGCCTAGGAAAGAAAGGAGATAAGCCAAGGAATAACAATCCAATGCGTCGTGATCGTAGAAACATGATCACATCGCAATAATTCTTCTTCCAACTAGTTCCACACCGACCATCTTTGTTCTTCGTCAGCTGTGAGTTGAGTTGGTTGGATCGACCAAACGCGCACGTAGTTCTCGCAGGTGTCACGTGTTGGCTTACAACGCGCTGCGCTCTGTTGTCAACTCGAGTTACTCTTTAACAGAGTCGACAAAGAAGTTTCCCCGGATCTTCTTTATCGACTCTGCAGGCAGCGGGCAGGCTCCGCGGGAAAGATCGCATCGACTAGCGCGTAAAATAATAAACCCGTGAATTAGCCTAAAAACGGTCGCGAAAAATACCCAGATCTTATAATCGGCCCCGGGTATTTCTAAAACCGGGTACCCAATGACATCTCTAGAAAATATGTAGCCTAACCATTTTTAATTTAATTTTTTTTTTTTTTTTAAATTTTTGTTTGAAAAAGCTCGGCTTGTCTCGAAAATCAAGCTTTTTTTTAATGCTCGGCTCAGCTCGACTTAAAAATTCTAGGCTCGCACAGCCCTAATATATATATCGTATACGTAGTATTCTATCCTTCTGTTTGTCCATCCCGTACAACTTGTCAATTGAATTTTTCTTCTTTTCTTCTACTTAGTACTGTAGGTAGAGTTTACTACCGGTACATATCCTATTTCACTTGATTTATTATTGTGTTCCATTTAGCATTAGTTGGCAATGACTACGTATATCACAGAGCTCGGAATCGGTTCAGGCAAATCGATTCAGGCTGAAACGGTTTAAACAAGAAGTGTAGGCCTCAGTAAATTTCGAACCGATTTGACGGAAACAGTTCAAGATTTTGTAACACGGCACCCATTTTGGAAAACAAATTTCTAGGTTAAAAGTGACATTTATTCATGTTTATCTTCTAGATAATATGATTGCGTCCGTACAAAACTTTTAATAAGTATAGATAATAATGGTGTAAGGGTATGTTTTTAACTTCTAAAGTCAGATCGGAAGTCGAATTTAAGTCAATATTTGAATTCTGAGATTGACATATCACGTTGTCATGTCGTCGTTATTTCCCTTGCAATCGATTCGAGTTTGCCAAATCACTTTCCGAAGTGGTTTGGAACTAAAGTGTTTTTGGCCAAAACCGACAGGTATATCAACAACTTCAAACCGATTCCGGCCGAATCGATTTGCCTGAACCGATTCCGAGCTCTGTGATATACGTAGTCAATGTATGCATGGAGACTACTTACTTGGTTAGGCCTATGTATGTGATCATATTCATACCAGAACATTGTATTTATTCTCCAGGCATCAACACTAAAGAGTTGGCAGAGATTCTTGCTACTATGGGTATCAACACAGACAAGCTGACTCCTCCGCGGTCCAAATGCTCTGCACAGAAAGGCTCCAGTGGAGATAAGGCTGGGGCTGGACCCCCTGACTCGGACCAGCCTACTGGAGGTGGCACTGGGGGTGCTGACACTGGTGGAGGAGAGGCTGACGTCACAGAGAAAGGTACATAGCTTATCTTATGTAGCCCTATATACCATTAATTGGATGAGCGAAGCGAAGACTTCAATTTCACCGACCCCCCAAAAAATTTAGCTCGGGTGTTTTTTTGTTTTTTTGTTTGTTTTTTTTTGTTTGTTTTTCTGTCTGTTTGTTCGCTCTCTACCGGGCAAACGGCATATGCGATCTTGATGAAAATTTGACAGGACCTTCGAAATCTCTAAACTTAGACTTGCTACGTTTTTGGGTACAATCGAAGAAATATTTCTCATGAATATCGTACTTTTACGATTTTTTTCGATTTTTAGT
Organism: Sweltsa coloradensis; assembly: GCA_024449915.1. NCBI lineage: Eukaryota > Metazoa > Arthropoda > Insecta > Plecoptera > Chloroperlidae > Sweltsa > Sweltsa coloradensis. Next base: position 68,361 of record JAMZAV010000191.1, read on the forward strand.
GCGATATTTTCGTGACATTTGGGCTGATTCTGACCAAACGGGTGGGGCTACAACGTTCATATTTCACATGGACATTAGGGTAATGGTGATGTATTGCTTTCTGAAAGAAAAAGTTGAAAAAGTTAGCCAGAATCTTTAGAAATAAAGCTTTTAATAAAAGTTTTTTGATTTTTTGTGCGATATTTTCGTGCCATTTGGGCCAATTCTGACCAAACGGGTGGGGCTACAACGTTCATATTATACATGGACATTAAGGTTATGGTGATGTAGTACCTTGTAAAAGAAAAAGTTGAAAAAGTTAGCCAGAATCCATAGAAATAAAGCTTTTAATATAAGTTTTTTACGGTAAATAATACCAATTGACAAGAAACAATAGAAACTTGACAACAATCATCTACAATGCGTAGGCAGCAAAACAAAGCACTTGCAAAAGTAAAGATATCTCACGCAAACTAAAAACTTAAAAAAGCTCGTCCATCAACGCGACTAAAAAAAGCGTTTGCGAAGCTTCCTTGTATAATATAGAGCACAGTGGGAATGTGCGAGACTCGATATTTCGAGACGAGATCGAGCAGGGTTGTCTCCCCTTTTTTGCTCCGTAATAATCTCGAAAATTAGAGTCGTATGTCGTTATCGAACCAAATCAAATTCAAATCATATCAAAGTCGAAATTGCCCGCTAATACTATAATAATAATAATAGGTAATAATAATAATAATATATATCTATCTGACTCCTGTAATAATAATAATAATAATAATAATAATAATAATAATAATAATAATAATAATAATAATAATAATAATAATATAATAGGCCTAGTGATATATTTTCGATAAGTCGACTTTCCGCAGAACCAGCAAAAACTTAAAACGGCGGATTTTTTTCTACACGTATTTTCTGGACAATTGAGATAGCAAGAAATAGTTATTTATTGTTGATGCTGGTGGATTTTCTTCATGTGAACTAGATTATAATGACATTTTTTTAGGAATAATCAAATACTCACTGTTGCATGCATATATATAGGGGCCTACTTGAAGTTTTGATGTTTGTGAAAGACTTTCCTGAGATGTTCCAAAAAAATGACAGAGTACATAGTATTAATACCTGAAGCTCGAGCAAATTACACCTAAACCACCATAGGTTAAAACTGTTGGACAGTGATCCAGTCAATATGGCTGTAAAGTTATACAATAAGTTACCTGATAACTTGAAAAATATAAGTACCAGAACTCTATTTAAAAATCAAGTAAAAAGTTCTTATTGGATCACTGCTTCTATTCTGTCACTGAATTTCTTGCATGACATATTAGTACGTTCACTTCTAATAGGCCTACACTGTATTGAAATATAATGATTAGTAGTAGTATATACCCTAGTAATATAATGTGTAGCCTAGTAATAATTCATAGATACCGGTACTTGACTTCTGTACTTATGTTTTATTTTTATCTCATGTTCTTATGTTTTATCTTATGTTTTAGTTAATCATATTGTACACATCTTTGTGTACTAATTTATAGTTTTCATGTACTAGATTTTAACCCTGACAACTTCGCATACTTGCATGTTCCTGTGACGTGCACATGAGTGTTCAAATGAAGGCTTATAAATAGATTAAAAAAAAAAAAAAAAAGACATCAACTCGTAATTTTATCGATCTACTAATGAGTATCCCGTAAGTCGAGCCCTAGGCCTAGGGCAAAACCAATACCATTGTTGATTTTGATTTTTGATGCATTGTCTTCAGGTTTGGCTATGAAAGTGGCATTGCCGTTTTATTTGATTAGTCTTTTTATTATTTTTCAACAGGAAGTGATGGGGATATTGACGGTCCAAGTGTATCCCGTAAGCCTAGGCTACCTAGGCCTAGGGCGACCTAACTAAGACTCCTATTTTTTTTATCAGTTTAAGATCATAAGAAACCATTATTAATGTTGATTTTGATGTATTGTCTTCAGGTTTGGCTATGAAAGTGGCATTGACGCTTAATTTGATCGATCTTGTCATGTTATGATTTTTCATCGAAACGTGATGTTGGCTAGGTCTAGATCTAGTCTACCCCTAAAAGGTCCTCCCCACATGATTTAAAATAGGCCTAGCCTATATCAGAAGAATCCATGGACATTTTAAGACAAGAATGTGCTGTATTTGATACTTGTAAATTGTAATATTATTTATTATTGTGTGAGATATAAGTCAGAGACCCTAAGCCCTAGCCTAGGCTAAGCCTACTTCTGGAGATGGCTTTTCCAAAATGCCTGTTTTTTTAGCTTGCACATGGAAAATGTATGATAGGTAGGGCCTTGGCCTAATGATGGTGAATTTTTAAACATTTTTCATAGGGGTGTGCGGTTAGTACTTTTTTAACTCAGTTCGGTTTTCGGGTCGGTTAGTGTAATAACCTCGGTTTTTCGGTTCCAGGTCGGTTAGTCGTAAATAATATAGCTCTATTCCACATTTTGTGGGCAAACATTACTTGTTTTAAATGAACTAAGCATATTCATGGCTTTGAAAGTAAGAACCAAATTATAAATGATACTGGGAAGTAGGAAACAACTGTGTGCTTTGAGGTACTGCAATTTTCATTATTTTTCTAAACCCCTGTTCTTCGCATACAGTATATGGTTAAAGAGCCGTGTAGATCCATTCAACAATCGAGCTAAAAATAAATAATTCAACAATTGTAACTTCAATCTTTAAGACATTTTGACTCAGGTCTAGGCCTAGGCTCTAACCTAAAAGCACAACACTTAAGCCTAGGCCTAGGTAGGGTCATAGGCTACTCAATATGTCTGTAGGCCTAGGCTAACCTAGGCCTTAATAATCTGTTTTAACATGAATTGGCCGCGGCTAGGGTTTTAATCCCTGTAGGCCTAGGCCCGAGTGTAGGTTTCAGTCCCTGTAGAACCTACACTAGGGCAGTGTAGGCCCAGGATGTTGTTCCGGCTCGGAAGTACCAGTAGGCCTAGGCCTACGCTGCTCAGGTGGGTCGTCTTCATCGCTCTCAATAATCATAGCTCTATCTGTAGCTCGTCGCATTTTGATTGAAGAAAGTAATTATTCAAGAATGACGTTTTACCACACACGACGGATGTAAACAACAAAAGTCGACGACAACAACAAACGAGATGAGAGCCTAGATGCCCATGCCGCACATCGCACATATCTCGACGCTTAGCAGTGCGATCTAGCGGAGAACTCGTACACTATTACAAGAATGTCCCGGTGGTTCAGCTGGAAATTATTTCAAACATCGCGCGTGGGAAACCCGACTTCGGTTATTCAAACTAATTTTCGGTTGGGTTAGTAAAAAACCGACCCAACCCGAAAAGTCGGTTAGCTGCACACCCCTAATTTTTCATAATATTATTAGTCCGTGGAACAAGCTGCTAAAACTATAGGAACATTTCAAATTTGGAAACCAGTACCAAAATTTAGGAGCAGGTAAAATACATATTTTATAATGTTATTTTCACGGGGGACACGCATGGTAGCAAATAAGTCACCTGTCATGGCGTCCACAAGATGGCCGCCAAAATAATTCTTAAAATTACTGTAACTCAAGAAGTAATCATCAGATTTGGATAAACTAGGTTTTGTTTTATTTGGTTTTTAATGCTCTACAAAAATTTTATGAGAAATTTTACCGTATATACAATAGTTTTAATTATATTTATATATTATTACAATGTACCTATTGCAATTATAGCACTTTTTGGTATATATATAATTATTTATACGTAGAATTCGCTAGATTGTCATAAAATTTTCAGACTTTACTAAAATAACGCCAATAAATCCAAAATTTAAAGTCCCGAAACGAAATTCCTGTAACTTTTTGATAATTGAATTAATTAAATTAAGCATTAATTAAATCCCAATCAAAAGTTTCTTATTCACGTACCAAAGTCACGTAGTGTATCACACAAGAACAATATGATCACAATGAACCAAAAAAATATTAGTTCCAAAAATTAATTCCAATCACTTTCCTATTAATGCAATTAATTCAATTAATTCAAAATAATGACAATAATCTCAATTAATTTTGTAAAATTAACACAATGTGGTCGACCTTGGAATCATTTTAAAGCTAGTTTTAAGGCAAATAAATGTAATGAAAAAATTAATTAATTAAAATAATTAATCACCAAATTAATTACATTTTAGTTAAATAATCCCACTTTTGACTTATGTATTGTTATGTATACCTAGAACTCGATCGATCGTCATAAAAATACACTACTTTACTGACATAATGCCAATGAATCCGAATTGTCATGTGCCGAAACAAAATTGTCATAACTTACCGATTAGTTAAGAAGTTAAGTGAAGAATTATTTATATCTCAATAATTGTTGTTGTCACTCAATTAACACATACAAAATGCCAACAGAAGTATCGAATATAAACAATGCGAGTATAATTTTAAAAATTTATAGTCCCAAAATTAAGTTCATGCTACTTTCCCGTTAATTGAATTAATGAATTAATTGAATTAATTGATATAATCACCATGTGTTGTGTAAAATTAACACAGCCACACTGGGAACCATTTGCATGCTTATTTTACAGAAAAATAAATTTGTGGGAAATTCAATTAACAGAAAAGTAGCATGAACTTAATTTTGGGACTATTAATTTTTAAAATTATACTTGCATTGTTTAAATTTGATACATCTGTTGGCATTTTGTATGTGTTAATTGAGTGACAACAACAATTATTGAGATATAAGTAATTCTTCACTTAATTTCTTAATTAATCGGTAAGTTATAGAAATTTTGTTTCGGTACATGACAATTCGGATTTATTGGCGTTATGTCAGTAAAGTGGTATATTTTTATGACGATCGTTCGAGTTTAAGGTATACAAAACAATACATATGTCAAAAGTGGGATAATTTAACTAAAATGTAATTAATTCGGTGATTAATTAATTTCATTTTTTCATTTTTTCATTACAATTATTAGCCTTAAAATTAGCTTTAAAATGAATACAAGGTCGACCACATTGTGTTAATTTTACAAAATTAATTGAGATTATTGTCATTATTTTGAATTAATTGAATTAATAGGAAAGTGATTGGAATTAATTTTTGCAAATAATATTTTTTTGGTTCATTGTGGTGATATTGTTCTTGTGTGATACACTACGTGACTTTGGTACGTGAATAAAAAACTTTTGATTGGGATTTAATTAATGCTTAATTTAATTAATTAATTTATCAAAAAGTTACAGGAATTTTGTTTCGGGACTTTAAATTTTGGATTTATTGGCGTTATTTTAGCATAGTCTGAAAATTTTATGACAATCCAGCGAATTCTACGTATAAATAATTATATATATATACCAAAAAATGCTATAATTGCAATACATTGTAATAATATCATCATCATCATTATCTGTTGCCACGTCCAACTCTGCGTTGGGTCGGCATTGAAGATAGGCCTCTCCATCTTCTTCTGTCCTGCCACCACTCCTCTTCTTCCACCACATTCCACTCTCCTCCCCGCTGTTCTACATCTTTTCTCACACTATTCTGCCATTGTTGTCGTGGTCTGCCCCTTGGTCTCCTACCTGGAATTTCCAATTCCATCATCCTTCTCGGTAATCTTGATCTTTCCATTCTCTTGACATGTCCGAACCACTTTAATCTTCTCTCTCCAATTCGCTCCATTAAATTCCTCACGCCTACTTGATCTCGGATATCCTCATTCCGTATTCGGTCCCATCTAGTCTTACCCACAATGCTTCTCAAAAACTTCATATCTACAGCCTGCACAAGACTCTCCTCCACTGTTGTCATATTCCAAGTCTCTGCTGCATATGTCAGTATTGGAACAAAGTAGGTCTGGTAGATGGTAACCTTGCACTTCTTTGGTACTTCTCTGTTCCATATGAGATCTCGGATAGATTGGAATAACCCAACAGCTTGCTGTGTCCTTCCTATCTCTGGTTGAATCCTTCCATCGCATGCTACTATACTCCCCACGTACTTGGAATTTTCCACTTGCTTCAAAATCTGTCCTAGTAGAATCCTGACATTCTTCGCTTTATCTCGTGTCATCAGCATTGTTTCACTCTTGCCACTTCCAAACACCAGTCCATATTCTCCTGCCACCACACTTCACACATCAACTTGAGATTGCACCTCCTCTTCATCCTCTCCCCACACCAGAAGATCGTCTGCAAATAACATTATTTTCATACATTCTTCCCCGATTCTCTCTGCAACTTTCCTGGTGATTTCGTCCATGACAATAATGAACAATAGTGGAGACAGTACACTTCCTTGTTTTAACCCACTCCTAATGTCAAACCACTCTGTAATTCCACCTCTTGTCTTTACAGCACTTCTAGATATCGAGTACATCTCTTTCACTCTTGTTATTATTCCTTTGTTAACTCCTATATTTTCCATAGCATCCCAAACCTTCTCTCTTTTGAGGCTATCGTATGCCTTTTCGATATCTAGAAAAGCCAAACATAGGTCCTTTTCTCGGTCAAAGCACATTTCCGTTAACTGTCTGAGTGAGAAAATCAGGTCCACCGTCGATCTTCCTCTTCTAAATCCATGTTGTTCTTCTCTTAAATCTCCTTCTATCGAGTTTCTAATTCTGTTATCTATTATTCTTTCGTAGATCTTGGCACAGTGACATGTCAGAGTTATCCCTCTATAGTTGGACATAGTTTCTCTTGTCTCCCTTTTTAAATATAGGTACAATGAGACCCTTTTTCCAGTCTAAAGGAACTTCCTTATTCTTCCATACAACAGATAAGACTCTGTATAGCCATTGCATCCCCACAGGCCCTGCCGCTTTTATCATTTCCACTGCCAGCTCATCTACTCCCGCAGCTTTACCATTTTTCATTTTCTTCATTGCCAGTTCCACTTCTCTCCATGTGATGCTACCATCTTCTTCTTCATCCTCATCTCCAGACTCTTCTCTATGCACTACCTCAGGTGCTCTTATCTGCTGTTGGTTGATATCAGGGTTTAGAAGGGTTTCAAAGTACGTCTTCCACATTTTTCTCTTCATTTCATCATCTGTCACCACTTCACCATTTTCTTGAACCAGGTTGTGGCTATCAACCTTTTCTTTCCTCCTTTCTCTCATTATGCCATACAACATCTTCTTGTTACCATGCACATCCTCCCTCATTTCTTCTGTTCAGCCAAGAAACCATTTTCGGCGTTCTTCTTTGACCACTGCCCGTGCATCTCTTTTACATTTGTTGTACTCGTCTCTAGACTCCTGCGACTAACTCTATACCAATTTCTGAATGCGTTATTCTTCTTTGCAGTAGCTTCTTTTGTCCTATTATTCCACCATGGTGTTTCTTTGTACCTTCTCTTTCCATTTGTCCTACCACATACCAATTCAGCTGCTTGAACAAGACCCTTCTTAAAGGCACTCCACTCTTCTTCAACCCCTCCTATTTCACTTTTAGGAATTTCTCTAGTGACCAACAATTTATATTCTCTAGCTACATCCTTATCCTTTAGTTTCCACACCCGTATCTTCTTTTCTTGGATTGTGCTCTTCTTTACTTCCTTTAGATCTTTAAATTCGGCAACTACCAGTCTGTGGTCGCTATCCACGGACACACCCGGTATAACTTTCACTTCCCGTAGATCCGGTTTTAGCTCCCCATCCACTAGTATATAGTCTATGACTGATTTTTGTTCGCCATTCCAGCTATATCTTGTGATCTTCTGACTTTCTCTTTTCTCATACCAGCTATTCCCTACCTTCAAACCATGTCTCCGACATATTTCCAGGAGTTTCTTTCCTTCTCTGTTCTGCCTTCCGTAACCATGTGGGCCCATTACATCTTCGTATCCCTTCCTATCGCTTCCAATGTGCGCATTGAAATCTCCCATAATTATGATGTTATTATTTAAAATGCGACTTTCCAGATCTCGTTCAAATGCATCTTTTTCTACCTTACTGCATCCTACTTGTGGTGCATAGACTTGTATAAGTGTTAGGTCTTTACTTTTGTCTTTACTATTGTATTAACGGTAAAATTTCTAGTGACATTTTTGTAGAGCATTTAACAACCGAATAAAACAAAACCTAGTTTATCCAAATCTGATGATTACTTCTTGAGTTGCAGCAATTTTAAGAATTATTTTGGCGGCCATCTTGTGGACGCCATGACAGGTGACTTATTTGCTACCATGCGTGTCCCCCGTGAAAATAACATTCTAAAATACGTCTTTTACCTGCTCCTAAATTTTGGTGCTGGTTTCCGGATTTGAAATGTTTTTACGCTTGTTCCACGGACTATATGTTGAATGCTCAATCTTGATTTGCTCGATCTCGCTAGAGTCTTGCTTGATCTCTCTCATTTCTGCTCGATCTCGCTTGAATTTTGACTTCTCTGCCCGCCCAGCCCTAGAGCACAGTATTATAAATTATAATATATATATTATATATATATACATATATATATATATTTTTTGTTTACCAAGCAATGGTCAATTGAAAAATGTTAATGTATAGCCAAGGGTGGGACATCTCAATGTTATGTAGGCATATATGCAGTTTGTTGGGGTGACCCCAGATACTATGAAAATGTGAAATAAATTAGATGATACCCAAAAAACATTATTTTTCCTCCTTGTCTCTTAAGGGTTGTGCAAACGGCAAGTTTTAATTAGAGTCAAGTTTGAGTTTGATTTTACATAGTTGTAAAATGTTTGAGTATTCGAGTTCAAATCGAATTAATTTCCAAATGGAGAAAATTTCACACTACATAAAAATCTACTAGGTAGCCTTGGCCTATAACAAATTCTTTAGTTTTAGAGACTAGAGCTAGAGGTTAGGCATAGGCACTGGGACAAAATATTTTGTTGGGGTTGGAGACCTAGGCCTACAACTAACCTTGGTTTTAGAGGGTGTCATGGGCTAGGCCTGTACGGGTGCATTTTGATATGACGATATAAGATTGTAGGCCAGTTAGGGCCTAGCCAATAAGCCCTACCTGTTGTCACTGTGTGTTGTTTACCTGCATTGTGACAAGCAGGTGACGATGGGTCTGGGACTAGGTCTTGGAGAAGAATTATGCGCAGCATAGGCCCTAGTACGAGAATTAACAATGTGGCACTAGGTCTAGTTCGTTATAGATTTTTCGAATCATCTGGTGATTCTGGCCTGTCCACCATTTTACTTTTGTGGCAAGCAGGTAGTAAACTAGCAGTGCCAACAATATCTCTGACGCAAAAGTGGTGATACACGGGCGACGCGAGTGATTTCACAAAAACTGACAGCCAATCAATGCTCAAATGTGACTTCATGGCTAGTTCCAATGGGATCTCGCAAAGTTCAGCCGGCCAATCATAACTAGTTTCACGTCTAGGGATGCAAATTTTCCGGAAATTTTGAGAGCTTGGAAAAACCCCATAAATTTCCATGTTTTTTCCGAAAAAAAAAACTGAAATTTTGGGAAAATTTGATTTGTCTTCCTATGGTATGAATTTCCATAAATTTTATTTTTATATTTTTCATTAGGTCTAAAGTTTAATTTAATAACAGTCATAATAGTGAAACAATGAATCTAGGACCTCCTACCTCTAGAGGCTTTAGTGCCAGTTGTGACTTGTGAATATTACTAACCCTAAGGTACCTCTTAATATTGTTTATTTAATGTTATTTAAACTCGTGGCCGTGGTGTACGTGAAACTGATGGAAGTGCATCGGACTCTGACACAGCCGGATACAGAGTAACTTTTTTATCAGTGTACATTTTTAAGTTTATAAGTTGATCATCCGGTAATGTGAATTGCGGACCACTGCCTCTAGGTTAAACAAACCTAGCCTAAAGACTGAATTAGATGGTTCGATGTATTGTTCAAGATTCATTGAATTCAAGGACAAAATGTGGTCAAGGTGAAGGAGGTATTGTTGTATTTTATTGTCATTGCACATTTTGATTGTGTTTTGTCCTTGAATTCAATGGATCTTCAACAAAACATTGAAACGTCTAATTCAGGCATAAGCAAAATCATCACTCAAGTGGATCTACATTTTTAGTATACACGTACTAGTATATTCGGTTATTATTATATTAAGGCCTATTATTCTATTGTGCTAAAAAGCATATGTTTCATACAGATTATGATTTTTTTATTTAATTTGAATAAAAATAAATGAAAAAGTAAAAATTGAAAATTTTCCAAAAAAGCCTATTTTTCCGCACCTCAAAGAAAAACAAAAAAAACGTGTTTTTACTTTTTTTCAAAAAATCCAGTTCTTTCCAAGCCTTTACATCCCTATTCACGTCACAAGGAGTTTGTCTATTGTCGATCATGGGCTTCGTGCATGTGTTTCTATCCAGTGGAGGAATAACGACGGGTCAGTAAAAGAAGATGCGGTTTTGGCATTTTTATTTCCAATGTGTAGGCCTACCTTACATAGCCTATTTGAAATAAAATAATAACAATAAACTCAAATTTGTTCAAACTCACTGTGAACTGATTCGTGCTCAAAATTCGAGTACCTAGCTTACTTACTTGCACCCTAATTGTAACAATAAATATTCCTGTTTTTTCAATTTACAGCGGAACGTGGTCATGATCGAAAACTTGGCTTGGAAGACTTCCATTTCATTAAAGTTCTTGGAAAGGGAAGCTTTGGCAAAGTTATGTTGGCTGAGAAAAAAGGAATGGAAGAAGTTTATGCCGTGAAGGTGCTGAAGAAAGATGTTATCATACAAGATGACGACGTCGATTGTACGATGACCGAAAAACGAATCTTAGCTCTTGCAGCCAAGCATCCCTTTCTCACAGCATTACACTCTTGCTTTCAAACCAAGGTGGGTTATAGATACGTTTAGCAAACTCAAACTTCAACACTTCCGATTTCATAAATAGTTTTCAACATCCTGAAGTTTACAGTTATCACATACCAAAAATCAGCAGATGCATAGGGCTAGTGAATTCAAAATTAAATATTTTTATGTTGTAAATAAATTAGTCTGCCACATGATGGAAGGTGACATCTTGTATGTTATTTCTCAAATGAAATAAAGTAAACTTATATACATAGTAGTGTTTGTGGTTGGAGAAAGGTGAGAGGAGACCAACAGTTACCTTAAAGGATGTAGGTAGCTGCTTGAGACGAGGTACTCATATATTTTTATTAACAATTCACACAAAAAATGTCGAACGTTTCGGCCTACGCGGCCTTGGTCACCGACCGTTGGAGAAGAACTAACAACTAACAAACAAACAAAAACTAACATTTAAACATTATTTACAGTTACAGTAAAACCCCTATGTATCGTTTTTCAGGGTAGCTTACAAAAAAACGATGCAGTGAGGAAAACGGTCAAAACGGGAAAACCAATAAAACGATGTAATATGCCTAAAATTGAGTGAAATAACAAAAAAATTAATTTTGAAAATTTTCAGTCTAATTCATTGCCTACTCAAAATATCTGGATAATAATATATCAAGTATCTATTACGACTTTCAGAAGACAGTTAGGCCTATATAAAATTGTTGTACGTAATAAAAATCAACAACGATGATAGACAAGTGTTGATTCATGCGCGGGTGTGTTGGCGCGTAAGCTATGAGTGCGAGAGAGACAGCCGCGGGAATCGGCGGCGCGAGAATCTACTCGCCGGTCGAGAGCTCACAGCTGACCATGCACGTGCTTGGTGAATGGATTGTCACGTTATCTGTTTTCTCGTACGCTGCGCCGTATCGTCCGCGCTGTACTTGTGTTTAAAGAAGATTTTTTTTTCCCGTTGATATCGATCAATGCTCCGTGCATGAAGATCACATTTCCCTGTATCTCTTCATTGACTCTGGGAACGATATTTTCGATTTCGACGCTTCGACGAGGAAAATTGCACGGGCAACTGAACTGCATCCTTGAAGTCCCTAGGGAATGGTCCGGGTCTCCAAGGTCGAGATCGTCTCAGCTTCAAATGTTGCAGTACACGGCTAGCTGGTAAGGGCAGCCGGCAGTGTTATATCCGAGAATAAGACACGGCAACTCAACTTATATAACACTCGCGCTACAGTTAAAACAAGTGTTGTATTGACATCATCATTGATTGAAAACAATGATCTTGTAATTATTATTATCGCATCAGCGTAAGAAATACACGGCACTGCTGAGCCTGAGAGAGAATGTGTAGTGTCTGAGCTGGCAGGCAGGCCGGCCGAGAGAGGAGAGGAGAGAAGAGAGCCGTGCCACTGGCAGCGTGAGCGGGAGGGGAGGGGTAACCGGTCTAGTAGGCGGCAGCTGCCGGCGGGCGGGGAGGTGAAGTGAACCTGACTACAGGTTACAAAACATCGCGCTCGCTGTCGATGATGTATTGTCTTGCAGGAAATAGTGCTTCGTCCGTCGGTCGGTGTTCATCAAAGGCGAAAACGATACATTAGGGTAAATTTAACATTGAGAAACACAACATTTTGAACGGTACAGCGAGGAAAACGATCGATTGAGGAACGATGGATGCGGGAATTTTTAACATTGTGTAAATGGGACTTTTGCAAAAACTTTTCAAATATAGCGATCATGGCGGGAAAACGGACGATCCGGGAACGATCCATAGGGGTTTGACTGTATATTACAATACAAGGCGCTGTTGGGGTGAGTAGGTGGCGGTGTGCAGGTTGGATGTCTACCTCAGATTGAGGTTAGGCTTTTGGTGCGAGCTGGTGATGATTTGGTGCGCCAATTCCCACTGTCTCAGGTGTGCCTCATTGCATGATGGGGGCAACGACTTCACTACCCTTGTGGTGTAACAGTTGTCAAAGTCTCTGTTATGGGTGCCTGCGTGTTGGGCCACCGGTTTCAGGTCTAGTTTTTTGACAGTGTCCTGTCTGTGCCCATTCATTCTTGTGCTCAGAGAGTTAGTGGTGAGGCCTATGTACTCGGCTGGGCATAGCTGGCACTGTAGTTGGTATATCAGGTTGGTAGTGGCACAACTGTTGTGTTGCCTGATGGGGTAGGTCTTTCCGGTAGCTCGAGCGGTGAATGAAGTGGTGGAGGGGTGAATGGTGCAAGTTTTGCAACGGGGTCTCTTACAGGGGTGGCTTCTCCATTTTCCTTGTGGGGCTGTGCCTCACAATGTAGTCGCTGATGTTGCGAGGACGCCGGAAGTACACATGAGGTAGGTTTAGAGCCAAATCATTGGTGAGGGCCGATGATTTCAGGATGTGCGCCCCTCTTTTCATGATCCCGTTAAGTACCTGTAGACCTGGGTGCCACTGTGTGACTAGTGGGATGATTTGGTTGCTCGGTGGAGTGCGTGGACCGCTCGGACGGTGGATGCGTTTTAGGACTTTTTGGTGGGGGTATCCCCGAGCCACAAAGGCATTCGCAATGCGGTGGCAATACTTCGCCAAGTCCTCTTCATTCGAGCAGATTCGACGTCCTCGAGTGGCCAGTGAGTGAGGTAGGGCTTGTTTGGTGTAGTTGGGGTGGCAGCTGTCGTAATGTAGGTACCGTTGGCTGTTGGTAGGCTTAAAGTGGACGCTGGTTTCAAGATGTCCGTCCCGGAGCTGGATGTCGACGTCTAGGAAATTAACGCAGTGGTCGGAAATTTCCCACATGAACCGTAGGGAGGTGTAGCTGTTAAGTTTCACTAAGAAGATGATGAAAGTTTCTTGGCCGTGGGTCCCTATGACGTATATGTCGTCGATAAAGCAGTACCAACATAGTGGTCGTAGAGTTTGGGTCTTTAGAAACTCGGTTTCGACCTTGCCCATGAATAGGTTTGCATACGATGGGGCCATCCGTGTGCCCATGGCCGTTCCCTTGGTCTGCAGGTAGTGTCTGTCCATAAATCTAAAGTTGTTCATTGATAGGACCAGTTGTAACAGGCCTACCAAGAATGATTGGAGAAGGGTTGACAGGTTGGGAAAGCATAGAGAACATAAAGAACATAAAACCCAGCCTGAAGGGCTGGGGGCGACAAAACTTTTCACCTGCTGATGACAACTGCAGCTAATTTAAAGTTGTTTGTTACCTTAATCCATGACGCGTTTTGTCCTTCTGGGACTCATCAGGCGAATGGTGGCCACTAAAAATCAGCTAACTACATGCAAACAAAACTCACAACACATAACCAAACCTGTGGTAGGGTCACGCTAGAAGTAAATTCTGCATGCATGTTGTCATCATCAGCAAGGTTACTTCACACACCATTCATACTGGGGCACACAGTCAGCACAGACAGTAAGGGGGCTTCCCTCCCAACTCTGGTGCTCGGGAGACAAGAAATCCATGACTTACCCTGGATTCGAACCAGGACCCTTGGCAACAAGAGAAAAGCTGCCCCTCCTGCTGTTGCTGGGCAAAGGTGCCTCTTCATTCATTCTAAGAGAAAAGGTTAAGAGATAGGAAGGGTGGAAAGTCACAACACAGCACAACCAGTGAGGGGGCTTCCCTCCTAGACTCTGGTGCTTGGGCGACAAAAGAACCATATCTTACCCTGGATTTGAACCAAGACCCGTGGCAACGAGAGAGGCTGCCCTACTAATTGTGACCGGGATTTGAAAACGAAAGGAAACAATACTACAAATTGCAAGCTCTTGGCTATAGCACAGGCACACGTGCTATACTAGCTCTTGGCTGCAGGTGGAGAGGTTGAAGGAAAAGACGAGTAGGGTCTAACAGGTTCATCACCTGTTAGGCCCCCCCAGCAGGATAAGAAGTCACACTTGTAAGGAACAAGGAAACACGGACCAACCAGAGGGTGTAGAGTAGGCTCGCCCATCTCGACCCCATAGGTTTAGGTTTAAATTTTTTTCGATTTATAACACCTACATGCTTTATCCGATTTTAATGATTTTTTCACAGAACCTTAATTTTATGAATTTAGGTATTCGTGTGAAATTTGAGCGCAATCGAAAAATTATTTCTCATGAAAATCGAAATTTTACGGGTTTTTTCTTTTTTAAATCAATTCTTTGCCTTATAACACCAACATGCTTTATCCGATTGTAATGATTTTTTTTGAATGAATATATTCGTTTAAAATTTGAGTACAATCGAATAATTATTTCATATCAAAATCAAAATTTTACGATTAAAAAAAAAAATAAAAAAATAAAAGTTTATTTTTAATTTAATTTAAATAAATTTTAAAAAAATCTTCAACTTAGTAATAATTTTTTCACAGAACAACAGAAAATCCGCATAACACTTGGCTACTCAATGCACCAATTACGCTCATCCAACAACGCGGCGGGACTTAAGTGTTTTCCTAGTTTAAAGTTGTTTGTTACCTGAATCCACGATGCGTTTCGTCCTTCTGGGACTAGTCAGGTGGATAGTGGCCACTAAAAATCAGCTAACTACATACAAACAAAACTCACAACACATAACCAAACCTGTGGTTGGGCCATGCAGGAAGTAAATTCTGCATGCATGTTGTCATCATCAGCAAGGTTACTTCACACACCATTCATACCGAGACACACCGTCAGCACAACCAGTAAGCGGGCTTCCCTCTCAACTCTGGGGCTCAGGAGACCCCCCCCCCCAAAAAAAAAAAACTGCAAATTTATATTAGAAGTATGCAATAGCCGCCATCGTGAGATAATGCCTGTCAGTACAGAGCACCGCCTTAGTTATTTTCTTCTTCAACTTATTGGTAGGGACCATGAAATTCCGTTTGAATGATTTTATTCACTTAATGATGCTAAATAGGTGTGTCTGTTTTATTATTAAGTAGTGAAATAAGGCAATAATCACGTTTTTCTGCTAAATAAGAGCAAAATCGGGAATTCTTTCTCAATTAATATGTAAGTTTTAGCTCCAAAATATGCAATTAATTTGAAATTGGGCATTGAACTCAACATTTCTCTTTTAACCCTCCGTCACTCGCGTGGGGTTCTACAAACCCCAGGGTCTACATTCGACTCTGTTTCTTTGCATCGGACTGTTTTACCGACTCTAGATTCTCAGTACCTTCAAGTCACTCTATCTGTTAGCAAAATTTGTAACCCTCTAATCATTAGGGCTTTTAGTGTCGTTATATTGCCGGTCTGAACTTGGCTGGGGTTGCTGAAACCCCGCGCGAGTGATCACGTTACAGTAACTGCATAGGGAAACTCAATGCTATTTTGGCTTAAATTTTGAAATTTTGGAATTTTGGAAAAATTCTTCTTGCAATAGGGAATATTTCACTTATTTTTTTATAGTTTATTTTAATTCTTATATAGGTATGTCTTTTTAGTCACTGCACTTTTTTTATTAAAAAAAAAATGTATTTTGTGTAATTTAAACAAGAAGTAAATTGGACCTCCAGTTTGCGCGCCAAAAACGAGCGTGCACCATCTTTGGACGGTACTACGTCATAACTGTGTTAAGTCAAGGCCAATTTGAAACTAAATGTACGTATATTTGTACATATTTACATACAGACGGCCACTTAAACGATGTACATTTTCACCAAATTTTCATTTTCTTTTTTTTGTATGTGACGGGAGATTTCGCGAGATAAAGAATTTCGAGCATTTTGTCTTGAATTTTTGCACAGCCTAGCACTACCATGCTATTCTTTATCTACAACAGGCTTTAATTAGTCATCAAAGTAAGGTTTTTGTGCGGGATGTGTGTCAGAACACGGACGTGCAGGTTAGGGTTGGCAGAATAAGCCTAGGGCTTGTCAAGTGAGTAATATAAGTATTCACATATCAATGCCTATATCCTACAGGAACGATTGGCCTTGACTGTTGTATTATAAATAATTTTCTATGCCTAGGCCTAGACCTAGGACTGTTTCAGTTTTGTTTTTTGATTGCAATGCCAACTTTTCTCGTTTTCCGTCTAGGCGCTGAATGGAAAATGCCTGCCCTCTGTTTACGATACTGTAGGCTACGCTAGGTGCTGCTTTGTTTAAAACACCTCCGTCTGTATGTATGTATGTATGTATGTATGTATGTATGTGTATCCAGACGGCGTTGCTTCAACACAGTTCTGACGTCATAGCCGTTTTTGCCGCTCTTAGAATATTTAAAAAATGCTGTTTTTAAAACGGCTATAAATTATTGGATTATTATTTCACGGAAAAACAAAGTACATATTTGTAATTGGAAAGAAATACTTCTTCTAAAAAATCTATTTGTACAGTATTTGACGGAAGTGGAATATTCCCTATTTACTAACTGGTTCATGTTTTTTCTAAAAAGTGAAACAAAACGTAAAATTGCATTATTCTAACACCTTTTTTTAATATTTTGAAAATGTCCATTTTTTAAATCTGAAAAATACAATAAAAAAATGTTTCATACAAAAAGGTTCATTGGCATTTTATTTCACTGTCCTCCCAGTAACAACCACCTACATAGTAGTTCCACAAATCATATGAGCACAGAAAGAAATACCCAAAACATCCTACTGCACTAATTACAGCCCAAAATAATTTGGGGTTTGAGAAACCCTACGCGAGGGATGGTGTTAAGAAATTCCGCGTCAGTGACGGAGGGTTAACGTATATTAGTTGGCACTATGACAGTTGCTTAGTGCTGCCCAAATCCGTTTAATTCCCTAAACATTTACCCTTGTCCAACTCCCACGAAAAAAACGAGTGGGCCCCAGGGCTAAAAAAATACCATGCCCGAGATGCTCGGGGCATGTAAAAAGAGTGGTCGGGCACGTAGATTTAGCTCTCGTCGCAAGATAAGCCTGGGAAAAAAGATAAGTCCACTTTTCCAGTAACAAGTCCCATGCGTCGTGATTGCAGGCCATTAAGATAACACTCACTGTTCCTTGCATCTGCTTTATATCTTGTCACAGTCTAGTCAAGGTCACGATTTGTTGGCGCGGGGTGGGGGGCGGATTAAAAACATTAGAATTGTTATGGTGATTATTTACACGGCAGGAGGTGGGGGGGGGAGGCATACTCAACACACTGCCACAAGTCGGCGGCATGAACAAAGGACATTATAATTCGAAAGGAAAACACCGCTATATGTCCTGATAACTTACGGGGAATCCAGAGACAGATCATTGCAGCTGCTTATAAAGTGGCGTTCGACTGGCAACTTAGCGGGGCGGGCGTTCAAATTCAGCCACGTATTACTAAACTTGTAAGGGCGTTTACACGTGTCAGCCCTACAGCTGTTGCTAGGGTTAATTAGTTTCCATGACCACAACTGTTCTAATTATTTAATGTACATTGTTTTAGTTATTAATGTCTGAGAGTCAATCTGTGGCTTTGTTTGTCCTTCAGTTTAATTTTAAATAAATAAATAATATTTATTTAATTGGTGTATGTTGGTAACAGACATTTACCATAAATACTAGGCCTACTTCCTTTTTGTCTAGAAGGTTTTACCAAACAAAATCGGGGATGGATGGATTCCGAGAGGGTCTAGAACTGAATTCATATTTTACTACCCGATGTCATCCCTAATTGAGTTCCTCAAAAACATCCTCACTTGTTATAGGATCGTCTCTTCTTTGTGATGGAGTATGTCAACGGAGGGGACTTGATGTTCCAAATCCAGCGAGCTCGTAAGTTCGACGAGCCACGAGCAAGGTTCTACGCAGCCGAAGTTACTCTCGCCTTACAGTTCCTTCACCACCATGGAGTTGTCTACAGAGATCTCAAGCTTGACAACATTCTTTTAGATAACGAGGGGCATTGCAAACTGGCCGACTTTGGCATGTGCAAGGAGGGAATATTGGATGGTGCTACCACAACCACATTTTGCGGTACTCCAGACTATATTGCACCCGAAGTAAGTAATCATCTTTTTTTAATTATATAGGCCTACTGATAATTATGGGTGTGTTGGATCCTGTACCCAAAATAGTTTTTTTCACGAAACTCGTCAGGATTGCGTCAAAAGTCAGGAAATCAAAATTCCTGCCTCTTCAGTCTATATGGAAGCAGTTGGCAAAGTGCCCTCTAGATTGCAGCATTCGCGCGTGCGTGCTTGATGCATTAGCATCTAGTGTGCAGTGCCTCAAAAATCAAATTAATATTCGATTATTAACCTAAAGCTGGGAAATAGGCCTTCACCAAATTAATCACAATGACTTGACTCACAAATTAACTAGGCAAGGGCCTAGGTCCCTACTTGTATTTCTATTTGTCCAAGCCTAGGGTCTAGGCCTACCCAAAATTAATAATTAATTATGATTGTAGTCAATGTGATTAATTTGGTGATCCTTTACATTTTTTGTACCTACTTGATAAAGTGATATAAAGATGCCGCATTTAATTTATTTAGTTGTCGGAAAATTTCCCGATCCCGTCCCGATTCTCGGATTTTGTAATATAAAATTCCCGATCCAGTCCCGATTCTGAAAAATCCTTTCTTGCACACCCCTACTGATTTTGGGTACGTTCCAAATGATGCTAACTTGCAGCTTGGGCGTGCCCAAAGCATTCCGTAAACACCGCCGCCATCACAACGCCCGTAATGCCCAATGTTAAACCTCGGGCATCTTGGGCATGTCTGGGTGTTGTGGGCGCCTGGGAGCATCATTCGGAACGTACCCAATGTCAGCTGATAATTTTCCACTAAAAAATAAAACCAGACAAATAGCGCGGCATGTACACGTTTGCACGTACTATCCCTAATATACTCACAAAAGCTTCACTGTCCGCGTCGGTATGCAAGAAAGTTTTGGCCTAAGTTTTATTCGATTATCGATCGACATAAAAAATATCATTTATTTATTTATTATTTGTCGATCAATAATCGATTGCACATGCACGATTCGCCGATTATCGATAGTATTCAAATTCATATGGAACGGCAACCCTATTATTTACATCTCAGCTATTACGATAATTGATGAGCGCTTTTCTTAGCAGACACCCCACTCGATTTTTTTGTGTTGCTTCCCAGGTAACCCACGGGTAATGTGGACATGTACCAGGGTCGTAAAAAAGTTGAATTACGTCATCTCTATTACTGATTCAAACTTGGATTTGGGCATGTAATTGTGGTGTTTTTAATTTTTCTCATTTTTATAGCCTATCTAGGGTGTGGTATCTTAAATATGTTGGGAAATCAAGAAATTCTTAATGAAAGCCAATCATAAAACATTTTGTTGCCCTCTTCCCAACGTTGCTGTAAATCATAAATTAGCCTTAATACAGGTAGATACATACTTAGTTCTCTAAAAGAGAACATTTTTGAGTAAACCATATTTAAACGATCTATCGGTTAATTATTTGTAACTTATTGAAATAGATTCTTCAAGAGCTGGACTATGGTCCAAGTGTCGACTGGTGGGCATTGGGTGTCCTGATGTACGAAATGATGGCTGGCCAGCCACCATTTGAGGCCGACAATGAAGATGATCTTTTTGAATCTATTCTCCATGATGACGTTCTCTACCCAGTCTGGCTTAGCAAAGAAGCTGTCTCAATACTCAAAGGGGTAGGTTCTAGCTGCATGCCCTTATTTATTGTCTTGTTTCATGTATTTGTTATTAATATTTGCATTTATTTGTACAACATTTGAATACACACATACATACATATGGTCATTCATTACAAACAATGACATACATATTCGCTAGCCCTAGGTATTAAACACGTATTTTCAAAAGGCTTGGTCAATTACAAACATTTTAACGTCGACCTACTATCGAGGTCTTACCAGTAGTGCTTGTAGTAATGGATGGTTATACTAAAAGGGCTAGCCACAAGCTCATTGCGACGTCTACTTACAGATGTTGCATGGTCGCCAACGGTTTCAAAATTCCGCTGCTAGGGAAAGGGGGGTACAAACATCTAGTGTAGGATCTGTCAACACATGCTATTTCAGTGCAAAACATGTCATTGTTTATTCGCTTTGCATTGCTATAATTCAGGAATAATGTTGAATCTGAAGTAATTATCGACTGATGATGGTGTGGCAGGTGTGAAAATAGTTTTCAGTAGTTCATCATGAATGCTAAAGTGTAGCGCTGTGCAAGTACTCGATTTCTCGAGCTTTTTCAAGCTTCAGTTTTGAGCTCGCGCCGAGCCGGGCTTGGCTTTAGGCTCAATTTATTCGAGCCAAGCCTACATAAACATGCAGTAGACAAGCTCATTTGCATCAAAACTCAACAGACAGTCTTGTTAACACTCAACAAAGACTTAAGCGGAAGAATGCGGCAGCCTGAGCCAGCGATCAACAGTCAATGCGACTCAACGCAGTAGAATGTAAACAAAGCTCTCTCTCTCTCTCTCATGTGGGAAAACCTCTCACTACTATCGCCCGCGCTGAAACTCGCGTCGCAAGATTAGCCCAGGAATAACAATCCAATGCGTCGTGATCGTTGAAACATGATCGCATCGCAATTCTTCTTCCACCTAGTTCCACACCGACCATCTTTGTTCTTGGTCAGCTGCTGTGAGTTGAGTTGGTTGGATCGATCGAACGCGCACCTAGTTCGCGCAGGTGTCACGTGTTGGCTTACAACTCCCTCTGTTGTCGACTCGAGTTACTCTTTAGCAGAGTCGACAAAGAAGTTTCCCCGTTTAGGCAGGCTCCACAGTAAAGATCGCATCGACGTAGCGCGTAAAATAATAAACCGGTGAATTAGCCTAAAAACGGTCGCAAAAAATACCCTGATCTTATAATCGGCTCCGGGTAATTTCTAGAATCGGGTACCCGATGTCATCCCTAGAAAATATTTACCGGTAGCCTAAACATTAAAATAAATAAATAAAAAAATTGAAAAGCTCGGCTCGGCTCGAAAATCAAGCCTTTCTTTTAATGCTCGGCTCGGCTCGACTTAAAAATTCTAGGCTCGCACAGCCTTATTAAAGTGCGATGTTACGATCTGCAAAGAGGATGCAACAAGTGCCAATTTAATTTGAATGAAGTCCATTTAAACATGTTTTTAGTTATATTTTTTTTACAACGAAGGCTGATTGTGATTGATAATTTGTTCTCAATAATATGTTAAACCTAGGTACATCTTACAACTCGTCAAATTGACAACTGTAAATTAGCAAACACTTGTGTTATCGTGAGAGGCTCCCAAATAAAAGTTCAAATTGTATATTTTCACAACTTCCCATGGACACATAAATATTTTACTCCGAAGTAGCTCCAAAATCAATCTTTAAAGTTCACATCTTCATGCAATAGAATTGAACCTGTTTAGTGTTTATCATAGTTCCTCTCAGACCGTGTCTCATTTTACGATTGGTATCCATTATCATCTATCATCATCTATATCATCATTTTTTAAATTAGCTTTTACTTTTAGAGCTGATAGCCTATCAATATCATGTTTTTAATATTTTATTTTTAATACAATCCAGAAATTAAAAAATCCATCCCGATCGGGGTTCGAACCCGAGTCTCCCACTTTCCGGGTGGACGCCTTAGCCAACTAGACCACCGAGACGGTAACTATTTAACTTCTGTATTGTCGTTACATTATAGAACTTGAATGGATGGAACAATAAAGCATCGAAAAACTGTTGCTGTTGAATTGACCAAACAAACATATTTATAATGTCATTACTAGGGCTGTGCGAGCAGGGATTTTTTAGTCGAGCGAGATCGAGCGAGTATTTGGTCTTTTGCTTGATTTTCGAGCGAGATTCGAGCGAGCAGACCAAAATTTAATTTACCACAAATGCTGGTATACATTTTGTCACGATGTTATAAACACAAAATTTTCAATATGTTATTACAGTGTTGGGCCTGCCAATTGATAAAACATTAATCTAAAATCATTTTAATCATAGGCTTACTGCTTAGGCTAAGCTAGCCTAGGCCTAGGCTCATTTCTAAATTGCCTCTACTATTAACAATTGTGTTCTTTCTATTTGAAGTTCAAAGAACAATATTATTTTTGGCCCTAGGCAAGGCCTAGGGTGGGCCTAGCTAGGCCCTAGAAGCCTTTAAGGTAAGTTGCAGGGGGCCTCTAGGCCTAGGCCAGCAGCCTAGTTCAGCTCACATCCTTGTGCATTGAATTAATGCTCTAAGTTGATGTGGGCCATTACACAATAAGTAGGGTTAAGGCAGTCATAACTATGTTCATTTCACCTCGTATTTCAATTGCGCTTTACCTGCAAATTGTATTAAAACACATATTGGGAACACTAATTTCTTCAAATAATACGGAAAGTAAAAAAACATAGGTCCGTCGCATAATATATACATTTCAAATTGATTCAGTCGTTTACGGAATGACAGACGCTAAACAACTTGCAGCCTTGTGACGTACGTCGTAATTCGTAAAAGTCGATAGTCGATTTAAAGTCGAACGCATGTCTGCGACATATCGATATTAGACCAAAGAAGAGGTTGGCATGTCTTTATCCGAGTTCTTTGGAGACATGCGCAGTGTCGGTGCGCACGGGCACGGCGTCAAAGCGAGAGCATCGAGTGGCCTGCGCCTGCGCAATGCCCATTACCAGTCAGCTGTTCGCTGTCGACGTGAAGAATGTTGCAGAGCGCGTCATAATATGGAATATTACGCCGCCGAGGCCGTATTTTCGTTCGTTCTCGAACAATTCTAGAGTCATTTCGAGACTCGAATTTTCGAGCATAAAAAAAATCACACGAGCGAGCGAGAATGTTGACGCACGTCTCGGCTCGAAATTTCGAGTCTCGCACAGCCCTAGTCATTACCTTACGCAGGTATGAGCGAGGGTATATTTCTCGATTTGGATAGTCGGGAAACACTGCTTTATTGTTCCATCCATTCAAGTTCTATAATGTAACGACAATACAGAAGTTAAATAATTACCGTCTCGGTGGTCTAGTTGGCTAAGGCGTCCACCCGGAAAGTGGGAGACTCGGGTTCGAACCCCGATCGGGATGGATTTTTTAATTTCTGGATTGTATTAAAATATTAACAATTCCACCTACGGGAGTGTTTCCCGACTATCCAAATCGAGAAATCATGTTTTTAGTTTCATAATTTCTTTGTTTTTACCTATCTGCCAATGCGATCGGATAAAGAGGTCAGCTAATTTTAGTTGCCGATTGATTCGTAGCAGCACTATAGCTAGAAAAATTGAGAAAAGTCCAGGGGCTTCTGGATTACTGCCTTCTTTTTTAACTCAACATATAGTTGGCGATTTACATAAGTAGTGATATGCTGAAAGTGACAATTTTATTGGTGATTCTTGTGTTTTGATAAATAATAATTTGTGTAGAATGTTCTAAAAAACAAATGAAACTAAATAACTGAAAGAAAAGAAAACACAAACAAATATCAAATAAAGTCCTTTCTCTAAAGCCAACCAAAATTTGTTTTTTAAATTTTTTGTAGGATGCCCGCTGTAGGGTATACACATCAGATTTAACCGGTTTGACCCTCTTCAGGGCCCCGATTCATGTACATTTATCCCGGGTATAAGTGGTATAAGGACGGTATAATGCAGGACATGGCAGGATAAGGCCTGGTTAAGTCTGAGCAACTCTCATCCAATCAGAAATTTTCAATCCAACAACAAGTACAACAAATGTTTTTTCCACTGCATTCCACAGCCATGTAAATCAGCAGATTTGCAAAAGAACACTAAAAATTTGCTCCATCTTTTGTTTTACATTTTTATTTATTGACAGAAGATTGCGTGAGATCATTAAAAGAAAAGAAAAGGAGTATTTTTGCCGTAAATTTTGGAATAGCCTAGGACTATCATACTATTGTTCATCTGCATAAGGCTTTTAGTAATCAAAACTAGTTATTTGTGCGTGTCAAAACAAGGTCGTGCAGTCCTAGGGTTGCCTAGGAGAGGCCAAGGGCTTGTCAAACGTGTTATGTTCGTATTAATTTTTTCTAGTCCTATAGCCTAATCGAACTTTAGGCCTACACTGTTGTATTATGAATAATTTTCTACATCTGGGCCTAGGCCCGAGACGGTTTCTGATTTGTTTTATGAGAGTAATGAAAACTTTTCTCGTTTTACACATAGACGCAAAATTTAAAATGTCCGCCATCTGTTTACATATTTTCTTATCCCTGTGCGAGGCGGGATAAGTCTTCATGAATTGGATTCGGAGTTATACCGCACTTATACCACCTAACTCTGCTTATACCGGGATAAAAATGTACATGAATCGGGGCCCAGGTGACTAACTAGGTATATTGCGGATAGGACAATTGTGAAGCCAAGCAGCTTGGAGCCTAGTCTAGTTTGCACATCAAATGATTAAGCGAGCGAAGCGAGCGTTTTCATTTGACTCTGCCGGAAAAAATAGTCACTGGTTTTGTTTTGTTTTTTGTTTTTTTTTATGTCTCGCCATAACGTTCGAACGGAGGCTCGGATCGAGTTGAAATTTTGACCATCTGCAAGATTCGTTCTCGATTGAATGCCATTAGTTTTGTGGCAAAATCGTTGACACCTACCGACCAGTCCAAACAGATCTGTCGTTTACCCATAGAGAATCTATCATCACGTATCTCAACCTGCACGGCAAGTCTCAAGGTCTAACTGATGCCACCATAAACCTACTCACTCCACCCTCACCACGCACCTCACTTTTCTACCTGCTTCCAAAGATTCACAAACCAGGGAATCCTGGCAGGCCCATTTTCTCTAGCTATGACTCCGCGACAGAACGGATTTCAGCCCTGGTAGACTTCCACCTGCGGACTATTGTGGAGGGACTTGACTCACACATCAAGGACTCTTTTCACTTCCTTGACCAACTCAAGTCCCTCCCTAGTCCCTTACCTTAGGGCTCGATCCTAGTCACTGTTGACGTGACCTCACTTTATACCAACATCCCTATAGGCCATGGGCTTATAGCCCTAGAGTACTATCTAGACAAACGACCTCCAGGGACCAAACCTAACACCCGTTTCTTAGTTTCTCTTGCCCAAATGGTTCTCACCATGAATAACTTTAGATTCCTTGACCGCCAATACATCCAGGTCAAGGGCACTGCGATGGGTACCAGGAAGGCCCCATCGTATGCCAACCTATTCATGGGTCGACTCGAAGAAAACTTTTGGGCAATCCAACCTCTTAAACCACTGTGCTATCTCCGCTTTATTGATGACATGTTCTTCATCTGGCCACATGGAGAAGACACGCTGAAGGTGGCGCTCTAG
This sequence comes from Sweltsa coloradensis, assembly GCA_024449915.1. NCBI lineage: Eukaryota > Metazoa > Arthropoda > Insecta > Plecoptera > Chloroperlidae > Sweltsa > Sweltsa coloradensis. The sequence continues at coordinate 94,378 of JAMZAV010000191.1, forward strand.
ACCCTGAACAGCAATTATCCGGTGAAATTCACGTGGGACTCTTCTGGGCAGAAAGTCAACTTTCTAGACATCGACATCCACTTGGAGAATGGGATCATCAGGACAGGGGTTCATCTCAAACCTACCAACCAACAGCTGCACCTACACAGAGAAAGCTGCCACCCTGCCCACACGAAACGTTCCCTACCCTCCTCGCTGGCTGCCCGCGGTCGCAGAATTTGTTCCACGGAACAGGATCTGGAGTGCTACCTCCAGAAGATACTCCGTGCTTTCGTTAACAGAGGTTATTCGGAGGAACAGGTCCATCAACGCCTGACCAGACAGCACACCGTCACACCACCACCCACCCAACCTAACACCAAGACCGACATCGTCCCGCTAGTCACCAGGTGGCACCCTGGTCTCCAACGTTTAAATGCCATCCTTCAAGGGGGGAGTCACATCCTGGCTGCGTCACCCATGACCCAAGATCTTAGCCAGAATATCCCTAGGGTGGCATTTAAGCGTCCCCCCAACCTGGGTGACTTATTAGTGAGGAGAGATCCACAGAAGGTCCAACAAGGAGAAGCGGTTCCTCCCCTTGCTACAGACCCAGATGCAAGACGTGCCCCATGCATGAACCAGTCAAGACCTTCTCTGCCCACCTCACTAATAAGACCTATGACATACGCAACAACAACAACTGTGGCACTAGCAACATCGTCTACCAACTTTGATGCACCCGATGTCCCGCCGAGTATGTTGGACTTACCACTAATACTCTTCGAACCCGAATGAATGGGCACAGACAGGATGTAAGAGAGGAGAACCTCGAGAAACCTGTGGCATTGCATGCTAATGGGCATGGCTTTCCCTTCGTGACTTGTTTCACAGTTTGTGTCATCAGGTCACTCCCTCCCACTGTACACGATGGAGAACTGAGAAGATGGGAACTGGCCTGCCAAAGGATTTGCAAATCGCGCCACAAACCTAACTTAAACCTTAGGTAGTCCTCCCTCTCCTCCTCTCTACCCCCTCCCTGTCACCCATTCCACACCACCCACTCATCTTTCACTTCACCCCACCCCCACCCCAGCCAACGGCTACCTAGCTTTAGTTTTTCACCTCAGTATCTCTTCTCTACTCACTGAGGAAGGTCACGTAGACCGAAACGTTTGAAATGTAGTGTTGTATTTGTTTATTTGTGTTTATGTCTTCTATCACGGCGCGCCTACTCTACTTCAGGTAAGCTGTTGGTCTCCTATCCTATCTCTACATGTTTCTCACACAAAAAGTCAAAAAGTTACATTAAAGTTAATCGAAAGTTTTTTTTTCAAACTAAACGGCGACACAATCTGAGATGGCCAAATCATTTAGAATGTCCGTCCGGTCACGAATATGTTAATTGTATTTTGATCCGATAAGTAGGCCTAGTGTAGATGGAAATTACATTATAACAATGTACCGTTACCATGGCAACGGAAAGTCGCGCAGCTTTTTTGGCTCATGATAGCGGTCGAACGGAGGTTCGGATCGAGTTGAAATTTTGACCATCAGCAAGCTTCGATCTGGATTGAATGCCATTAGTTTTGTGGCAAAATCGTTCAAAAAGTTACAAAGTTACATTAAAGTTAATCGAAAGTTTTTTTTTCAAACTAAACGGCGACAAAATCTGAGATGGCCAAATCATTTAGAATGTCCGTCCGGTCACGAATATGTTAATTTTATTTTGATCCGATAAGTAGTGTAGATGGAAATTACATTATAACAAAAGTAACGTTACCATGGCAACGCAAAGTCGCACGAGGTGCACTATGCACTGCCACCTAGAAGTAATCAAAATACTATCGAGGAAGCAGTGTATTATTTGTTACCAAAGAGTTTAAATAGTTTTCCCAAGGAAATGATGTTAAGGTCCTCTAGATGGCAGTGGATTTTATCCACAAAGTAAAAATTTACCCACGGGTTTACCCAAATACCTTGCCAATAATAAATAATATTGGAAACATGGCCCCGTGGACAGCGAACGTCGCAAATTTTAAAATTAAAAAAAAATGTGCAATGTGGGTCTAGCTATAACACGTGCTCGCTTATCAACGCGTCCAACTGAGCGTTTCCTAGTGTAGATTATACAAGGCCTGAATTATATAGCTTGCCTTTACGTACAATGTTTGTGGCTATGAAATAAATATTCACATTGCTGCTTGCGAATCAATCGGTAACTAACAAAAAACGCAAAAAAGCGCTATCTGGATCATCTTTTCATTGCGGATTAGGCCTACTTGATAATTCTTTTATTTGCATTTTTGTTCATTGTTGTGACAGCTTTCCTTCGGTAGGTAAGCTGTTGGATCCTATCTCACACCAATATACTCCAGCCGATTGGCATTCTATTAACACAACCTTTATTAATTATTGTTGGCCTATTCACTTAGTTGATTACTTGTTGTATAGGCCTAGAAGGGGTAGGAAGGTTAAACGTTAAAATGTGTTAACTGTTAATATTCAGTGGTCGGGTAGAGGTTATTAAATTCGTCTTGGGGTTGGTAAATTTTATTAACATTTAACTTGAAAGATCCATGTTTGACTAACTTGCACATTTGGGAAGTAGCCTTGGTTTTAAATTTAGGTTTTACATTTTTTACTATTTATAGAACATGGTTAAATAATATTCGTTCACAATTGAATGAAATTTGAAAAAAAATTAAATCCGACGTAACTTCGGGTGTACAAAGTTAAGGGGTTTTGAATTTCCGCGCCAACGCTCGCTGATGGGCCGTGATGTACGAATAGCTTTTTACGTAGTTCGCAGCATGCTCACCGTAGGCCGCTTCAAAATGGCCGTCTTGTCGCTCATATTTATCTCGACTGGTACCTGTAAACCTACAATAATGACTGAACAGGGTTTTGACAAGGCTGGACTCCTTAAGAGGAATCTATCGCCTAGCGTAGAGAACAAGAACTAACTAGTGCTGGTGATTCGAGTCGCTGGCTCTACAGATCACGTGACTTATATAAATTGACTTGAAAGTGTTCAGTGTTTTTCCGACAGACTGCGCCTTGTAAAAACCGGTTATTGAGGGTCAAGCTGCAATAGAGTGCAGGCGAGAGCGAGAGCTAGTGAGTCATTCTATTCAGTTCCACTTTCTCCCCCCCCCCCCTTACCGCAGCCCGTACACCGCATATTGCTCGTATTGAAAAGCAACAAAATAAAGGTATTTTTAATGACTATGGAGCATTTCAGAATAAATAATAATTATTACTGACTTTGTGAAAGGGATAGGCATGTTGAATTTTAATATATCAATTTATTCGTTGTGATCATCGTCGTCTCATATGTCAATACGTATATGTAGTAGTCTGCTTCGAGATCCGGATATATTTTATGTCTGGATAAAGTAAATCAAGTCTCAAGAGTAGGCCTATGATGGAAGGTAAATTAAAGAAATTGGGTTTATGGTCAACACTTGAGATAACAAAAGATAGTGGGTGAAGAAAAGAGAAAGAGAAAAATACAACTACTTGCGTATTCTCGTGTTTATTGTTTTGTCCACTCAGTTACAGCAACCTTTCTTCAGCAGTGGTATTTATTTTGGAATTTTATGCAAAATACAGATATAACCATGTCAATTAAACAATTATCAACCCTGGCAGTGCCTTCAGCCTGGGCCCTAGAGGTCGAGAGGGGGACGGCGTCAGCATCGCGTCTATCATTACAACTAAAGATAACGATCAGGAAAATGAAATAACCATCAAACACTTCCAACAATAGGGAATTATCGTTCATTGTATTTATTATTATACTAAATTACGGACTTGATTCTGATTACGCAATATACTTTGTTTTTATGATTGGAATAAGATTTAAATTTATCAAAGTTAGATGAAAGTTGTGCTAATAATTATGGGGGGATGACATAACGTCATTGTTATGTGAGCTAATTGCCTATATAGGCCTAAACAAAAAAGGTAATAAATATTAAAATAACTGTTTTTAATGATTTTCACTACAGCATGCTCTTTTGTAACAAGCACAAGCAAGAATTTGAAGTGGCAGAGGAGGGGAAAAGAAAAGTAGGAAGGCCAAGAGAGAAATGGGAAAGATTAATTCAAGAATACGTTGGAAAACAATATGGAAGTGTGGGACCATGTGAGTAAAGCTGTGGGAGGACAGAAGAGAGTGGAGTAAATTGGTGGAGAGGAAGGAGTTAGATGATGAGGAAGAAACAGAGTCTGGCAAGCTTATGGCGTTTTCCATTGGCCGCACTCGGGTCGCACTAGTGCGCACTGGACTGCCACTTGTCTTTTCATTTGTTCAGTTTTGTGATAATATTCAAGTGGAAGTTGACAACAATGACATCTCTGCACTATGAAAAACGCCATAAGTATCTACAGTTTCATGCCCTAGTTAGTGGTGGAAAACCTCCACTCAACCCGACATAGTTGGAACTGAGTTGTGATTATTATTACTAGGAAAACGCTTAAGTCCCGCTGCGTTGTTGGATGAGCGTAATTGGTGCATTGAGCTGCCATGTGTTATGCGGATTTTCTGTTGTTCTGTGAAAAAATCATATCTAAGTTGAATTTTTTTTAAAATTAAAATAAATTAAATAAAAAAATTACTTAAATTTTTAATCAATCGTAATTTTTAAAAAAGGAAAAAATCGTAAAATTGCAATTTTCATAAGAAATAATTATTTGATATGTAGGTCTTATAAATCGAAGAATTTTGTTAAAAATCGAAAACAATCGTAAAATTGCGATTTTCATGAGAAATAATTTTCCGATTGCGCTCAAAAACGTGGCAGTTCTAAGTTCAGAGACTTCGAAGGCCTCCATAAAATTTCATCGCAATCGGAGTATCGGTTTAGCCGGAATCGTGTGGACATAGAGTTGCCAAGTTTCCCGTATTTCCCGGGAATTCCCGTATTTTCCAGTCATTTCCCGCTTCCCGTATCAACTCGACCCGGGAACCACTTTTCCCGTATTTCCAAATTGTGTAAATTCAACTTTAGTTATCAATTAAAAATATGAAATTTCATAAACTCCCGCCTCGTCCTCTCGGCTCTGACCAGTGGAAGCCTGTGGTCACAGTGCTGGGATAGTCTAGCCCCACCCTCCCCTCGCCAACATCCCCTACAAGCCTTAGCAGGCTTGCCGTGCATTGAGGTGGTGACCTTGTTCCCCGCCAGTCAAGTTTGTTGTATTGGGCAACGAGGTATTCTATCTCGGCGGCTCGATAAATGAGTGACTCGGAAGATGCAGGGACGTTGAAGTCGATGACACCACCACAAATACATACATACAAACAGTAAAAAATGAAACTTGCACAATGAATTTATAATTTCTTTACCTGTTGATGCTTCCTTTATCATCACAAAGTTGTTCATAAATTTTCTGTTGATGAAGTTTCTTTACAGTATATCCCATTCCCAGCTTGAATAATGTGGGTTTTAAGTAGCTATTCTCGGTCAGAAATGTAGTCTAAAAACGTATAGAAATGCTCTAAAGAGATGACCTTAGTCAAAAAAAATTTGGGGGCTGCGCCCCCAAACCCCCCCCCCGACTTTGTTCCCTTTGTACCTTCCCTACACTTAGGAAATTCCCGTATTTTCACTATTAAAACTTGGCAACCCTATGTGGACAAACAGACAAAAATACAAAAAAAAGAAAGAAAGAAAAAAAAACATTCCGGAATTTTTTCTCCGGTGTAGTAGAATGGAATCTTCGCTTCGCTCGCTACGCTCATCCAATTAATTATAACAACACGTAAATACTAACACTTTGACTATAAGTGTTTATTGTTAAGTTCTGTGTTTCAGTTTATGACAAAGAACTCGGCAAAACGATTGGGCTGTGTGGTGTCTCAAGGAACGGAAGCAGCCATTCGAGTTCATTCCTTCTTTCGGGACATGGACTGGGATGCTCTAGAAAACAGGAGGGTCAAGCCACCTTTTAAACCAAAGATTGTAAGTTGTTGATGTTCATATTTTGTCTTAAGTGTAATGCCAAGCTAAAAATGTTTTTTGGGTACCTCAGTTGGACCTTGATAATTGGTCTTTTTTTTCAAAATGTTTATTTCATTTCAGTACTAAAATTTAACTTTGCAATTATTTTACATATTTGATTGTTTATCATAAAGAATTGCCCTTAGACTATCAATGAATATTTTTTATATTAATGCCTTACCCCTCTGATAAACATTTCCTGTGCTTGTGTTTTTCAGAAAAGTAAAAAGGATGCGCTGAACTTTGACACAGAGTTCACCAAAGAAGATCCAGTTCTTACTCCAATCAACTCGGAGGCCGTTCGGGACATTAATCAGGATGAATTTAAAGATTTCTCCTTTGTCAACCCCGACTATAACCCGGGACGGTATCAGGCAGAGAAAGCTTCTGCTTAAGTTATTGGCAATTTGTCGTCGCTGAAACAGTAAGATCTTTATATACCATATAACCTGGCACATTCACTTACTGTGATATTTGGTGGCACAATCCAGTATTAGGAAGGAAATTGGTTTACAATATACTACTTAAAAGTGTATGGTATAGTGAAATACCAATTAAGGTTCACAAAAGGAACATCCAAACTGCTACTTCACTTGGAAGACCTAACATTGCAGGAACACATTGCTTGCTTTATGTATAATTATAGCAAGCACTCAATTCATTTAGACTAGTGTAAAGTTAGAACAAGTCAGCAACAGTTAGTCACTTCCTGTTTCTAATCTCAAGTGTGGCTTGTGCCATTTTAGAACAGCCACTGCCAGCATTGTGTGTGAGTACACTTGTTGCATCTGCATATGTGCTTAAAGAGTACATTGTGTGTGTGTGTCTGTTTGTGTACATACTGTAATTTTAAGTATTAGTATAACTGCTAATATAGTAATATAAGTAAGCTAAATTTGTCATTGTTGCAAGCATAACCATGCCTGTGCATTGTCTATACTAACTAATGAAGAGTACTGACATTCTGTTGATGCACCTCCATGGCCACCCAATGTTAAACGTATTTCATGTTAATGTACTAAACAATCACATATATTATGTAAAAGAGTGTCTTTCCTTCGTAAACATATAAATAACCTTATTGTATTCTGTGTTATGTAGTTAAGTATTTTGGTGCTCAAAAACAGCACAATGTATAAAGTGAAATCTATTATCATGCACGGTTACAAGCTTCCATTTTGCCGAGGCCTACAATTTGCTCGATTTGCTAGCAGCGTGGTCTGGAGATATTTTACGGGTGTTTGTTATTGTCGGCGTTGATTGTTGTTGCGTTGCCAAGGCAAACGTCCCATAGTTAGTCGTGTTACCGTACATGTTATTTACCCGCGAAAGACAAGTGGAAACTTATGTTATACATATAAAATATAGTTATATTGAGCATAATACGGTTACCAATGTATTGGGTGTAAATCAAGGCATTTCTGCCTGAACTAATGCACACATAATAATGTGTGTCACTGCATTTTTATTGTAGTATGTTAATATGTAGAGATAATTCTGTACGTAATCAATCGAGCTAGAATAAGCTTATTGTTGACAAGTTTCTGCACTTTTATGGTCGATTAAATCGTCTTTAAAGATGCAATGAAAACTTAACTCAACCTGTCTTATGCGCCTGTGCCCCTCTAGTCATTGAGATTGTGCCAGCACTCGCAGTGCTACGCCAAAAAGTTAACTCACTTTTTTCGTATTTTGACAAAAGCAGCAAAACTTAAAACAGCCAAAAGAACATTGATGTTTTTGCTGTCAAATCAGTCATGCGTAAAAAGTATCTGGCCTATACGTAAATAATATTATAGTACATATTGCAATGATGAGATTGTATTATTTATTACCGGATTTTATAATGCAAGCAGGTACCAGGACGCAAACTAAATCGCCACCAGACAAGTAAATGATTTTAAAAGGGATAGATTTACCTGAAGAATCTCAACAATTTATAATGCTTTTGAAGTAAAGAATATTGGCACTGTTGTTGTTCTGGAATGATAGCTTTACATTATATTTAAAAATTCATAAAGTGCAATCATTGAGTATGTAGTTTCAACAAGATAGGTTGAAAATCAGCCATTTCGGGTGTACTTTATTTATAATTATTGTAGAGATGTGCATTGTTGAGCCTACTTAGTGGTTGACAAGATTTCCTAATTCTTTCTATCTTAAACAGTATTTTGTGTTTTGTGAATTTGCTGAATTCTTTTTTTTTTAGTTTTACCTAAATGCTGATCATGGCGTAGAGTTTCACTAAATGAAAGGTTATTTTGTTACAAAAGATATGTCGAAAAGATAATTTTTAAATAAAAAGATTTGAGTAATTTAAATTTAGCAAGCAATTGTAGGGTTAAATACTAAGTCTATTGATAGTTGTATGATTAGTAAATATGTAGCATACCTATGTATACATTACATAATATGATAGTATCATAGAACATTCTCCCCTTTTTGAAATTACCTGCAATTATTACACAATTATTGTGTAAAACCCAGCATACATCATGCTACATAGATGGTTAGTATTTGGCTGTGTATCATTGCTAAAGTGTACAGTAACAGGTAGGTAAGTTAGCATCACCGGGTTCGAAAATTGAAAGCTACTATTTGGCTTATGACAACATGTCTGATAAGGTACTCGCTTTTAGAAGCGAATTAAATCATATTATCGGACAAGGTTAAAAGAAAACATGGATGGCATTTGCAATAGATTATTGTTGTTAGCAACAGGTTATGATTAAAATATACTTCTACCCCATAACTTGAGCTATGACAAGTTTAAAATAAATTTATTTTCATGTACGATGATTGTGATGAGAATGAGAGGTACTTAGATATTTTAACTTGTGTTTCCTCTATTTTAGTGTCGGTGAAAAATATGTTTATAAAAACGCCGGCTGGATGTGGATGGTGAGGAAAAATTGTTAGGCACTAACAGCTTGCTTTTTAAGTATTTAGCAGTCATGGGATAGTTGAAGAGACATTAAGCAATTCATTTATGTTAGTTAAATCAATGTTAAATCAGCTTCGTTCACTCGTCAGGAGTAGTCTAGTGACTAATATACTAAGCGAGGGTAAGATATAGCTTTCTGAAATTTAAATTTAAATGTTGCAAGCTGGATAGACCCACAATATCCACTCAAAATTTAAATTTTAGTTTAGTTGGATTAAGGGCACGTCAACCGTTAGGTCATAATGGGCCACTCTAGTCTAGGGGATGTGGGGAGGAGAGGCCCATGTACCAGCCATGGGTAGGTGGAGAAAGGGGGTTCTCACATCGCGGGCGTCATTGTCTTTGTCTCATTCATGTTGTCGTGGTCGTTGTCCTCAATGGAAGGGGTAGGGTTCCCCAATGACGACTGCCATTAAATTTATAACATATTCAATGGTGACCCATAGGTAGTGAAAGATGGTGATAACGAAATTCGCAAATTTTTTAAATGCCCGTTTTATTGCCTAAAATGTAATATTTATTGTCGACAAATTACATCATTTAGAGATGGAAAAATACATTTTAAAAACGTGAATTTCGCAAAATCTTATGTATAGGCCTAGCGCAAAATCGCAAACGAAATTGTATGAAACTGGTCTAAACACTAAATAACTTAAGAAATGGGGGAGGAACTTAAAGTTGGCGCCGAAAATCGAAATTGCTGCTCGTCTGACATCAGTGTTTTCGGAAAAACTTTTGTAACAATCGATAAGTCAATCAAGATATTTCCTGTTCCTGACACATCGCCCGCCCACCCAAAGCGATGGCTACATTTTTTATTTTTTCTAAAACGTTTTTGACCATTTTTGTAAAATTGCAACAACAAATTAAAAGCAAAATTTGGGTTTTTATATCACCGTTTCTCATAATCTCTGGGGTGCAAATTGATGGAGGGGATTTCCTCCTCTGGTAATTTTATCCCTGGCTCTGTTTTACCGAAAGGTATCCCTGCCGGGGATGTCTGAATCCCCACCTCTGGAAACCCATCTCATCTCATATCATATCAAGTGACTTTATCTTGTAACGTTAATAATTATTAATATGTCAATTTACACTTATATTCCTAGCCATGAAGTGTTTGTACATTAATAAACCAAACCAATGGACTCTTTATCTTTTCAAAATAATACCTAGGATCTCTTCTAATGTCATCTCAAGAGCAAAATACCCCAAAAAATTGACTCGGCGGCTAGGGCTAGCCCAGACCCCTTACAGCCCACCCTGATACTGTATTTTGTCATCTCCCCCTCTGACAAGCCATCAATTTGCACCCTGATAACAGACCCATTTAGTAAGTACTGTATATGGAATCACGGAACTTAGGGTTCAAATCTCAAAAAGTCATAGATTTATTTTCCTTCATTGTTTATGCCACCACTCAAATATTACTACTAGTCCTACATATTGTATTTATGAAGATGTTAGGCAACAAACACCAGCAAGGCAGAAACCATGTAGTAAATACCCTCCAAATACCTCTGGTAAAAAAGAGTGTAAGAAGAATTCACTTTTCTGTTTTAACTTAAAACTTAAAAACAAACAAAAACATGTACAGTATGTACTATGTAAATAAGGGCATGCATCAATGGCCTGAATCAGAATCCCACTATTTGCTGTGCAATGTTTTTAAATAATAAACATAACTTTTTAAACTAGACCATGTTAATTTTGCTATTTTGTGCTCAAAAGGTTTTTATTTTTTATGTTGTGCACCAAATCATATCAATGGTGATAATATCTGAAAAGTAAATCATTTTTATGTTATGCAGCATTCATCACTTCATTTAATTGGTGAAGACAATAGGGAATATGCACCAAGTCCAAATATTGACGTGGGTGTAAGAAATGGATAATAAAAACACTTAAAATCCATTATACTGCAATTAAAAGCAATTTAAAGAAAATATTTTAAATTCTATTGAGGCTCAAAGTTTGTAGTATTTTATTTCCCGCGCAAACAGCACGTGTCGTCAAGATTCAGGTCTATAGCACGCTAGAGCATTGTTGACCAATGGGCTTACATACATACTTAGATTGCACAGTTAATATCACTGTTTGGCATTACCTTATTGGCCGATTCGCATCAGTACCTATTGTGACGTAGATGCTCATTTTTCCCGCCATTATTATTGATGCAACTTTCAGCTTACTTTTATAAATGAAAATCTTATTTAAATAATAAATAATATGATTAACGTATTCAGAATGAAGTCCTTAATGTAGTGGAGTGATAAAAAAAGTTAAGGTATATTCCCTATTAGGTGGAACTGGAAGCTGATGTCTGTTTCATCCTCTTGTTAAAAATAAAATTCTTTCATAACTATCCCTGTTTTTCAAATGCCATCCTTGTTTATTTAAAGCATTCAATAAGGAAAATATTATGTAATGTAGGTTAGTATTACTTTCTTAAATTGTGTGAAATAGATTATTGTGTTTGCTAGGATTAAATAATAGCCTAATAGGTATGTGTAGATAATTGTTCTTGTTTAGTACCATATAGTTTAGTACTATATCACATAGTTGCGAGCATCTCAGTACCGGTACCACACTAATCAAGCCTTATATGCTTATGCCATTGTAATTTAGATGAGGTAAGGGAATTTTTTCTAGTCTTGTAAAAGTAGACTGAGTTTCGTTCTGTGTGAGAATGTCATAAGTCAAATGGTTAAACATAATTTTGGATCCCAAAATAGATACCTAACCTATTCTTCACATAGAATAACACTACACATCTTTAGCTTATGTTGTTTGTTTGCTTTCAAGACTAACTGAATACTAGTCATCAGTCATCACTTATCAGTTTTGTGGAACCAACAATGAAACTACTGTAGATCTGATTAGGTTCAACAAATTTTTATATATTCCTGTGTTCCCATTGTTGAAAGGTTAAAGCCCTTATTTTATTGTGTTTGATAATTTACTTAATCACATTAAATTCATGCCAAAGTATTGCTTAATGATTCGTTAATCGTTAGATATACTTCAGAGATATGTTTGTATTGATATTTTTAATAAAACATCACACATAATTTGATTTTAAGTACAATACTGTAATTTAACATATTTTTTATTGTTTTGTATTTATTTACCTATGTTTTTATGTACCTATATCATTCATTTTGTGTGCAATGCAGTATAGTACATATTTACAATATGTATTTGTTTACAATGATTTGCTATGTATATTATAAAGATAAACCCATAATGGGAACTTATCATCCTAAAGAAATTCAATAGTGACTGGAACTTGCAATTAGATTGATACCTTACAATTGAAATATGTAATTTTATAGCATCGAGTTATTGATTTAACTTGTGAATACAGTGTATTCACATTAATGCCCTGCTGGGTTGTTAAACATAGTATGTATTTGAAACTTGCAAATAGTTATATTCTAGGAGATAGGTTACTATAATTCCTCTCACCTGTTATCCAAATAGTGGTGACGCATCTTCAACTCACATGCAAAATAGCCTACTAGTCAAATGAAGTGCAGAGAAAGGTAGTAGTTGCATAACTAGGCCTACATATTATTATGGAGTCAATGTAAAATACAAACTTATTGCCTGTGTTGGGTTCTATTTAAATTCATTTCCCAATCTACATTTAAGAATTAAGTTAACAATCCAAAAACATTGAATCTCTGTCTGGGTGTTGTTAATTTAGATTATGTGAATTCGTGTTTCGGTGTTTAGAGAGGACATGCTTCAGCACGCTATGTACATCACACACACCAATGTGCAAAATACTATATCTTTATGCATTACAAATTTACTGCTGGCCTAAAGCATGGGCTGCGTAGAACTTTTATGTCATAGGAAATAGGAATGTTAAATGCCATGCCTCATGTCTCAGTCAAAAGTTTCATTTTTGTACTTTTTAGAATAGTATTCTCTTTCTGTGGTCATGACTATACTACTGTCTGTATTTATGTTCAAATGTTAAAAACCTTTTGGTTTGTGATCTTATATTTTGTGCTAAAACCTTGGTAATGTTGCATGTACTAGGTACTCTGTATCATTAAGCAAACCAAGGAATGTTAACCAACATTGAGGTGCAATATTTTATTGTGAAAGCTGATTACGTAGTAGTTAATAAATTATTTACATAACATTATTACTTATTAGATCATCAGGCATTGGCCGCAATGTGTATTTACTCTTTTTTAAATTGTACTATTTTTATTTTAAAATAATAAGCAATTTATTTTATTACCATATTTTGTTTTCACTTTCTACCAAAGATATGGAAATAATTTGTCAGTATTTGTCAATATTTATATACGTAGTAGTTAAATGTTTAATAACTATGTATGGTTTACTGTACAATAATTTTACTGCCAGCAGATGATTGCCGGCTACAATGAAAAGTCAACAAAAGATGATAATTTCATGACATACTTCTTCTTCTTATTATTGTTATTATTATTATTATTATTATTATTATTATTATTATTATTATTATTATTATTATTATTATTATTATTATTATTAAATAGTACAGTACCCAAAAACTCAAAATGCCAACATTGAATAAAAATGAAGCAGTTTAATCGGAATATAGGAGAATAGTTTTCTTTGATAGGCTTATGTTTTGATTTTTTAATATTGTTTTAAAACTGTAGTGTAAACTATGTATCAACATTAGGTATATAATGCCCAATGTGATGCATTTTTCATCAGCTTTCCAGTATGTATTAGCTTCATGAAAAGTGACAGCAATGTCATTATTTCTTGACTTTGACTACTATAATACAACTAATGCTATATAAATCTATTGTCTTTTTACACTTTATTATATATAGTACACGCTATAATTTAGCTAAATTAACACAAGTTTTCCTTTTCTATTACCTAGTCAATTCATATGAATTTCTCCATGCCATTGGATCTGATGCCATCAGCCTAAACAAGATTGTGACCATTTCAATGTTTTTTTGCACAAATTCAACTATTTAGAAGCTATTTAGTGATAATGTTATTGTTTCTGAAATGCATGGAAACTTGTTACATGACATAACATTGTTTACCTGCCAGCCACTAAAAAATACATTAAATGCTTTAGTTGCTAAAGATTAAACTACATGTAACAGGCAATGTTACGCTTAATTATTAGTCGTATATGTACCATTTTAAGTTTGTATCTATGCCAACTCTTTGTCGAGGACATTGCTTTTAGATGGTTTTTTTTGTTATTTATACATACATATATTTATCAACGCTTGTTTTTACACCACTATTTGCTATAGTTATCAAGAAGCTACAGACTGTGCCAAAATAATGTATATCTGTAACATGTAATAATTGTATTTTTTCTAGTATGCAATGCAATGTCCTCAGTATTATTATTATTATTATTATTATTATTATTATTATTATTATTATTATTATTATTATACTTAAAATTTATGCTTTTCTGAAACCCCATCCCTTCCCTACCATTGTTGGAAATCTATTTAGTTTTGTCATTTCCTCATTGTGTAATAAATTACTTGAAATAGTTGTCCACAATATTAATTTTTTATTAAGTACGTACCATACCAAGTCCTTGTTAGACAAAGGAGCGCAGCGACTGAAGTCTACAATTCAACTCGGGTGCTTATTCTGTTCTTACCCCGTCTGGGCCCGGGGTAGAATTGGCCCAGAGCATGGCTCTGCTAATCGTAAAAGGCGATTCAAGAGAAAAAGTCCACCTTGCAAACATCAGCTAGTAAGAGGGGAGTATTATTACTCCCCGAAAATAGAGGCGAGCTCTGGCAATCGTCGTCGGGGACCTTGCCCCCTTCCCTTGACGACCCCCGGCGACGATGACAATGACACAACGAACGATGACAAAGACTATAACGACCGCAACGTGAGAACCCCCCCTTTCCTCCCCCTACCTGTGGCTGGTTCTGACCAACATTGGCCCCGCCTCCCCATCAGGCCCATATTAACCATTAGGCTAACTAGGCTGTAGCCCAGGGGCGCAAGCTCCCCACTCCCCCCCCCCAAGCGCCCTCTGGGAGCGCCCTCTGAGAGCTCCGCGCAACAAAGTTACCTTGTCTCCTAAATGTTATTGTAACATCGGCCTAAATGAATTTTAAAAAGTAGTTGGTATTCCAATGCGAGAACTTTAGAGCTTGATGGTGTTTGTTTTCTTTGAAACCGATGACTAGATAGGAATTTGGGTCAACAAAGTGTCACTCTCAATAAATTTATGACAGGAAAAAACCTCAGCCATCGGCGCCCCCCCCCCCTCTCCCTCCCATGATCAGCACACCGACCTGCAACATTCATCCCTTCCTTTAAACCTGCACCAAGCCTTGTTCACATGTTTTAAGTTTGAGTAAATATAATCTGACGCATACAAAAACGTGTAAAAAGCCAGCCAAGCCTTTCACACCTAAAAGGTTTGAGATATACTTGAAGAGCCAAGCGACGTTTCATCCAGCAGTTATGCCCGACAAAATATTGATATCATTTCGCCCCGTGACTAGCGCCAAGCAATGGATTTCAACGTTGTGTTCCTGTACAAAACATAATGAATGGAACATAAATTACAGTCAATTCATATTAATCAAAGTATTCAAATATATAATAAATAACGCTAATAAAACTTGGCGCATTGACAACGGCGAGCGTGTGGCAAGGGTCGAACCTCCGACCAAGAGGTCATCATGCAATACCGACTGTTTGACGAGTACAATACAAACAGTAAAGAAAATATGTGGCTTTGCGGTAGTAGATATCTGTCGAAGAGTGTGAGGTGTGGCAAATGCCTAAGCAACGGAGAGCGTGCACTTAGGGTAGAACATTTTTTCAATGCGCCAAGCTTCGTCATTTTGTTCTCAAGTTTTAGGGCGCGCTAAGTAGATGTTCACTTTGATTTTTAAAATTCCCTCTATTTCTCGTGCAAATAACTTCGTGGCCACACGAGCGAGTTAGACGAGCCTCCGCCAGGTGGCGGAGATCTAGAGGACCTTGAACTAGATGAAGTATCTATGTTGCAGTGAAATGATTTTTCCCTGATCATGATGGCTTCTAACGTCCATGCTAGCGCTCGGTTGGAAGGATAGGAGACTGAGCGTCTAGCGCTTTGCTACGCAAAGCTTATGTACGTCATTGACTGCTACCCACGCCCACGGCCCATGGTCTACCCACCGCCGTCTGGATGTATGTAAGATACAAAATAGCTGCTTCTCATGGCTCAACAAAATTCGGTCATGACTTTCAGTGAACTTTCAGTCGGTAAAGAAGTTCATGCCCCCCTTAACTAACACCATCTATGGTTCAAATCTGGAACAAGATCTGTGAAACTTCCTTTAGATACCGGAGTTTGTTGTCATAATTCATTTAAAATAAACAATTCCTTAATATCAGGGCTGGACTGGGACTATGTTATCGGCCCGGGACACATAATAGAACTGGCCCACGAGGTTGCGTGGTACAGCTGGGGTCTGGGGCGAAGCCCCAGCCGCCGGAGGCTATTTGCGCCGCAGGCGATTTTTTTTGGGTAATGCAGTAATTTTGATGGTCTAAAATGCGTTTTAAGATAAATTTCCATGCGGAACGCGCGGTTGCTTAGTTCACTGAATTAACTTCCGATAATTTAACCACACTCTCAACTGGTGTAATACATTACTTTCGATCTGCATAAAACGAAAATTTTTATTCATTTTTTTCTTTTTTTTCTTTTGTGTCACTTCTAACACTCGATAAAATAGAGGCCGTTAAATCCGCCCCTGACCATTTTCTATCTTAGTTAGTTCCAATATTACCCAAATTCCAACTATTATGCTAGTAAATATTGTTCGAGTTTGTTGGCAAAATTTTAGTATTCTCATTTATTACGTGGAAAAGGGATAATGTGATTTTAAATAAACGTTTTTATTTACTAAAACATCGCAAAAGAAAGCTCATGTACCATAATCGTTTAAGTTCCTGTAGTGATAGTGTTAATTTTACTAGGAAACGCTCAGTTGGACGCGTTGATAAGCGAGCACGTGCTATAGCTAGACCCACATTGCACATTTTTTAAATTTTAAAATTTACGACGTTCGCGTTTCCAGTATTATTTATTATTGTTAAGGTATTTGGGTAAACACATTGACTCCTTGGGAAAACAGTTATTTAAAGTCTTTGTTGACAAATAATAGACTGCTTCCTCGAAAGTATTTTGATTACTTCTAGGTGGCAGTGCATTAGAAACTTCGCGCGTCTTTTCGTTGCCATGGCAACGTTACTTTTGTTATAATGTAATTTCCATCTACACTACTTATCGAATCAAAATAAAATTAACATATTCTTGACCGGACGGACATTCTAAATGATTTGGCTATCTCAGATTTTGTCGCCGTTGAGTTTGAAAAAAAAACTTTCGATTAACTTTAATGTAACTTTTTAACTTTTTGAACGATTTTGCCACAAAACTAATGGCATTCAATCGGGAACGAAACTTGCGGATGGTCAAAATTTCAACTCGATCCGAGCCTCCGTTTGACCGCTATCATGAGCCAAAAAAGCTGTGCGACTTTCCGTTGCCATGGTAACGGGACTTTGTTATAATGTAATTTCCATCTACACTACTTATCGGATCAAAATAAAAATAACATATTCGTGACCGGACGGACATTCTAAATGATTTGGCTATCTCAGATTTTGTCGCCGTTGAGTTTGAAAAAAAAAACTTTCGATTAACTTTAATGTAACTTTTTAACTTTTTGAACGATTTTGCCACAAAACTAATGGCATTCAATCGAGAACGAAGCTTGCGGATGGTCAAAATTTCAACTCGATCCGAGCCTCCGTTCGAACGTTATGGCGAGACATACAAACAAAAAAAAAACAAAAACAAACAAACAAACAAAAAAAAAAAAAAAAAACAGTGACTAATTTTTCCGGCAGAGTCAAATGGAAACGCTCGCTTCGCTCGCTTAACAAGTGTAACTTTGAGTTTACACAAACATGCAACACTTATTCCTCTTATCGAATCACAGTACGTACTAAAAACACGCATGCAGCACTCTGGTTTAATACTAAACATGGACAGTGCAAGATTTGCCAAGATCTACTTATAGCAGTGGCGGAACTTCGTTTCGTGGGCCCACCCGCAAAAATTCTACGGGGGCCCCCCCTAACAGATACACACATACATAGGCTCAGTGTTTAATTTGGGCTTTTCATCCTGGGGGTATTATATAGGAACCAAGTACGAAGGTGGGGTGTTCGCCCTCCAAACAATAGCTCCGCAGGCTTAAATTTAAAAAATCAGGTTTTTAGAGTGCGTTTGGTACGTTTTAGAAAAAAGTTGTGGGCTGAATGCAATACCAAAATAATGTAGTTTTAGTGTGTTGTTATTTACTACAATTCAGAAATTTTAAAATTTAAAAAAAATTGTTGTGTTGTAGACGCTAAAAATTCCTAAATATCCGCTAGATTTCCCCTTCAAACTGCTAGATTCACAAAACGGTCATTTTAGCAACGAAAACAAATTCAATATTTTCCAAACAGGGTGAAATACTTTTTTTAATGATTTTTTTTTAACGGGGCCCCCTAAACGGGCGGGCAATGCAGGCGCCTAGTTCCGCCACTGACTTCAAAAACACCATCTTTTATTCCACTATTTGAAAAACGCAAGTTACTAAAATATAGCGAACGCGAGACCGACCTTCCACGATTGAGGGTTGAATGTAGACTGCTCGAAAAATGAAAATTTGTATTTTGTATAATTATAGGAACTTTTTTTGTTACATGAACGTTAAAAAGGACATGAAATTGAAAACAAATTCTCAGTAAAACAACTATTGACGTTATTGTCTTCATGGTATGAAAAGGCATTCAGAGATTGACCGACGACTTTGTTAGTGCATAAATATGAGACGTTAAGCTCCATCAGCCAGTCTGTGTTACTGTTAGCACTCTTGGTGACAGTGACCGGCCCTGATAAACCCTTCTTTACATTCTCGCGGCCCCAACATACCTCACACTGACATACCGGCCCTAACTGACCCGGCCTGATACATATTACAAACATAGCAACAACTACAACCAGATCAATGGTGGTATTATACCTGAGAGGTAACGAAATGGAAACTTTCATTTGAAATAAATATAGGAAATATTTTATTTTATTAAGCAGCGATAGGCCGCCACCAAGGTGGGCCGCGGTAGCGGCCCATCCTTGGCGGCGGCCCACCGGAATTTTTCCCGGTGTCCCGGCGGGCCAGTCCAGCCCTGCTTAATATAAAACGTTCCAACTAAATAAAAATATAATTATCACCTTTATTATTCATTAATTTAAAGCCCGACCATAAGTCCCAATCCTAAACCTGAAATCTACTTCCGCCCCCCTTAACTAGCCCTATCTAGCGGCAGACCGACAAAGCTATACACCTTTTGCATGTCAATCATTTAACATGGGGAAAGAGAGGGAGAGATTCTCGGAAGTCGTGGTGGCAAGAAGTGCGTAGAACCATTGAAACGTACAGTAATTTCACCTACTCGAAGAAGTGAATCTCTCGTTTCTTTCGACAATGTGATGGTTTCTTAAATGTATTATGCATATTATATTCCTTGGGACAACACATCGAAGAAGGTTTTAATTTATTTTAACCATATTCCGATAGAAATTTATTTCTATGTGTTTGGCGGAAATATGCCAGATTTCAACATATCATCATATCTACTAAGTTACATATATATTTTTATTTACGGGAAGGAAATGTTTTTTTCTAAAGGGGTATTCATCCTTCAGCCACCAAACTCAAAAATGATATTTCATTTTGACCAACTAGTTATAAGTAACAGAACAATTTAATGTTGGTCCACCGTTACCAGAAAATTTTCCAAACTTGTTAATTTTTTATCTAGCTAGACGTGCGGTAAATCTCACATGGCCCATGGGGACGATCCTAGAGGACTTTGCTATAAAATTGGCCGTCATTGGCTACGTTTTCTGTAAATCATCTACGTGATTTAGGCATGTGGTTTGGTCAAAATATGCTTATTACCTAGAGGTGTAATTTCGGAACGCATATTTGCGTGTTGTATATAAATTATTCGTGCAAGTTTCTAAATGCCCATTTTAGATTGATATGTGCTATAGTAGTAATAGTATCTATGGGAAACAAAACATAATAAAAAGCTTTTTAAAAAAATCGTATTTAGTCATAGGTAAAATATATAATTTGTAAACTCTCACTTTAGTTAAGTAGCCGATTATGCTCTATTAAAAAATTTAAAAATCTATCAAAAACCCAAGATGACATGGAACCCTTTGCAAATAGGGTTAAGAAGTCACCATTCTCAAAATCTCTCTGTTATTGTTTGGCAGTAGTGAAGGGGACCGCTCAGACCATAGATACTAAAGTGGACTTCACGGGAAGATTGGTCCGCAGGTACCAGGAATTTCCTCCCCTCTTTACCACCACCACCTTCCTCGGACGGGCAGAGTGCACAAGATTTAGATCTTACCTATCCTCGACCCTTCTATTGATGGTCTCTAAACCATTGAATAGAGATAAATTAATTTTCTTTTCATTACATAAACTGTTGTAATTTACCTTTTAAGTGTTCTTAAATGTTAATGATTTTAACTTTAATGTTTCCCTAAAATAAAATTAACACGAAAATGTTTTTAAACGCAAAAAATTGATGGAGAACTAACAATGTTTACAAAATATTCTTAGCACTTCTGATGAAGAAGTGTGTTGTATATTATACTGTTAAGTTCTTTGTTTTCAATCAATTTTAGCATTCAAAAACATTTTCGTGTTGATTTTTACTTCAGTGAAACATTTAAGTTAAAATTATTAACATTAAAGGGCATTTAAAAGGTAAATTACAACAGTCTACGTAATGAAAGGAAGGATGGATTTAACTCTATTCAAGCGAAAATAATTTAATTGGATGGTTTCGAGACCATCAATAGAAGGGTCGAGCGACTATTACAATAGATACGATCTACCTCTTGTCCACTCTGCTCGGGCCAGGAAGGTGGTGGTGGTAAAGAGGGGAGGAAATTCCTGGTACATGCGGACCAATCTTCCCGTGAAGTCCACTTTAGTAAAACCGCTCAGACTGTCCGAGGGCCTACAAAATAATAATAATAATAATAATAATAGCTTTGTAAAGATCATTGGTCTGCACTTTTTTAAAGGGATTAGGCCTATGTTTCCATCCAAATATAACAATTTTTGTGAAAAACAGTTCAAAACATAATATGCATATGAATACGAAATTATATTTTGCACTATAATAGTGAGCTATACAAATGATAACACAACAATCACTTTATACATTATACTGTATTTTATTTATATAATAATACCAAATCGCCTTCAAGAGCCATTTATAAGGCATATTATGTTCATGACAGTCCATGTGCTTTTTCAGGTCTATGTTGACTTGAAAAGACTCTAATGTAAAATAACCATAATAATTATCTAAAGTAAAATAGTGTCCTACATTACGAAAAATAATTTCAGTAAAATATTTACACGTGGAATGAAAATCCACATTGTTTTACAGCTCTTTATCGTATATTTACGTACAGTCAAATGCAGCGCGCGCGATGTTTTGCCACCACCTCGTTCTTGGAACTGGCCGCAAAACAACACCCAGGTGGCGGTGGCGTTGCGTAGATCAGCTGGCCATTTGACAGCAATGCAGCCGGTGGGCGGTGATAGCTGACAGCTCAGAAGAAGAAAAACGAAATGGCGTTCGTACATAGGGAAGCAATACAAAAACAAATTCAACAAGATTGGGCTAATCGAGAGTATATTGAAGTAATAACGGGAAGCATCAAGAAGATAACGGACTTCTTAAATTCATTTGGTAACTTTGCTGGCCAATAAATGCACTTATTTTTCACTAAATTGGACCTTTGCTTGACATTTGAGGCTAGGCCTACCTAGGCCGGAACTGGTTCGGTTGAGAGTGGCCAACTTTTAAACACTTGTAAACTGTGTTGTGTGTGTTAAGGTTTTGAAGGTTTTTTGTTTAAAATAGCGACGTTAAAGGTTTTGAAGGTTTTTTTTGTTTAAAATAGCGACGTTAAAGGTTTTGTAAGGTTACTTAAAGTGAGTGTACGGCTCGGTGGAAGTGCTGGTGAAAAGTTGGCCACTCTCAACCGAACCAGTACCCCTAGGCCTAGGCCCTAGGCCCTAGGCCCTATAGGGCTACTAGGCCTAGGCCTACCCTAGCCTTAGCCCTTAGGGATAAATTTATTAGCTAGGGTACCTAGGCCTACCCTAGGTTAGCCTAGTAGGCCTAGGCCTAGGCCTAGCACAATTTATTATACACAGAACTTCTTTGGCGTACTTCTTCGGTTGGTATGGACCGGTTTTTTAACACTTATTTTTTTCAATAAAAACACTGAAAAACAACTGGCCACCGTTAAGTTGTTTTGTAACGAAAAAGATTTTGGGTGCGCTCTTGTCGATTATATCCTAGAACTAGACCTAGCGCGGCGCACTGTAGCCAGCGGAAAGTTCGGCTAACCTAACGCAAGTAGTTTTGTAAAACCGGTCCATAGGCCTACCAACCGAAGAACGGTTGGGGCGGTCAAACTTTTCAACACTTGTTTTTTTCAATGAAAACATACGCACCCAAAATCCTTTCCGTTACAAAACTACTTACGTTAGGTTAGTCGACCTTTCCGCCTAGTTACCAGCCGCGCTAGTTCTAGGATATTTTTGAAAAGAGTGCACCCGAAACAGTGTTGCAGTGTATAAAAGTTGGACCCCCCCAACTGAAGAAGTAGGCCTACCTTATACACAGTGCCCAAAGATTGCCGGAACTCTTTCGGTTTGGGTCAGTCAATTATTAATAGGCCTACAGTAGGCCTAGTAGGTGTGGCTGGCTGCCAACTTATATGTAAGATTAGCTGGGGCCCAGTGGCAAAGTCCCGGTGGGGGTTGGGGGGCAAAGTCTCATTAAAGACAAGAAAATAATAAATTAGGCTTTTAACTAAACCTAGGCCTATTTTTTTAAATGAAACACCTTTTGTGTTGAAACTCCTTTAGGCCTAGGGCCTAGGCCTATATTTAAAATAGCGACGTTAAAGGTGTTGTAGGTGCAGTATTCAAACGAGTGAGCGCAGCGAACGGAGTGATCTCCATTCAACTCAAACAGCGCTTATCGTTAGTCTGCGTGTGTGTGTGTGTACGTACGTTGAAAATCAGCCGAATCGCTGAACAGATTATGCTGAAATTTTAAACAGACATCCGGTACGAGTTTATTGAGAACTGCTAACAAAATCAGCAAGATCCATTGCGATTTAAACCTAGAAGAAATAATAAATTGAAAAATAGGCTTCCAATGTTTAGAAATTATTTTAACGACAATGGTTTTAATTTTGAAAATATATTTTTTGTTTGTTATTTAGGCCTACCAGGCTGTGAAATGCCGTGCCCATGCAAGGTATATCAAATGTTGAACGTCAAGGTACCCCCAAATTCCGCTCGTAGATTGAGTAAACTTTGCAATATTTACACGTATTTCGTACTGGCTATGTTTTCCACAGTAAGTTATTGTCACAGATGATTAAGCGAGCGAAGCGAGCGTTTCCATTTGACTCTGCCGGAAAAATTTGTCACTCGTTTTGTTTTTTTTTTTGTTTGTTTGTTTGTTTGTTTGTTTGTTTGTTTGTTTTTTTTTGTTTGTATGTCTCGCCATAACGTTCGAACGGAGGCTCGGATCGAGTTGAAATTTTGACCATCCGCAAGCTTTGTTCTCGATTGAATGCCATTAGTTTTGTGGCAAAATCGTTCAAAAAGTTAAAAAGTTACATTAAAGTTAATCGAAAGTTTTTTTTTTCAAACTAACCGGAGACAAAATCTGAGATAGCCAAATCATTTAGAATGTCCGTCCGGTCACGAATATGTTAATTTTAGTTTGATCCGATAAGTAGTGTAGATGGAAATTACATTATAACAAAAGTAACGTTGCCATGGCAACGAAAAGACGCGCGAAGTTTCTAATGCACTGCCACCTAGAAGTAATCAAAATACTTTCGAGGAAGCAGTCTATTATTTGTCACCAAAGAGTTTAAATATTTTTCCCAATGAGTCAAGGTCCTCTAGATGGCGGTGGATTTTATCCACAAAGTAAAGATTTACATACGGGTTTACCCAAATACCTTGGCAATAATAAATAATATCGGAAACATGGCCCTGTGGACAGCGAACGTCGCAAATTTTAAAATTTAAAAAAATGTGCATTGTGGGTCTAGCTATAGCACGTGCTCGCTTATCAACGCGTCCAACTGAGCGTTTCCTAGTAAGACTACACTGCGTTACCGGTATATGCATTTCAAAACATGTTTAATAATTTTTTAAATACAATCTAGGCCTAGGAATTACAAAATCTTTCCCGACCAGGGGATTTCTTTTTCTCTTCCTACTCGTTCTTTTCACTTTTTACTTTTTCAACTTCTCCGTGTAAAGCGGCCTTAAGGGAGCTTTAGCCAACTAGACTTGGGAAACGCCAAAGTCGTTGTTAGACGAGTGAGCGAGTCATGTGGTGAGTACCCGGGAACATTTGCATTTAAGTTTGATAATTATATTCGTATAAATAATAGTTTTTTAAGCGAGCGAAGCAAGCGTTTCCATTTGACTCTGCCGGAAAAATTAGTCACTGGTTTTGTTTGTTTTTTTGTTTGTTTGTTTGTTTGTTTTTTTGTTTGTATGTCTCGCCATAACGTTCGAACGGAGGCTCGGATCGAGTTGAAATTTTGACCATCCGCAAGCTTAGTTCTCGATTGAATGCCATTAGTTTTGTGGCATAATCGTTCAAAAAGTTAAAAAGTTACATTAAAGTTAAGCGAAAGTTTTTTTTTCAAACTAAACGGCGACAAAATCTGAGATAGCCAAATCATTTAGAATGTTCGTCCGGTCACGAATATGTTAATTTTATTTTGATCCGATAAGTAGTGTAGATGGAAATTACATTATAACAAAAGTAACGTTGCCATGGCAACGAAAAGACGCGCGAAGTTTCTAATGCACTGCCACCTAGAAGTAATCAAAATACTTTCGAGGAAGCAGTCTATTATTTGTCAACAAAGAGTTTAAATAGTTTTCCCAAGGAGTCAAGGTCCTCTAGATGGCGGTGGATTTTATCCACAAAGTAAAGGTTTACACACGGGTTTACCCAAATACCTTGGCAATAATAAATAATATTGGAAACATGGCCCTGTGGACAGCGAACGTCGCAAATTTTAAATTTAAAAAAAATGTGCAATGTGGGTCTAGCTATAGCACGTGCTCGCTTATCAACGCGTCCAACTGAGCGTTTCCTAGTTTAAAGTTTAGTTGGCATACGGGCGCGTCAACTGTAAGGCCATAATGCGCCTCTCTAGCCTATGATAGGCTAGGTAGGCCTAAGGTAGGGGGAAGAAAAGTAATGTAACCGGGTACTCAACACATGGCTCACTCACTCGTTTAACAACGACTTTGGCGTTTCCCTAGTTTATTCATAAATGTGTAAAATTATGACATACCCTAGAGTAGTTTTTTGGATGAGCAAAGCAAAGACTTCAATTTCACTGACCCTCCAAAAAATTTAGCTCGGGTGTTTTTTTTTTTTGTATTTTTGTCTGTTCGCTCTCTACCAGGCAAATGGCATAATATGCGATCTTGATGGAAAGTGGAGGGGACCTTCGAAATCTCTGAACTTAGACCTGCCACGTTTTTGGGTACCTACAATCAAAGAAATATTTCTTATAAATACCGTAGGTAGGGCCTACTTAAACGATTTTTTTTCAATTTTTAGTGCGGTATTTTCGTGACATTTGGGCCGATTCTGAGTTCTGACCAAACAGGTGGGGCTACAATGTTCATTTTTTAGGCCTACATGGACATTTCGGTACCTAATGGTGATGCTTTGCATTTTGAAAGAAAAAATTGAAAAAGTTAGCCAGAATCCATAGGCCAGGTTTTAAAGGTTTTAATATAAGTTTTTTGAGAAAATGATAACAGGTAACAAATACCGGTAACAATAGAAACTTGGCAACAATCGCCTACAATGCGTTCAAAAAGCACTTGCAAAAGAAAAGACATCCCACGCAAACTAAAAACTTACAAAAAAGCTCATCCATAAACGTGACTAAAAAAAGCTTTGCGAAGCTTCCTAGTAAAGGAAAAAGACAGTGTTAAAAAGTTGACTGACCCCAACCGAAAGAGTACCAGATTGCCTAGGGGCTAGGCCTTGCTCTGCTAGTGTAGGGCTTATTAAAACGGGAAACCTATGAAAATACGGTACTTGTTCATTAACGGGACCCCCCCTCAATTTTTTGTTAATTGGTCCCCCCCCCCCCCATCGTCGTGTTTTTACTTATTTCTGTTTACAATAAATAATTACAACTTGCCAGGAGTTGAATATGACTCAGACAGTGAAATTGACTCACGTTCAACGTAACTCCGGCGAGTACATCCATTGGAACGCGTAGGCCTACATGAGAGCAGTCGTCGCCGTGCAGCTGACATTGACGTTCACGGACATCAAATGAACCTTCAAAACCTTTAACGTCGCTATTTTAAACGAAAGTACTTTTCCATTGACAGTCCTTTATATTTAAAATAGCGACGTTAAAGGTTTTGTAGGTGGAGTATGTTGGAAGCCGGAAAGGATGTTTTCGAGGCTTTGTTCGAAATAATTGTGTTTTCCTGACCTCCTGAAACTCGGATGGAGTAGATGTAGTAGTGATGATTGTCTAATGAAATGTTTTTACTGAATTTTTACATTTTTGGAGGGGGTCCCGTTAATGAACAAGTACCGAAAATACTTCCATTTGCAAAATCAACGGAAACGGATTGTAGCCTCCCTAGGCCTATTCTTACTTTGAAACGTAAGAATGTCAAGAAATTATTCTTAAGTTCAACCAGCAACAACCTTACATGTTTATAGGCGGCTTATTATCACAGTGCGGTGTGGCAGGATGGTAGGCCTAGTGTGTTTGACTTCTGTGCAAGGGTTCGTTGGTTCAAATTCCCAATCCCCATCGAGGTGGTTTTTTTCCTTTCTATTCTTTAGGCCTATGTTTTTTATCTCAATTAATAAAACTCCTTTTTGGGTGAAAGTCCTTTAGCCTATTTATTTTAAATAGAAACATTAAAGATTTTTTTTTCACGTCCTCTATAGGCCTAATGCATAACTTATGAAATATTAAATAATTTTAGGCCCCAAATGTAAACAACCCCCTATAAACTCCTTTTGGGTGAAAGTCCTTTATATTTAGAAACGTTAGGCTAAAGGTTTACACATTTGTTAAACCAGCCTTCGGTTGAATGTAATAACAAAAGAACAAGGTGTTTGTTATTTTTACGGTAAGCTAGGGGCTAGCTATCACGTGACGGGGGACCAATCAGAATAGGCCTACTGAACGTAACAACAACAACAACAAACAATTCTTATGTTTGATTATCACGTGATGAAAACTACCAATCACAGCACTCAACGCGAGATTAATTTGCAGTAAATTTTACGTTCAAATGTAAAATTATACACAGCCAAAAATCAAACACTGGCCCCTTGCTGGTTGGAGACATAGAGAACACCTCATGCACTCTAGGTGGAGAGGCCTTGGCCATAGAGATTTGGCTCACTATTTGCTGGCAAATTTTATCATCCCGTATTTTTCATTCTTCAACAATGCTGTACGTATTAATAGCCTACTTCCTTAAAGTAGCTGGCGCACTTTCCCGCCGCCATACTCGACCTATGTAGGCCCTAAGTATCGACTGTACCGGTACGTATAGGCCTACCACCTTCTTGATGCATCAGCTTAGCTCTAGGTAAGAGCGCACCCGAAACTAATTTTGTCAATAACGAGGTTTTCCAACTTCTTTTGTGGAGTGATGATGGGTGAGTCACACTGTACGAAGCACGTTGGTTTCTTGACAGTCAAGACCGGCCGTACACGTAGCTAGTACTTTCGTTTTTAAAATGTTGGCATTACGCACTAAAATAGAGCAGGAAATCGGTGCCTGCACTAGTATGTGAAAGCTTAAACCCTGCTCGTTTGTTGTAGCCAACTGATAACAGTACAAAACTTTTTTGGTTGGTGGGTCGAAATGTTTTCATAATTTTTTTCATGCAAATTCAAACCTCTCTATTTTTAACAAGTTCTGTCTGTGAAGGTTGATTGTAAAGTTTGTTTGAACATACTTCTGGACCCCTAGGCCTATACATGTCCATACAAGGTCCCTTTTGGTCAATGCTACATGTCCCAAGACTTAGGGTGAAAAGAAAAAAGAATACATAGGGTACCCGAAATTTAAAGAGAAGGATCATCAAAAGCTAAAGAGAAAAGGAGGGAAAAGAAATAAAAAAATGGCGCCATCCGAAGGCAAATGGTCAACAGTGGAAGAAGATAGGTAGGAGGCCTACATTAAAAAATTACTGGCAGGTATGAAAAATATTTGGACCCCAAACCGAAGAAGTTCCAACGATGCAACCAGTGGCATCACTAGGGACTAGGGGGTCCCCGGCCCAATAGTTTCATCGTTTTTTTTTCCCAATTAACAACCCACAGTTGGCCATCCTTTAAAAGTCACAGATTTTCATCAAAATAACTTTGAAAGAGAAAATCTTTAGATTAAAAAGAGGATTTTGTGTGATTGTGCACAGATTTTCACCAAAATGACCTTGAAGGAGAACATTTTTCCACCAGACCCCCACGTACCTTTTGGTACACCTATAAATTAATTTCTTGAATCCCCCACCCCCCTTTATGAATTCCTGGATACGCTACTGGCACTCAAGTCCTCCTTTTGCGAATTTTTGGGTTTACCACTGCTGGATTTGCACCACCCCCCCCAATGTCCAAATTCTTGTGACGCTCCTGAGCTAGAGATGCGAATTTAAAAAAAAACGGCGGCCCGGCCCGAGGCCCGGCCCGAGGCCCGACCCGAAACGGTCCGGCCCGGGCCCGGCCCGACTTTTAAAAAAATACTGCGGCCCGGCCCGAAAGTCGGCCCGAAAGCCGGCCCGAAAGTGGCCCGAAAGTCGGCCCGAAAGTCTGGATTTTTAGACTCGTCAAAGCAAATAGGCCGCCTTTGCCAACAGTTATGATAGTATTTCTTAGTTCTGCGATTATATACCGTTATACCTAGATCTGGGTGGGCATTGGGCAGTGTAGACCTAAAGCAAATTGCCCATATGGCATGTGAATGAATTGTGCGTGTATATTTATCGATATGAGTGATGCCGCCAATAAGGGACGCAGATGTAGTTGTAGGCCTACATATTTATGTGAGAGCACGTTCTATTTTGTGTTTATTAGGGACTAGAGACCAGGCGAGTGACGAGTGAGTATACTGTTATTTCAAATCATATTGAACGGTGAAAAGCAAAGTGCCGAGTGACATGTTCACAAATTATTAATATTTATGACTTAAGTCTATGAGTATTGAGCTTGTATTGACATCGATGGGATCACGGGAGAAATGCCGCCACCGCCAGGCGACAATTTAAGGGCGCAGATGTGAGTTGTAAAAACACAGCCTGTCCTTCATAGTCTGTCCATCTTCTTGTCAAAGCACGTTCGATATTGTGTTCGGGAGTATTGTATCGCAAATCATGTTGTGGGGGTGTGGTGATGTCCACTCCAAACCCTTCTGTCCACCTCGACGTCGAAGCTCATTATAGTCTAAGCAAGAGGTTGCATTCTAGGAGATGAAACTTTAATTATAATATAATAATAAGACTGTGAAAACGCATTGTTTTTGTCTGTCTGCTGTATCTTTCTTTCTTTCTTTCTTTCTTTCTTTCTTTCTTTCTTTAATGTTTATCCTATTCAGTTAAAAAAATGATTTACAAATCAACTTCTCAATGCTTCGGCTCGGCCCGAAGCCCGAAACCGAAACTATCCCGAGCCGGAGCCGAAGCATTGAGAAGTCGGGCCGGGCCAAAACACCAATCTCTATTTCCTAAGTTAAATATGGTGCCCGGCCCGAAGCCTGGCCCGAAAGCCCGAACTGGCCGAAAGCCCGAAACGGCCCGAAAGCCCGTAACGGCCCGAAAGCCCGAAACGGCCCGGCCCGAAATTTTAATGCTTCGGGCCCGGCCCGGCCCGAAAGTCGGGCCGGGCCAAAATTCCCATCTCTATCCTGAGCGCAACGTCTTGTAGGTCTAGTCCTACACTCACACTGACTAGTTGGCATTCTAATCACAGTGGTTTAGCTAAAATCGCCTACCACGTAGGAATGTTTAAAGCGGTTTGATGAAAGAGCATTCAAATGGAATTGGTTAAACTTGATTTGTGTTTATTTTGTCTCAGACCATTTGGAATAAAAATTAGCTCCAAAAAAAGCAAAATGGAGGATTAAATCCGCTTTTGACTTTAAGAGTAACTCCACTGAAAAAAAAAAAAAAAACAGTTTTTGTGCTACAAACACAATTTTTGGTGTTGCCAATGGAAACACTTTAAAAAATTGAGCAAATGACTTTTATTTTTTGGAACATACATTCTGCCCCCCTTAAATTTTTTTGTTGTTTTTACCTAGACTAGCTATTTGGTAGAAAAGATAGAACTTTTTTCCTATAAACCGATTGTTGTGAAATTTGGAAGTTTCCTTGTTTGACTTAAAGACAATTGTGCCTCGGTTTTTTATTTTTTAACTAATTTTAAAATTGTATGCATTTTGAATTTTGAATTTGTTTACGTAGGCCTACAGTTCAAATAGAAGAACTATATTTTTTCCAAAGTTTTGAATTTATATATCTTAAAACATATGTACAATTTTATTCATGTCATAATAATAAAACAAAACAAAACTTAGCTAATAGACACTATTAGTGGTGACGTCAGAGCCGACTCCAAACAAACTTGACCAATTCGATCCCGTCTCTTTCGACCTCGACCAATCACATAGCCGTATCGACGACTGTTTGGAGTCAGGCAGTGGTTTATAAGGGGGCCGTGACGTCACACTAAGGGTGTGTCTGAATTATGGTCCAAGTCCAGGTCCAGGTCCAAGTCCAACTCAATGTTAAAGTCCTATACTAGCCTATAGTAGAGCTGCCTGCCGGGCAAAGTCAACACTACCTAAAGTTAGGTTAGGTGTGCATTCGATAGTCCTTTGTAAAGTATTTGTTTATTAAAAGTATTTGTACATCTAGTAAAACCAATTAAATACGTGATAAAAACAAACAAAACTTAAATGTTTACCTTTATTTAACAATGCATTCATTTATTGTTTCTCTCGTTGTCGCGGACGGCCATTTTGAATCGGACCTAAAACGAGTGTACACTTTCGATTGCTCAATCTATTTGTCGACTTGGACCAAGAATGGACCTAGACTTAGACTTTTCAGACAGTACTTTACACGCCATCGACAGATAATCAGTACCTAACTACGTTGTTAGACGTGGACTTGAATTTGGAACTAGACCTGGACCTGGACCTAGACTTTGAATAATTTTCAGACACACCCTGCTAGTGTCTATTCAGAAAAGTGGTTCAGAAGAAGATATTTTTTTAAGTTCCAAAAGTGTGCCAAAAATATCACCCGGGAAAATGAATTTAAATTTTTTTACATGAAATTTCTTGTAATCATTTTGTATTTTTATGGTGATATAGGCCTAGGTCTCCCAGGTATGTAAGAACTGCCCTACTCCATAGGTTTCATGAAAGTAAACTAAATCATGAATTACGTTAATTAAATAATCAAAACATTGATTAGGCCTAAGTTATATATGCCATCACAAAAAAAGAAAAAATCGTAACACAAAACCGCAATTCCGCGCACAAAATGACTTAAAAAATATTTTTAATTAAATGGAGGCTAACCCTTTAATGTAAATAGTATTTAAAAGTATAGGCCTACTTAAAAGAGTTTAAAAAAAGACCTTAGTAGGGTAATTTTGTCAGTATTTTCAGTGGAGTGTTCCCTTAAACTGATGGCCTACACAAACTGTTGCAAAATATGGCACAATTGATTTTCAGTTACTGAAGGCTACAGTGTAGATCTACAAAGCCTCATACAATGCAACCGCTCACCAAACTGGTGGGTTCATCTTGTATAGATCTTCTTTGCGACAGAGATTTGAAGTTGGCAATATTTTGTATGCTGTAATTATTAAGAGTTCTTTGCTTACATGGTAACCTTATAGTCTTCACAAGACAAACATGTTCTCGACACGCTCGTAAGCACTCAAAGTTAGATGTACAACGCTCTGGAGAAAAATTGAAACTACATACAAGAATTCTAAAAAGCACATGGCACAGATATTTTTATTCAGAACAACATACAAGATACAGAATTGCTTTATGTAATTAACCCTACTATTCACCATTGTTTAAGCATAAAGTCTATGCGACGGGAGCAACATCTCTGGAACACATCTTAATTTCCGTGTACATGCCCGTCTCGTGAAGACTCTTAATTACGGAGTTAGAAAATCAATGATAAGCAATTTTGTTTACTTTGTATGTGATCAATTATTAATAGTGTTAATACTGACAACATTAAATATTACCTTTTACTTTATTTACTTTACTTTTTTTTTACTTTATTGAAGAAAGAGGAAAATCATGGGAAAGAATTAATGAAGAAAGACTCTGGGAGGATAGAAAGAAATGGAGAGAACTGGTAGAAATGCCTGTCATAGAAGACATCGAAGTAGATGAGGAGGTGTTGAGCCTGGCTAGCAAACACTGAAAGTCCACAGCCCGAGAAATTGGTGATACGTCACCCCCCGACCTGACTTATGTTGGAACCGGGTGTTTGATTATTATTATTTACTAAATATGTCCATTATTGATTATCATAGGTAGGCCTATGGCGGTATTATCGAACTGCAACTATTGATGTTTTACGTCATTCATACCCATGGTGAGATAAAATGATCAAGGTGGTCTATATGGTCTAATGTTAGATTTCTTTGCTCTTAGATATGTCTTGTCGGTCACGTCTCGCAGTTCTAAATGAAAAGCTCACAACACTGGAGAGAAGAGTGGAGTACTTGGAAGCTCGGGTATGTAGGCCTATTAACTGAACTATCTTAACTGAATAGGATAATAGATCTAGTTTGTCAGTCTTGGGATGAAGCTATTTGTAGTATTCTACTTTTTATCTGCAGTGGAACGGGTAGTGTGCTACTTTATTTTCAGAGCATTATGTGGCACTACAATAGCATTATGTTAAAAAAATTAGCATTAGGAAGAAAAAATGCATGAAATTTGCTCTACTTTAACCCTTTCGGCCCCAGCGTCCACCATAGTGGACAAGACTTTTATCAAATTTTAATCCGGGTACAAATAGTTTTTTTTCAATTTGACCCCCAATATATTTGTTTAGAGTGAATAATAAAAAAAAAAAAAAAACGCATGCCAATGGGACAAAAAGTGATTTTTTAGAGTAGATTGAAAAAACACATCTGCAAAAATGGCTAAAAATAGGAAAAATTTGGTTTGTCCCGGAAATGTAATAATAATAAATCTCTAGTATTGCGATTATTTGAGATACAAAAAATGCTATTTAAAAAAAAAATCTAGTTTAAGGAATATGTTTCAAATTTGAATTTGTACTTAAAATGAAAATTTAGACCAAAAAAACTTGGGGCCAAAAGGGTCTTAATAAGTTCCAGCACCCCTCGAAAAGTCAAGTCGGCATTGCAAAATAACTTGTAATGCCTGCCTTGACACCGCAAACGTTTTGAGTGTGCGTTTCATTGCTTGTGCTGGGTAGGCCAGTCTTACAAGTAATCTTTTAATTAGAGGCTCGGAGAGCGAGCCACCCCCCACTGTTCTCTGTGTCGCCAGAAGGACAGTGACAAAGTGACTCGCGATCTGGAAGTTGGTAGGTGTGTATTTAACAATTTAATATTGTAGTGAGAACTTAATGACTGTGCATCTTGCATGCTACGGTTCTTCAGGGTCATAAACTCTTCACAAAAACAGGATAAGTAGTTTCAGGGGATCGTACATGAACATGAGATTTGTGTCTTAGGTTTGTTCGTAAGAAGTTCAATGTAGGCCTAAATGTTTCTAGGACTACAGTAGGGCCTACTTTAAAAAGACCCATTGATAAAACACCTATCTTGATGAAAATGAGCGAGGCCTGCTTTGATGATAATATTGATAGCGATACTGATATAGGTAACGACCAAATCGACAGAAATCGAGCCTATATAATCTAGTCTCGAAGTTGACCTTAAAATAAGCTTTACAAAACTTGGTAGGTTATATCAAATGTCCACGCATCCGTATTAAACAAGAACATGTGGCGAAAAGTAGTGCGCTACATTCAGCAAAAATTTAAAGAAAACTAGTGCAGTATCATAAATTGCTTTGCTTCTTTTTTAGGGCAAGGAGCATCAGCACAGCAGTAGAATACTACTTTTAGGTAGCAACCCCAAGACTAGTTTATGTTGATATAGTTTCTAAGGATATATTAATCTATAAACATATTTTTCTTACTAGGTCACGAAAGGAGAAACACTGACTTAATTTTCATCTGTACGTATCGACAACTGAAATTCCAGAGAAGAAATTCAACTCTTTGGCATACTATTTTAAGAGTTTATTAATGAATACAAATTATTATCAATATGTACCTATAAACAAGTGACAGTTAACTATTGCAAGTAAAGTTATCCTGAAAGTATATCATTAAGGAATAAGAGCTGTCCTGAGCTGGCACAGAGCAAGAGATGTTCTAATCCTCTAGGAGAGTTTGCTGTGATAGCACCTCAACATCAACATCGCATTGCATAATCATCTGCTATGATGACTAATCAGAACTTGTATATTTATTTATATGCTTTAGCCTATGCCTATATGGTAGACCTTAATTAATGGTGGTGTCAATTACATGATTATGTGTAGGCATACTACTAGATTCAGATTCAGAAAAAAATGTATTCTCAAGAAAATAGATACAATTGGTACATAAAACAAACACGATATTACTCATAAATTGGGATTCAACTATACATAAATGCATTTTTGGAAAAAATATGCTAACAGCCTAGATTTTGTATGAAACACATTGTATAAGATTTCATAGTGTCTCCTTTTTTTGAAGCTCTAGTTTGAGAAGAAAGTGAATTGTTTGTATTCTAAGCCTACTGCAAGGAGATAAAATTGATCAATTTTATTGTGTTTCTTATTTTTATGCATTCAGTGCTCAGTCTTCTTCTCTTATGCCCACATCTTTATATTTATATTGTAGTGTGTTTTGATAACCAATAAAGATAGGACTCTGTTCCTTTCTGCCCATGCCCCTTGCTTGGTACATTCCTTCATAGTGCCCTATAGATGTTGCCTATCCAGGGGGTGAGACTCGATGACGAATCCGCGTGGTTTGGTTGATTTCCGTACTGTATTCCAACAATCGGTAGACTCGACGAATCTTTCAATTCCGTCAACTTTTTAATTGTCGGAAATACTTCCTCAATCGAAAATTCGTAAACAACAAAATCCTCCATTTTTATTTCAATAACATAGTAGGCCTATCATATTTTGCTTAAATACCAGGATATTTCTTGATTTGTTGGTCCACATTACATTAATTTGATAATTACTCTATAAGTTATTGTTTGTTGCACAATATAATTGGATGAGCGTAGCGAGCGAAGCGAAGATTCCATTTCACTACACTGGAAAGAAAAAATCCGGAATGTTTTTTTTTTCTTTCTTTCTTTCTTTTTTTGTATTTTTGTGTGTCTGTAAACACGATTCCGGCTAAACCGATACTCCAATTGCGATGAAATTTTATGGAGACCTTCGAAATCTCTGAACTTAGAACTGCACCGTACGAAAAATCGATCAAAATATTATTTCTCTTAAAAATCGCAGTTTTACGATTTTTTTCTTTTTTCTTTTTGTTTGTATTTTTGTGTTTGTTAACACGATTCCGGCTAAACCGATACTCCAATTGCGATGAAATTTTCAGGAGACCTTGAAATCTCTGAACTTAGAACTACCACTTTTTTTAGCGCAATCGAAAAATAATTTCTCATGAAAATCGCTTCTTTACGATTTTTTTTTGTTTTTCTTGTTTTTTCTGTTTGTAATTTTGAGTGTTTGTTAACACGATTCCGGCTAAACCGATATTCCAATTGCGATGAAATTTTTTGGAGACCTTCGAGATCTCTAAACTTAGACCTGCCACGTTTTTGGGTACAATCGACAAAATATTTCTCATGAATATCGTACTTTTACGATTTTTTTCGATTTTTAGTGCGATATTTTCGTGACATTAGGGCCGATTCTGACCAGACGGGTGGGGCTACAACGTTCATATTTTACATGGGACATTAAGGTAATGGGGATGTATTGCTTTCTGAAAGAAAAATTTGAAAAATTTTGCTAGAATCCACGGAATAAAGGTTTTAATATGGTTTTTTTGAGGTTTATAATAACAATTAACAGGTAACAATAGAAACTTGACAACAATCACCTTCAATGCATTCACAAAGCAATTGCAAAGGAAAAGTGGTCTCACGCAAAGTAAAAACTTACAAAAACGCTCATCCATCAACGCGGCGGGACTTTTGCGTTTTCCTAGTATGTTAAAAATATAGTCATAAACAATTATAGGCCTACCTTAAATTTAATTTTGTTGTTCGCGTTTTCAAGATGGAAAGACAAAACACGGCTGCACAAAAAACTCGCTGCCTTATAAGTATGTGGCTGGCTGGTTTATTCTTACATAAGCATGGCGGTGGACACATACAATTTTATAACCAAGCTTCCGATTGGCTCAACAATGGTAAAATCCTTGCCACAGACGCAAGTCACGGATTGATTACGACGATCAGATTCAGAAACGAAACTCAAGTCTACGAAATGCCAGAATCATTTATTTATGGACAGAATCAGATTTATAGAAACATTCAAAACCACATGGAAGTTGAGTCTTGTCAAGTCTCACCCCCCCCCTTCCCCCCTGTATTGAGTGTATTCCATTCCCACGGAGCTCCAAAACAATATTATCTTTTTATTTCAACACCCAGAGAGTTGTGGATAGGACAGTATCTGAGTATAGTATATTTAACAGCCTCTTTTGGTTCATATACATTTCACATAATATATAAATAAGTTGAGCATTTGAAGAGTAAAATTATGAGATAAACCTAAACCAGATAAAACATAATGTAGCCTATAATTTAATTCAAGTTTAAATTATTGGGCATCATTAAAATTCCAGCAGTAACCTTTGTTTAATTTAGATTTGATTTTGAGAAGCCAGTTTGAACTTCCCCACTGAATAAAAACATCTTTCCACGAGAAACAATTTCACATTTTTCTTAAATTTAGTACAATCATTGAGGTTTTCATATTCTGATGGTATGGTATTAATCCTATCAAATAAGAATTTTTGGAGAAAAAAATTGCAATGTCGCTGAATTTTTGCAGAGACCTTCCTTATATAATACTAATCAACATACTAAAACTCTCCTACAATCGGACTGGAGCTTCGGCTGCTATATTGGAAAATGGCCGCCAAAAAGTGTTTGTTATCAAATATCTCCAAGTTGGAGATACGACAAAATGTTGCAATGGCAAAAATATTCTCCATTCAATTCCCTACAAAAAATGTGTCTTCTATAGTTTTGGTAGGGGCAAAGGTTACGTCACAAAATCATGGTTTATATGTTCCATATTGGAGTACCTGCTGATTTCCTAATTTTCACGCCCAGCATCAAACAATGCATGGTAAATCCATCAGAAATCGATTTAAATACAAAAGGACTTTTGTATGGGGTTCATAAAAACTCCCATTAGTAATTTAAAAAATAAGGTCTGCAAAATCGGATTTTGCATTTACCCGGATTTTGGATTTTTCCATTGTTGGCATTTCCTCAAAAATGCCATAGTATTTGACTGTCCATTATTAAGCACTAAATAGCATTGGAGGAAAAATTCCTTCTATGCACATTGAAATGACTTAAATAATAAACCGATTACAACCAAAGTTTAAATCCAATATGGCTGCTAATTCCTAATACTCACAATATAAAATATACTGTTTTTGTGCTGTTTTATACTCTTTTTGTTACATCATTCACTTTGATGTTGTGGATACTAGGAAGCGCTCCAATAAGAATCTTGAATGGAAATCCATGATTAGGGCCTTTAAATATTAATATGGAATGAAAGTTATGCAACTGAGTAAGCTTTAAATTTTATTATGACTGATACAAGTGCTTTTTTGGATGCATTGATTTTATTGACTTTATTTTAAGGTTGAAGTGGACATCCATGTTCATAAGTCGAACATACATCCATGACCAGTATACTACTAAGAACAGCTAACATAATCAGCAAAATCCATTGCGATTTAAACCTAAGAAATAATAAATTGAAAAATAGACTGAAAATGTGTAGGATTTATAATACAATGACAATGCCTTTGTTCTTGAAGAAAACATTTTTATTGAATCATATTTTTGAATGTCAGGTGGTGAACGTACTGCAGTGACCAAGATGTGCCGAATATTGCACGCTCAAGGTTACCCGAAATTCATGATGCAGAGAAACAATTTATTTACAAAGTTAGAAAGCACTTTTTCTTGGTTTATACAATGGTGTCGGTAAATAGGTCCAGGTAAATTCCATTATATATGAGATTTAGATTTGGATACCTTGTTATAACTGTCCTGAGCACCAGCAGCAACAGCAACCATAGTGTTGTAATAACAATTACACCTACTGGAGTGTTTCCCGACTAACCAAATCGAGAAATAAACCCTCGCTCATACCTGCGTAAAGGTAATGACATAACTAGGAAAACGCTAAAGTCCCGTCGCGTTGTTGAGCGAACACCGGTACGTGCAACAACGACCCAAGTACGACATTCCCATAATGTTACATACCAATAAGTCTTTAAGGTCTTGACCGATTTAGCTGAAAATTTGGTAGATAGGAGAGAATGTTGTACTTATTGACCCTGCAAAATTACATAACGATCGGAACATTTTTTTATTTTATTTTTTATAACCAACGATCGGATTTTGTTCAAAAACTATGTACAGCAACCCGCCTAGGTGGTATGTACAATTGTACATGTGTGAAAAATTTCAGGTCGATCAGAGAAACGGTGCGACCTGTATCGAAACAGTAACAGAAAAAAAAAACAGACATTCGAGCCATAAGAGTCGAGGGAGACGCTCGCTCAATTAATGTTTGGTGGTCAGTTCAAAGGCAGCAGATATTCGTTGCAGTACTGTTCCATCCATTCAGATGTATAATGCAACTACAATTCAGAGTTTAAAATGTACCCGTCCTGATGGTCTAGTGGTTAAGACGCCTGTCTGGAATGCGGGAGATCCGTGGTTCGATTCCCGGTTGGGGTGGACTTTTTTAATTTCTGAATTGTAGTAAATAATAACAATTACACCTACGGGAGTGTTTCCCGACTAACCAAATCGAGAAATAAACCATTGTGTTTTTGTCTAGATCTATTCTCGATTTTGATGTGTAGAGATGTTAGTGTGATTGGTATTGAAAGAAATTAACTCTAGCAAACCAGGACAATCTATTTTGATTCTCACTAACCTTAGAAGAGCCAAAGTCAACCGTCTGGATTCTAGACTGCAACTTATTGTTTTTACTCTTTCCTGTGATACCTAGTCAATACCTTGTCTTGTACAGAATCACTTTATTAACCGTTGTTACAACCTCTCTAGGCCCTACATTTTGAATTTTGGTTACATGGTAAGGAGACCAGATAACACTACCATAGTCTACAATAGGCCTTACAAGAGCAAGGTACAAACAACGAATGGTGTGAAGAGAGAATTCTCGGGGGCACGATCAATCCCCTTATAGTCCGGATGTTAAGAGACTTGACCTTGCATTTTTTGATACAAGCAAGGCACTTGGCACATGTGTTCTAGGGACCATACCCTACTAATTTTGAGGTGGAGCCATCGTGATATCCCGTGCAGGGACCCGTTATCGCATGTTACGTTGCGTGTTACGGTACGGTGGTACGGCCAGTGCTGGAATATGGTAATGCAGTTCTCATCACAGCACCTAACAGTCACGTCGACAAGTTAGATAGGGTACAAAACCAGGCCCTACGCATAGCTACAGGTGCTACAAAGTAGTACCCTGTACCCAAAGTACCCCCTGTTGTTGCAATGGAAATGCTGGTGACTGTCCCACCATTAAGTGCTAGGAGAAGCAAGGAAGCAATATGCCTACATGAGAAACTTCTGAGACTTGACAAAGAGGAATGGGACAGAGAGCCGGTAGAGAGGCTGAAGACACAAACTACATTTATCACAGCAGCGAAGCAACTAAAGAAGCAAATTTTGGGTAAGGTGGATTTACGAGATCGAATGGAGCTTCCTACACCTGATATGAGGGTCGCTGTACTGGAAGTCCAACATGAGCTAACGGTGGAAGGAATTGAGAAGAAAAAGGCGGATTATACTGAGGATGAACTTCAATGTCTGACAGTTGCTCATATAGCGAAGCACTACCCCACCCCAGAATGGGTACTTGTATATACAGACGGTCTGCTACCCAGGGAAGGAAAGCAGGGGCTGGGTATATGCAATGACCAGAAAGATTCACGGAAAGGAAGCAAAATGACGGAGAAAGTGAAGCAATCAAAGTACACTTACACACAGGAAAGCACAAAAACAAAATTGGTTAAGGACTTCAACAGCAGCATCAAGGCCTTCGAGTAGGACATGAGATTTGTCTGGATGAAGGAGCCAACGTTAGGAATGCAAGCATCTAGAGATAAAGGGGGGTATGGACCTGATGGTAGAACTCAAGCTGACGTTGGGATAGGGGTTCTACCCCACGCCGCGCATGCTTTGTCATTACGGGTCTGCTCACGTCCAGGGGGGAACGCAAGGGGCTGGGGAAGCTGCCTCATTCCAGAGCATACTCGCACGTATGGAAGAATAAGATATCCTAATTCTAGGATGCGAGGGACTTTACTCTTGAAATCGACCTTACATAGCAAACCATGCTCTCATTACAACCCAAGGCAGCCATACAGGGCCATAGGAGAAGGACATGTGAGACGGTAGGGGAGTGTAAAAGACTACTGGCTGCTGGTAAACAGGAAAAAACAGGTGACCTTACAGTGGGTGCCAGCACACTGTAACATACAAGGGAACGAAGAAGCAGACAGACTCGCGAAAGAGGGGAGCAGGATGAAGCAGAACAAGAAGCCCCTATCCTTCAATGCCGTCAAATCTCATGTGAACACGGCAGTGAAAAACAACATCAAAAAGGTATGGGAGAAGGCAAGTAAAGGCAAACAGTGGCAAGGAGCAGTCACAAAAAAAACAAAGTGGAGAAATCGGCAGACTGAGACGGCACAATTCAGATTGGAAACCGGTCATGACCTGCTTGCTACACACCTTCATAAACTAGGGATAACTGACTCAAGCACATGTACACTATGTGCTACAGAATAGCATACCAGGAAGCACCTAGGTAGATGCCCGGTACTTCAAGAAATAAGAGACGCAATTCCAAAAGATATGGAGGAGGTAGAAGGAGAATCCTATCTCTACTGGGAAACACGGAAACGCATGATGGCCAAATAGGTCAATTGCTGGCATAAGAAGAAGAAGAGCAAAACAATTCGGTGTTTGGTGATAGAAACTTGAAATTTTTGAGCGAGCGTAGCGAGCGTCTCCACTTGACTCTTATGGCTCGAATGTCTGTTTTTTTTTTCTGTTACTGCTTCGATACAGGTCGCACCGTTTCTCTGATCGACCTGAAATTTTGCACACATGTACATACCACCTAGGAGGGTTGCTGTATAGTTTTTGAACAAAATCCGATCGTTGGTTATAAAAAATAAAAAATAAAAATGTTCCGATCGTTATGAAATTTTGCAGGGTCAATAAGTACAACATTCTCTCCTATTTTCCAAATTTTCAGCTAAATCGGTCAATACCTTAAAGACTTATTGGTAATCATAATTCGAAAAATGATGTTAAAAAATGAAGGAGGCAGTGAAGATACAAAGATACACTTTAGAAGGCATGACGTGAATTAGTACAATGCAAAGATGTTGGAATAGTATATAGTGTACAATGTCAATATCCAGTTAGGCCTACACTGTGTGGTGGGCCTTATGGGAATGTCGTACTCGGGTCATGTTGCACGTACCGGTGCTCGCTCAACAACGCGTCCAACTGAGCGTTTTCCTAGTTACCAAATAGGGGTAACATTAGGCTTAACATACTGGCCACGGGGAACCTCGGATTTCTTCATAGTAAAGGGATGATAGGGGTTTTAATTTTGGGGGTTGAACATTTTGATTTAAATATTTATTGATGACACCCTTGGTGTAATGTTGGAATTCTACGTTAAAGTACTTCCCAAAATCTTCAAACAAAATGATGGTGTCTTATTATGACTAGCGACCCCTAATTTGGCCATAATGACCTGTTGACATAATTACCAGAGTAATGACCTATTTGAAAAATTGTTAAACATAGCCATGTGACCACTCTATTTAAAGCTTAGACAAAGTAGAATAATATGAAATAAATTTCAACATGCCTTGTTGACCTGTGACCTGTATAGTCCTTTATTTGACCTTGATAACTGTTTCAGCATGAGCTGTATGACTGCATAAATGCATGTGATAAATTAACAAGTTTATTTATTAAATGCACTCAACATGTCATGTTATAAGGCTGCATTGCGAACGCTTTTTACTGTCGCGTTGATGGATGAGCAGTTTTGTACCATTGAAACCTCTTTTACTATACTTTTACTTCGTCGTTTTCCAACGTGTTTACATAGAATACACCAGTTTAAAAGGAGTACCAAGTTCCTGGTAGATCCTTATGGTAATAAACCATGAAAAATTAATAAAAGCACATGCGTTGTTGATGTTATCCTGATCCAAGGGTGAATCGTGGCCAATCAGTGGTCCGTTTTTCAAATAACTGATCGCTAGTTGCTCATCAATGGAGTCAAATTAACAAGGAATTGGTTTTGGTCCGCTTTCATTGGGGTGAAATGAACGGTTTTTCTTATGATTGTACCAAAATATGACTAGCTAGAAGTGCACTGTATAACGTTAATATAAACAATAACATTAATAATACAAACCAACAAACAAAACAGTTGTTTGAATCGCGCACCTTTTGGGACCATTTTCCGAGAGCGCGCACTCTCTTGTCTCTGGCGGCGCGGCAGTGAGTACATTTCCTAAATATTTTATGGACCCCATCAAATTAAACAAATTTCTAGTCTTGAGCACAGCCACTCGACCTCTTGTTCATAAATCTATGGCCAAATTGACGTCATCATCCAAGCTCATCGTCCTTGTCTGTATTGGGGGCGTTGAGATCTTGTACCAAATTGGATCTAGTAAAATGCCTTTTGAATACTAGTCAAAACAGTTCTGTAGTAAATGCACCACCTGTAGATGCAAAAATACGTGATGGGTTAAGCCCCCCCCCCCCCCCCCGGACCACTCAATTACATTCCAAAATTATGTAGACAGTGTTTTTCCTCCCATCCTCAAGAAAGAACTAGCGTCTGTGCTACGCTTAGATATCATCTGGGATAAGTACGACCCAATTAGTCTTTAAATATGACACGGGACAAATATTTAGGACACTCGTAACCTCAACTACAAAAATTCCCAAAGGATGGCCAAATTTTCTACGTGATTCAGGTAATAAAGAAGTTCTTTAGGATGTTAGCCTCCAGCATATCAATGACAAATGAGGAAGGCAAAGAAGTCATTAACACACTTGATACCCTCTTAGTTACTACCACCATACTCAAAAGCTACCACTTAATACAGGATATCACAGGCGGGTTGGCCCCATATGTAATCACAAGCAGGGAGACACGCTCATAATGCTACTGATGTGCTAGTCCTTGCAATCAGCTGTGTTCCGGAAATGACTGGCATTGAAGCGCTATAGGAGCATCTGGGGACTGGAAGGAACCATCAGTATGTCGAAGCACACCATGTTGCAGCTTATCTAGGTAAATAACCGTATTGATTATATGTTCTGAAAAAGGATACCGGGAACCGATTTGAATTATCTACTGGTTATTCTATAGCACTTCCTATGTTCCATGCATTTTCGGGATGGAAACAGTTTCCTCCTTTCGTGGTGGTAATGGGAAAAAGTCTGCATTTGATGCTTGGAGAGCGTTTCCTGATGCTACAAATGGTTTCATCGCCACTATTGTTGGAAAAGTGGAGGCTGTCATTGAGACTTTGGAGAAGTTTGCAGTAGTTTTGTATGACATTGGAGATCAATTTACATTCACGTATCAAGAGCTACAATAACGTACGCTTGAGATACCCTAAAAAAAGTGTTTATTTTAAATTTTCACTTTTATGATGAAACACGAACTTTACCGTGAATGAATGTCGCAATATACTTTTCACCAAGAAAAACAGATACAGTAAGATCTCTCTTATCCGATCTCCTCTTATCCGATGTTCCGTGTTAACCGAGCCGCCAAAAAAAAAAAAATTAAAGTTTTAAATACGTAAATAAAACATAAAAATAATTACAGACGCCGCGCCGCACTTTTTTAAATGTACTCGCATACATTTGTAGGCATGCCTTACGAGTGAGTGCAAAGAAGATAGATCGGCGATATATCTCGACTTTCGAGCAGTGTGCATCAGTGTACTGAGCGTATAGAGTTCAGTGGTCAGTGTGCGTCGGGCGCATCGCCGGTAAGCGTCAGTGCCACCCACTGAGCATATAGAGGTCAGTGTGCGTCGCGCGCCTGCGCGTGCGCATACGATCCAGCCATCTCACACACACAGCTGTTCAAAGATGGTCGTTGTGGAACTAGATGCAATCATGTTTCAACCGATTCACGAAATTCGTAATCACGACGCATTGAATTGTTATTCCTGGGCTTATCTTATTTCTTTCCCAGACTTATCTTGCGTCGTGAGCTTCAGCGCGGGCATAGTAGTGAGAGGTTTTTCCCACATGAGAAAGATAGCTAGGCCTAGGCCTATGTTTGCATTGTAGGCCTAGGCCTACTGCGTCGAGTTTAGGCCTAGGCCTAGGCCTAGACATACGTTT
Organism: Sweltsa coloradensis; assembly: GCA_024449915.1. Classification (NCBI taxonomy): domain Eukaryota; kingdom Metazoa; phylum Arthropoda; class Insecta; order Plecoptera; family Chloroperlidae; genus Sweltsa; species Sweltsa coloradensis. The sequence goes on from JAMZAV010000191.1 coordinate 139,343, forward strand.
TTATTACGACATGTAGGCCTAATTGTGTACGTGTGTTCGTGAGCTTGAATTACAAGCTATTAAATCATTTAGTATACCCTGTATGAAGTGTATCGTGTGTATTTTATGTTCCTTTATCCATTACATGTGTCATATATCATTTTACCACATCAGGCTATGCTACGAGAGCAAATAAACAATTGATCCGCGCCATCCGAGTTTTTCGCAAATCCGAGGTGCCCCCGGTCTCATCCAACTCGGATAAGAGAGATCTTACTGTAGCTAGAAACGATTCCTCCGACAAAAGACGCCTTAGTACAGCACATTCGACGCTCAATCTATCAAAGAGTACACGTCTGGGATCAAACTCTCTCCAGCTGCCTTGGCCTTCTGAGTGGGGATGGAATATGACGGCAGATGGATGGGTGCCAGTGTGGACCATTGTTCCAACCGCTTCTGAAGCATGTATAGAGTTTGTACGATGCAGGGTGTGGAGGATGATGCAAGTGTCTCAAACGTTAATAAAAGTACACAGCTCTGCCAGTGCGTCGCACTTTGTGAGCTTAAGTGAAAAAAATCCAAAGCTTAAAAATTTAGTTAACTGCATAAGTAATTAATAAAGTACTATAATCAACAATGAGTGTAATGCTACTTTCCTCTTAATGAATGTTAATCTAAAACGTTTTACCATAACGATCAACCGGGAACTTGCTACTCATTTTAAAATGGTATATATTATGTAAACACGTTGAAAAACGACGAAGTAAAAGTATAGTAAAAGAGGTTTCAATGGTACAAAACTGCTCATCCATCAACGCGACAGTAAAAAGCGTTCGCAATGCAGCCTTATAACATTGCATGTTGAGTGCATTTAATAAATGAACTTGTTAATACATCACATGCATTTGGATGTGCTAAGTATACATTATGCAGTCATGCAGCTCATGCTGAAACAGTTATCAATGTCAAATAAAGGACAAAAAGGCACAGGTCAACATGGCATGTTGAAATTTTTTTCATATTATTCTACTTTATCTAAGCTTTAAATAGAGTGGTCACACGACTATGTTTAAACAATTTTTCAAGTGGGTCATAACTCAGGTCATTATGTCAACAGGTCATTATGACCAAATTAGGGGTCGCTAGTCATATTTTAAACACCATCATTTTGCTTGAAGATTTTGGGAAGTACTTTAACGTAGAAGTCCAACATTACACCAAGGGTGTCATCAATAAAAATTTAAATCAAAATGTTCAACCCTTAAAATTAAAACCCTTATCATCCCTTAACTATGAAGTCCGCAGTTCCCCGTGGCCAATATGTTAAGTTTAATGTTACCCCTATTTGTTAAAATTTTCAAGTTTCTATCACCAAACACTGAATTGTTTATCTAATCAACCCTTAAAACCAGCAGGGGTAGGCAACATGCGATAACGGGTCCCTGCACGGGATATCACGATGGCTCCACCTCAAAATTAGTAGGGTATGGTCCCTAGAACACGTGTGCCAAGTGCCTTGCTTGTGTCAAAAAATGCAAGGTATGCCCCATATATATCCTTTAACATCCCGACTATTAGGAAACCTAGCAATCGATAAGCTTTTCCTAGCATTGTTGTGGTATCGATCGAATGACAGGTCCGAGGAAATATTTCTGATTTCAATCCCTAATTATGAATATTTTTTCCCATCAACATAATATGTGAAATAGCCGAGCTGAAATTGGAGAGATGGTATTGTTATTGTATGTATGTAGAATCGGCAAAATCTTCAGGTACCGATTCTTCTCATACCACTTTCATAGTCTAGATCTCAATATCTATAATTAATAATATAATTATAATAATTCTCAATACCATATTGGTCCATCTCTAATTAAACCTTTTTGCTTGCGCCTGGTTTTTAACCAAACTTAACTATTCCCCACAGCTAACACAAATAAAAAATGACAGCAAAGTCTTCTAATACAGTTTCCATTGAAGGTCTATTAAGTATTAAGTTACAGAGTAGGGTAGGACCCTGCTAATAACTTAGATTTTCAATAACACTTTAAGTCATCTAATTTCCCTCATAAAGTTTTCCATGTATAACATTGAATAAGTTGGCAAGCTCCAATAAAAAAATTAACCTTAAGCAACACTTATTTTGTTCCTATGAACCAAATAAATTCCTGTTAGTATTAGTTACTAGTAGGGGTGTGCGAGTCCTGATTTTTGAATTCGAGTAGAGTCCGAGTCAAGAGTCCTAAAAATTACTCGATTTCGAGTCCAATTCGAGTCCGAGTCTTAAGTAGGCGTACACAGTACCTTCCGCAAATGTTGATACAAACATATTGACATATTTTTATTATTTGTGCCAAAAAAGGTCAAAACTTCCAAGAAGAATACAAATTTGTATCAAAAGACTGAGGTTACTATTATGACTAGAGGTAATGAGAAATGGTGATATAAAAATCCAAATTTCGTTTTATAAAACCCAAATTTCGCGTTTTTCGCGATTTCATTATGGTCAAAAACATAGGCCTAGGCCTATATCTAAAATAAAAAAAATTAAAAAAAAATCCCTTTAACCCATTGAGCCACCAGTTGATTTTGTTTAATTTGCCCGTACGGATCCAGTTAAATCCGTATTACGGGGGATGGCACCCCGCCGCACCCTGCCTACGGGCCGAAATCGCGTGAATGCACAAAATTGAAGGCCTAGGCCTATTGTTTTCAGTTCATATAATTTGCTTTTCTAGTTTAGATTCCCTCCAGCCCTAGGCATAACCCTACTTGTGTCATCGTCTTATTTTATCTTGGTTAGAAGTACTCTAAGTCTTCATCCACATCATTATTATTGCTTGCATCATTTGCAAGCTAATCAACAACACTTCCTGAATCTCGCAATATATCACGCTCATTGGAAATTCAGCACAATCTCCTTTAGATTCGCCATCTCGTAACATTCAGGAGCTTTACGTCAGTTTTATGAAGTAAACAACAGCTGAGAAGCCTATTTCTGTAACGGCGCACCGCCTTGACAATTTGTAGGCCTTCATATTATTTGTAGTCGTCTGTGAAATGGCCGTGTTCAAGAATTTATCGGGGAAAAAACTCAACCACGTCGGTAAAAGAGTCAGCCTCCATATAGTGCTGCTATCTGTTTGAGATTGACTGAACTACGTCGGTATGGCGCGAAAATAAATGATGAACGGATCGGAGACGGAACCGTTCCGTAAGTAAATTTTTGGGCCAGACTCGCATTTCCGGAACCGTTCCGTAAGTCTGCCCCAATGGGTTAAGCCTTTTTTTAAATTCCAATTCGTTAGAATCGATCATTGTGACCCACAAATCCATTCAGAATCAATTCCCAAGCAAAAATAAATATTTGTACGCACCATTATTTCTGTGGACTATTGCCGCGGAGTCCGTGATGCGCGTCGTTATTTTGGCGGTCTATTTCCGTGGAGCCCGTGACGTCACGAAAGGATTACCGCCCGCTGCGCGCGTAATGTTCGGTCTGGACCGGCACCTCCACCAAAATTCACAAAAATTCTGGACCGGCACCTCCACCATCCCCACACATTTTGAGCTCTAAAATGCTTAATTTCGCGAGTTAATTCGCGTTTTGACCAGTTTTATACAATTTCGTTCGTTATTTCGCGATATACACGAGATTTCGCGAAATTCGCGTTTTCAAAATGTGTTTTTTCCATCTCTAAATGATGTAATTCGTCGACAATATTACATTTTAGGCAATAAAAAGGATATTTAAAAAAATTCGCAAATTTCGTTATCACCATTTTTCACTACCTCTAATTGTGACTAATCAGAGTTGGTAAGGTAGTGCCAAAAATAGATCGAACGATTTTTACGTTTTTACACTCGCCCGCGGGGCCGTGACCCGGCACCTCCACCAAAATCGTAAAAAAAAAATTTGACTCGATTTTGAATCCTAAATACTAGAGTTCGAGTCGAATCCCAAATACCCTACTCGACTCGAAATTTCGGGTACTCGCACACCCCTAGCCTTACTAGTTTGTTTAGCAATGGTCATTTTGTGAATGCCTGTGTTTGTTGTTGTGTGGCTGGTTGGTCCAGAGGTCCTGCATTCAATTCAGAGTCACAGGTTTGAATTCCATTCATTTCAGTCTGAAGTTGTTAAACTCTGATATGGACTTGCAAACTAGGTAGGTGTACAATATGACGGAAGGCCTACATTCTCAATAAACAACAGTATTTTTGGAGCGGTTATAGCACAAAGCACCCCAAAAAAAGGTTTCCAGTTGTTCCGAATTAGCCTTTTTGATGCTGGCGATGCTGAAGAAAAATCTTGGCCTACAAGCAAATTTCGAATACCATTACTGATTGCTGGTTGGGCATTATTCGCTGGTCGATAACATTGGTGCTGACAAGGTAAGTTCTGACCACTTAAACTTGCCCCTATTGTGTTGTGTATCATTTCTCCAGATGGACCACGAAGAGTCTGGGAAATGCGCTGCAAACTCTACACGGAACTACGTATAGTACCAGTGTCCAGGCCTGTTTATAATATTATTACAACAACCTTACAACCTACATAAAACCAAAATAATAATTCTAATACTATTATGTAGAATACTATCAGGTACTTGTCATGTAAATAAATTTTGCAGACCCACCCACCCACTCTTATTGATGCCAATTTAAGCTAGTATGGGATATAAAATTAATTATGTATCACAATGGCCTGAAATCAAATTTCCCTAGCTTTCACCTTGACACTTCCTCCAAAGGGCAAGTGCAAAAATTGTAGAATAGAGAGATTGTATAGTGTGGAGCAGTGTGTAGTTAGTACCAAGAGACAGAAAAACACCCCTGTGGTAGAAAAGTTATACTAATTACACCTGGACAGAAGAACACACCTAATGAGTGGTGAATACTAGATGAGGATGAATAACAATGACAGAAATTCCTGTATAATGTAAGATTGATGTTCATTTTTCCACATTAATGATTTGGATTTGGCATTCAGAGTGGTACACCTCTACAAAAATACCCAACTCTGTTTCTTGGGTTCATTGAAGACATATTCACCCTGTGGACCCATGGGGAGGAAAGCCTATTACAGTACCTGGAGGAACTCGGCTCCTCATATGCAGTGAAGTTCACGAGGGAAATGTCACGCACCCGGATCAACTTCCTAGACGTTGACATCTCCATCGAAGAGGGTCAGCTCCGCACCAGCGTACACTTTAAGCCCACCAACAGTATGCAGTACCTACACTTCAAGAGTTGCCACCCAAAGTATACCAAACGGTCCCTGCCCCACTCGTTGGCTACCCGAGGCAAACGCATTTGTTCTAAAGATGAAGACCTCGCACACTATTGCCAACGCATTGTGAATGCTTTTGTTGCTTGAGGTTATCCCCAAGAACAAGTCGAACAACAAGTGTACCACCCCACCACGGACAAACCTATCATGACTACCCAAGGAGACACAATACCCTTGGTGACACAGTGGCACCCTGGCCTACACATCCTCAACGGGATCCTCAAAAGAGGAAGCCACCTCTTTGCATCCTCTGCTACCACACAACACCTGGCCAACAACATCCCCAGAGTGTTCTTCAGACGTCCACCAAACCTGAGTAGCATGCTAGTAAAACACGGCCTACAGAGGAGACAAAAAGAGGACACCCTACTCAGAGGATCCTACCCCTGCCAGAGCAATCGCTGCCACACCTGCCCGATAAACCCTCCAGCTAAGACCTTCTCGGCCAGAGCCACGGAGATGACATACCCCATAAAGCATCACAACACCTGCACCACCAAAAACCTCATATACCAACTGAGATGTCTGCACTGCCCCGCGGAGTACATTAGGCCTAACCACCAACACCCTGAGGCAAAGAATGAATGGGCACAGGCATGATACAGTGAGGGTTAATGACAAACCAGTGGCACTACATGCAGCCACTCATAACCTAAGCTTTAATGACTGTTTCAACGCCAGCATTATAAAAGCATTACCACCTAACTGCAGTGAAGGAGAGCTCGGAAATGGGAATTGGCACACCAAATGGTCACCAGCTCCCGTGAGCCTCCCAACCTCAACCTACGCTAACCTTAGAGTCCAGAGGGGAAACAAAGAACTACCTTACCTGGCTGACCTTCCCTAGTTCCCCTCTCCACCGCCAACAGCGCCTCTTGTATATATTTGTAAATAGTAGCCATTTATTTAGTTAGTAACTCTCTCAACTCCGACGGGTGAACAAGGCTGTTCAAGCCGACACGTTTCGTCGTAATGTAATGTGATTTGTGTACGTATATATTTATGTGATCTTCAACTCTACAAGCCGCCAAACTCTTTCAATGTATGCTGTTGGCTCCCAGCCTCTATCAATCTTTCCCCAACCAACACCCGACTCTGTTTCTAGTAATTATTATTGAGAAACACGTATATATACTATCTATAAGACATCCATATGCATATTCAGTTAAGAGTGAAGTATAGTGTACACTTTACTCGACTTTCAAAGAAACAACTACAAACAATTAACTGAACAAGATGAAACGAATTTCCACCACCACGAGTTCCATTTACTTACAACCTGTATGTGTATGAATCACCAGACAAAACTATATACCCACAACAAAATGTGTTGCCCTGAAGCTGTTGAAAAGTTCAAAATGCCTAACTTTTCCGAGACTAGAGTTGATGAGCTTCCAGCAACATTGAACAACAGAGGATGGTGATGTTTCGATGTTCAATCATAATTTTCTACATACGGCTCCTGATTGTTCCAGTATGTGTACCTACCAAATAGTGTGCCACAACATCCAGTATAAGTTAACCCATTGAGTGACACAATGTCCTCACTTGAAACAGCTTCACATCAACAGAATCCAAATCAGCTCTCCACCTTCCCCTTGGAGAGTCCGGCAGCAACAACGCCCGTGTCACCAGACTCGAGCTGCTTCAACAGGCGGAATAACGCAGCCGCCTCTCGGATGCGACTGAATTCAATGCAGAATGCTTGAACTTCAATAAATAGTTCCTGGAATGAAAAAACTTTTTTTTAAAGTTACTTTTGTTACATTTTTGCCAAAATATTTTTTTAGGCCATCAAACTTAATGGGTACCGTAATACTAATCACTACTCAATCAGTAATCATGCACTACACTCAAAAACTATATTTTATTCAGGCTAACTAGTTTTGAATTAAGTATTACAGCTAGACGTACGTGAAAATAGTGTTTTGTGAATAGGTACAACAAAGCGCTATTTTTCACTTGAAACCAAGGTTTTCCAGTCCCTTTTTATTTTATTTTCCATAGTATTTTTATTGGTTTATGCACATTTTTATTCAGTTCATATTAATTCAACCTTGATGACGTAATTTCAAAAATAAATAATTAATACACAAGTTTTTTAAGGTGGCCAAAAAATAGATACTACAAAACACTATAAAATGACACTTGAAAATGCTACATGTATACATATAGACCATTAGGTGCTCAGGAAGCGACCCTCCCCCCCCCCCCCCCCCTCGAACTAATTTTCACTATAGCAGTTTTGTTCAGAAAAAAATTACAATTAATAATCCACCTGTTTGCCACTTGGCAGCTGGGGCGTTTGACCTCCAGGGGTGTCCAAAGTCGAAAGTTGAGAAACTTTGACCTGCTATAACGGTCAAAGTTTTTGATAAAATTCAAAAATTCTTTTTAATTATCATTTAACACATTATTTTTGATTTTTTAAAACAAAAGCGATTTCTTTTTTTGTAAAGGGGTGCCCAAAATTAATAATAATCGATTTTACTGTTTTATACACTTTAACATTAAAGATTGGACATATAATCCGCATTAAAGCTTTATTTTATACATAAAATGAAAGAACCACTGAATTTAAAAAATAAATTATGCAAAAACAATTCAAGGGCTGTCCAAAATGCTGGGTTTTATATTATTGCTAATATACAACATTTTTTTAAAGTGCTAAAAATGTGTTCATGTTACTAAAATCAGTAAACCTGTCTAAGAATACGTATAGTATGTGGGCCTAGCAAAGAATTATAATTTTTATCAGGGTTGTTCAAAAATTTGAATTCAAATTACAACAATTTGAGAGAAATAACAATTAAAATAGGGCAAAATCAATGTATAAGTTGGCCCAGTCAGCACCGAATTTATATTCTAACCTAAACAATATAATGGCGTGCTGTTTTAATACAGGGTTGTCCAAATAGTGTGTTGTGTTCTTGTAAAGAATTGTTTGAATAAGGTCAAACTCGATCATAATATACCGTCAGGTGCAAAGGGAGCGACCCTCCGGGGCCCCCCGAACTAATTTTCACCATAGCAGTTTTGTTCAGAAAAAAATCACGATTAATAATCCACCTATTTGCCATTTGGCAGCTGGGGCGTTTGACCTGCAGGGGTATTCAAAGTCGCTTAATGTTGTTTTTAATATTGCCGTACCGGTAGTTCTCTTCGCTCTTGTAAAATTTTCAAATATCTTTCAAAATACAATCACTAATATTATTCCCACATTTTTTCCCTGCCCCGAACCTGTATCTACAAAAATTTGTTTTCTCATATGTGAGAAAACACAGACAAAAGTATAAAAGAATGGAATATATTGAATCTTTATGTATGGAATCAATGTGTATTTACTTCTGACACTAATAATCATACTAATGGTCCTTCAGAAGTGCTTATACCGACTATATTGAATTACACATGTACATACAGACATACATACAGATATGTACAGTTATTACGGACTCACTGTATGTGTATAGTAATAATAATTATACAGCCAATGTTAGAACAGCTAATTTCTTTCTCATCTCATCAACATACATCAAAACATAATATACCCTACAGACTTGGAAGGATATTAGTATCACCCTTCACAGCTACTTGTGATGACCACAGATAACCCAAGGAGTTTGTGATGAAGGTGAAGCCATTAAAACTGATTAGAGCTTCACGTAAGCCTATAGCTAGATGCTATTATCTTAATTTTTACTGTTAGTATTTTGTTGTACAAATTTGAAAGAAATAATTTTAGGTATAGAGAAAGTTTTTCCATTGGCCGAGTTGTGATACTAATCAGCTATACACAATGCACAATAGGGCTTATAGGCAGCATATACAGCAGTCAACCAGTCACAGCCAACCTGTGTGCATTATCTGGAACAAAAATGACTAGGTAGAACTGTATTTGTATCTACAATTTGACACCGGTATAGTGCGTTTTGTATATCTAAATTATGGCAATGAGGGGACTTCTTCTCGGTGATTAATCAAGATGTTCAATCTTGTTCGTTATTACGAGAATTGTATTGGCATTTCCTAATGACAATGATGCATATCAGCGATCATAAGTAAATCAAGGTGTCTAGTTGTATTGACTACACCCATCCCTTGATTTACTTCAGTTCGAGGGTGTACGTGATCAAGAGGATAAGAACGAGCTACTGACTTTTAATATAAACCATTGCAAACTCTCCGAATATGGTTCTTTCTGCCGTATAGTAGGCCTACAGACTTTCTGCATCCCATCTATTTTGACTAGTTTCCCTGTGCATACTTTAACAGGGTTGAATGTGAAATAAATGTGTATCATTCTAAAACAATTTATGCGTCCCTATTAGCTTTAAAAGTATACTCAAATGTACATCTGGAAAGAAAGCCACAAGCTGCATATTCTTACTGGAGATTTTGGACAACCTTGTGAATAATAACAGAAAATAGTAAAATACACAATGAAATGATAGAAAACATTTTCACCGTGCAACGGCGTTCATGCGGTTTGGAGTTCAAACATTTAAATAAGTATGAATAATTATTGTTGATCAACTTGCAACACACGAAATATTCAATCATTTAGTATTATTGTAACTTCCTACTCGATACTCCTAAAATATAGACGTCCCAGTTACCAAATGACAAATATGCATTCGTGAAAAAAGCATATAGTTTCAGCTATAAGAGCATAGCCCTTTTTTAGTTCGAGGGGATGATTAACATAATATGTAAGAAGGCTGCTATATGTTGCATAACATCATATATCTTTTTGGACAACCCTGTATGAACCATAAACAAATCCGTAATTGTTGTTTTAGGGTTGTACATCGTGCACAATGTTAGGTTGTGCAAAATAATTATGAAATGCAGATAAACTTTACCTAGGAAAAATATATGAACATATGTTTGCATATGAGACATTGGACACCCCTATCGTCTAAACGCCCCAGATGTTAACTGACAAACATGCATGCATGAGAATAACATAGTTTCAGCTGTGAGAAAACACACACTGTTATAAGTTCGAGGGGGTTATATACATACAGATGAAAGAATGGCCGCCACAAGTTTCATACTATATTGTGACGTTTTGGACAACCCTGTGTATACATATAGCAAATCAGTAGGTGTATTATGTTTGGCATCATGTATGATGTTAGGTCTTGCAATCAAATTATAAAATGAAGATTAATTTGCATTAGAAAAAATATTTTAACATATATTTGCATATGTGACTTTGGACACCCCTACCGTCTAAACGCCCCAGCTGCCAATTGGCAAACAGGCAGAAATGGAAAGAACGATTAATTTCCTTTAAGAAAACATATGGTAGCATTAGTTCGAGGGGGGGGGAGGGGGGGTTAAGAGCCACCTAACGGTCTAATAGCTCTAGGTCCCATTAGCAAAAATCACCATCAAGAAATAACATGGAGACAATCTTTGTGCCCCGTGACCTTGGAAGATTTTGGTCAAACAAATATTGACCATTATTGACGTACTTGACTACCTTTTCTTTAAATTCTCTACATTTTGTTTTTGTAATTTGGGCAAGTAGTTCGGTCAAAATATGCTGATTACCAAGAAGAGGTGTGATTTTGGAATACATATTTCTGCGTGTTTGAGTGTACATTTGTGCACAGTTTCAAGATAGAATTTTCTAAATGTCCATTGTCCATTTTATATTGATATTATGATATTGATCTAGTATCTACAATTTTTACATGCGAAACAAAAAATTAGTAGGTTTAAGCCGTTTAAGAAATTCACCAAAACCCAATTTCTTCCAAATTTCGGTATCAAAAAGCTTAAAAAATTACACGTAAAAAACATAATTTTTAAATTGTCATTTTGGCATAGGGCCATGTATAGTGCTCTAGATTATGAGGTAAAAAAAATTATTTTGTTACTAGCCTCTTTGATGCAAAGAAATTTCTTACATTGTTCCAAGCCACCTTGTCGTGAGATCAAATTCCATGTAACGGAAGCTGGTGGTGTTATCGGACTCCAAAATTTGTTTGTATTTGTCCATCCCATTTACATACAATAAATTAATCACAACTCTTTGCACAAACATTACACTGGCTTGTTTCTTTCTTTTTTGCAGAATAGGTCATATCTAGTAATTCATTGGTAATAACTAGTAGGCCTAATCTATACTACACATTTAATATGTCTATAAGATAAATGTGACAATGTCTAATTAATAGGGATGACATCGGGTACCCAGATCCAAATTTAAGAATTCGTTCCTCTTACCGGCAAGTTTAATACACCACACAATGAAAATTGTACATGTCGTTATTAAGGCAGTCTATTTTTACAGAGCTCGTGCTAGTGATGACATAGCATGCCACTCTGCTTCTAGCCCCATACCTGCTGACCGGTTCTTATCAGCAGACTGATCAGCACTTTTCACTCGTCAGTAGGGCTGGAACTGCCATTGATGCATGGTCTCACGGGAAGATATATTGCACGATCGGACTTAATACCATAGAAAATTTATCTAAATGAATGATTTTCATTGTGATGTAATTCAAATGACGCCATCTTCCACGGCATCGTTCACATACGCAGCAAACCATCAAAGATCTTGTTACAGAAAAACAGTATCCTGGTCCCAGAGAGGTCTGACACCGGCTGTGAATTTTACTTCCCGATATCATCCCAACTACATGAATCCCCAAATAAAAATCAGTTTGTGACATAAGTGGGTAGTTTCCAAATACTAATTTATTTTAATTTAATTTTAAACAAACCTGAACGTTGATTATCTTGTTGCGGATAAGAGACTGGAGAAATACACAAACAAGCCGCACCAAACGATTCTGCATGTATCGATCCTTGATAGTCTCGCAGGTTGAAATGCAATTTGATATATACAAGTGGACAAACTCGGTTGGTAGGTCTACTGTTGTTGTTAGCCTGTTAATAACAACCAGAAGGTTCACAAATCACTGCCAAGAAATTTATGCCAAATAAGAATAGATGTATGGCCCGTGAGACCCAAGACATAACAGAAGAAAGAACTTCCGATAATACTCTAGGTCCTATACACAGTCAAGCCCACCTTTTACGAACTCGGACTTAACAAAATTATGCTTTTTACGAAGTACTTTTAATATCCCTGCATATTTCCTATGCTTTCCAATTTCCATGTTAAATTATTCCATTTTTACGGAAGTGACTTTCATCAGAAATTCAGCTCAGCAGAACCCTATAAGGGCAATGGCGCCATCTAAAAATATGATTTTAGCTAAATTTTATACAAGATTTCGCATAACTGCATTGCACTTGGCTGTGCAAATCGATTGAATACTAGGAAAACGCTCAGTTGGACGCGTTGTTGAGCGAGCACCGGTACGTGCAACACGACCCGAGTACGACATTCCCATAATGTTACATACCAATAAGTCTTTAAGGTCTTGACCGATTTACCTGAAAATTTGTAAAATAGGAGAGAATGGATAAAATCCACCGCCATCTAGAGGACCTTGACATCATTTCTTTGGGAAAACTATTTTAACTCTTGATTACTTCTAGGTGGCAGTACATAGTGACCAGAATTCTTGTGCGACTTTTCGTTGCCATGGTAACGTTACTTTTGTTAAAATGTAATTTCTATCTACACTACTTATCGGATCAAAATAAAATTAACATATTCGTGACCGGACGGACATTCTAAATGATTTGGCCACCTCAGATTTTGTCGCCGTTTAGTTTTTAAAAAAAAACTTTAGATTAACTTTAATGTAACTTTATAACTTTTTGAACGATTTTGCCACAAAACTAATGGCATTCAATCGGGAACGAAACTTGCGGATGGTCAAAATTTCAACTCGATCCGAGCCTCCGTTCGACCGCTATCATGAGCCAAAAAAGCTGAGCGACTGTCCGTTGCCATGGTAACGGGACTTTGTTATAATGTAATTTCCGACTATAGGCCTACCACTTATCGGATCAAAATAAAAATAACATATTCGTGATCGGACGGACATTCTAAATGATTTGGCCACCTCAGATTTTGTCGCCGTTTAGTTTGAAAAAAAAACTTTCAATTAACTTTAATGTAACTTTTTAACTTTTTGAACGATTTTGCCACAAAACTATACAGCAACCCGCCTAGGTGGTATGTACATGTGTGCAAAATTTCAGGTCGATCAGAGAAACGGTGCGACCTGTATCGAAGCAGTAACAGAAAAGAAAAAAACAAAAACAGACATTCGAGCCATAAGAGTCAAGTGGAGACGCTCGCTTCGCTCGCTCAATAAGTTAATTGTTGGTACTCTTCCGCCTCGGCTATTTGAGAAAAAGAAGCAAACAACTACACAAATGTAGATTAATAAGAAACAAGTTTATTACATTTAAATAAGAACCAAATCCGTTGATCGAATCTCATATCCGAACAAAACAACCTCCTTCGCAACCACCAAAACCTCCTCTTCTTCTCTCTAACAATCACATAATCAAAACATTCACAGTCAAACAAACCTTAATAGGCACAGCCCTCATTAAACACTTACTAATATTAGCAAATAAAAGAACAGAACAAATACATAGAATGAATATCAAAACGAGACAGTACAGAGATAACTCCAGGGTATGCATCTAGACATCACATAGTTAGGTATTGTATTCAAAGCTTACTTGCTTAAAAGTAGAGATAACTTTGGTTAACCGAAAACTAGTTTTGATTTGGTTGAAGAATTTTTATGGTTAGGCACAAGGTAAGCAGCTAGCTCGCGTTCTAACAATTTTTAAGATTGATCTCACAATCGTGTTTAATGACCCGGCACCTCCACTATACTAGCCAAGATTAATTTAATTTCTACTACCACACACCTCCACCAAAGTTACAAAAGTTTTTTTGTTATTCTACTACTACATTCAGGGCCAGTTTCTGATTGCATAAAATATAAGTGTTACATAATGGCGGGAAAAACAGGGCAATACGTCATAACCCTACAACCAATCACTATGGTGTGAATAAAATTGGTTTCTACTTTCTAGTGTGATTAAGAAATACTGTACTAACAAACAATAATTTGTAAAACAAGATAAAACATTGCAAATGTATATACATGTTTCATTTATTATTAATAAATTAAAATCCTTATTATGGACTGTATCTTATTTTAAATAATGTAAATTAATTAAATTAAAAAGATAACATTTTTATGGACAGATATTAATGTTAGTTTTAATTTTAAATTTACTGATATTGAGTTTAAGCGTTATTTTAAGGTTAACGATTAATGGTTTTATAATAACATAATGAAGTAAATGTAAATGAATTTTGCTTTGTGATCTAGAAGACCATGGTCAATTTCATTCATAAACATCGCTGTTTTAGGGTTATGACGTCACTCGTCTTTTCACAATAAAAACTCGGGAAAGAGTGAATGTAAAACTTTGTACCTCAGTGGAATATAAAGTATTTAGGGCCTACTTTTGATTGTTACTATGGTGATGGTGTTTTTAAGTGAATATCTACTAATTCTGTACACCAGAGCTAATAATTAACCCTTATCGGCAATTTGTCCGACTGGATCCGACAAGGGTGTTTTACACATTTTACTAGGCCTACAACCCCATGAAAATTTTTGAAAAAATGTTGATGAATTTTTTTATCTATTGCCCACTTACTTAAGTGTTTTGATGTAGTTTTTATAGTAAATTGTTCCAACGCCTTTTAAATATAAGAAAAATTGACCCGTAAGGGTTAAAACCGGTGAGCCTTCCCTATTTAGCATTTTTGTGTGTAAATTTTGATATTTCAATATGAATCCAAATATCTACCGGTATATCGAAAATATTCCCACTTATTGATATCGTATCGGAATATTGATTTTTTGCCCAGCCCTACTTTTCATATCAACTCAATTAAATTAGTTTTTACATCCATCTCCAACCAACCAAGGTCACCCCTTTTCCCGATTGTAAATACGCCGATAAAGTAGAGGTAGCATCCTTACATCCCCTAACACACTACCATTACATTTATAATATTTTGAAAACCGGTTTTAAGCTGGTTTTGGTTTTGGGAAACCGGTTAGCGATTTTGCTAACTGACGTCATCCCTCCATAAAAGAGTTTAATAAATGTTTCTACGTAGGCCTACAGGTACAGGCCTACTTCACATTATTTTAATTCATGCAAATTTTGTTTTCCATTTTAAAAAATAAGCTACACATCTAAAAGGGGTATTTAACCGCTAAACTCAAAAAATATATTTCATTCAGGCTAACTAGTAATGAATTTAGAAATAACAGAAAAATTATTGAGGCCACCATGACCTCCCAAAAAATTGTCAAACATGACATTTTTCGAGCTAGGTCCCATCGACAAAAATCTCCCATAAGAAATAACATGAGGACGATCTTTATGCCCCGTGACCTTGGAGGATTTTGATCCAAAAAAATATTGGCCATTATTGACGTACTCTACAGCCTTTTCTGTAAATTCTCTTTATTTTGTTTTGTAATTTGGGCAAGTAGTTTGGTCAAAATATGCTGATTACCAAGATGGGGTGTGATTTTGGAATGCATATTTTTGCATGTTTGAGGGTATATTTAGGCACAGTTTCAAGACACGATGTAAAAAATAGGCATTTTAGATTGGTACTATGCTGTAGTATCTATGTGGACTAAAAAAGAAGCAGATTAAAGCCGATTTAAGAAATTTCCCAAAAAAACAATTTTCGCAAATTTCTGGATCAAAAAAAATTGAAAAAATTGTGTCAAATCACAGTTACAAGATATAATTTTTTAAACTGTCATTTTAATGTAGTATTGTGCTATAGATCGTGTGATAAAAAAAAATTTAAGTTAATATCCCCTTTGAGCAAGAAAATTATATAAGATTCTCTTTTAATATAGGCTAACTTGCTAGTTCTACTTCTGACATTCAGCACACTGATTTCACAAGCTACCTGACAAGCTTTTACGATTTGTTGGATGAGCGTAGCGAGCGAAGAGAAGACCAATTTCACTGACCCCTCAAAAATTTAGCTCCAATGTTTTTTTTTTTTTTTTTGTATTTTTGTCTGTTTGTTCGCTCTCTACCAGGCAAACGGCACATCCGATCTTGATGAAAATTGGAGGGGACCTTCGAAATCTCTGAACTTAGAACTGTATTGTTTTTGGGTACAATCGAAGAAATATTTCTCATGAATATCGTACTTTAAAGATTTTTTTCGATTTTTAGCGCGATATTTTCGTGACATTTGGGCCGATTCTGACCAAATGGGTGGGGCTACAACGTTCATATTTTACATGGACATTCAGGTAATGGTTATGTATTGCTTTTTGAAAGAAAAAGTTGAAAAAGTTAGCCAGAATTCACAGAATAAAGGTTTGAATATGAGTTTTTTAAGGTTTATAATAACAATTAACAAGTAACAATAGAAACTTGACAACAATCACCTACAATGCATTCAAAAAGCACTTGCAAAGGAAAAGTGGTCCCACGCAAACTAAAAACTTACAAAAAGCTCATCCATCAACGCGACGGGACTTGAGCGTTTTCCTGGTTACAAAGTTCACAAACTACCAGTTTGTAGACTACATTACAGGCCTACTGTTGACACAGAAATAAAGAAGCATACCTACACAGGTACATAGATTTGATAATTTAACTTGGATTCAAAGGTTTAATAGATAAAAAAATAAAGAATGTTTAAAAAGTAACTAAGACTGTCAATTAGCTAAACTTAAAGTACCTAACACACGTAAGAGAGGCTCTTGGACCAGATTGATGTGTTACGTTACGTTTACGTACCTGTTGACAACTTCCATCGAGTGCAGAGACATCTCCATGTTGACGAGGACGCTGAAATACTCCGTAATCTGACTTGATTGCATCAGTTTGAGTAGGACTTCAATGGCAATCAATGGGTTACTTTCCACCAAATCAGGAAGCTAGAATCCGATAACAAATTTGTTTCATAAAAATAATTGCCTAATTTTGTTGTGGTAATAGTAGCCAAAAGAATTCCAATAAAGGGCCACCAGCCTCATAGGGTAATAACAAGGCATGGGGTGGTGTCATTTCAGTATATGTTTTTAGTATTAGAGAATTAATTAATTACATAAGATAATGTTTTTCCATGCCTATTGAAAACTAGTTTAGCAGTGTATTGTATATAGCACTCTAATTTTTATGTGACTATTGAACTAGAATTCATCATTTACCATTAGCAGTGCCACTAGGCCTAGTTATGTGCTTTATAAACAAGATTTATAAACAAAATCAAGCTGAATCAGCAGGCTCGGGCATGGTACAAATTCTAAAATTATGTTGATAAAACAGATCCTTGACCATATTACACAAACATATTTGCACAAAGATTGTCATCTAAAACAAACTTTTTACAAATCTTTATAGTATTTATATATTATAATACTCCATTGATTGTTATTATCAACCCTCCAAAATTCTATACCTAGTTCCCAAGTTGCGAGTGACTGTTGATGGATTGCGAGAATCAAGTGCACAAATGACCGATCCATACATAATCGGTAGACTCTAAATACGAATTTATTGGATGAGCGTAGCGAGCGAAGCGAAGATTCCATTCTACTACACTGGAGAAAAAAATCCGGAATGTTTTTTGTTTTTTTCTTTTTGTATTTTTGAGTGTTTGTCCACACGATTCCGGCTAAACCGATACTCCAATTGCGATGAAATTTTGTGGAGGTCTTTGAAATCTCTGAACTTAGAACTGCACGGTTCAAAAAACGATTCGAAAAAATTATTTCTCATGGAAAATCGCAATTTTCGATTTTCATTTCTTGTTTTTTTCTGTTTGTATTTTTGTGTGTTTGTTAACACGATTCCAGATAAACCGATACTCCAATTTCGATAAAATTTTCTGGAGGGCTTTAAAATCTTTGGGTTTAGAACTGCCACATTTGTGGGCGCAATCGAAAGATTATTTCTCATGAAAATAGCAATTTTACGATTTTTTTTTTTTCTTTTTTTTTCCGTTTGTATTTTTGTGTGTTTGTTAACACGATTCCGGCTAAACCAATAATCCAATTGCAATGAAATTTTAAGGAGGCTTTCGAAAATCTCTGGAACTTAGAGCTGCCACGATTTCGAAATACGATCAAAAAATTATTTCTCATGAAAATCGCAATTTTACTTTTTTTTTTTGTTTTTAAAAATTTTCGACTTTAAACACCTACAGCTTTCCAATTGTAATGATTTTTTCACAGAACCGTAATTTTATGAATTAATGTATTCGTGTGAAATTTAAGAACAATCAACAATTATTTCTCTTAGTTAATAATTGCAATTTTACGATTTTGCTATGAAGCTGAGATAATGCTAAAGCTTTTATAATTTTCATTTTCTTTTAAAAGTGAAAGGTGTTTTAAGATTAAAAAACAATACATCTAAACATTACTAAGACGGATTTTATAATTTTTGTTTTGTTTGATAAATATGATTTTTGCATTGTTTGAAAATGTATGTTTTCTGTGAAAAAATCTATATTTCCGTCAATGCACCAATTACGCTCATCCATCAACGCGGCGGGACTTAAGCGTTTTCCTAGTTTATTTATTTTACCAAGATGGACAAGATAAGCAGTAATGTAATCAATCAGAAAAAAACTGGAACTGGACTGGAGGGATTAAGGTTTAAACTAGGAAGAGAACGTCTAAGATGGATTGGACATATGAAAAGGATGGGCAGAGAGAGGATTCCAAGGCGAGAATTTGAAGCAGCAGAGGAGGGAAAAAGAAGAGTAGGAAGGCCAAGAGAGAAATAGAAAAGATTAATTCAAGAAGACGTTCGAAAACGAGATGGTGTGCGAGCATGTGGCAAGAGTAAAGCTGTTGATGGAGAGGAACGAGTTAGATGATGAGGAAGAAACACTGAGTCTGGCAAGCTTAGTATCTACAGTTTCATGCCCTAGATCATCATCAACATCCATCGCCGTTTCCTACTTCTGGCAGCGTTAGATGGTGAACGTCAACAAATTCTTCCACCTTTCTTTCTATCTCTGCCACGAACTGTGTAAGTCTAATACATCCCAGATCTATAACTCTAGTAATGGTATGATCTCTGTGCTAATTGGAATCTCCTTCCAAGTTATATTGATCTCCCCCTTTATTCTTTCCTCGTTCAAATCCTTTCTTCATAAGTATTGTTTCTTTGGATGTTGGCGCTCCTACTATCCTCTCTTCCTGTTTGCAACAATCTTCACTTCTTTCTATCCTCCCAAACTTCTCCACCCCAAGCATCTCTCTGATGTTTGCATTTCTAATTCTTTCTCTTCTTGTCTTGCCCACTGTGCTCCTCAGGAATCTCATCTCTGTCGCCTGTATTTGGCTTTCTTCTCTATCACCCATAGTCCAAGGTTTCTGCCGCATATGCCCTAGATAATAGTGGAAAACTACTACTCAACCCGACATAGTTGGAACTTGGAACTGAGTTATGATAATGATTACTAGGAAAACGCTAAAGTCCCGCCGCGTTGATGGATGAGCTTTTTAAAGTTTTTAGTTTGCGTGGGATATCTTTTCTTTTGCAAGTGCTTTGTTTTGGTGCCTACGCATTGTAGGTGATTGTTGTCAAGTTTCTATTATCCGTAAAATATCCGTAAAAAACTTATATTAAAAGCTTTATTTCTATAGATTCTGGCTAACTTTTTCAACTTTTTCTTTCAAAAGGTACTACATCACCATAACCTCAATGTCCATGTATAATATGAACGTTGTAGCCCCACCCGTTTGGTCAGAATTGGCCCAAATGGCACGAAAATATCGCACAAAAAATCGAAAAAAATCGTAAAAGTACGATATTCATGAGAAATATTTCTTCGATTATACCTAGGGCATGGTGGTATATCTTTAGGTGATTTCACTGCCAGAATTTTGTGGTCGCTTAATGCACGCAGTGCAGGCGGTCGCCGACAGAATGCGCGACGTGTCAGGTGGTAGTCACGTGACATAGAACTTACAAGATGGCGGCTTTGGGGACCAATCAGATGGCTCGAATTCGGAAATTCGAATGTTCCGCCTACGGATCTGAATGCACGGCCTTCAATAAAGTGTATACACACCGCCATCTCTCGAGGTATAAGAGTCGATAAAGAAGTTTGGAAAAACTTCGTTATCGACTCTCTCGTCACGTGACTACCACCTGTCACATCGCGATCCTGGCGGATTCCGTCTGAACTGCGTGCATTAAGCGACCACAAAAATAGCATTGCTGGATACACAAGTGAAATCACCTAAAAGATATATACCACCATGACCTAGGGTTACCATAAGTGTCTCAGCAAAAAAGAGGACATTTCGTGTACAGACATTCGCGGACTACAAGGGGTCTGGGGCAGAGCCCCAGCCGCCGGAGGCGAATTTTTTTTGACATTTTTACCGTCAGGATAGCGTTTAGAGCGATCTGAACAAGGGTCAAGGAAGGACAGTGGTGCCGACGCCTTTTAAATTGAGGGGTTATTTTTTAAATGAACACTACATTTTATGACAAAACTAAGACAAGTGGCCTTGGCCTACAACACTTCCTTACGTACGCCGTGGACACAAGGCACGAAACGTACGGAAATGGTAACTAAATCACGTGATAGTACACTGCTTGCTGCACAGCCTGGCGTGTTGTGTGACACACTCGGACCGGCTCAGACATGATCGGCTGCTCGTATTCGGCGATTTACGGTCGGTGGATGGTAAGTGAGGGAAAGGGAGGGTGCGCATGCGCCTCTGCATGGAATTGGGTGAAATAACCGGACATTTGCATTATTTTGAAAAAAACGCCCGGACTGACAGCAAAAAAAGAGGACATGTCCGGAGCCGGACGTATGGTAACCCTAATTATACCAAAAAACAATACAGCTCCAAGTTCAGAGATTTCGAAGGTCCCGTCAAATTTTCATCAAGATCGGACATGCCGTTTTCCTGGTAGAGCGAACAAACAGAAAAAAAAACAAAAAAACCCCGAGCTAAATTTTTTGGGGGGGTTAGTGAAATTGAAGTCTTCACTTCGCTCATCCAATTATTATATATTTTAAAGAGGTAGTGAAAAATGGTGAAAACAAAAATTTTTAACGTCTATTTTACTTCTAAAATGTAATATTGTCGACGAATTACATAATTATTTAGAGATGGAAAAACCCCATTTTGAAAACGCGAATTAACTCGCGAAATTAAATTTTAGTGCGCAAAATGTAGGGGGATGGTGGTGGTGCTGGTCCAGACCGACGGTACATCGTTTCGGGACGTCACAGGCTCCACGGAAATAGACCACCAAAATAACGGCGCATCCAAATATTTATTTTCGCTTGGGAATCGATTCTGAATAGATTTTTGGTTCACAATGATTGATTGTAACTTTTTGGAATCAAAGTCATCCCTACTTAAAGGGCTCTTTTTTTTTATTCTATGAAAACGCTAAAGTCCCGTCGCGTTGATAGATGAGCTTTTTTTTTAATTTGAGTATGCGTGGGATCTCTTTACTTCTTCAAGTTCCATTGCAAAATCATTTTTGTTAAATTAGAATAATTTTTATAAAGTACTAATTACCAGGGTAATTAGAATGTCAAATATCTGTAGGCCCGAAAATTGCTTTATGAACGCATTGTAGGTGATTTTGTTATACATCCCAAAAAACTCATATTAAAACCTTTAGGGCCTATTTCTATGGATTCTGGATAACTTTTTCAATTTTTTTCTTTCAAAAGGTACTACGACACCATAACCTTAATGCCCATGTAAAATATGAACGTTGTAGCCCCACCCGTTTGGTCAGAATCGGCCCAAATGTCACGAAAATATCGAACTAAAAATCGAAAAAAACCCGTGAAAGTACGATATTCATGAGAAATATTTCCTCGATTGTACCCAAAAACAATACACCTCTAAGTTCAGAGATTTTGAAGGTCCCCTCTCATTTTCATCAAGATCGGATATGCCGTTTGCCTGGTAGTTAGCTAACAAACAGACAAAAATACAAAAAAAAACAAAAAACATTGGAGCTAAATTTTTTGAGGGGTCATTGAAATTGAATTCTTCGCTTCGCTCATCCTATTAGGTTCATAAGAAAAAGGGTCAACAAATAACTTGGTACTCCTGGGATGGCTCATCTGTGTCAGTTATCGATAGAGGTACGTGTATTTCGCTACCGATGATAAAACCGAAATATGTGTAAATCATTTAATTTCACAAAATGAGCATGTATTGATCAAATCTAGAACAGAAAATGCAAAAATTGAATCACCGCCAAACAGCGAAATATGTGTAAATTACATAATAACACCAAAATTCACAAAAATCGTGTTTTTAACAACGAAAAGCACTAAAAATGGGTATCATTGTTAAATAACGGTGTAATTTTCAATATTGTATGCAGTACAAAATCAAGAAAAGGTGTTATAAAATAACTAGGCCTATCAGATATTATGAATTTAGTCTTAATACTATAACCAGTCTGTTTATAAGTACATTCAAACTTGTTTGATATGTGGCTAGAAAAATACGACAGTCGCAAACGAATAATTACATGCATATTAATTGGTAAACAGATAAAACCGCTGAAATAGAGCTTTAAAAACCAATAACACCAAAATCTCCATCTCAGTCTCTCCAATTATTTGTAATTCAAAAAAGGGCGGTAAGGATATTAGCTGGAATTGGATATAGGGATTCTTGCAAACCTGCATTTAAGACTTTAAATCTAGGTGCCCGTTAGGGCGCCGCAGCCAAGCCGCGGTGCGCTACACACTCAAGCACCTTATACACCAAGCAGAGTTGGGGTGATATCGAGGTGTTACCCAGCCGTCATGTAACGTGATGTGAACTTGAAAACTATCACAATCGAGGGGATTTAGGTACCTGACAACACATGCCAAATTTTATTGGGGTACGATTATTCCTTCTTGGTGAAAAAATGGCTTGAAACATGCTCAAAATCACTTTAAGGATGTTAGCTACTGCTACTGCTACTGCTAACATCTAATTCGTCAGTTTCAATCGGCCCGCGATTCTGACCAGACGGGTGGGGCTACAATGTTCATATTTTACATGGACATTAAGGTTATAGTAATATAGTCTCTTTTGAAAAAAAAGTTGAAAAAGTTTGCTGGAAGGCTTCCAAATAAGGGTTTTAAAATAAGCCTTATACACTAGGCATACAATCAACAAGTAACTATAGTTACTTGACACTTGTTGACGGTACAAGCAGAGTTAGGCGGGAAAGTGCGATACGTAAACAAATAGCGGACATTTTAAATTTTTCTTCTTTGTGTGGAACGAGAAAAGGTGTCATTATACTCTCATAAAACAAATCAGAAACCGTCCCTGGCCTAGGCCCAGATGTAGAAAATTATTATAATACAACAGTGTAGGTCTAAAGTTCCATTAGGCTATGGACTAGATAAAATAAGTACTTACATTACATGTTTGACAAGCCCTAGGCCTTTCTTAGCCAACCCTAGGCCAGCACAACCTTTTTCTGACACACTTTCCGCACAAATAACCAGTTTTGATTACTAAAAGCCTAATGCAGATAAACAATGGTATGATAGTCCTAGGCTATTCCAAAATTTACGGCAATAATAAACCTTTTCTTTTTTTTTAATAAGCTCACGCAATCTCCTGTCACTTTTAATGAAAATGTAAAACAAAAGATGGTGAAAATTTTCAATATTCTTTTGATTATCTGATGATTTACATGGCTGTGGATGCAGTGAAATAGGTGTAAAATAACATTAGTTGTGCGTTTGTTGTTACATGGGAAAGTTTTAATTGGATGTGAGTTGCCTAGACTTAACCAGTCCTTATACCGTCGTTATACCATGGTTATACCACCTATACCCAGGATGTACATGAATCCGGGCCTAGATATTTTACATCCTATTGACTATTGTTATTGCTAATACCATAAAAATTAAATCAACTTTGATAAAAATATTATATTTAAAAAAATAATTTTGTAATGGAACTTGAAAAAGTAATGAGATCACACACATAACAAAAACTTGTAGAAATACAGCCAAACCTTACACACTCAAAAGGAATGAGATCTAAAAAAAGGGCCAAGCTCATCTACCCCTCCACATTTGCGCATTCTTAATTCATAAACGTACAGTGTCCCATAACAGCATCCTCGAAAAGCTTGGCAAAATAGAATTTGCATGTTTACGTTTAAATTAATTAGAAAAAAAGAACTTGGATAAACTATTACGTTTAAATTAATAATCGCAAATTCTATTTTGCCAAGCTTTTCGAGGATGCTGTTATGGGACACTGTACGTTTATGAATTAAGAATGCGCAAATGTGGAAGGGTAGATGAGCTTGGCCCTTTTTTTAGATCTCATTCCTTTTGAGTGTGTAAGGTTTGATTGATTGGATATTGCTTTACGTCTCATATTTATGCAACTTGGCTAATCGAGACGAAGGGAGGGACGTAAGGGATGATGCGGGGGGACAAGGGGTGGACAGGCCTGTGCTGGTCAGAACCAGCCCCAAGCATATGGGAGGGCAGGGTTCCCCCACGTCGTGGTCGTCTCCGTCTGTGTCATCATCCGTCCGTGTTGTCTTTGTCGCCGCCGTCGGGGAGGTGGTCAAAGGGAAGGGGTTCCCCGACGAAGACCCAGAGCTCGCCATTAGTTTCAGGGAGTGAAACTCCCCTATTCACGGGCCAAACCGCGAGAAGGTGTCGAGTTGGAATTTGAAGGCCTGGCTGTATTTCTACAAGTTTTTGTTATGTGTGTTATTCTTACTCTTCCAGGTCTTTACATTTATGAAGTTTTAGCTCTGATAATTAAAAATAGGAATCAAATGCCACTTAATAACTCCATACACATACACAATACTAGACAAAAGGACAATTTCCATATACCAGCTGTACATACTTCTAAATGTAAAAATGGTTCTTATATGATGGGAATAAAACTTTTTAACTGTTTGCCAAAAGAAATCAGGAACATTTCAGAAATAAATAAATTATTAAATTCCATAAAACTATACCTAATAAATGGTGTATTTTATAATGTGGATGATTTTATAAGGAGTGGAAACAGACAAGTAAGGTAGGCTACGATTTTTATTATCTTACAGGACTTTTATTTGTACCGTATTTAGGCCTATTCATTCTGTAAATGTTTGAACCACCGCCGTCTGGATGTATGCAAGATACAAATTAGCTGCTTGTCGTGGCTCAACAAAATTTGGTCATGACTTTCAGTGAACTTTCAGTCGGTAAAGAAGTTCATGCCCCCCTTAACTAACACCATCTATGGTTCAAATCTGGAACTAGATCTGTGAAACTTCCTTTACATACCTGAGTTTGTTGTCATAATTCATGGAAAATAAACAATTCCTTAATATAAAACGTTCCAACTAAATAAAAATATAATTATTTATTTATTTATTTATTTATTATTATTTATTTAACGTCTATCCTATTCAGTTATAAAAACTGATTTACAAAGGAGGACAACTAAATAAATCTAATTATATAGATGCAGAAACAACAATAAACTACATTTTCGTAAATATTTGAAATAGCAGCATTACAACAACAATGCATTTAACACAAGAATCACCTTTATTATTCATTAATTAAAAGCCCGGCCATAAGTCTCAATCCTAAACCTGAAATAAATCTACTTCCGCCCCCCTTAACTAGCCCTATCTAGCGGCAGACCGACAAAGCTCTATTCCTTTTGCATGTCAATCATTTAACATGGGGAAATCCGAGCCACGACAAGCAGCTAATTTGTATCTTACATACATCCAGACGGCAGTGGTTTGAACTTATACTATCATTGCTATTACCGGTATGTTATGTGTATGCCTATGTGTATGTTATGTGTATGCATGTATGTTATGTTATGTACATTTACATATTATTGTGTTGATATATTTTAATTTTACTACATTTTAGATTTAAATTTATGACAAATCCTATACTTTTGTACTTATGTGAAGTCTTTGGATGCTAATAAAAATGAATGAATGAATGAACGAATTTAAAAACGAAATTTACTACAAAATAAAACCACTTTCACGGACCTCTAGTTATCGACTATAGCAACATGGCCAAAGATATCACTGATGTAAAAGTAATTCCCAGCGTGTCTCTAGATGGAGACCACAGACCAGTGGTGTAGTGCTAAATCTAGCAGTACGTATACGCTTCTCACTTGGCGGGTAGCTGGGGTCTGGGGCAAAGCTCCAGCCGCCGGAGGCCCTTTCGCCGAAGGCGAAAAAAAAATTCACATTCTATAGTTATTTCGTCATATTTTAACTGAAAAATGGCAACTCAAGGGAAAACCGTTTTGTTTATGATGGATATACACTTAGTTCATTTTAGGCGTAAACTTCAATTTGATTGCCCACAACTAAACCATCATGTGTATAAAAGTATGTTACGCACAATATTAGAGACAGTTTTGAAATAAATTATAGCTCAAAAACTGAAACTACTTCCTGCGCTCGGACTATGTAAACAAGGTTTTACAGCAAGATGATCTCATAATTTTTGTTTTGCAAAACAAGTTTTATTATTTTTGGATGAGCGAAGCGAAGACTTCAATTTCATTGACCCCCAAAAAATTTAACTCGGGTGTTTTTTTGTTTGTTGTTTTTTTTTGTCTGTTTGTTCGCTCTCTACTGGAAAAACGGCATATGCGATCTTGATGAAAATTTGAGAGGACCTTCGAAATCTCTGAACTTAGAGGTGTATTGTTTTTGGGTACAATCGAAGAAATATTTCTCATGAATATCGTACTTTTACGATTTTTTTCGATTTTTAGTGCGATATTTTCGTGACATTTGGGCCGATTCTGACCAAACGGGTGGGGCTACAACGTTCATATTTTACATGTACATTACGGTAATGGTTATGTATTGCTTTTTGAAAGAAAAAGTTGAAAAAGTTAACCAGAATCCATAGAATAAAGGTTTTAATATGAGTTTTTTTGGTTTATAATAACAGATAACAAGTAACAATAGAAACTTGACAACAGTCACCTACAATGCATTCAAAAGGCACTTGCAAAGGAAAAGTGGCCCTACGCAAACTAAAAACTTACAAAAAAGCTCATCCATCAACGCGGCGGGACTAAAGCGTTTTCCTTGTACGAAACTAATCCTAATAGTAATAGGCCTAAACGCACACTTGCACTCCATGAAAACCACTAAAAACAAACATTCTGCAGAAAACGCATCCCTTCCCAGTTCCCTGAAAGTAGGCGGAGGAATAAATAAAGCCAATTCGGTGCCTTGAGCCCAAATATGATTGTGTTTCTGGAAAAAGGATTTGTCAATTTTCAGTCATTCCTTGACATGTGTTACTTTCGGCGTCAGACGGTCAGACTAATCGAAGAAAGGTGGTGAGGGAAAGAATGATACGATAATAAATAGTTCACCTACGCGAATAATAATTTGATTTCTAAAAAAACCTGGTTACGATCGTATCATTGCGTATCACTCGTATCACAAGCAAAAGCAGTGTGTATACGAACATTTTCTAGAGCGAGCAGTGCGTATACGGCGTATACGCGCGTATACGCACCACTACACCACTGCCCACAGACTGCTTGTAAGTTGTAAGCCTTATAAGGGTGAACAACAATACCAAAATCATGGGATATTCCAAAAATCAAGACATGGAAACTACAGGAGACTGACATGCTGTCCCTTTTGGAGACAGATAGAGTGAAAATATCCAACACATATTTGTTATCAGTAGATGAGGAGGGGAAACTATTTTAAGTCAGTATTTGTTAGTAGTGCTGACAAAATATGTGGAAGGGCAAGTGGTATAAGAAAGGAAAAAGGGAAACTGTGTGGTCGAATGGAAGAATGAAGACAGCTTTTTAAACGCAAAATGTAGCCCAAAAGAAAAGGATAAAAACAGGACTAAGAAAATGAAAAAAAGTACAAAAAGCAATATGAAGGCAAGAAAATAGTATTGGCAGGAAAGAAAAATACGATAGAGATATTTGCAGACAAATTAGAGAAGGACTTTGATGGGAAATAAGAAATTACTATATGGACTAAAGAGAAGCAAAAGGGAAAAAGAAGAAAATTTCAAGATACCTGTCCGATAACAATGAATCACTTGTCACCGACCCAAAGAAGTGAAAAACATGTTGAAGAAATATTTCAAAAACCTTTCTTAATATGCCTAGGTTACTTGATACAACTAAATTCAGGGAAAGGGGCCCAACAATAGAAATCTTTCAGAAAACCATGAGGAAGAAATATCCGTTAGAAGAAATAATGGGGGAAAGCCTATCAAGACAGGAAGTAGCTGAAGCAGTAAAAGCCATGAAAAATGGTAAAGCTGTGGGAGATGATGAAATAGTTGTAGAAATGATCAAGGCTGCAGGGGATGCAGGCATAGATTGGATGTGGAGAGTGACCAAAGCAGCATGGAAAGAAAGAAGGTACTAGATGACTGGGGGAAAGGCAGCAGAATGACATTTTTAAGAAGTTTTTGTAGCCGTGACAAAAATATACAAGGTACGTAGCAAAACTAAAAACAAACTCGAGTGGGAAGTCGACAAAATAAAATAGGAAGAGAAAGACTTTGATAGTATGGACACGTACAAGAATAAAGCAGATAGAATTCCAAGAAGAGAATTCAAATTGCACATTGGGGGGGGGGGGGGGGGGGGGGGGGGAGAAGAAGTTTGATGATCAAGATATAGATGGAAGGGCCAAATAAAATGGAACATTTAAGAAAGAGGGAAATCATAATAAAAGAGAGAATTAATGTTTTAAAGAAGAAAGACTCTGGGAGAATAGAAAGAAATGGAGAGAACTGGTAGAAATGCCTTTCATAAAAGACATCGAAGAAGATGAAGTGTTGTGCCTGGCTAGCAAGGCAATAAAAGTCCATATCCCGAGAAACTGGGGATACGTCACCCCCGACCTGACTTATGTTGGAACGGGTGACTCGTTACCCCTGACCCGATGCATGTTGGAATAGGGGTCTGATATTATATTATGTATTATCCTCGGGAGATTCCGTGGCCAGAAATCAATGTATTTAGAAAATGTACATTTGTATATTCAATTAAGTAAGTAATGAAGAAAGAATGCCAATCGGCTGTAGTATATTGGTGTTCGATAGGATTGAACAGCTTCCCTTCGAAAAATGATGGTGGCTGTTGAGTTTATTGAAGAATAGTAGGTAACATAAATACAAAACACAGAAAAATACGAGACGTTTCGACATGAGGTCTTGTTCACTCAAGATAGAAAGAAAAATACGAGACGTTTCGACACGATACTGATTCAGTAGCAATTTTCCTTTTTCCATTTTCCTTTCTCTCTTGAGTGAACAAGAAAGGAAAATGAAAAAAAAGGAAAATTGCTACTGAATAAGTAGCAATTTTCCTTTCTCTCTTGAGTGAACAAGACCTCGTGTCGAAACGTCTAGTATTTTTCTGTGTTTTGTATTTATGTTACCTACTATTCTTCAATAAACTCAACAGCCATCATCATTTTTCGAAGGGAAGCTGTTGGATCCAATCTAACACCAGTATATTCAATTAAAAACATTTCTTAATAATAATAATCATATCAAAATAATAATAATAATAATAATAATAATAATAATAATAATAATAATAAAACTCCGGTTTTGACCGAGTTTGTATGAAATACATCCAATAAAATAATAATAATAATAATAATAATAATAATAATAATAATAATAATAATAATAAAAATAATAACAATAATCAAATCAAAGTAATCAAACACCCGGTTCCAACATAAGTCAGGTCGGGGCATAGATATCTTAACACCTATAGTAGGCTAAATTAGCAGTCATGGGTCCACTTCCGTGACAATTAGAAGCCATCTTGAAATTCTGTTTGCATGTTAATTAAATGGGAGCAATTTGTAGCCCAAATATTTTTAAAGATGGCCGTCAGTTTGACAGCTGAGCGTACTAGCCTTTAACATCAAATGATTACTAAATTCCCTTACGCAATAACTTTTTACTGTTTCTGTTTATTCAATCCCATGCTGCACAAGTTAAAACAATATCAAACAATCCAGTAAAATACTTTATTGCATTAAAAAAGCATAAATTAAAACGCCAAATCACCATCTTGAATTGGATTTTCGACGCTTCAATTTGCTATGCTCGCGCCTGTGCGGAGGTATTGGAGACTGCTAATCTAGCCTACTATAGGTGTTAAGATATCTATGGGTCGGGGAGTGACGTAACACTAGTTTCTCAGGCTGTGGACTTTCAGTGCTTGCTAGCCAGGCTCAACACCTCCTTATCTTCTTCAATGTTTTCTATGACACGCATTTTCTACCAGTTTTCTCCATTTCTTTCTATCCTCCCAGAATCTTTCTTCATTAATTGAATAATTGAGACTATACGGACTCTCCCTGAGTGGGCTTAGGTCTTTTGGCAATGGTCATTTGAAGATAGATTTGTATCTTGAAGTCGATGCAGTTGGTCAGTGGAAGGAGAGCTGTGTATTTTTCATGAGCTGGTTCGAGGCTACTACTGAAGCAACTGGCTTAAATGTGTAAACCATAGATAAACTAATTAAATACTAATAATACAGAACGGGTTTGATTTAAATCAGAAACTAGAGAAAATTTCGTTTTATTTCATAAAAAGAATCATGTGATTCAGTTAAGTTTTAACAATTTTAATATAAAATCTATGTCAATCTATTTTATTAAATTATAGAAAATGACAAGTTCATATTTCGTCATTTTCGTATAATGCGTCCCCCGGACATTCGTTTGGACCTGTTTCAGTTTAATGACACTGTGTGCTGTTCTCTGATTGGTTATCATAACGCTGCGATCGTAATTTGTATTGTTGAGAGCGTTAGTTGTTTGAGAAGTTGAGTTGGAAGATGTCGTGTTCGCGGCCGAGTTAGGCGATGTATAAAACTTAGGAAAAGTTAACTAGGGAAAACGTTTTGAAGATAGAAAATGCGTGTTAAAAATCCGCGAAAGTGCTTATCGAGAACGAGTGGCGATCTGCCTAGAAGAAATACAAGTAAACGTCTGTGAAATCAACGAGAACTGTAACCAACCAAGGTACATTTTACGAGTCTAGCCGAGACCAGGGATACGTGAGTGACCGAACTTTTGCATGTCTTAGGAACATATTCATAAACCGACGGACTTGATAAAATACAACAACGATAGCCAGAAAAGTTTAGAATCATTAATAGCCTAAGGGCCGTGAGTTAGTTGCGTTCAAGAAGATTCAAGAACGATTGTATCCGCGTAGCCTGGAGAAGACGCCACGGGAAACGCAATCAAAGTTTGATGGTTAGATTACTACGAACTATAGACTGAAGAATCACGAAAAGGAAATTAGTAGGGATAAAATCGTTTATAAATCCAAGTATAAGAACATATAAGGAACGGTTATTGACAATTCAATATCTTGTCAAAGTTTTAGTATTTGGGCAAATTGGTTTCGAAATCAATAAATGTAGATTATTTGAAATCCAAAATGGCGAATTTTAGTTGCAAAGAGTTTGAAGTTGACATCAACAATAAAAAATATGAACATACGCGAGTGACTGACCACCGACGTTCGAACGATTTGAATGTTGATAAAGACGCGTGAAGTCAGAACTGTGTCGATAAAAGTTTGTCGTGTTTTCATCATTAACTGTCTGACAGTTTACCGTGTGAGGAACTGGAGAACTTGTTTATTGAACCGGGATGCTGGTATCGGGCAAGTGTGTAACATTAGAACGTACGGTCGGAAGTTGGTTTATCCAAACGATAATTAAACGTAATTTTATCACCGCTCGAACAATATCAAGTGACAGTTGAACTTCGAAAGGAATCACAGCCGGGATACGAACTCAAGACAGGATCGTCGGTACAAGACTACGACAGTCAATACATACGCAGCAAGTTACTGAACTACACGTCGAACTTCGTTGACTACATAGGGTTTCGATGGGAGTCGTGATCATTTGGATGAGTATTAGAATAAGTTTATTACTAATTATATTGTCATAACCTTTCGGAAAACTTTACTGTTGTCCATCAGACCAAGAGATATCTTAACTAGATATCCAATTTGCTTTTAGCCATCAGTACTGATAGGTAGGGTTTTGAAATGTATTCCTTGTCAATGAAGGAAATTCATTTGTGTTATACAATATAACCCGTTCTGGTTTGACTTATTAACCGTTGATTGTCTGTTGTAATGTCATCCTAGATCTAGTTTAAATTCTAAGTTGTATTTCAGAGATATTTGTCTTCGATGTCTTACGATTTCTCATTTTTGTGGGTCTTGGTGAGTTATAGGAGGTTGATGTGAACTAGTTAGGGACCTTTAGACTTGAGTACCAGGTTCACGCCTAGGTAGGGTTTAAAATTCAAGTTTGAGGGATTTAGCCTTGATCAGTTGTTATTTATTCTCAATTAATATTTAACTTCTAAGTGAGGTCAGAAATCGTGGTTTCACTTTAATTAGGCGACCCATCGCCGAGTAGTTCTTGATCATTAAATCATATTTTCTGGAGTACAGCTATTTAGTGAGGTATCCAACGAGAGCCTATCGATTACCTGAGGGGTCGTAGGTTCGTTGTGTTACACAATGAAATAGTAAGCATATGCAATTCTACTTGTAAACAATGTATTGTGGACATTGCACAGTCATAGAACTGTTTTGTTTTTTTTTCAGTGGAGGGACTTTAATACAAGGGGCTTCAAAGTTCAAACCAACCCTGTCCACATCAACATAATTGATGAGCAAATAAGAAATAACACCTAGTAAGAATATATTTGTTATTAATTATTGTTAGTTGTTATATCAACATAAAGCTGGCATGAAAAGACACTAACTTTGCTGGGTGTTAGTCCTATGTGGTAAACCAGTTTTGGATCATGCTCCAACTCTATCAGTAGGTGCTGCTGCTGCTGAAGAGTGAGAGCTGCCTTGAAAGCTCGGGCCATGAGCCGCTTTGCTTCCAATCCTTCACTGTTGGACACGCACATTGTCACATCGTAAGCCGGTTTGTGCTCACATGACTCAAACATATTCATCCATACCAACTGTAACACAAAAAGCATGAATAATTACACTTGTTACACTTGCAGGTCTATTCAATTAAAAGAAGAGATCTTACCTCATCGTCACAACTGTGCAGTGGTGGAGCTAGCCGAAGAAATTCGGGCTTGTAATATTGTTCCACTAGGGGAGTTGGGCCAGTCAGTAATGCCTCAGCTGTCTTATTGCCATGGCCTTTTTCAAGAATTGAACTGAAACAAAAAATGTGTTTGTGTTTCAAGAGATAAATTAAATTAAATTATGGATAACAATATAGCTCAAAAGTCAAAAGCTACAGGCCAATAGCGTTAACATCGATGATGACTAAAACAATGGAGCATATGGTCAAGTAC
Source organism: Sweltsa coloradensis (assembly GCA_024449915.1). NCBI lineage: Eukaryota > Metazoa > Arthropoda > Insecta > Plecoptera > Chloroperlidae > Sweltsa > Sweltsa coloradensis. The sequence continues at coordinate 172,986 of JAMZAV010000191.1, forward strand.
AGGCTAAAAACATTTTTAGAATCAAATGAAGTGTTGGCAAATATGCAGGCAGGTTTTAGGCAGAACAGAGGGACACTAGACCAGGTAACATACAGCAGGATATTTTACTATAACTTTATTCACCTTGACTCATACATTGCATAAGTATAACTCTTTTTAGAGAAAGTGAATAGCCTAGCCTATGGAGAGTAATACATAATTGTTAACAATTTTATAAAAAATATACATTAAAATATACATTTCATAATTTCATAATATCTTTCCTTCTATTTCTATACATAATACTTATTTTTTTTATTGAATTGTTTATTTATATTAAATTATATTCATGAAAATACATAGTAGTTTCAGGAGTGTGAAGGAAAGTTGAGTGTAAAGCTATGGGTGGGGTATTTATATTTTCGGGCACAAGATTAAGTTAAACGTCAGCTGGATGAAGGTATTCATTGATGGTGTAGAAGCAACGCTTTATAAGAAATGATTTCAATGTATATTTAAAAGAGTCTAGGGATTGTATATTTTTAATTTCTGGGGGTATATGATTGAAGATTGTTAGCCATTGGTAATGAGGTCCTTTGGAGAAACGCGTTGTATTATGAGTTGGGACATGAATTTTTGATTGCGATCGTGTATCATGGTCATGAATCGTTGAGTTTAATTTGAAGAGGTGAGGGTTTGATTTGACAAAGACTGCTGCCAGGTGTATCAAAGTACTTGCTAAGGTCAAGATTTGTTGGGTAGGGAAGATATTTCTGCACGAGGTACGCCAAGAGGCTCCTACTATAATTCGAATGGCCCGTTTTTGTAATCTAAAAACTCTTATAGCTTGTGGCGAGTTTCCCCAGAAAATAAGTCCGTATGATATGTGTGAGTGGATGTGAGCATGGTATATGAGAATAAGGACGTTGTGGCTGACTAGGGCTTTAATTCTTCTGAGGAGGAAACATCCACTCTTTATCTTTGAGCAAACAGCGTCTATGTGGTCTGTCCAATCAAGAGTGTCAGTCATATGTAGACCCAGGAACTTGATGGCGTCAGAGCAGGCAATGCTCTTAGATGAGATGCGAATGAGGAGGCTTTCGGTGGGTGGAACTTGTGAGTGGAAGTTTAAATACACCGTTTTTGACGGTTGAAGAGAAAGGAGGTTTTTGTTACAGTATTGTGACATTATGGAAGTTTTTTCGTTTTTGTGCTGTTTTGTGAGAGTGGTGCTAAAGATTTTCCTTTTTGTGCTGTGAGTATATGGCTGAAATCATCGACGTATTGTGTTAGTATACCAGTGGTGAAACATTCTGGCATATCGTTGACATAAAGGAGGAAGAAGGGTGGTCCAAGAATGGTTCCTTGTGGGACACCACTTTTCAGGATCAGCGGTTGAGAATGAAAAGGGTGGTAGGTGTTATTTTTGAGTTTGCGGATTTCGACTATTTGAGACCGGTCAGATAGGTAAGAGGAGATCCAGGAGTGGGCCTGGCCTCTGATTCCCATTGATTCTAATTTGTATAGTAGGATAGAGTGATCGATGGTGTCAAATGCTTTACTAAGATCGTAAAAAATGCCTATGGGAACGTCCCCTTTATCAAGTGCATCGTGGATAGTTGTAAGAAGTGAAAAAATAGCTGTGGTAGTTGATTTGCCTTTTTGGAAACCATGTTGGGTTAGTGATATTATATTGTGCTTGGATATAAAAGAGGTTAAGCGGGCATAAAAGGCTTTTTCAAAGATTTTTGAGAAGGAAGAGAGAAGAGATATTGGGCGAAAGTTGTTTGGGTCGTTTAGAGAACCCTTTTTCTTATAAAGTGGAATAACTTTAGCTTCTTAAGAAGGGTTTAATAAGAAGTTATCTATACTGGTAGTTTATGTTTAGTTTATTATTTTATATTTTTAAATGCCACTTGGTTAGTGCAGTCAGTGGCAATCTTACTTTTCTTCAGAGTTATCAAGACATTGTGTCAAAACGTCTTGTGATTTTCATTTTATTTAGCTAATATACTTTTTGAATTCTATTTGCCCTTCCCGCTTTATCCGCTGGAGTGCAGACTGTATCTCTTCCATTAGAAAGCAGTTTGTCGAACCATCAACATCTGTATCACATCTTGTCTTGTGCATTATTAAAACGCAACGAGTATTCATTGAACGTCTTGTTATTCCTTTTGTGTAATAACTCTGCGTCCACTCGACCTCCTCCACAGGTTATGGGCCCAGAACAACGGAATAAACGTTGCTCGAGTAAATCTCGTGATCAGATTTAGGCCTAGGCCTAGCCTACGCGTCGCGAAGATTCTTGTTCGATGGAACATAAGATGGCGTCATCTAACTCGTCAAGAATCGAATTGTTAGACAAAGACAATTACGACACGTGGAAGATTCAAATGAAAGCTTTACTGGTAAAAAACCATGCTAGTGAGTGGGGAAGAAAGAAGAATTGCAAATCCGGGAGCTGCCCCCCCCCCCCCACCAGACACCGTGCTGGTCTATGGGGTACATGGTATGCTACATATTAGTTCTCCTGGTTTATGACTTTCAAAATATGGTCACCTTAAGCAGTGTTGTAAAGTAACTGAGTAAAAGTAATTATACTCAGTTTTCAGTTACTTTTTAACAGTTACTTTTGCCAACCATGCTTGTTTACAGTTCAGTAATATAAAATTAAAATTATATCACAACGTCTGAAACTGAAACAATATTTTTAATTTTTAATGTTTTTTTATTAATTTTTTTTTTGTACTTTTAGTGTGGAACGAGATTTTTCTGCTGACTCAACTTGCATTCCTATTTCTGAATTTGTCTTGGTCAACATGACAATACACCAAAGCAACTGCTAGTTGCAACGAAAAATTGCAATAGATAAACAATTCCTTTGAATTCTACTAGGCCGCTTCGCAAACGCTTTTTCCAGTCGCGTTGATTGATGAGCTTTTTATTAAATATTTCTGTCCAATGTTTAAGTTTTTAAGTTGGGATCTCATTACTTTTTCTATGGTTACTTGATATAACTTGTTAATTATATACTTGTAAAGGCTTATATTAAAACCTTTATTACTATGAATTTTGACCAGCATTTTTAATTTGTTCTTTCAAGAGGCACTAGGCCTACATCACCATAATCTTAATGTCAATGTTAAATATGAACGTTGTAGCCCTACCAGTTTGGTCAGAATCGGCCCAAATGTCACGAAATTATCGTATTATGGACCGGGAAAAAAATCTTAAAAGTACGATTTCTATGAGAAATATTTCTTAAAATGGCTCTAAAATCATACCATATATAATTTTAGTAATTTTAAACGTTCCCATAAAGTTTCATTAAGATCGAAGTAGCCGTTTGCTACATATCACGAAAATATCTCATTAGAAATCGAAAAAAGTCGAAAAAGTACGATAATCATAAGAAATATTTGATGTACCCAAAACCGTGGCATGTCTAATTCAGAGATTGTGAAAGTCCGATCAAATTTTCATCAAGATCGCATATGCCGTTTGCCAGTTCGAGCGCGAACAAACAGACAAAAATACAAAATAAAATAAATAAATAAAAAAACATTTACGCCACATTTTTTGAGGGGTCAGTAGCTCATCCAATTAGACTAGGAAGCTTCGCAAACGCTGTTTTTAGTCGCGTTGATGGATTATTTGGTTTCACCCTCTATGCTACTTCGTTAAAACTAATTAAAACTATTTTTTCTAATTTTGCAATATTTTCATGAGCAAGGGTTGGTGGTTGCATCATCTGTATTATTAATATTATGATTATTTTATTATTATTACAATTATTATTCACAACTTACAAATATGAATTGTTTTGTTCCATAATGAGTAGGGGTCCAGGAAATATATTTTTTTAATTGAAAAATTATGGTCATTTAAATTCAAATTATGGTTTATTTTGCATTTTCGTTATTTTTTTAAAACATCACTAAATGTGCCTTTTCTGTGCGATTAAATTTGGTAAATCTAATAATCAATTCAGGCATAATTAGTAAAGTCAGATAAAGACACTACAAAACACTGACAAAATGGTTGTTTTAGTGGAAAACGGTCATTCAATGAATTTTTTGCGTGATTTTTCTGCAATTAATACTAATAAAACGGTTAACTTTGCTGATTGGGCGGTAAAAAAATGATAAAAAGCTTTATTTCATGATTTCATACAAAAATGGAAAATTTGTCCTTTTGGTGCGGTTTCAATTTGCATTTTTTAATATCATGAGCCATGAAACCGTATGAAAAACATGTTTCAGGTATTTTTAAGAAATGTAATTTTCTGCTGATTGCGAAATCCCTGGATCCCTAATAATGAGTAGTAGTAGTAATGAAGGATGTTAGTCTATAAGCCTGAGTTATAAAATATATAATTAATTGTACTAAAAACAGTTTGTGTAATTATTTTTAGAAAAAAAATCTGTTCGTCATGCTTTTAGTAATGAATTTTTAAGAAAGTAACTGTAACACTCAATTACTTTGCCAATAAAGTAACTGTAACTGTAACTGAATTACTTTTGCAAGCAAGTAACTGTAACTGTAACTGAATTACTTTACAAAAGTAACTTTTACAACACTGACCTTAAGATTACCTGAAGTGGAGTAGGTAGGCTGCGATAGATTAACACATTAACACAGCAAAATAGCAATCAAGTAAATCAAAGTTTAAAATAGCAATATTACAAAACCATGTTGATTGTTGAAGCTAGGTTGGTTGGATATTCATAGTTCGAGTTTGGTGAGTTGATACTAGGTGCTGTACTAGACACAATTAACGTACCTTGGTGCTGGGTCTGACAGTATCACCGAGATTGCAGCTCTGCTGGTAGGAGGCAATTCAGATTCTTTTTCAATAACTGCTAACTGAAGAGCAGTTAAATCAGACGGACGAAACGTTCCAATATCGCTTTCTATTACCGATTTAGGAGTTTTCTTCATAAGCTGAAAAATCCAATAGCTTATTAGACGAGGAAAGCAGCGACTGAGTCTTACAATTCAAGTCAAACAGCACTTATTCTGTGATTCTGTGTGTGTGTGTGTCAGTACGCCAAAAATCAGCCAAATCACTGAACCGATTACACTGAAATTTTAAATGTATCCGGTACGAGTTAACTTAGAATTGTCGACAAAATCAGCAAGATCCGTTGCGATTTAAACCCACAAGAAATAATAAATTAAAAATAGGCAGAAAATTTGTAGGATTTCATTTAACAACAGTGCTCTTGTTCTTGAAGAAATAATTTTATCAAAGCTATTTTGAATGTAAGGTGGTGAGTGCATGCAGTGAACAAGGTGTACCGAAATTTGTACTCTTTAAGGTTATTCAAAATTCCGCTGGAAGATTGAGTAAACCTTGCAATCTTAACACATATTTTGTATTGGCTATGTTTTCCATAGTATTGTGTGCATTTCATATAATGTTCTATAATTTTTTAAATACAATCCAGAAATTAAAAAACTTTCGCGACCAGGCGTTTGATCACAGGTCTTCCACATTTCGCGTATAAGGGCGCCATAGCCAACTAGACTAGGAAAATGCCAAAGTCGATTGTTAGACGAATTAGCGAGTCATGTGTTGTAAACAGGAACATTTGCATTTAAGTTCATTGATATATACTAAATGACAGGGTTTTGAGTTTAGTTGGTAAAAGGGCCCGTCAAGTTACCATGTAAGGCCATAATGCGCCACTCTAGCCTATGATAGGCTAGAGAGGCCTTAGGTAGTGGGAGGAAAAGTGAATGTTACCGGGTACTCAACACATGGCTCACTCACTTGTCTAACGACTTTGGCATTTTCCTAGTTGGTAGTTATGTAGGTTCTAGCTCAAAATTCCAAACAATTCCATTTCTAACTCCAAAATAATATTTGAGGCCCTTCACTCGTTTTCGAGTTTACATGCCGACTAACTGGTTTTCTGGGCGATACAGATAATCCGACCTCCACTCCTGGACCCTGAATTGTAATAACCTTAACCTCTTGTCTGATATGTTTAATGAATAGAGTTTAAACATTAAATTGTCTCATTTAAAATAATAAATATATTTAATAGGTCTATTACTATTAGTTACAATTATTGAACTCACATTTTTATTTACTAGATATGAATTAATAATGCGTGTTTAGTTGTGGCGTTGTCAGACGAGCAGCATCTCATGTAAATTCCTGTCTGGGCCCGGGGTAGAATTTGCCCAAGAGCATTGCTCTGCACTCTGCAATGCTCATCGTAAAGGTCGAGAAAAGAGAAAAATCCACTCGCAAACATCAGCTGGTATGAAGCGGAGTATGTTTGTTCGCGCCAATTATATTTTGGTATTTTCGTCGCTTTGATTAGTGCTTATTTTCATTGTATTTGTATTTTCATCTTTTCATTTGGTTTTTACTCGAGTGCTTTTGCCCGGTTTTGTCACGTGATCTGGTTTGGCCAATCACGTTCGTTTTCCGTTTATCTTCCGTTTGTACTCGCATATCATTCTTCTCTAGGTTAGTACACGACTTGATGTCGTCTCTGAAAGGTCGCTGCGCCTGTTATCACTCTCGCCCGTATATGGGCATAACCAGTTCAGTTCTCTCGTACTCCCTGCACTACTTTCTGAGTGCTGTCTTTGCCACTGCTGCAATATAAGTTCTCTGAACTGTTTCTTCCGTTTCTTATCACTTCTCTCCTCTTCAACTGGCCAGTTCTGTAACCCTTTCCTGTTTCCCTCGACGTCTGTGCTTTGACGTCGCGACGCCCCTAATCAAGTTCAACACCATCCGAACCAAGGACGTCGGGGAAAAATCTTACCGTCGCAGGAAGTATTCATGCTCACATGTAAGTTCTCTTTTGCATTTATTTCCTATATTCTTCCTTGTTCTCTTCTCTATTAAAAACTAATTACAGTCCACTTAAAATCTCGGTTAGGCATCCTTCGTGCCTAACCAATTTTTTGGTCCTCCGGGCCGGATGAAAAACTTTGCTTCTTTCATTTCGGATTTTCTTCATTTGTCCTTCTTCATTGGTCTTGTACTTATTCGCTATAGTTGCTGTGTATTTTTTGTATATCTCGTGCTTTTGTTTCACGTTCTCTGGCGTCACGAATATCTCTCTGCTGGATATCATTGGTTCGTGACTCAGGCATTCGACGTCTATTGTCTTGTACATATTGGTTTCTCGATTTCTTTCTTGTATGTGTTCTTCTCTGGCTCTAAGCACATATTAATATTAGTGATTTTTCTTGTGTTTAAGCTCTCGTCTCGCGTGATTTTATACACGCATCGTTCCACGCTCATACCCTGTAGCAATGACGTGTCCCAATATACTTAACTGCTCTTTGCTCTCCTTGTGTTCAATGTCATTGGGGGCGTTGGTAATACTTCGTGTCCTCGGTGCCTCGTGTGTTTATTTTTAATAAACCGTGCTCCTGTTTTGAATTGTTCTCTTCTGTGTTTTTTGTCATTTGTTCTCCGTTTGGTAGCTTTTACCTATCTTCACCAATGGAATAGTTTACAAGCACACAGAAATTTTCTTTGGTAGCTCGTCGTGATTGGGTTTTTGCAAGCGTTCAGGACCACGACGCGTTCTCTAAAATCAAACCCGAAGATGTCCATTTGTTAGTGCCTCGGTTCGACAATCTTCTGCGTTGGGAGTCCTGATTTTTCAAGACATCCAAATGTCAATTTCCGATATCAACAACGCAGCTTAAAGATACGGCGAGACCCACCGAAATCGACAAGGTTCCAAGACAGTTTTGAGACTGTTTTTTTTTTTCTCCTATGCAGCAAAGCAGGTTTCCTCGCTGCTGTAAGTTGACTCAGCCCGTCAGTGGTGACTCAATCTGGGGCTTGCCCCCGTCTCTGTGAAATCTCACATCTCTCTGCCGGTCAGTGACCTCCTAAAGTTCGCGGGTGGACATTTGCAAATGCCCGAGTTCTACTTCCCTGTTCAGTCTCTGATCGACGAAAACACATCGTTAATAATGTGCAGAAGCTGCATTACCTCAAATCTCGTTTTCCTGAACAAGCTCTAGCTAATTATCTCTGAGTTTCAAATCTGTGAAGAAAGCTGATCCTCTGGCATTAAATTGCGCTTTATTCTCACGTTATCAGAACAGAGACTTCTAGGCAGCGTCTATGTTCATAAGAACTAGAAATTTGTTCCTCTCAAGACTTCTTCCTATGAAGGACTTCAAAGCTTCCTCAAAGTCCATCGTAATTTCGGTGGCAGCTTTGAAAGCACTAGATTATTCCAGATTAGGCGATTTTCTGCTGCTATTTTATCGTTAGCCTAATCTAGATCCCTCTTCTCGGAAAGCTTTCGAAACTAAGCATTGGGCTAACTCAGCGCCTGATGATAAATCGTTATCGATTTTTTTGAACAACATCTCGCACTATGGAGCTTTGTGCTGTCGGCAAAAATTCGAGTCCTGTGTCACCGAAGAGTTTCTCCTCCCTCTAAGAAAGTTAATTCTTTCTAGTATCGTCCGCACCTGTTTTTCGAACTCTAGTACGAGGACACATTTCATGACTCATCTCGCGCTAAGGGGGTGTGGTCTCCTCTCCTTTTGCGTGCCCTCTCTGCAAGTCCAACACACACTTTGTATCAGTGCGGATGTTTTTCGAGGTACAAGCTGTTCCATTGAGCGTTATGACACTCTGCGACGATTGAAACGTTGTGTTTAATTGCATGGGGGCGCAACATGCTTTCTCAATGTGCGTCTAAAAGTTCTGTTGTTTCTGTGTGCCGTGTAGCAAGCAAACACCATTCATTGCTTCACACGGACTCCCACCCCTTCCTCTGTTGGAGGAGTGATCACAGGGCCTCAGGCCCAAGTCAGCAGTCCGCCTCAAGCTCTCTCAGGGTCAAGTCCCGAGCTTGAATCCCACGCATCAAACTGTCCTGTTGGGCGACGATTTCGCGCCTCATCATTGATGCTAATGGGATTTTGCAACCTTGTTCCGTGCGGTAAGAGACTCTGGGGCACATATCTCGGCCATCACTAACTCGCTAGTGCAAAGGGTTAGGTTTGAAGATCAACCTGCCACTTCAACAACTCGTCAGGTGTTGGATGCACCTCCACTTCGTGTCCTCGGGCCTGTACGTGTAGAGTCGCACCCCGTCGCTCTACTCAACGATATCGATGTCAATGCCACGTTCTCCTCCTCTATGCCTGCAAGCTGCCTCCGTCTTCGGTGGTCCATTGACGTCTTAGAACGTTATCGTGATCTTGATCTTGCGGACGACGTTTCAATGTGCCTGGCGCTTTGATTTCCTCATCGGCGCAGATCTCTACTCGACAGTCTATGGTAAGAATGTTGACTCATCCGGGGTAGTAGCCCAGCCGCACTCAATACGTCTTCGGTGGGTGTTGCTTAGGACCTTTCCACACTATTTTCCCCAAAAAACCCCCCCGTCCCCCTCTTGAGCACCTCATGTTCTTTTTTCACGGTCCGCCAACTAAAAAAAAACCCTCCTATGGGAGCACGCTCTGGGCTTTTCTGGGAATCGAAGAATGCATCGACCCAATTCTCTGGACCCTCTCGATTAATCTCGCTGAAGAGCATTTTCTCACCTCCCATTCCCTTGATTCTCACGGACGCTATTCTGTGGCTCTCCCATTCAAACCTGACTGCAAATGCCAGGATTCACCGTGACTTCTCCGCGCTTAAGAACTTTCTCAGTTTAGAGGTCGACTGGAAACAAACGACCCTCCTCTTCATGACGAGTATAATAAGTTCATGATGAGTACGATCAAGCGCTGCACATGCAGCCCGCTCTTAAAGCCTCTGAGTACTACATAATACCTCATCATATGTGTGACGTAAAATCACCAGCTCCACCACTAAAATTGCGATGTGGTTTTTCAACGCATCCTCCCCTGAAATAGGTGGGTATTTCTCTAATCAAGTTTTGCTGAGTGGTCCAAAACCTGCAGGGTGATCTTCCCGGTTATTCTCACCACGTTTCTACACACCCCGTTGCTCTGTGTGCAGATGTTGCGACAAATGTACCGTCAAATTCTCGTGCACTGAGGACGATCGCGCCTTTCAGCACATTTTTTGGCGTCCTCAGCCGTCCGGGCCCGTAGTCGAGTATCACTGAACACGTTACCTACTTTCCTCAGCCCTCTGCTTTTCAAGCTCAAAGAGTGTTGCAGCAACTCGTATTGAGAAGGCGTGAAGTTTCCCTTAGCTGCACGCGCTCTTACTTTCCCGCACTTACATCGACGACATTGTCGCCGGGTGCACGTGACGTCGATGAGCTCGCGAGCTTCAGGCAAGAGCTGCAGTCCCGCACTCATGCGCTGGGGTTTTGAGCTTCCGTAAGTGGTCCGTAACGTTCCCGAAGTTCTTAGCTCTCTCCCTCAGGATCACCTTGAGACTCCCGTGTTGTTCTCTAATGACGACCCAGAAGTCTGAAAATTCTCGGGCTGCTCTGGGACCCTCGTTCAGACTGCTTTTCAGCTTTCTACACTCTCCCCTTTGATGGATGCTCACTAAACGTTCTATTCTAATCGTTTATTGCTCGTATATCGATCCACTCGGGTTTCCTCACACCTTTTGTTTGTTGGATGAAAATCTTCAATGCAACAACTCTGGCTCTTGCGCGTAGACTGGGACGAATCACTCTCAGATTCACTCAGTGCAAGCTGGGTTTCGGCAATTGAAACGTGCCAAACTGGCTGACGTTTCGTATCCCGCGCCTCCTCGGAGATAGTGGTGCTACCTACCACCTGGTAGGATTCTGTGATGCTTCCGAGAAGGCGTACGCCGCTGTGCTCTACTTGCATGTAGAGACAACAACTCTCAGTCATTTTGTTTAGATTGCTTGAGAGCATCAGGAGGCAAGTCGCGGCCCGTCAAACCCTCACTGTTACCCAAACTGGAACTTAGTGGAGCCCTCTTGTTGTCCGGTGATGACAGACCCTCTGCCCGCTCTCAAACTCTTGAAAATTTGAATCTGTGCTGCTCTTCACTGAATTCTACATCGTTCTCTTACGTGGCTCGCTACTCCTCCGTATCACTCAGAAACGTTCGTCGCCAATCGTGGGGTTGAATCCTCGAGAATACGTCTCCTACGTACTGGACGCACGTAACGTTTCTGAAGAGAACCCACTGATTGTGCTTCGCTGGGGGTTGCTCCCCTTAGAACTGTTTAAGGGCACCCTTTTTGGCTTCAAGGTCCCCGTTCATGCGTTTCCTCCCCCTTCCACGTGCCCTCCGTGTCCGTGGTCACCTCGTTCGACCCCACCCCCACGACGTGCCCGATCTCAAACCGTCCCCCGACATCCTTGATCAGGTCATGACCCCGTCGTTGGACCCCTTGGGTTGTTAAGCTTCAAAGCTTTCTACTCTCTTGAAAGCGAAGCGCAGTGTTGTCGGCCAATGTGGTGCGTTTCTCAGAATTCTTCTCGCCCGTCTCGCACCAATGGGCCTCCGTTGCCCACAACCGGCCGCTCCTTCCGTCTGAGCTTGATGACGCAATGAATTTGTTTGTGCGGCTCACTCATAAGCATTACTACGCTGATGAGCTTAAAGTCTTTCAACCAGACCGCTGTGTCTTCTCGCTCTCCACTCTCAAAGCCGTTCATCGACCCCCGCGGGTTTTCTCAGTGGGCGGCAGGTTACACAACAACTCCTTGCTCCCTGAGAAGCTTGTTCAAACCCCCTCATTTGCTCCCCAAAGAGGCGCATGCTTTCCTCACTCTTGTGTGACGAGTTTTCATCGCATTTCATTGGCACTCTGGCGTCCTCGTACCGTTCAAGCCCTTCATCCAGCACACTACTGGTTATGTCTCTGCGGGTCTACTCCGACAACGATTAGTACGTTGCTTAACGTGTACAAGTTTCCGCGCCAAACCTGTTCAGCCTCTCATGGCTGATCTCCTGAATCTCGTGCTCAGCCTTCCGCGCTTTTTCTAAACGTCGGCACTGATTATGCCGGACCTTTTTCTTGAAGACGAGTACTCTCGCCGAACCGCCCCCATCACCAAGGATACCTATGCTTTCATTTGCATGGCTACTACGCTGTCCATTTGGAGTTGTCTCCGATCTATCCCGGAAAGCGTTCCTGGCTTGTTTAGGATCGCTTTCTTGCTCGTCGTGGGGCCTTCCGGCTCACGAGATATTCCGACTGGGGTCGAAAAAAATAAAAAAAAAAAAAAAATAATTACGTCGGTGCTGGCCCGTACTCTCCGCGAGATTCATGCCTTTCCTCGCTCTGTCCGAGACATCTATTTCGTGATGCGCTCAGCCCCGGCGTGCCGTTTCAAGTGCATTTTTAACCCTCCCTACGCCCCCAATTTCGTGGCCTCTGGGAAGGCCGGGGTAAATCCGCAAAGTTATTTGCCTGTCCAGCCTGATCAAGGACACCCCTCACAAACCTTTAAGAGTTTGCCACCCTCTTCGCGCGTATTGAAGCCGTGCTAAACAGTCGCACCCTCTGTGCCACTTCATTTGACCCCGCCGAGGGCCCCGACTATCTTATCCCCGCCCACCTGCTAATTGGCACCACTCTCTTAGCACCTCCAGAACACGCTTTGGCCACCGATGCGTCACCCCTCTCTCGCTGGCATCGTGTCCGTCAATTGCACCAAACGTTCTGGACTCGTTGGTCTACTGAGTATTTGCATACTCAAATGCAAAGAGGAAAGTGGATTCGCGCGTGTCCTAATCTCAAGCTTGGCGACGTGGTTTTTGTTTTGGAACCCTCCTGTACTCCTCTATCGTGGCCCATCGGCCGAGTAGTACAACTGTGCCCCAGCAAGGACGGCACAGTTAGAGTGGTTTCTGTCCGTACTACTAAGGGAGTGTTTACCCGTCCGGTAAACAAATTGGTTACCCTCCCACCCCCTTAGTTTTTTCGTGTCGGACTTGTTTTATATTTGTAGTTTATAGTTGTTCTCTCTTGTGTCTACTTAAAATGTATTCATTTTAGGTGGGCGGTTATGTTCGCGCCAATTATATTTTGGTATTTTCGTCGCTTTGATTAGTGCTTATTTTCATTGTATTTGTATTTTCATCTTTTCATTTGGTTTTTACTCGAGTGCTTTTGCCCGGTTTTGTCACGTGATCTGGTTTGGCCAATCACGTTCGTTTTCCGTTTATCTTCCGTTTGTACTCGCATATCATTCTTCTCTAGGTTAGTACACGACTTGATGTCGTCTCTGAAAGGTCGCTGCGCCTGTTATCACTCTCGCCCGTATTTGGGCATAACCAGTTCAGTTCTCTCGTACTCCCTGCACTACTTTCTGAGTGCTGTCTTTGCCACTGCTGCAATATAAGTTCTCTGAACTGTTTCTTCCGTTTCTTATCACTTATCTACTCTTCAACTGGCCAGTTCTGTAACCCTTTCCTGTTTCCCTCGACGTCTGTGCTTTGACGTCGCGACGCCCCTAATCAAGTTCAACACCATCCGAACCAAGGACGTCGGGGAAAAATCTTACCGTCGCAGGAAGTATTCACGCTCACATGTAAGTTCTCTTTTGCATTTATTTCCTATATTTCTTCCTTGTTCTCTTTACTCTATAAAAAACTAATTACAGTCCACTTAAAATCTCGGTTAGGCATCTCGGCCTAAACAATGTTAATTCCAAAAACTGGAGGTGAGCTCTGGCCAATTTTGCGAGAAACTTTCCCCTTTCTTTCGCTTTGCCCGTGACTGATTATGGTGTCCTCCCCACATCCCCTAGGCTAGAATTATGACCCAACGGTTACACACTGTACATTTAAAATTTTAAATAAACTTTTTATTAAACTTACGAGTTTAATTTAATTTGTCGTGATTAAAATTTGTATTAATTTCATAAAAACTAATGGATTTCATAAATCAAAAATATACCACCTTCATCAAAATTATTATTTCATGAAGACTAAAATTTGACTTGGGCTAATGAGAGTGTAGTTAATTTACAAAACAGTTTCCATAGGCCTATATTTTGATAGTCATAAACCAGGACAACTAAAATGTAGGGGGCCAGCAGCAGGAGCTGCAATATTTTTCAAGATATATTTGGGTCAAATGCCCAGAAAACAGCTTTCTGATATGAAAATACGTAATGGAACATTACCTTAGTGTGTACAATTTTGTCGTATCAAATCATATTTTAGCTTTTAAAAAATTGTAGTATAAAATAAAATACAAGCGCTCAGCAGAGTAGGCCTATTATAATGCAACGGGGATCCATCATTATCCATCGCCGTTTCCTACTTCTGGCAGGGTCAGCTTGGGTTTTGCAACCAAATTTTTCCACTTCTTTCTATCCTCCCACAATCATGTCTCTGCTACATCCTCCCAGCTCTCTCCTCTAGTATGTAGGTCTCTTGCTATGGTCTCCTTCCATCTCTTCCTTGGTCTCCCCATTCTTCTTCCTCCTTCAATCCTTTTCACATACATTCTCCTGGGCATCCTCTCTTCCGTCATTCGTTTCATATGCCCAAACCATCTCAGCCATGAATTTCCCATCCCGTCAACTAACTTCTCCACCCCAAGCATCTCTCTGATATTCGTATTTCTAGTTCTATCTATTCTTGTCTTGCCCACTGTGCTCCTCAGGAATCTCATCTCCGCCGCCTGTACGTATTTGGCTTTCTTCTCTATCACCCAGTCTGCCGCATACGTGAGGATCGGTATGAAGTAGGTCTTGTATAGTATCATCTTGCACTGTATGGGTATTTCCCTATTCCACACCAGGCCTTTTACACATTGGTAGAAGTTACTTGCCATTTGTATTCTGTTGGTAATTTCCTTTTTTATCTTCCCGCTTGCCATTTTTTCACTTCCTAGGTATCCAAAACTCTTCACCACTTCCAGGGTTTCTTCTCCAACCTTGATTTCTGCATGATTGTTCCTTACGTCTCCTTCTCCTGGCATAGTAACAATCTTGCTCACACTTATCTTCATGCCGGCCTCTTCAATGTGCCTCTTCCAGAGGTCTGTGTATCTCTGGAGTACCTCCTCATACTCTGACCACGCCACGAAATCATCAGCAAACAGCGTAACCTCTACCTCCTCCGTTTCCTCTATCTTTATAGGTGGGACCAGATAAGCTGTCGCACGTCAAGGTCAAGCGAGAGCACAGACGCCAACGTTGACAATTTACACACAATGGGCATTAGGTAGGGCCTACCGTATTTGGCCATGTTATCGTGATATGTTATTACATAAATCAACATTTTATAAGCCGTGAATAAAGTAGTTCGTCCCACAGAGTCAGTATTATAGCGAAATAATGATTTTAAGTAATCACGATTTCGAAAGTGTTTTTGCCTTGTTGGTAATGGTGTGTCCAAAGTTCCAGCTGTTTATAATGCCAACCTCGCCAGATGTGATGTCAATGTTTAGGAGCATCAAAATGTCTTGATTTTATTCGTAAACTTCATAAATACTTTATTTTTAGGATATATTGGGCAGGCCTTGGCTTTAAAATAGTCGTGTTTTTCTCTTAAAGCAGTTTTAGAGACCGTTATTTTATTTACTTTTTGCCGATCCTGTGGCCATAGTGCGTGGACGACAGTGCTGCAATCCCTCGGCGTGCGACAGCTTATCTGGTCCCACCTATACCTTGTTGTGTATGTCATCCATCACTATTATAAATAGCAGTGGTGAAAGCACACTTCCCTGCCTCAGCCCTTTTGTTATTCGGAACCACCCTGACATCCCAAACTGTGTTTTTACACAGGTTTCACATATTATGTACATCTAAGTTCTAACCCTGTCTATCAGTCCTTTGTCCACTCCTTTTCTTTCCAAGCTTTCCCACACTACATTCCTTGGCACACTATCATACACCTTTGCTATGTCTAGGAAGACCATATTTATTTTTCATTTTTATTCAATAAAAATATTTAAAGATACTATATAATATGCATGTTTTAACTTTTAATACACTGTCTTTACAACAAAATATTTAGTGGAGGCCATGTAGCCCTATGTAAATAATCAAAATTTAGTTCAGTTGCATGATAGGTACATTATATATATTTTTTCAACAAAATCAATGAAAATGACTGAGAAATGAATTCTTTTCCAGTAAGTGGAAGAACTAGGTACAGTAGTTCAATCTCAATTTCATTAATCGGGAAACACTCTGGTAGGTGTAATTGATTTACATAAAAACTAGTTCTATGTCTATTTGTCAGAAAAGTAGCCTTTTTAAGTAAAACATTATCCTTCCATACACACCGGAACACTTTGCCCCTCAAAAATTGCAAACCGTTACAAATAAGTAATTTTAAAGAGTCTCTTGGAACACCGGAACAAGTGTTCTAAAAATGATAATGTACCGGTCAAACGGGTACGTATGGTCACCTTCAACGGTACTCATTAATCATAATGACTAGGAAAATGCCAGTCGTTGTTAGAGGGGTGAGCGAGTCATGTATTGAGTACCTGGTAACATTCTTTTTCTCACCCTACCTAACGCTGGATCCAGCATGGGCCTTTCCCCTCTAGCCTAGGCTATAGTTGATGCGTCCTTATACCAACTATACTCTAAACCCCATCATTTCTATAAATACCTTATAAATAATACCTATAATTACTTACCTTATTAGGGGTAATGTGGGTAATTGGAAACACTTTGTGTTTTTAAACTTTGACCTTATTTGTAGGCTAGGGTAATTGAAGAGAAAAAATGTAACCTGAGCAAAATTGTGCATTGGGATGTAAACTAAATCATGACACCAACAAGAATTTCATGGAAGAATATTGTATGGTATTTTTATTGCTTTTTTTAAAACTCAAATTTGTTTCCAATTACCCAGGATATTGGGGTAAATGGAAACAGCTATGGTACCACTCATAGACCCAAGAGGAAACTAAAGTAGGGTAATTGGAAACAAAGCATTTTAAGCTGTGATTCTAACACAGAAAGAATAAATACATTATGATACAAACTGTAGATTCTGTGTTCATTTAAAGAAAACTTTCCATCGCAACGCAGAATAGGGAATATTCCACTTCCGTCAAATACTGTACAAATAGATTTTTTAGAAGAACTAATTCGTTCCGATTACAAATATGTACTTTGTTTTTTCGTGAAATAATAATCCAATAATTTATAGCCGTATTTAAAACAGCATTATTTTAAATATTCTAAGAGCGGCAAAAACGGCTATGACGTCAGAACTGTGTTGAACCAACGCCGTCTGGATACACATACATACATACATCCAGACGGCGGTGTTGTAGAGAAAACAGCGCCTAGCGTAGCCTACAGTAATGTAAACAGATGGCGGACATTTTACATTTAACGCCTAGCCAGAAAACGAGAAAAGTTGACATTGCAATCAAAAAACAAAACTGAAACAGTCCTAGGTCTAGGCCTAGGCATAGAAAATTATTTATAATACAACAGTCTAGGCCAATCGTTCCTGTAGGATATTATAGACCTTGGTATGTGAATACTAAAATTACTCACTTGACAAGCCCTTGGCTTAGCTTGCCAACCCTAACCTGCACTTCCGTCTTCCGACACACATCCCGCACAAAAACCTTACTTTGATGACTAATTAAAGCCTATTGTAGATAAAGAATAGCATGATAGTCCTAGGCTGTGCAAAAATTCAAGACAAAATGCTTGTAATTCTTTATCACAATGATCTCGCGAAATCTCCTGTCACATACGAAAAAAGAAAAAGAAAATTCGGTGAAAATGTACATTGTTTAACTGGCAGTGGAGTTGTGTTTGTTGTTGAGCGGATGGGCTAGCACCGCCGTCTGTATGTAAATATGTACAGATATACGTACATTTAGTTTCTAATTGGCCTTGACTCAACACAGTTATGACGTAGTACCGTCCAAAGATGGCGCACGCTCGTTTTTGGCACGCAAACTGGGGGTCCAATTTACTTCTTGTTTAAATTACACAAATAAAATGTTTTGTCAATAAAAAAAGTGCAATGACTATTAAGACATATATAAGAATTAAAATAAACTATAAAATACTAAGTGGAATACTGTATTCCCTATTGTACGGAAAATCTCAAAAGCATCACAAGCATGAAAATAGGTCTGTTGTATAAAAAAAGATGTATTCTGTATTTAAATAGCAATGCAGTTGGCATTTAAAATTAAATTTACAAAAACTACCTCAATAGGCCTAGATAGGTAAATTACCAACAAAAACAAAACATGCATCGATTGGACAAATGGAAACGTTACTGCGGTTTTTTGGAATACCTGTGATTTTGAAAAAAAAAAAATTAAAAATTGCACATCTTTCAATGGCATTTTGGTGTGGGTCCAAGAAGACAAAGTCCACAGTGCCACTTATCGTTATTGAACCAGCAAATATGTTATTTATTAACACCGAATTGTGGTCATCTCTTCGAGGGTATCTTTCCTTCCAAAACATGATAATCTGAAGTCTAAGTAAGAAGGCTGTGTAGTCAGACACTGTTGCCAACTTACCTCACTTTAAAACCAAACATTTAAATGTGTTTCCAATTACGTACCCCTGAAATTTGTCCATAGCTTAACATGGATCCCAAATTCATGTTTCCAATTACCCCCCCCCCCCCCAAGTATGAGATAATAGGAAAATTGGAAACATTGCTTATCAGGAGAAACTATGGTAATTATCTAAATTTCACCTGTAGGTACCATATTGTTGACTAATGTATCTTAATTAATTTCCATCCAAGAATAAATTTCTTAAAAACAAAATAAGGACCGTAACAGGGGCAATTTTGAGATGTGTTTCAAATTGAATTAGGTAAGTTTTTTGTTTAGAGGTTGGTTGCATTGTATATGAGTATGACATGCACATCATCTAACAGAAGAAGCTGTAACTACTTGCACATTTTTCATAATAGTCTGGACCATGCTATCTAACAATTGTTTTTTAAATTTGCACTTCACATACAGACGTTATAAAGGGCGTTTCCAATTACCCACATTACCCCTATATATCAATCAATTTAAATGCAAATGTTCCCGGGTACTCGAACACATGACTCACCCACTCGTCTAACAACGACTTTGGCGTTTTCCTAGTCTAGAAGGCGTCTTTATTGCCAGAATATGGGACACCCGAGAAAACAAACAAACAAACAACGGTCGGGATAGATTTTTTAATTTCTGGATGTTTTATTATTTCTGGAAAATGTTTTGAAATGCATACACTACTATGGAAAACATAGCCAGTACAAAGCATGTGTAAAGATTTGGGTTTACTCAATCTCCCAGCGGAATTTTGGGTAACCTTGAGCATGCAAGATTCGATACACCTTGGTCACTGCATGCATGCAGAATCAAAACCCTTGTCATTTAATTAAGTAACACATTTTGAATTCGAGTAGAGTCGAGTATTCATTTCAAAATTTAATTTTTTTATTTAGTAGGTCCACTAGGAACACAACGATTTTTCTGTTGTAAACATATAAAAAATACATTATTGTTATTGAATTAAGCTATTGAGGCCTTCCTGCCCTTTGTGCTGGTCAATTTCAATAAAATTATAATTATACAGTATGTTATCTATAGTTCCTGGCCCCATTACAATACTGCTGCGATGTTTTAATCCGAAAAAAAAAATCCTCCAAATTCGCACTCGCATTATAATATTCGCGGTCTAGGCATCTTCAATGCTATTTCAGCACATTTGAATATTCCGCGCCCTTGAATGGAACTAGTAGTTGGAACTAGTCGATAAAGAAGTTTCCCTAACCTTCTTTATCGACTCTTCTTTATCGACTCTAGTTCTAGCAATGGCCGATGGAGCGCGCCACGCGTTTTCTCTGATTCTGTTCGTTCCCGTCCAATAGTGTCGCTTGGGGAGTTTGACCTTCAAACTTAGCGTCAAAGCAAAGATGGAAGATTGAAGGAAGAAACTTAAAACATGTCAAACTACGCAAACTACGATTTTAAAATACGTAAAAAGTGCATTAATGGAATATTTACCGGCATTCTTTCTTCTCGATAGTTGATCTGAAATTTTAGTGATATAGACGCAACGAAACCAATAAAGGATGTTTGTTTTTGATGCCGTGTAGGCCTAGCCTAGGCCTATTCCTGGTTCCCGCATCCAAGTCTCCTTTGTTGCAGTGTTGCCAACTTGACGGAAATTCCGTTAAAACTGGTGGTTTTTACATGCCATATAACGGACAAATACAGTAAGATCTCTCTTATCCGAGTTGGATAAGACCGGGGGCACCTCGGATTTGCGAAAAACTCGGATGGCGCGGATCAATTGTTTATTTGCTCTCGTAGCATAGCCTGATGTGGTAAAATGATATGACACATGTAATGGATAAAGGAACATAAAATACACACGATACACTTCATACAGGGTATACTAAATGATTTAATAGCTTGTAATTCAAGCTCACGAACACACGTACACAATTAGGCCTACATGTCGTAATAAAAACGTATGTCTAGGCAGGCCTAGGCCTAAACTCGACAGGTAGCCTAGGCCTACAATGCAAACATAGGCCTAGGCCTAGCTCTCTTTCTCATGTGGGAAAACCTCTCACTACTATGCCCGCGCTGAAGCTCACGACGCAAGATAAGTCTGGGAAAGAAATAAGATAAGCCAGGAATAACAATTCAATGCGTCGTGATTACGAATTTCGTGAATCGGTTGAAACATGATTGCATCTAGTTCCACAACGACCATCTTTGAACAGCTGTGTGTGAGATGGCTGGATCGTATGCGCACGCGCAGGCGCGCGACGCACACTGACCTCTATATGCTCAGTGGGTGGCACTGACGCTTACCGGCGATGCGCCCGACGCACACTGACCACTGAACTCTATACGCTCAGTACACTGATGCACACTGCTCGAAAGTCGAGATATATCGCCGATCTATCTTCTTTGCACTCACTCGTAAGGCATGCCTACAAATGTATGCGAGTACATTTAAAAAAGTGCGGCGCGGCGTCTGTAATTATTTTTATGTTTTATTTACGTATTTAAAACTTTAATTTTTTTTTTTTTTTTTTTTTTTGCGGCTCGGTTAACACGGAACATCGGATAAGAGGAGATCGGATAAGAGAGATCTTACTGTATTCCATCTGACGGTTAACGGAAAATCTAGTGGAATGAAAATGAGTCTAGCGAAATACTAGTGGTTTTCGAAATAACCCAATTTTTGTGCTTTTTGATGATATTTGGTTGACATTTTGTATGGGAAGCGGTAAATTAGTTTAACTTTTAGCAAATAATCAAAATATTAATTAACCCTTGTAATGATGATGATGGTCATAATTTTTACATATTTTACTCAAGATTACGCATCTTATACTTAGTTTGGAATACTACTATCATGTTTTAAATCCTTTTAGTCCAATTTAATGAATAAAAAAGTCAAATTAACATGTAAAAATAACTTTAACGGAATGTACTGCTATCTGGCGGGAATTTAAGGTACTTTTGACGAGATAAGTAGGCTAGGAGTTGGCAACACTGCTTTGTTGTTTATCGTAATAATTTTGAAAGCACGCAGTCTCTAGGGCCAAGGCCTACCTTTTGCCGTCACAGTACACACGTAGTAGCCCTAGGTTGTTATAAGCCTAGGTCCAGGACTCTGGACGTAGGCCTAGCCCTACTGTGATGATGGTTCTTTTCAGTTTTCATAGGATTTCATGTGTTTAAAACTCGACTTGAAAACTTCAAGCCTAAAACCAAACTCGACCCGATGTCGAGTAAAAAACAAACTCGAAAAAACTCGATATTTCGAGTACTCGCACACCCCTAATATTTTTCAATTTATTAGTTCTTGTAGGTTTAAATCGCCATGGGTTTTGCTCATTTTGTTAGCAGTTCTCAGTTAACTGGTCACGGATGTATGTTTAAAATTTCAGCTCAATCTGTTTGGTAGTTCGGCCGTATGGGACCAAACAAACAGACAGACCTTTTACAGACAAATTAATCACGAGGAAGATCCGTTCAACTTGCGTTATTATGTAATTTTATGTAAGTTATGTATATGTAATTACAACAGTGTAGGGGTGTGCGAGTACTCGAAATGTTGAGTTTTTTCGAGTTTCTTTCTATACTTGACGTCAAGTTTGGTTTTAGGCTCGAAGTTTTCGAGTCGAGTTTTACACAATATGAAAACCTATGAAAATTGAAAAGCACTATCATCACAGTAGGGCTAGGTCTACGTGTAGACTGTAGAGACCTAGGCTACCTAGGCTAGACCTACTACGTGTGTGCTGTGTTGGCAAAAAGTTGGCCTTGGTCCTAGAGACTGTGTGCTTTCAAAATTATTACGATAAACAACAAAAGAGACTTGGATGCGGGAACAGGCAGGCCTACACGGCGTCGAAAACAAACATCATTTATTGGTTTTGTTGCATCTATATCACTAATATTTCCAATCAACTATGTGAAGAAAGAATGCATGAATTTTCCCCCATTTTTAAAAGCACATTTTACATTTTAAAACGTAGTTTGACATGTTTTATTTTTCCTTCCTTCATCTCTATCTTTGCTTTGATGCTATGCTTGAAGGTAAAACTCACCAAGCGACTAGCGACGCGATTATTATTATAATGAGAGAGCGAATTTGGAGGATTTATTGGGGATAAAAACATCGCAGCAGTATTGTAATGGGGCCAGGATGATGATCATCATTATCCATCGCCGTTTCCTGCTTCTGGCACGGTCAGCTTTGGTTTAGCAAGTAGCAACCAAATTTCTCAACTTCTATCTATCCTCCCACAATCGTATCTCTTCCACATCTTCCCAGCTCTCTCCTCTTGCCTCCAAGTCTTCTGCTATGGTATCCTTCCATCTCTCCCTTGGCCTGCCCAGTCTTCTTCTTCTTTCTTCAATCCTTCTGTCATACATTTTCTTGGGCATCCTATTTTCCCCCATTTGTTTCATATGTTTATACCATCTCACCCACGTCCTTCCTCCTGTTCATTAACTTCTTAACCCAGCTTTCCTTATTCTGGTTCTTATTCTGTCCCATACCAGTGAACGTTAGGGGCAACCGACTAATTTTTTCCTTTACAAACTTCTCCATAATTTCTCGACACGGACCTACTTCAAAATTAAACTTTTATCCTTCAAGTTTTTACAAGAATTACATCCCCTTCAAATTCCTGTGCTCGATGTGTTTTTAAATTTTCCCCATTACCGATTCAAGACACCTACAACAAATTTAAATTACCATTAATCCAGAATTGACATCAACCACATAAAACTTCATTATTTAAAGCGCTGTTTTTGCCAGTTTACCAACATCTCATCACTCCTTGTCACCTAATAACTTTCCCATTTTTTGTATTTTATATAACTCTTTTTTATTCATTTTGGGCTTTTAGCCGTTTTTTATAATTTTCTTTGTTACTCAATTTTTTTCTTGTTTGTACTTGATGTAAATTTTAAATTTTATAGTTTTTAAATTTTTAAAGTGTTCATATTGATTTGTAAGGTAACTATTTGTTTATTTTGAATGTATATTTTATTTTTTTATTTTTTAGTTTTAGCTATACTTACACTTTGGTTTATACCGGTTTTTAGAGATAATAATAAAATCTTGTCAACTGTGCTCCTCCGAACTCGTCTTTCCGTCTGCATCGACTCTCTTCTCGATCGCCCATTGTCCCAGGTTTCTGCTGCATGTAAGGATCGTATGAATGGGGTTGTATATAGTTTTAGGTTGCTTTTCGTACAATTTCGAATCGATAATCGGACCATTTAAATCGTTATCGTCGCGAATCGTTTAAAAAAATTAATCGATCGATAATCGAAATAAAAATTTAGGCCTAAACTTGCTCGTATAGCGCCGGGACCGTGGACTTTTGCGAGTGCATCCTTTTGTTCTTCTATTTGCCAGAAACAGGTTTTTCCAACGCTATAAGCAACAACGTCTTTCACGAGCTCCCCTCCCCCCCCCACGCGTCTGGCCGGCGCGACGAGAGCGACTAAGTGACAACAGACCGCGCTATGCACCCGGCTCGAGTTTTTGTCTTTTGTGAAGTCGTTTTCTTGGAATCTTGTCTGTGAAGTTTCTTTTCATTTTTTGTTGAGATTTTTTGTTCTTTTCATTTTACGAGATATTTCAGTTTACTATTCAATGCTCTGATATTTTATTAGTGACAGATGAATATTGTTAGACGACTTTATTTTTGGAAGACGCGTATTTTGGGTGTGAGACTGATAAGTAATTTATCGTAGCACTACGGAAAGAGAAAGCGATTACGATTTGGGGCGTGGAATGGGGAGAATGATCTCGATAAATACTTGTTGACCTTGCTTGGCCGTGACACGCCGAGGTTTGTGCAATCAGCGCCTGATCGGCGCGGGAAAGGCAGCCGCCTGCCCCCCGAGCCGAGCCGGCCCGTAACACACACGCGTCATGCTAGTGGCCTATACTGCACAGTGCAGGCGCTTCGTACTTCACGCCTTACGAGTGGTGTAGATCTCGCAGGGGACGCTTTTTTTCATGGAATAAAGAAATTTTAATGTTTTGACGGGTATTATTTTATGAAGTTCTGCAGAGCGGCGGTAATTACAAAATTTCGGCGGGCAGCTATTCGATTATCGAAATATCGATAATCGATTCTGGAAGACTGAATCGATTATTGATCGTTTTGGGAAATAATCGTATTGATCGATATATTGATTATCAAACGGCAACCCTAATATAGTGTCATCTTACACTTACTACACACATAGGTAAATATTATATTTATCAAAATTTACCAGCACACAGGGCAGGAAGGCCAATGTAGGGCCTGGCCCTTTTTAGCCTAATACAAGCACAATAATTACATTTTTTAGATGTGTACGGCAGAAAAGTCATTATGTTTTTAGTGGGGCTACTAAATTAAAGGTTTTAAAATGTAAGTGAATACTCGAGTATCTAAAGGAATACTTGACTCAACTCGACTCGAATTCAAAATATGCTACTCCCACACCCCTACAACAGAATAAAATTACTAGAGATGTAAAAAGATTTTTTTTCAGTATCGATATCGGCGCAATTTTGCCGATATCGTATCGCGATATCGAATTTTTTCAACCGCAAAAATGACGTTTTTTCATACGTGATCGTAAATGCTAGTCTTGTGTGCTTGATATTGATGGGATATTAATTTAGTCATCAAGATTTTCAAGCAAATCTACTTTAGGGCTAAAAAAATACCATGCCCGAGATGCCCAGGGCAGGTAAAAAAAGTGGTCGGGCACGTAGCTATTTTCCCAGGGCATGTGGGAAAATCTTTCACTATCGCCCGCGCTTAGCTTTCGTCGCAAAAATAATTCCTGGGAAAAAAGATAATTCCACTTGTCCTAGTAACGGTCTCATGCCTCGGATTGCGGGCATTAAGGATAAACCACTCACTGTTTCCAGCTGTTTCCTTGCATCTGCTTTTATTTTTTCACAGTCAACAAGGTCACGATGCGTTGGCGCGGGCGGGGAGGCTGGAGCCCGAATTACTGGCAATAAACAAATAAGAAAGGCAGCCTCTGAAAGTATCTATTCCCAAGTGTTTAATTTCAGTTATCACCAAGCTTTTGACTTCTAGCAGATTAAAAACATTAGAATTGTTATGGTAATTGAGCGAGCGTCTCCACTTGACTCTTATGGCTCGAATGTCTGTTTTTTTTTTCTTCTGTTACTGCTTTGGTACAGGTCGCACCGTTTCTCTGATCGACCTGAAATTTTGCACACATGTACATACCACCTAGGCGGGTTGGATAGTTTTTGAACAAAATCCGATTGTTGGTTATATAAAAAAAAAAAAAAAAAAAAATGTTCCGATCGTCATGAAATTTTTCAGGGTCAATTAGTACAACATTCTCTCCTATTTTACAAATTTTCAGCCAAATCGGTCAAGACCTTAAAGACTTATTGGTAATCATAATTCGAAAATTATGTTAAAAAATCAAGGAGGCAGTGAAGATTCAACATTGAAAGTTTTTGTCTTCAAGTATTTTGAAGGTATGCCTATGTTGGTATGTAACATTATGGGAATGTCGTTCTCGGGTCGTGTTGCACGTACCGGTGCTCGCTCAACAACGCGACGGGACTTTAGCGTTTTCCTAGTTATTTACGCAGTATAATCTCTGGAAGATCGCGAGTGGTAAGGCAGGGGGGGGGGGGGGGGGGGGGGGGAGGGGCATACTCAACACACTGCCACAAGTCAGGGCATGAACAAAGGACATTATAATTCGAAAGAAAAACGCGCTTTATGTCCTGATAACTTATTTTAGGCCTAATTCTTTTAAAAAAATTGGCGTGTAAGTTTTTTGTCTGGGCATGTAAAATTATCTCCAACATGCCCCGGGCATGTGCCATTTAATAAATTTTTTGAGCCCTGTACTTGAAACATGTTTTTTTATACCTCATTGAGCGAGCGTAGCGAGCGTCTCCACTTGACTCTTATGGCTCGAATGTCTGATTTTTTTCTTTCTGTTACTGCTTCGATACAGGTTGCACCGTTACTCTGATCGACCTGAAATTTTGCACACATGTACATACCACTTATGCGGGTTGCTGTATAGTTTTTGAACAAAATCCGATCGTTGGTTATAAAAAATAAAGAATAAAATAAAAAAATAAAAATGTTCCAATCGTTATGAATTTTGCTGGTCAATAATACATTTTCCTCCTATTTTACAAATTTTCAGCTAATTCGGTCAATCCCTTTTAATAGTGAAAGATAGAAATTACATTTTAACAAAAGTAACGTTACCATGGCAACGAAAGTCTCACTATGAAACTGCCACCAAAAGTAATAAAAATTACTATCGAGGAAGCAGTGTAGAGTTAAAATAGTTTTCCCAAAAAAATGTGTCAAGGTCCTCTAGATGGCGGTGGATTTTATCCATTCTCTCCAATTTTAACAAATTTTTCAGCTGAATCGGTCAAGCCCTTTAAAGACTTATTGGTATGTACCATTATGGGAAATGTCGTACTCGGGCCGTTTTTGCACGTACCGTGCTCGCTAAAACAACGCACGGAACTTTAGCGTTTTCCTAGTAATAAATAATGCTCGAACTGGGAGCGTGTAAAGATAACGAGTAGCGTCGTCGATGTTTGTCACTACGACGGGTTGCAACTTGACTGAAGTCCATGCAAACGCCTACGTGAATCGAGAGCGAGGGTTGGAGGGGAAAGTGCTATCTCTACAGCTCTCCGTGTAGGAGGTGCACGCGCATCGGCTAGGCGCTGGCGGGGATAGTAAGCGGAGAAGTGGAGTAGCGTTCCGTTGAAATGCAGAAATGTGTATGCAGAAACCCCGACGGGGCATTAAACATCGAGAATTTAAAAAAGCTACGATATCGCAATATTTCCGATATGACGGGGGGGTTATGATATCGAAAAGGCTCAATTTTTCCGCGATATCGATATCGAATCGAATAATCAATATCGTTGGACATCTCTAAAAATTACATAAATGTACGTTAAAATGGAATAAATAATATATAATTAAATTGTATTGAAACCTAACTTAGATTTTCCAGGTTTCTTAGTACTTTTCTGAATGGAATGGGAAAAAGAACCATTTTCTATGAAGGGAAAGTACCCTATCCCCTACCTCCACCCCTTTAGCCAAACAGTCCCGCTGGGTACCAAATGTGGTATTTATGATGACAGGGACTGTCTATAGAGTGAGACACAAGTGCAAGCCGGGGGACAGTGGGACCACAAGTGCAACGTGGCTAATGCCTAGATTATAATATATTGCACCATAACTCATCAGTAGGCCTATACATTAATTTAATTTGTAATAAACCTGGAACCTTACCTCTTTAGTAGGATTCAAATAAGCTGACTTAAAAAATTTTGTTTTTGGAAGTAGAAAGTTTGGGAATCAGACCCACAAAGTCCAACTTCCGTGATGATCCTTTATTAGCATCGTCTGGAGCCTGCTAAACAGTAAACAGTTGCAAAAAAAGTTTCAGTCACTGTGATTAGAGCCTAGAGGTGTGTAAAAGATAATATTAATAGTCAAAGAAAAGCCACAGGTAGGCACCTACATTTAAAAAATCAAGTTAAAAAAGTGGTAAGTGACCATTAGCCCTACATCCATAGTAATCATCAGCCCACTCTTTTAATTTTTAGTGGTCAAAAAAAGTGTGCGGCTGGCATATAATCGAGTAAATGCACAGTTACCAACATGGGATCAATACATTCACATTTTTACGATTCTGACGTTTTTAAAAAAATTAGTAGGCCTACCAATCAAAACAAAACACAACAATGTACAAAACAACTAATAAGTAGGCCTAATGGCTGTCTCATCTCTCCCTCCCCACGGACATTCTGGGGTATAAATCTATCACTATTGTCCCGTATGCTTCTGCCCACTGCACTGGGCCCTAATGTTTCTGTGAAACGCTTTGTTGACAAGATTCTTTATGTTTGCATGTGTTTAGGAATGCCATTGATGAAAATGAGTACTATTAAACAAAAAACTGCTTTAAACAATTTGGAAGGCTTCACTTAAATAAAACGAGTGTAAAGTCAAGCTCGGGTCGACGTCGAGTTTCAAGTTCAACTAAGTTTAAGAAACCCCCTAAGTAGAAACCCCCCTTTGTACGTTTTCCCGCAAAACTGTAAAAAAAAAACGCAGTATAGAAATGTTAAATGTTTAGAATTGTATCTTTTCCAGCCTTAAACCCTTGAATGTGAAATAAGAATAAGTATTTAGATTGCAAAAGCTAGTGCTTTTCCCAACAATGATGGCAGGGTGTCCCCCCAGCACTGAGGATGTAAAAAAAGTGGTAATAGTGGCCTCAAATGGGTAAAATAGTTTGGCTAAATTGTGGCCCATTTGCTGAAAATAGTGGTAAATAGTGGCAATTTTGTAAAATTTTAAGGAAAGTAGATGGCACAATTAACGGGAAGTTGTGATATTTTGGTATTAAGAGGGTGGGATAGTCCGCGAAATTAAAACCACCCGAAATTACAGTTTTTTCGTGATATTTCGAGAACGATGGCCCAAAAAATCTAAAAACTGTAAACCGAATTTTAGTTTTGTTAGAACATAT
Organism: Sweltsa coloradensis; assembly: GCA_024449915.1. NCBI lineage: Eukaryota > Metazoa > Arthropoda > Insecta > Plecoptera > Chloroperlidae > Sweltsa > Sweltsa coloradensis. The sequence goes on from JAMZAV010000191.1 coordinate 201,905, forward strand.
AATGTAAGAAAAAATATTATAATGTGATGGGAATTACGTTTTTATTAGAATTTTAATTAATTTAATGCATATTTTAAATACAATGCGCACCAATTATTTATTTTTTAAATATTTTTTTTTTGCATTCTATTGTTTTCCCCCAAAAAAACCACAATTCGGTCTTTTAGATATTTTGCATCGTTCTCCGAGATATCACGAGAACACGTAATTTCGCGTGGTTTTAATTTCGCGACTATCCCATCCTCTTAAGAGTCTTCACTAGACAATTGTGACCTTGGCACGCCCGTAAGCACTCAAATTCAAATGTACAATGCTCCGGAGAAAAATTGAAACGACATAGGAGAATTCTAAAATGCACAAGACACATATTTTTATGCAGAAGAACATACAACAAAAACAGAATTGATGTATGTGTAACCCTACTATAAACCATTGTTTTAAACGTAAAGTCCACGCGGCGGGAAAAAGCTCTTCTTTTTTCCCGTTGCGTCGACTTTATGCGTAACAATTTGGTTTACAGAAGGGTTTATTACATACATCAATTCTGTTTGTTGTATTTCTTCTGCATGAAAATATCTGTGTCTGGTGCATTTTAGAATTCTCGTATGTCCGTTTCGATTTTTCTCCAGAGCGTTGTACATCTGAATTTGAGTGCTTTCGAGCAGACCGTGTACATGTCTGTCTTGTGAACACTCTTAAATTGAAAGAAGTACTGGTAGTAAAGTCAATATATTTTATATTTTAGGACGATCAACAATTTTGTTTGTATTTAGCTGATTTTTTTCAGACTGTGCTTTTTTTGTCGGAATGAATGTCAAAAAATATTTTGTGAGAACTGGCCATTGTGTTAACATAATGCTTTGCTGCACCATCTATGGTAAACTACCTTAAGCTGACATGTTTAACAAATCTCTGTGAAAATTTCATGATATTCAATAGCCCTAGACCTATAACCATTATCGTATTTTAACAATAGTAAAAATAGTGGTCTTATATGGCTTTTTTCCCCCTTTTTATCAAAAATAGTAGGCATTTAGTGGCCTAGCTGAAAATAGTGGAAAATAGTGGCCTGTGGACACCCCTGTGATGGGAGAAAATGCATGAAATTCAAACATCATCCAATTCATTCTTGTGTCGTGCCCCCCCCCCCCCCCCAGCGACGAAATTTGTTGAGCACACGGCCTGCCAGTTTTCACCAGAAAAAATTTGTGTACCCGAACTTTACATATACACATATACCAAACATACAAAACTACTTTTACTCGCTTTAATTTGCCCAAAAATAATGTCAATGTTATGCATCAGTCTATTGCGGAAGGATTTAGTAGAATGTAGAGTGGGGGAAAAACTAAGACTAGTGGGCATTTCCAGCTAAAGAGCAAATTTATTTCTAAACAATATTTATAAATAACTATAATAAATTTAATAACAGACCCAATCTATCTGACTTGCGCTATTTTCGTGCTGGAGGGACCCTAACTTCACTGCATTTTTCTTCAATGTTTTCTTTTATAACAATGAAGTTCAGCATTGAAATGGCCAGTCCAAATTTTTTCGCGAGGTCAACGCATGGTTGAACCTGGTAACTGGTATTTGATTGTAACTTCTTTAAAATTTTTTCAATTTATCTGATAAACTTAACCTTTCTTCCCTTTTTAGACATAGCCCTACTCGATAACTTATCTTATCACCACCACTGCTCTTCTTTCCACAAGTGAACAAACTAGGACGGACAGAGAATAAACTAAACACTTCCAACACTCGTCAATTCACAGAGGTGAATGACTGCTAGGTCCCGTGCAGTAGCTTCTGTGCGTGGTGACGCTGGCTGCCTGCCAGCTTGGGGAGGGGAGGGGAAAGGGGAAAAGGACCTTTGCAGAAAAAGGCGAGGCGAAGAGACAAACAATACTAGGAATTGGGGCGGCTGACCGGATATCCAAAACACAAAGAGCCTAAAAATTCATTATTTGGGGGTGTGCGGATTCATGTTTTTTCATTCCGAATCTGAATCAAATCTTTCCGAAAATTTCGTGAATCCGAAGCGAAAACTGAATCTTTTTCAATGGAATTTTGCGTAGCCTATCGTTAAGAAGATGTTGCAAAATGTTTTTTTTAAAGTTTTGAAAATTCCAAACTTGAAAAAAAAATTTTTCCAAAAAAAACAATTTGATAATGCACAACTTGAAAAAAAAAAGAACGCCTAGTTTAAAATTATCAGTAGGGGCCTATCACAAATTCCAGGACAATTTATGATTAAATAATTTAAAAGAAAAACAAGCACATGAGAGTGAGAATCAGTTTTAATTTTAAGCTCAATTTCAGCCTTCAGTTTTGTAAGTTAGGCCTACTAAGAGTTTTTAACCACCAGATTAATTTCGACTACCTGGCACCTCCACCAAAATTACGAAATTATGCATTTTTTGTGCAATGTCAATATTTTGATATGAAGTATTTTGAGCTTACTCGCGTACAAACAATTATTACGATCTCACAATTGCGCTTTATGACCCGGCACCTCCACCATATGTACCAGCCAGGAGCCCAGGATTAATTTAATTGTAAGTTTCTTAGAGTTATTACCACCAGATTAATTTCGACTACCCGGCACCACCACCAAAACTACGAAACTGTGCATTTTTTGTGTAATGTCAATATTTTGATAAGAAGTATTTTGAGCTTACTCGCGTACAAACGATTATTACGATCTCACAATATTGCGCTTTATGACCCGGCACCTCCACCATATGTACCAGCCAGGAGCCCAGGATTAATTTAATTTTGACTACCTACCCGGCCGGCACCTCCACCAAAACTTTGAAAAAAAGCTTTGTTTGAAATTTCATGACCTAATTCGCGTTTAAAGACATAATTGGTGATTTCCTTATACACGCGGGAAAATGGCGGGTAAACGGCGGGAAATTTAAATTTTTGAATACTTCGAAAACTTGAATCTGCAAAGGTTGACTCGAATCCGAATCCATCTTGGATTCGGATTCGAATTTCGTGAATTTGCACAGCCCTAATTATTGGAAATATTTGCTGTGGTGGACTGCTTTTTCGAGCGCACAAATGTAAAAAAACGCATTGTTGGGAAACGTACAACAGAAACAAATTTATAATAAATGCCATAAGGCGGGTCGGGACTAATTAAAAAAGACGTAAAAAAACGGCGGCTCTACTAGGTACCTAGGGCCTAGTGGTACTAATTTATAAATTTATGCTAATTTTTGAACATGTATTCAGAATACTTGAATTGATGAAAGCTTAACTCACCAGCAAGTGTATAAACACAGTTGCAAAAGGGTTGATAGAAATAGGCTCTCCTCTATAAAGTTCAAAGAGCAGAAACACTGCAGTCAGACGTTGAACTGGCTTTGGGAGCAGGTCTGGTTGTTCAAGCAAGAGAAGCAATGCACATCCAACTGAAACACAATTTCATAGATATACCGGTATGTAATGTTTCAAGCCTTCGTGGAAATAACATAATAATAAAGTAAGACTAGGGTTTAAGCATAGGTTGATCTTTATATAAATTATTAGTTATGGTAGATTTGCCCATTTTGCTATGTGTATGCATGTAAAAAACAAGAGGTCGCGCTGGCACGACCTCTTGCAGTGCCTTTCCACGCCGGTCCTTTCCGCGTCATGTACCTATCTGGTAAAATATACTTACTAACGCATGCTTGCTTAATAAAACTTTATTTTTCTGAAATGAACTTGAACTAAATACGAATGATAAAAAAACTGTACACCCTCAAAAATATCAGTGCGGTAAAATATAACAACCTTGTCAGGAACACTTTATGAAAACAAAAGTATGATGCTAGCCGATACGATTACCCAAATAAAACATAATGTGAATTTATTTCATAACACGATTAATACATCCTTGGGTTAAGATTTTTCTCTGTAAATGGCCTCCTGCCGTTTACTGTAGGGCGCGATCAATTATAAAGGCATACATATTATATTGAACTTGGAACTTTAACCGACAGTAAAAATTTGCTTGTCAGTAGGACTACTAAAAAAAAAAATTGTGAAAATAATTGGATGAGCGTAGCGAGCGAAGCGAAGATTCCATTTCACTACACTGGAGAAAAAAATCCGGAATGTTTTTTTTTTTTTTTTTTCTTTCTGTATTTTTGTGTGTCTGTTAACACGATTCCGGCTAAACCGATACTCCGATTGCGATGAAATTTCATGGAGGCCTTTGAAATCTCTGAACTTAGAACTGCCACGTTTTGAGCGCAATCGGGAAATTTTTTATCATAAAAAACGCAATTTTACGATTTTTTTCGATTTTTAAAAACTTTCTTCGACTCATAACACCTACATGCTTCATCCGATTGTAATGATTTTTTTTTCACAGAACCTTAATTTCATGAATTAAGATATTCGTGCGAAATTTGAGCGTAATCGAAAAATTATTTCTCATGAAAATCGAAATTTTACGGTTTTTTTCTTTTTTTAAACAATTCTTTGACTTATTACACCTACATGCTTTATCCTATTGTAATTATTTTTTCACAGAACCTTAATTTTATGAATTAATATATTTGTGTTAAATTTGAGCGCAATCGAATATTTATTTCTTATGAAAATTGCATTTTTACGATTTTTTTTTCTTTTTAAAAATTACGATTCATTAAAAAAATTAAGTTATTTTTTTATTTAATTTAATTTAATTAAAAAAAATCTTCGAATAAGTAATGAACTTTTCACAAAACAACAGAAAATCCGCGTAACACATGGCAGCTCAATGCACCAATTACGCTCATCCAACAACGCGGCGGGACTTAAGCGTTTTCCTAGTTAATTAAAAATTTATGAAACATTTCTGGAAAAATGTCATATACTCATAAGACATTGGGAAAGCAACAACAATTGCTTATTTGTATTGTGACTGCTAAATAAGTACAAGTTATATTAAATATTTTACTTGAGAGAGAGAGAGAGAGAGAGAGAGAGAGATAGATAGATAGATAGATAAGGGTCTTTATTGTAAGGCGGGATTAAGGCTAGTGAAGCCTTATCTTCCATCCAACCTAATACTAATAATAATAATAATACATTTGATAATGAAGAGAACATTACATGATTTATAAAATATTGAAATAATAAATTAAATACATTATGGTAGCATTATTGCAAAGTTAAAATTTTCTAGGTGTATATTAATGTTATGCAAATTATGAATTTTGAATCGATTTATGCAAATCTGCAATAGTTTAAGAAACATTTATTCATCCATTCACACAAAAGTACAAAATTAATATAGCTTTAGACATTGTGTGCAGAAATACAGGTGAGCAGGTTGTGGTATGCATTACTCAGTCATTAATTTAACAAAGGCTGTAGCGACTGATGTTTATAGCTGTTAATTAATTATAATTACTCAAGTAATGTTGATGTACTTTATGCTTGAAAGTGTCGTAACTAATTCCGTAAACATCCCTGATGCTCGTTGGGAGAGTATTCCAGACTCGAATAGCGTTTATTGTAAAAGAGTGGTCAAGAAGATTGGTTCTATGGGTTGGAAATATTAACTGAGTACCTGATCTAGATCTAGTGTTGAAGGTATGGTTTGAGAATAGGTATTGAAAATAAGATGCTAGGTACGAAGGTGTTGATGTTGAGAGCAGACGATGAACAAGGCAAATCGAGTGTAGATTTCTACGGTCATTTAGACGAATCCACGCAAGATTTTTGAATCCAGGGGTAATATGATCATATTTTTTTATACCAAAGATGAAACGAACACAGGCATTTTGAGCTCTCTGAAGACGAATAGAGAGGTCTTCAGTAAGGTCATTGTACACAACGTCGCAATAATCAAAATGAGGCATGACGAGGCTTTGTACGAGCATTGTTTTTAATTTTGTTGGGAGGAAGTTTTTAGAGAGAGAGAGAGAGAGAGAGAGAAAGAGAGAGAGAGAGAGAGATATATATTACACATGTTAATCGATTCAATCCAACGATAAAGCCAATGAACCCAAACCACTGATAAACCATTGATAGGCAAAACGGTAGTCCTCGTTTGTGAAAACGACATTGTCTTGGGTTTGACCTGGGTTGCTATATGCGCACAAAACAGTGGAATAACAAAGTATGCATTCACAATTTTGCCAAGTCTCAACTTTAATTAAATAAATTTTTGTAGGATGCCCGCTGTAGGGTATACACATCAGATTTAACCGGTGTGACCATCTTCAGGTGACTAACTAAAGGTATATTGCGGATAGGACAATTGTGAAGGGATGTCCGAGGGCTATTTAAGAGGACTCAATCCCTTGCATTCGCATTAACGACTGAGGAAAACCTCGGAAAAAACCACAGTCAGGATTGCCGGTCTCGACGGGATCCGAAACCAGGACCTCCCGAATCAGAGTCTAGCGCTTAGCGCTCGAGCCAACACTGTCGGCGAAATTTAGGACATATAGCTCATCATTTATACAATTCCAAGGGTGAACTTCGCACAACGCACTATAGGGACACCAGGCAAGGTAATAAGCTCCGCGACCTATGCCACAAACTGACATGAGCCTGCAGCCTTGCACCAACTATATGAAATCAACTGCAAATTATCAACTGCAAACCAAATAACTAGAAATAAATTAAATTAAGTGGCCGCTGGCCGTTCACTTCACGAACGACGACAATCCCGAAATATTTGCAAATGGTTTCACGTATTTCACCAATCAACTTCAAGTAATTGAATTCAAACCAGAAGTTAGCTAGAAATCACGCGAAAACTCCAACACAAATTCTTGTACTCACTATATATTATGGAACTAACTGCACTATCGGGTAAAAAGAAAAAATGAATGCCTCTCAAGTCTCAATTTGTTTTATAAACACTTCGGAATTGATTTGTTGAGAGATAAGTGGCTAGTTACGTTAAGCGACTAAAACACTATCCAGATGTGATCCCATGTGCAGTCGCCACACACACACACACACGGCCGACACTCCCCCCCCCCCCCCCCATCATCAACATCACCGTTGCACTTGGCAATAATATTCACATGGAGTCTCTTCGTATTTTACTTTTCGCTGTTGACATATTAAGGAAAGAGAATTATGGAAAAGCAGGTTACAATAATATAATATTGTTTTTACGAGACAAATATATTCAAAAGAATATGCTCTTCTTTCATTAGGAAGGTTACTTGAATCGACGCGTATTGTTTGGTCACTCCAAATTCGTATTCTTCCAAAAACAACTATCACGTTTAATAAATCCGACATATTTGTATAGTTTAAGGTTATAATTATATATTATTATTTGCTACAATTCAGAAATTAAAAAAGTCCGCCTCAACCGGGAATAGAACCACGGATCTCCCGCATTCCAGACAGGCGATCCGTGGTTCGATTCCCGGTTGGGGCGGACTTTTGTAATTTTTGAATTGTAGTAAATAATAATAATTACACCTACGGGAGTGTTTCCCGACAAACCAAATCGAGAAATAATTATATATGTTTTGACTCCTAATGTGATAACGACACATTGGAAGAAGATGTGTGTAGAAAAAGCCAGACGATGAACTCTTAAAAATAAATTTACTGTTATCACAAATAAATTTACGCCTTAACGTTTCAAAACCAATAACATTGCAAATTACAGGCTTTTTACATCACATTAGTGACTACCTTCTTGCTAATATTCAATACATTTATCATGACATGCTTAATAGTAGCGCCGCAAAAATCATACTTGGAATAATAATATGACTTTTCTTTTCAACCAATAACATTGCAAATTTACACACAGATTCATTACAGTAATGAAAACCTCCATGCTAAGTCTCGTTGTTTAATGTTTCAACCTTCTTCTTTAATTAAACTCATTTGTCTTTCCGCGCTGAAAAATCTCAAAAGCATTCCGTAAATCAAACTTGCATTTAAGCAACACTTACGACCCTCACAAAAGTATGAAATTTTAAGGAGTGATGCAGGATTCTTTTGAGTTCATGCCTGTAAAGTTTTGTTTACATCGGTTAATATCTTCTACCTCAAATAAATGTGTAGATATTGACGTGCGCTTAATGTACCTTGACGAATATAAAAAAAAATAAGTAAATTAAACTTGCATTTAAGAACACTTACGCCCCTCATTAAAGTATGAAATTTTACAGGAGTAATGCAGTTTTTTTTGTTTGGAATCATGCCTGTTAAGTTTCGTTTACATCGGTTAATATTTTCTACCTCAAATAAATTCGTAGGCCTTGACGCGCGCCAAATGTACACGGATCTGAAAAAAATGTGTAAATTAAACTTGCATTTAAGAATACTTACGCCGCACACAAATGTATGAAATTTTAAGGAGTGATGCAGGGTTCTTTTGGGATCATGCCTGTGAAGTTTCGTTTACATCGGCTAATATCTTCTAGCTCAAATAAATACGTAGGTCTTGACGCGCGCTAAATGTACACGGATTTGACTAAATTCTGTCACACGTGGGTTCGCAACTAATGACGTCATGAATTTGTTTTTGGAAGTATTCTTTTAACAAACAATCAAAGCTTCAGGTATGTAAGTTTCGTTGTGATGACGCAAAATTAATAGCAGACTTTTGATGAAAAACTATCACAATGTGTAAAATGTCAAAATTTTACTGCCGATTAAACTTGCATTTAGGAACACTTACGCCCCTTAAAAGAGTATGAAAATTTGAGGAGTGATGCAGTGTTCTTTTGTTATAATGCCTGTAAAGTTTAGTTGACATTGGTTAATATCTTCTACCTAAAATAGATGCATAGGTCTTGACGCGCTCCAAATGTACACGGATACATACATAATCTATAAACTTGTTGCAAACCTATAAGGCCGCTCCTGCGCTACGCTGGCCGCGCCCTCATTAGTCAAGTGGTTCAAGTCCAGAGTCCCTGCTTCCAATGCAAAAGTCCTGGGTTTGAATCCTGCTTTAGGCAGAATACTTCTAGCTTCTGATATGAACTCATTAATCAATTAGTGGCAACTAATATCTGATATACAATATGGAAATTATCATTGTGTTTGGGACTTCAATTCTTCCGTGAATGGATAGGAAGGAACTGATTTTAAAGTGATTGTTCACCTCTCATGTAAAGGTGTACCCAGACATCTATTTACCTAAATAGACTCCATTTACAACTAATTCTTTACCAGAAATAATCATAATTAGGCCTACCCTAAATTAATTGTGAAACATAAAATATTTAATGAAATGGACTTCGTTTTCCCCACTTCGCAGTTCTGGCAACAGCGCACGGCTCGGCACACCAAGTAGCTGGTAGCAGTGGCGGCCCGACCATACAAATTTGGGGCCATGGCCCTGCGAGAAATAGGTGGGTGGGTGATCAGCTCAGGGTGTATGGGGGTGGGGGTGGGGGGTGGACGGTCATTGTGTGGACGTAAGTAGGCAATTAATCATTGAGTGTTTGCTATATAAATATGAGCTATAAAAGAAATAGTATCGTGCCTATATGTACTTCCCGAACAAGACAATACTAGTGTCAGATGGGAATGTAATTGTGATGGTTTTAAAATGCGCACTCAAAAGATTGTGCCAAATAAACTGAAAAAGAACAAGGTCACCCAAACGCGCGGTACCATCAAGAATCTAATATTTTTTTCTGTAACCACTACTACCAGTGGTGCCCGGTGGGTATGGATGGGTGTCCGCAAGGGGTGAGGGTGGGCCAGGGGGGCAGGTGGGTTTTGCTTCCAAAATCCCTAGCCAAGCTTTTAACATTTAATAGTCATATTTTCTTTGGTTTATTCTTGAGCAACATTTTTGTTAAACGAAATGCATGAATTAGCTTTATACTCGAGCCAATCGAGCTCAAAGACGAGACCTTCCAGGACAGTATAGTGCCCACCCAACGAGAGTAAGGAAGCGGCTGCTCCAGTAGTCTACGGGGGAGGAGGGGGAGGGGCAAAGAAAGTTATTATTGAGAAAAAATATGAGAGAGGATAAAAGAAAACACACGGCAATTCGAAAGAGGGTGTCACTGTAATAGGAATTAATACAAGAAAACCATGTACCAATGTTTATGTATGAACCTATAGTCTATATTACTTGCAAAGACACAGGAAAAAGTGTAATAGGCCTACACACACTGATTTGTGTTAGCGATGTGGTAAGACAATAAATTAAAATAATTAAATACATTAAAAATAGAAGATTACAACACCCTTAAAAATATAAATAACATTATTGTAGGGCGCCTGTAAAATTATAATAAAAATCAAGGACATATCCAACTATTGCTATCTCGCTATCTCCGGTGAAATACTAGGAAAACGCTAAAGTCCTGTCGCATTGTTGAACGAGCACCGGTACGTGCAACACGACCCGAGTACGACATTCCCATAATTTACATAGGTACCAATAAGTCTTTAAGGTCTTGACCGATTTAGCTGAAAATTTGTAAAATAGGAGTGAATGTTCTACTCATTGACTGCAAAATTTCATAACGATCGGAACAATTTTTTTTTCTTTAACCAACGATCGGATTTTGTTCAAAAACTATACAGCAACCCGCAGGGGGTATGTACAGGGGGCCAAAGTTCAGGGCGATCAGAGAAACGGAGCGACCTGTACCGAAGCAGTAAAAGGAAAAAAAAAACAGACATTCGAGCCATAACAGTCAAGTGGAGACGCTCGCTACGCCCGCTCAAAAATAAATGTACAGGTAAATCAACTCCACTCTATTATTTATATGCAGATATTATTTCAGAATAGTTTAGTTGTGAATTAGAATATTCGTTGCATTTTTATATTAATCAATATTAAAAATTGAGAAGGGTACACACGTCGCCTAAATATCCTGGTAATGTCAATTCGACTGCACAAAAACTACACTAGGAAAACACTTAAGTCCTGTCGCGTTGTTGAGCGAGCACCGGTATGTGCAACACGACCTGAGTAAGACATTCCCACAGTGTTACATACTAGGGAAACGCCAAAGTCGTTGTTAAACGAGTGAGTGAGCCATCAGTGTTGGGTCAGTTCTTTTTAAAAATGAACTTTTTAAAAGTTCAGTTCACAGCTCCAATATTGAACTTTTAAAAAGTTAAGTTCTTTTAATTAAAACCTAAAATTTTGAAAAGTTCAAGTTCGTCTAAAATATGAACTAAATTCTTTTAAAAAGTTCTTTTGTAAAAAAAAACTCTATTTTATTAAAGGCTGGCGTAAAATGAAGAAAAACACGAGGAAACACATAAGGGGTGTTCGAGTAACAAACTACTCGCAAGTTTGAGTCTTACGAAAGTGTTGAGCTGTTTTTGATCGTGTTGATGATTTGTACTACATTCTCGTCGACCAGCTTGTAAAATTATGGCAGATACTTAGCATTTTAGGTTTCCAAAATTTTTTTACGAATTAGTTGGCGTGGATCGTTTTAACTTCGTAAATCGTACGTGACCTTGTCGTAAACAGCTGAACGTGTGTCAACGTATAGGCCTACGATGAAACAACGATTTGTTATTGTTTTTAAGCGTCGACGGCGGCGAGTCGACAGCTGCTCGACGCACGGAAAGAACTTTCAAATGAACTTTCTAAAACTGAAAAGTTCGTGTTCAAAAAGAACTTTTAAAAGTTCAAGTTCATTCATTTAAAAAAGAGTAAGTTCACTGAAAAATTCACAAAAAAAGAACGCGTTCACGAGAACGCGTTCTTTTTAAAAGTTCATTCCCCAACACTGTGAGCCATGTGTTGAGTACCCCGTAACATTCCTTTTCTTCCCCCTACCTTATGCCTCCCTAGCCTATCATAGGCTAAATGGCGCATTATGGCACGCACTTATACCAACTCAACTTAAAAACCCTATCTAGGTGCCCGTTAGGGCGCCGCAGCCAAGCCGCGGTGCGCTACACACTCAAGCACCTTATACACCAAGCAGAGTTGGGGTGATTTCGAGGTGTTACCCAGCCGTCATGTAACATGATGTGAACTTGAAAACTATCACAATCGAGGGGATTTAGGTACCTGACAACACATGCCAAATTTTATTGGGGTACGACCATTCCTTCTTGGTGAAAAAATGGCTTGAAACATGCTCAAAATCACTTTTAAGGATGTTAGCTACTGCTACTACTGCTACTGCTAACATCTAATTCGTCAGTTTCAATCGGCCCGCGATTCTGACCAGACGGGTGGGGCTACAATGTTCATATTTTACATGGACATTAAGGTTATAGTAATATAGTCTCTTTTGAAAAAAAAGTTGAAAAAGTTTGTTGGAAGGCTTCCAAATAAAGGTTTTAAAATAAGCCTTAAACACTAGGCATACAATCAACAAGTAACTATAGTTACTTGACACTTGTTGACGGTATAAGCAGAGTTAGGCGGGAAAGTGCGATACGTAACCAAATGGCGGACATTTTAAATTTTGCTTCTATGTGTGAAACGAGAAAAGGTGTCATTATACTCTCATAAAACAAATCAGAAACCGTCCCTGACCTAGGCCCAGATGTAGAAAATTATTTATAATACAACAGTGTAGGTCTAAAGTTCCATTAGGCTATAGGACTAGATAAAATTAATACTTACATTACATGTTTGACAAGCCTAGCCAACCCTAGGCCAGCACAACATTGTTCTGACACACTTCCCGCACAAATAACTAGTTTTGATTACTAAAAGCCTAATGCAGATAAACAATAGTATGATTGTCCACCTAGGCTATACAAAAATGTTCGGAAATAGAACACATATTCTTTTCTTTTTAGCCATGTTGAGCCATGATCAAAGTCAAGCAAGGTGTCGAATATGAGCTATGAGCTTGCTCATCTGTTTGTTTACATAATTGCAACAATCAAATCATTTCATGCAACTCGTCTTTCGATTGGCCCGCGTTTATGAAGGCACTGCCATCTAGAATAAATATAGAACGTTTTCGAGCTCTTTGCTATACGCAAATCTTTTTAAAGTGTCTGGATTTCGTGAACCTCACCCCACGTGAATAACAGCAATACTCTTTCAACTCACAACCCATGACGTTTTCCACGATACCGTTCAAGAATACCAATTCCTTCGAAAACGAAAACGACTTCGTTTTCAAATTGCGTTTTCAACTCATCTCCCACGAACTCAAGAATTGGGGTCCAGTCCTTATACCGTCGTTATACCATGGTTATACCACCTATACCCAGGATGTACATGAAACTGGGTCTAAATATTTTACATCCTATTGTTATTGCTAATACCATAGAAATTAAATCAACTTTGATAAAATTATTATATTTTAACAAATAATTTTACAATGGAACTTGAAAAAGTAATGAGATCACACACATAACAAAAACTTGTAGAAATACAGCCAAACCTTACACACTCAAAAGAAATGAGATCTAAAAAAAGGGCCAAGCTCATCTACCCTTCCACATTTGCGCATTCTTAATTCATAAACGTACACTACAGTGTCCCATAACAGCATCCTCGAAAAGCTTGGCAAAATAAAATAAGCATGTTATTACGTTTAAATTAATTAGAAAAAAGAACTTGGTTGAACTATTACGTTTAAATTAATAATCGCAAATTCTATTTTGCCAAGCTTTTCGAGGATGCTGTTATGGGACACTGTACGTTTATGAATTAAGAATGCGCAAATGTGGAAGGGTAGATGAGCTTGGCCCTTTTTCTAGATCTCATTTCTTTTGTAAGGTTTGGCTGTAATTCTACAAGTTTTTGTTATGTGTGTTAATTATACCAATATAATTATCAAACTTAAATGCAAATGTTCCCGGGTACTCAACAAATGACTCGCTCACTCGTTAAACAACGATTGGCGTTTCCCTAGTCTAGCTGGCTAAAGCACCCTTATAGCCAAAATATGGGAGACGTGGGTTCAATCCCCTGGTCGGGAAAGATTTTGTAATTTCTGGATTGTATTTTAAAAATTATTAAACATGTTTTGAAATGCATATAACACAGTGTAGGACATCATCTGCGACAATACCAAGAAAAACATAGCCACGCACAAAATACATGAAAATATTGCAAGGTTTACTCAATCTACGAGCAGAATTTGGGGGGTACCTTGACGTGCAACATTCGACAGACCTTGCATGGGCACGGCATTTCACAGCCAGGAAAATAACAAACAAAAAATATATTTTCAAAATCTTAACCATTGTCGTTAAAATAATTTCTAAACATTGGAAGCCTATTTTTCAATTTTTGAGCGAGCGTAGCGAGCGAAGCGAAGATTTTATTTCACTACACTGGAGAAAAAAATCCGGAATGTTTTGTTTCCCTTTTTTTTTCTGGTTTCTTTGTATTTTTGTGTGTCTGTTAACACGATTCCGGCTAAACCGTTACTCCAATTGCAATGAAATTTTCTGCAGGCCTTCGAAATCTCTGAACTTAGAACTACCATCTTTTTGAGCGCAATCGAAAAATTATTTCTCATAAAAATCGCAATTTTACGATTATTTCGATTTTTAAAAAACTTTCTTCGACTTTAACACCTACATGCTTTATCCGATTGTAATATTTTTTACAAAACCTTTATTTTATGAATTTATATATTCGTGTGAAATTTTAGCGTAATCAAAAAATTATTTGTTAAAAAATCTCAAATTTACGCTTTTTTTGTTTAAAAAAAATTACGCTCATCCAACAACGCGGCGGGACTTAAGCGTTTTCCTAGTTATTTCTTGTAGGTTTAAATCGCAATGGATCTAGCTGATTTTGTAGCAGTTCTTATTAAACTTGTACCGGATGTCTGTTTAAAATTTCAGCGCAATCAATTCAGCAATTTGGCTGATTTTCAACGTGTACACACACATACGCACGCACGCAGACTAACAAATGAGCGCCATTTAAGTTGAATGGCGATCACTCCGTTCGCTGCGCTCACTCGTCTAACCAATAAGTCTTTAAGGTCTTGATCGATTTAGCTGAAAATTTGTAAAATAGGAGAGAATGTTGTACTTATTGACCCTGCAAAATTTCATAACGATCGGAACATTTTTTTTAATAATTTTTTTTTATAACCAACAATCGGATTTTGTTCAAAAACTATACAGCAACCCGCATAGATGGTATGTACATGTGTGCAAAATTTCAGGTCGATAAGAGAAACGGTGCGACCTGTACCGAAGCAGTAACAGAAAAAAAAAGACATTCAAGTCACATCGACATCGAGTCAAGTGGAGACGCTCGCTACACTTGCTCAATTATTTTTATGTTGCATTTAGCCCACTACTTTTTTCTAAAACGCACCAAATGCACTCTAAAAACATTATTTAAAAAATTTTTGCCTGCGGCGCTATTGTTTTATAGTGCCCGTCCCAGACAAGATTCTTGTGGACGCCCTTGCCGGTGGGTATGCTTAGTTTGCCACGGCCTATCCAAGGGCTTGCCTGAAAACATGTTTTAGGACACCAAAATTGGGTGCATGGGCGCCCGCAAAAGGGGGTGCCCCCCTGGCCCCGAGCAAGCAAAAGTGCTAATTTGCCCTCATTTGATATGTGGATTT
This sequence comes from Sweltsa coloradensis, assembly GCA_024449915.1. Taxonomy (NCBI): domain Eukaryota; kingdom Metazoa; phylum Arthropoda; class Insecta; order Plecoptera; family Chloroperlidae; genus Sweltsa; species Sweltsa coloradensis. Next base: position 217,375 of record JAMZAV010000191.1, read on the forward strand.
ATTATTAAACTTGTACAGTCGATTTCTTTACTGATGAACATTTGTTTAATTTAATGGTTGCCAATTTTTGCGAGATAAGTAGCTTTTTGTGTCTTTTACCTGCAATAGTTCGTCTTGAGTTTTGAAAAGAATCCATGTTTGACCGTCACAATAAAAGGCTTGCAAAAGAAAAGATGTGAGGTAGAGGAAAGTCAGATTATCTCAGTGGACAAAAAAGCTAATAACCGCCCAACTCAATGTTGAGAATCTGAAGCTTTTGACTAAAGGAAAAAGCAAAATGGGGGTGGGAATATTTTGAAGGTTTCTTTTGGTGGTTTTCTAGTTTTGAGTATCGACTGCAAAAAAATTGCATAATTTTGGTGTCGTATTCAGCCCAATACTTTTTTTCTAAAACCCACCAAACCAATTCTAAAAACCTGATTTTCAAATTTTCATCTGCGGCGCTATTGTTCCCCCCCAAACCTCCTGAGCTTGCCCAACGAAAGTACAAATTGTAGCTTTTACCCCCGCTGTAAAACTTCCTGCGGGCGCCCATGCGTGGGTGGGTGTAATACTATAAAGTTGGCTACCGCGGGTTTTCAGGGGTTCAAGCCGCCACTGGCTGGTAGTGAGTGATCAAAGGTTGAGGCGAGGTGAGTCGCGTACTCACTTCAAAAAAAGGTTAAAATATAAAACAGATGTGTAATTTAGCACTAAGAAAACGCTAAAGTCCCATCGTGATGTTGAGCAAACACAGGTACGTGCAACACGACCCGAGTACGACATTCCCATAATGTTACATACCAATAAGTAGAGCCCCTTGAAATTCGTGACTGACGATAAAACCGAAATATGGGCCAACCATTTAATTTCATAAAATGAGTATGAATTGATCAAATCTTAACCCAAAAATGCCAAAACTGAATCACCACCAAACACCGAAATAGGTGTAAATTTCGTAATAGCACCAAAATTATCAAAATTGATGTTTTTAACGACGAAAAGAACTAAAAATGGGAATAATTGTTAAATTACGGTGTAATTTTCAATATTTTATGCAGTATAGTTCAACCAAACTAAGTTTTTTATAAAATAAAGTTCAGAAAAAATGATAAATGTACTTGTAGTAACTTACACCAGTCTGAACATAAGTACATTCAAACTTGTTTGTTTTGTGGCTAGAATGATATGCAAGCCGTGAACTAATACTAGGAAAACGCTTAAGTCCCGCCGCGTTGTTGGATGAGCGTAATTGGTGCATTGAGCTGCCATGTGTTATGCGAATTTTCTGTTGTTCCGTGGAAAAATCATTATTAAATTGAAATTTTGTTAAATTAAATAAAATAAAATAAAAAATTAACTTTATTTCTTAATTTTTTTAAATTAATTGTAATTGTTTTAAAAAATTGTAAAATTGAAATTTTTATAAGAAATAATTTCTTGATTGCGCTCAAATTTAACAATAATATATTAATTCATAAAATTAAGGTTCTGCGAAAAAATCATTAAAATCAGATAAAGCATGTAGGTGTCACAAGTCGAAGAAATTTTTTAAAAATAGAAAAAAATCGTAAAATTGTGATTTTCATGAGAAAAAAATTTCCGATTGCGCTCAAAAACGTGGCAGTTCTAAGTTCAGAGATTTCGAAGGCCTCCATAAAATTTCATCGCAATCGGAGTATCGGTTTAGCCGGAATCGTGTGGACAAACAGACAAAAATACAAAAAAAAGAAAGAAAGAAAGAAAAAAAAAACATTCCGGAATTTTTTCTCCAGTGTAGTAGAATGGAATCTTCGCTACGCTCATCCAATTACACGCATATAAATTGGTAAATATAGATAAAACAGCTGAAATACAGCTTTAAACCAATAACACTGAAATTTTCAATTTGAAAAACGAAATTCACTTTAAAATAAAACCACTTTCACGGACCTCTACCAAGAAGTCTTGGCCGATTTAGCTGAAAATTTGTAAAATAGGAGAGGATGTTGTACTTATTGACCCTGCAAAATTTCATTACGATCAGAACTTTTTTTTTTTTTTTTTTATAAACCAACGATCGGATTTTGTTCAAAAACTATACAGCAACCCGCATAGGTGGTATGTAAATGTGTGCAAAATTTCAGGTCGATCAGAGAAACGGTGCGACCTGTACCGAAGCAGTAACAGAAAAAAAGAAAAAAAAACAGACATTCGAGCCATAAGAGTCAAGTGAAGACGCTCGCTCAACAAGTGTCAAGTGAATACGAAATTATGTTGTTTCGCCAATCAACTTGATATGCGCACTTACTGTATTCAATACACATTCAAGCCCCCCATGCAGTTGAAAGATATATTCACTGCCGATCCCAGTGTGTTCTTTGTATTTTCTTTTTATCGAATATGCTGTTGATGGTGATTTTTTTATCTGTGTTTTTGTTTGGATAGTACAGTAGGGCCTACATATAATAAGATATTATGTGCCTGCATACTCAAACGCTATAAACAAAAAGCGATAAGCTAATTGGCCTAAATACACCTATATAAAGTAGACCTTGTAAAGTACCAGTCTCTTAAATCTAAAACTTGGTAAAAGTAGTTAAGATCCAGTAGGCAGTGACTTCTTAAAATGTATAAAATGATTCAAGTAGGCAGTGTAATCCTGTCAAATAAGAATTTTTGGAGGAAAAATTGCGATGTCGCTGAATTGTTGCAGAGACCTTCCTTATATAATACCTATCAACATACTAAAAACTCCCCTACAATCGGACTGGAGCTTCGGCCGCCATATTGGAAAATGGCGGCCAAAAAGTGTTTGTTATCGAATATCTTCAAATTAGTTTGAGATAGACAAAATATGTCAATAGTCAAAAATATTCCCCATTGAATTCCCTACAAAACAGGTGTCTTCTATAATTTTGGTAGGGGCAAAGGTTACCTCACAAAATCGTGGTTTATACGTTGCTTATTGGAGTACCCGCTAATTTCCAAATTTTCACGACCAGCATCAAACAATGCCCGGTAAATCCGTAAGAAATCGATTTAAATACAAAAGAACTTTTGTACGGGGTTCATGAAAGCTTCCAGTTGTATTTTAAAAAAACAGTTCTGCGAAATCAGATTTTGCATTTACCCGGAATTTGGGTTTTTCCATTGTTGGCATTTCCTAAAAAATGCCATATTTTACTGTCCATTATAAAGCACATAATAGCATTGGAGGAAAAATTCTTTCCACGCACATTGAAATAACTTAAATATTGATCTGATTACAACCAAAGTTTAAATCCAATATGGCTGCTAATTCCTAATATTCACAATATGAATACTGTTTTTGTGCTGTTTTTACACTCTTTTTGTTGCATAATTCACTTTGATGTTGTGGATATTAGGAATTAGCAGCCATATTGGATTTAAACTTTGGTTGTAATCGGATCATAATTTGAGTCATTTCAATGTGTGTAGGAAGAATTCTTCCTCCAATGCTATTTAGTGCTTAATAATGGACAGTCAAAAAGGGCAGTTTTGAGGAATTGCCAACAACGGAAAAAAAACAAAATCCGGGTACATGCAAAATTCGATTTCGCAGACCTGATTTTTTAAAATACTAATGGAAGCTTTCATGAACCCCGTACATAAGTCCTTTTATATTAAAATCGATTTCTTACGGATTTACCGGGCATCGTTTGATGCTGGGCGTGAAAATTTGGAAAAAAGCTGGTACTCCAATGAGCAACATATAAACCACAATTTTGTGACGTAACCTTTCCCCCTAACAAAACTATAGAAGACACTTGTTTTGTAGGGAATTAAATGGGGAATATTTTTGCCATTGAGATATTTTGTCTATCTCAAACCAATTTGGAGATATTCGATAACAAACACCTTTTGGCCGCCATTTTCCAATATGGCGGCCGAAGCTCCAGTCCGATTGTAGGGGAGTTTTAGTATGTTAAGAAGTATTATATAAGGAAGGTCTCTTCAAAATTTCAGCGACATCGCAATTTTTTCCTCCAAACGTCAATATACGATCTTATTTGACAGGATTAGTGATTGTCAGTTGAGTAGTTTGTTTACATTTATAAGAAAGTTTCAGAAGGCTGTATTTCTCACTGATGGTTTTAAAAGATTATATTATTTAAAGTTGTAATAATATTCTGATAATGGTTATTAAAAGTAAATACAGCAAATATAAATTTATAAAAAATAAGTAAATATTAAAAAGTGTTTTATGTGATGTGTAAAAAATATACAAAAATCTAAAACTTTCAAACAATGATTTTTGTCCATGAACAGAATAGCCATCTTGGATGCTACTTAAATGTAGTCAGGTCAAGGAGTTTTTCCTCTGGTAATACAAAGCCAAAGTGATTCATTTTAAAAACTAATTTCAATAAGTTTATGTGTCTGCAACTTGGCACCTATTAATATACTTTTAAGAAGATTACAAGAGAAGAGAAGTAAAAAGATTATAAGTAGTGTAAAGGCAATAGCAAGAGAAGACTACAGATGGGTGAAGAATCATACTCAAACACAATAGAAACTGCTGGACTATAAAGAAGGTCGTATGATATAAACTTTCATGACCAATGTGGTCGTTATCAAGCAGATCAATTTAACTAAATAATTGCTGTACTATTATTACTTGGTTTAAAAATAAATGTCTAAGTATATGTTAATTTGTATGCCAAGTGTGTTTTGCTCATTGACTGTAGGCTAGCCGCGGTGGATGAGATTTAATATATGGTAGCCTAACAAAAGGTTAAATGTTAGGGTGAAGACATGTGTAGCGTTACAACCTAAACATTAAACACCACCCAAAGACCTTACGCGGAATTTTTCACATTAGTCGGGTACGTGCATTCGCTACATTCGTAGGCTTACAAGTTTGCGATGACTCGAAAGCTGCCGATGCGAAGAAAGGAAGGGTGTTATTGGAGACTACTCGCGCTTATGAATGAAACAACAACTGTAAATTGGTTCATGAGAAAACACAGTTCACAGGATAAAAACAGCATAAAATAAAAATTGTTTACTGATCAAGGATAATTAATAAACGTGTAAACGTTTACACGTAGGCTACCATCCCCAACAGCTAGTAGGTATATATGTGATCTTTAAAGAGATTCCAGGAGAAACAAGAAAATAGGCAGATAGGCCAAATGAATAATGATACTGCATTGTTTATCCTTTTCAAGATAAATGTAGTACAAGCGTAATGTGCGATAGTTATTCGAGAGGTCCGCGGTTTCTTACTCACTAGGTACTAGCAACCCTGACGAACTTACGAAAACTGGTTTTTAGCCTATTCGCGTTTAAAAGCAAAGTGGCTGACATCTGGCGGTCAAGTGGAGAACTGCTCCAAGGCAGATACCGGGCGGCTGCATGGCGGCATTCAATGTTAAACCAATGCAATATTGTAGCGTCACGGTAACTCCAGAATGAATTTACTCGATCATGTTTATTATTTAGCAAGCCTAAAAGGTCATAAAATTAGCAATACACATTTTTGTGATGCGTAATGAAAGAAAAAGTCTGAATGTGTATATTATTCCGTGCAATACTGTGGGTTAGATGGGAGTTCTATTCCTATTCCTTGAGACACATTTTTCACAACTTTCATCAGTTTCATGGATACCACCAACCGATAAACGATAAACCATAATGGTAATTTATTGGATGAGCGAAGCGAAGACTTCAATTTCACTGACCCCCAAAAAATTTAGCTCGGTGTTTTTTTTTTTGTTTTTGTTTTTTGTTTGTTTTTTTGTCTGTTTGTTAACTCTCTACCAGGCAAACGGCATATCCGATCTTGATGAAAATTGACAGGACCTTCGAAATCTCTGAACTTGGAGGTGTATGTTTTTGGGTACAATCGAAGAAATATTTCTCATGAATATCGTACTTTTACGATTTTTTTCGATTTTTAGTGCGATATTTTCTTGACATTTTGGGTTAATTCTGACCAAACGGGTGGGGCTACAACGTTCATATTATACATGGACATTAAGGTTATGGTGATGTAGTACCTTTTGAAAGAAAAAGTTGAAAAAGTTAGCCAGAATCCATAGAAATAAAGCTTTTAATATAAGTTTTTGATTTTTTGTGCGATATTTTCGTGCCATTTGGGCCAATTCTGACCAAACTGGTGGGGCTACAACGTTCATATTATACATGGACATTAAGGTTATGGTGATGTAGTACCTTTTAAAAGAAAAAGTTTAAATAGTTAGCCAAAATCTATAGAAATAAAGCTTTTAATATAAGTTTTTTTACGGAAAAAAATACCAATTGACAGGTAACAAAAGAAACTTGACAACAATCAGCTACAATGCGTATTGCGTAGGCAGCAAAACAAAGAACTTGCAAAAGTAAAGATATCCCATGCAAACTAAAAATTTTAAAAAGCTCATCCATCAACGCGGCGGGACTTTAGCGTTTTCCTAGTTTATTACAATTTACAATGATGTGCTGTAGGCGGTATAGGGCCAAAGCGGGCTAAGAGCTATGCACCGTCTTTGGGTCTAACATTCTAAACCCAAAGATACTGTGAACCTAGTATATAATATGCAAGTCTCATTAATGGTATAATTTATAGTTGGTATAGATATGGATTTTTTGTAATTATTATTTATTATTAATAATATATGTTCATAATTATAGTTTTTAAATAAGTGCAGCGCATTGAATGTAAACTATCCTGCCTTGATTTTTTATTCTTATGCCAAGAGATTTGTACCCAAATGCTGCTGTGAACTGCAAATAAGACTTAATTATTTATGGGCTCATATTCATAATCCAACCAAAACAACAACAAAACAATTCTAGGACTTAACTAGGCGTAATATTAGTTAACTATGCGCATTAATAATAGTAGGTCTATATAAAAAGTTTAGTGAAGGCCGGTGCCATCCATATAACTTATAACTTTAAATTTTTAGCCGCATTTGGGGGGTGGGGGGGCTTTTTGTCCGGGGGAGAATAAATAATTTGTGATATAATATTATATTACATATCATATAGGCTTAAGTAAAGGCCAATAATCATAATAAATTCGCGATATTGCCATCAAGTTAAAATTACTGAAATTACACGTCTCCAAATTACGAGATAAAATTCATTTATTTTGCAGCTGAGGGTTACAAAATATAGTGATTGTCCTACCCCATCGTACCCAACTACTGGAAAGTGGAAATACTTCTAGAACTGACGCTTACAATGAATTAATATTATGGTTTAAAGCATGAAAATCACACTTGCTCCCTATGCAGCCCGTGTTTTTATCTGCCTTCGGACGGCCATGCTGGCATACGACCGTGCTGTAGGTTTTAACCGCGAATAGCGTTGGAAATTAATGTAATTTCACTTAGGGCCTATTGTGGAAAATGCTATTACCAAATTTATTTAGAAAAACCTTCTACATTGGTCACTCATGTGCACATCACAAGGACATGCGAGCATTCTTTCATTCTTTCATTCTTTTCAAATGCAAGTATTGTAATTCTCTATCATATATGTGTGTGACTGCAGTGAATCAAAAAAATTATTAAATGGCACATGCCCAGCTGGGCATGTTGGAGATAATTTTACATGCCCAGACAGAAAACTTACATGCCAATTTTTCTTTCTAGGAAAACGCTAAAGTCCCGCCGCGTTGATGGATGAACTTTTTTTTAAGTTTCTTGTTTGCATTGGACCACTTTTCCTTTGCAAGTGCTTTTGAATGCATTGTAGGTGATTGTTGTCAAGTTTCTATTGTTACTTGTTAATTGTTATTATAAACCTAAAAAAACTCATATTAAAACCTTTATTTCTATGGATTCTGGCTAACTTTTTCTTTCAAAAGGTACTACATCACCATAACTTTAATGTCCATGTGAAATCTGAACGTTGTAGCCCCACCCGTTTGGTCAGATCCACCCAAATGTGACGAAAATATCGTACTAAAAATCGAAAAACTTAAATTAAAACCTTTATTTCTATGGATTCTGACTAACTTTTTAAACTTTTTCTTTCTTCACCATAACCTTAATGTCCATGTGAAATATGAACGTTGTAGCCCTACCCGTTTGGTCAGAATCAGACCAAATGTCACGAAAATATTGCACTAAAAATAAAAAATAAATCGTAAAAGTACGATAATCACAAAAAATATTTCTTCGATTGTACCCAAAAACGTGACACGTTTAAGTTCAGAGATTTCGAAGGTCCCCTTCAATTTTCATCAAGATCGCTAATGCCGTTTGCCCGGAATCGTGCAAACAAACAGAAAAAAAAAACACCCGAGCTTAATTTTTTGGGGGTCAGTGAAATTGAAGTCTTCACTTCGCTCGCTACGCTCATCCAATAAAACAATTAAAATAAGTTTTCAGGACATATAACGGCGTTTTTCTTCCGAATTAATGTCCTTTGTTCATGCCGCCAATTTGTGGCAGTGTTGAATATACCCCCCTCCCCCCCCCCCCACCTCCTGCCTTACCACTCCCCATCTTCCAGAGATTATACTGCATGAATAATTACCAAAGGCCCAACAATTCTAATGTTTTTAATCTGCTAGAAGTCAAAAGCTAGTAATCCTGTCAAATAAGAATTTTTGGAGGAAATAATTGCGATGTCGCTGAATTTTTGCAAAGACCTTCATTATATAATACTAATCAACATACTAAAACTCCCCTACAATCGTACTTGAGCTTTGGCCGCCATATTGGAAAATGGCGGCCAAAAAGTGTTTGTAATCGAATATCTCCAAATTGGTTGGAGATAGACAATATCTTGCAGTGGCAAAAATATTCCCCATTTAATTCCCTACAAAAAAGGTGTCTTTCATAGTTTTGGTAGGCGCAAAGGTTACGTCACAAAATCGTGGTTTATACGTTGCTTATTGGAGTACCAGCTAATTTCCTAATTTTCACGCCCAGCATCAAACAATGCCCGGTAAAATCCGTAAGAAATCGATTTAAATACAAAAGAACTTTTGTACGCGGTTCATGAAAGCTTCCATTAGTATTTTAAAAATCAGGTCTGCGAAATCGGATTATGCATTTACCCGAAATTTAAGTTTTTCCATTGTTGGCATTTCCTCAAAAATGCCATAAGTGACTGTCCATTATTAAGCACTAAATAGCACCGGAGGAAAAATTCTTTCTATGCACATTGAAATGACTTAAATAACGATGAGAAAACAACCAAAGTTTAAATCTAATATGGCTGCTAATTCCTAGTATTCACAATATGAATACTGTTTTCGTGCTGTTTTTACACTCTTTTTGTTACATCATTCACTTTGATGTTGTGGATATTAGGAATTAGCAGCCATATTGGATTTAACCTTTGGTTGTAATTAGGAATTATCAGCCATATTAAGTCATTTCAATGTGCATAGAAAGAATTTTTCCTCCGATGCTATTTAGTGCTTAATAATGGACAGTCAAATATGCCATTTTTGAGGAAATGCCAACAATGGAAAAACCTAAATTCCAAGTAAATGCAAATTCTGATTTCGCAGACTTGATTTTTTAAAATACTAATGGAAGCTTTCATGAACCCCGTACAAAAGTTATTTTGTATTTAAATCGATTTCTTACGGATTTACCGGGTATTGTTTGATGCTGGGCGTGAAAATTAGGAAATTAGCTGGTACTCCAATGGCAATAAGCAATGTATAAAACAAGATTTTGTGACAAAACCATTGCCCCTTCCAAAACTATAGAAGACACCTTTTTGTAGGAAATTAAACGAGGAATATTTTTGCGGTTGCGACATTTTGTCTATCTCCAACCAATTTGGAAATATTCGATAACTAACACGTTTTGGCCGCCATTTTCCAATATGGCGGCCGAAGCTCATGTCCGATTGTAGGGGAGTTTTAGTATGTTGATAAGTATTATATAAGGAAGGTCTCTGCAAAAATTCAGCGACATCGCAATTATTTCCTCCAAAGTTCAAAATAAGATCTTATTTGACAGGATTATAGGTGGTAACTGAAATTAAGCACATGGGAATAGAGATACTGCAGAGGCTGGTCTTTCCTTATCTTGTTTACTAGCCAGCATTTGGCTCCAGCCCTCCCCCTCTGAGGGCCAATGCATCTTGACTAGACAAGAAATCATGCATGACCCATGGGACCTGTTACTGGACAAGTGGACTTATCTTTTTTCCCAGGCTTATCTTGTGGGGATAGTGAGAGACCCACCACTTTTTTTTACATGCCCCAGGCATCTTGAGCATGGTATTTTTTTTAGCCCTGTGTGAGTGTGTGTAAGAATCACTATCACAAGTGGGTATTCGGTTTTATAAACCTACAATTATAATGCTACAATCAGCTACAATGGACTGGAGTCAGAACTTACTCAACTACATTGAACACTATCATGAAATTGGCAACTTGTTATAGGATACCATATGACAGAAAGAGGGTGCTGTTAGCGATCAAGTTATCGTACCACACATTTGCTTAGAACAGCCACGCTTTTGTCCGTATTATTGTCTCGCAATTCAATATTGTATTAATAGTAACTGTTATTTATAAATGTTTTATAGTTAAACAACAGATTCATCAGTGGTGTGTGTTATAATTTGGATGAGCGTAGCGAGCGAAGCGAAGATTCCATTTCACTACACTGGAGAAAAAAATCCGGAATGTTTTTTTTTCTTTCTTTCTTTCTTTCTGTATTTTTGTCTGTCTGTTAACACGATTCCGGCTAAACCGATACTCCGATTGCGATGAAATTTCATGGAGGCCTTCGAAATCTCTGAACTTAGAACTGCCACGTTTTTGAGCGCAATCGAAAAATTATTTCTCATAAAAAACGCAATTTTACGATTTTTTTCGATTTTTAAAAACTTTCTTCGACTTATAACACCTACATGCTTTAACCGATTGTAATGATTTTTTCACAGAACCTTAATTTTATGAATTAAGATATTCGTGCGAAATTTGAGCGCAATCGAATAATTATTTCTTATGAAAATCGCAATTTTACGATTTTTTTCTTTTTTAAATTTAATTAAAAATTAAAGTTTATTTTTTATTTAATTTAAATTAATTTTTAAAAAAATCTTCAACAGTAATGATTTTTTCACAGATCAACAGAAAATCCGCATAACACATGGCAACTCAATACACCAATTACGCTCATCCAACAACGCGGCGGGACTTAAGCGTTTTCCAAGTTTAAACTAGGCCCTATCATCAAAGTTTACAAAAAAGAAAAGAATGTCTGATGGCAGTGGCAGTCTAGCACTCGGCTTGCGCATGGGGTTGTGATTAAGCCGTCTCACAGCCTTACTTTTTTGCACAACAAAATAATTTCATGCGTGAATGAAGGGCAGACTGTGAATTCGTTGAACTGCACCGCTCACAGCGCTTCTGTTATACGATCTCCCATAACTTTCCATTAAATTGTTGACTAGAAGGGTACCATGTTTTAAAAAAATGTGTTGGTGTAACTGTAATGAAGGAAGGTATTGTTTATCAGCTGAACGTGAGCCTTCCGCTATGTTTTTTTTAAAAATGTGTTGGTGAAACTGTAATGTAGGTATTGTTTATCAGCTGAGCGTGGGCCTTCCGCTTTATTTAGTAGAACAGACTATCCTGACAGATAGACCATGACCTGCCTCGCACGTTACACGCCACAACTAGATGTGCTGTGTTGCAACATCTCTCCAGCCTGGATCACTTACGTCCCCCGATCTGAAGCGAGGCGATAAATTTAAGGACCCCTATTGATGTAGGCCGGGAAAAATACACAAAGGACTTAATTTTTGTTTCTAATTTCCATGTAAATCACACAATTATTTACAAGTTCAGTCTCACCCTGGATGGCCCCTTTCCCCTTTACAATAACGACAACAAATATAACTTTTTAAGTGAACAATTAGAAGACATAGGCCTAATAATTTAATTATTGCAAAATGTCAATGATGACGTAACATGTGAATGAATGCCATCACCTTTTTCAGTTCCTTGCAGCTTTGTACACTGTGCACACTGATCTTTACCAGGCCTTAATTCTGGGTGGGCTTGAGACCTAGGCTTATGCCCCAACATGACTACTTGTAGCTATTTTCAATTTCAATCAATAGGCTATTTGCATGACAAATTTTTTATGATTTTTCCAAATAGCTCTTTGATTTTATTGGTATTATAAAAAAATTAATTAAAAAAGTTAAATATGAATTTCATCAAAAATAAATAAAGAGCTTGCTTTGAAAAAGTGGTTTGACCATGAGCCATATCTGTGACGTACTAAGATACGTTTGGTTTAGTCCATAGATATCTTAACACCTATAGTAGGCTAGATACGCAGTCTCCAATACCTCCGCACAGCCGCGAGTGTACCAAATTGAAGCGTCAATCCCACCCATTCAAGATGGCGGTTTGGCGTTTTAATTTATGCTTTTTAATGCAATAAAGTACTTTACTGGATTGTTTGATATGGTTTTAGCTTGTGCAGCATGGTATTGAACAAACAGAAACAATGCAAAGTTATTGCATAAGGGAATTTAGTAATCATTTGGTGTTAAAGTCTGATATGCTCACCTGCCAAACTGGCGGCCATCTTTAAAAATATTTTTTCGATTAATCGCTCCCATCTAATTAACATGCAAACTCACCCATTCAAGATGGCTTCCCATTGTCCCGGAAGTGGACCGCTGACTGCTAGTCTAGCCAATTATATGGGATGTCTATGGTCTAGTCCAGTGGTTCCCAAACTTTTCAGACAGTGTACCCCCTGAGCAGTTTGGATCCTACCACATACCCCCCCCCCCCCCTTCTAAAAACTAGAAACAGTAGAAATGGCATACCCTTATTTTTGTGTTGCTCCTCACTAATGGGAAGGATGTGCCAGTTTACGGGAACAAAGGGTTTTAAAGTCCGGCGTTATTGGTGACAATTTTAGTCGTAGATCTCTCTCAGCATTTAGTCGATTTCTGTATCTAGTTTTAAGCATTGTTAATGTTGAAAAAGCGGTTTCACAAAGGTACGTAGTGCAAAAAGGCATTAACAAAGTTACAGCCTTGTTGGAAAGGAGTGTATGTTCCTCTTTCAAATGCAACCAAAAGTAGATCAATGGCATATGACTGCACTTTTCTTTTAGCCCACCATCGTTTGCTATCTCCAACAGACATCCATGCTAGTTAACGTTGCACTGATATGTGCACAGCGCGCCCCATCTACGAAAAGATAAGCTTCCCCCACCCACCCCCTTAGCAGGTGTCGATACGTCACTGCTGGGGCTTGTAGTCCAGTCAAGTGAGTGAGTCATTGTGCTGCTACGCGGAATCCAGTTGTGGAACTCAGAAGAATGTAATTATGCTTTTGTTCAGTGTAAATATTCATATTCTTCACAAATTAGTAGCTTTTAACAAATAAGCAAGGTTTATTATGAAGCAATAAATAGCAATTTTTGGTTATCCTGGAATTTTTCGCGTACCCCCTGGAAACTCCCCGCGTACCCCTGGAAGCCAAGTCTTGAAACCACTCGTTTCAACTCACACACGTTCTGAGTCGAGAAATTCCTCCAAGTCGCTCAAAATCGCCAAATCGGTAGTCTTGGGGACAAGTTCACGAGTCGCACGGTGACTTGGAACGAATGTTTTTTCACGTTTCAAACCACGAGGTATTTGGTGGTGACTTGTGAACTTTGTCATTTGAGACGATCAAAACAGTTTGTTATTGATTTGGTAGTTATGAATTGTGACATATCAATCTAGTTGAACGTTGTAAATGCAATAATAGATGTAACACGGTGAGGCTAGCAACCGGCAAATTAACGTACCCATATTAAGACATGCATCACCCCTTTCCAAATTGATCAAACACCAAGTAATTTGTGTTCCTATTGACCCCTGGCTAGGGTTAATAGGAACAGCTAGCATATCTATATGTATTTTCAGGCATATTTATATCCCTGTTCCTATTGACCCCACATGGAGGTGAATAGGAACGCACAATATAAAAATAAAAATAAAATATAAATATTCATATACTCTGTTAATGGTTGGTTATATTATTTAAAGGAACCACATAGCTATAATTTAAAAAATATCTCATTGGTTTACTATGATTCATGTTGAAATAACTAGAAGTTAACTTTCAAAACTGTTCCTATTCACCCCACCTTACGGTATGTAATATAATTATTTGAGTGGCTTTGTGAAATACTTGCTTTGAGAAACATAACTGAAATACATGCTGCAGCAAGAGTTGTGACTGTGTGAATGTGGACGCTGGCTAGGGCCTATGCCCTAGGGCAGGCTAGGCTAGGGCCTAGTAGGCCTACAAAGTATAAGGCCTTAGGACCTAGCATTTACATCTGGGCTGGGCCCCACCTATTGTAAGTTGTTGGCTGACGTTTTGGTTGTAGGGCTAGGTCTAAGCTTATTTATTATTAAGTTAAGTCCTACAGTAATATGATAGGCTAGAGCCTTAATAATTAATGTAGGTTAGGGCTAGCCTTGCCTAGGCCCTACCCTCTAATGCATCTAGCACGATCTTCCTTCCAAGAAAGGCTAGTCCCTCTAGCCTAAATATTGTCTATCCAAAGATTTGTCTATTCGAGGCTAAGGATGACGTAGAGCCACCGCCGTCTGGATGTAGGTATGTAAACAAATACCTTCAAATATATACATACGGCGGTGCATATCTAGACTTCATATCTGCGTACGTCATTATGGTAACAACCAATCACAGCGCGTTTTGCAGTATGTTCCAAAATAGGGCACTTCAAGTCACAATATTTATATCAAAACAATTTTTTTATGTAAAATAAACGCGATATTTGGAATCAGGACGTTTTTATTCTATAAAGATTAAAGAATGATACGTTTAACTTAAATCCAAAATTCATGCAAATAGTTTATTAGGCCTTTAAGTCAGCCTATACCGGTACTATATACCGGTACTACGCATGCAACATTAAGATAAGAGCATGCCTACGCATAGCCTTGACCTAACAACCTTACCCTTGAAGTGGTCTTGTTTGTTGAATCCTCCACGCAACTGGGTAGAGAGTGCTTCGAAGGTCTGGTTTTCAGTACTTCCTTCACTTAATGTGCTGAAAATAAATTAAACAGCTAATGTAATGGCACTGGTTAGGACCTAGGCCTACAACATTTTTGGATGAGCGTAGCGAGTGAAGCAAAGACTTCAATAAAATTTCACTGACCGCCAAAAAAATTAGGCCTAGCTCGGGTGTTTTTGTTTTGTTTGATTGTTTTTGTATTTTTGTCTGTTTGTTCGCTCTCTACCGGGCAAACGGCATATGCGATCATGATAAAAATTTCAGGGGACCTTCGAAATCTCTGAACTTAGACTTGCTACGTTTTTTGGTACAATCGAAGAAATATTTCTCATGAATATTGTACTTTTACTATTTTTTTCTATTTTTAGTGCGATATTTTCATGACATTTGGGCCGATTCTGACCAAACGGGTGGGGCTACAACGTTCATATTTTACATGTACATTAGTTCTAGTATGAAAAATGCCTATCGGCTAGTTAGATTGGAGAAGAGTTGACAGGTTGGGAAAGCAAAGAGAACATAAAGAACATAAAACCCAGCCTGGAGGGCTGGGGGCGACAAAACTTTTCACCTGCTGATGACAACTCCAGCAAATTTAAAGTTGTTACCTTAAACCACGACTCGTTTCGTCCTTCTGGGACTCATCAGGCAGATGGTGGCCACTAAAAATCAGCTAAAGGCCGGTTTACGATTGACGGCAACGTGGGGAGACGTGAATGGAGACGTGAACGCGAAAGATAACACATAGCATTCACAGCTTAGCGTTTATGATTGACGGGAAGTGAACGGGAATGGAGAACGGAGCGGCCAAAGTTCGTCAAGTCCCAACTTTCGCGGCTTGGTTGCCGCGCCGTCGACGTGAAAAGGGCTACGCGCATGCGCAAATAAACGCAGTGCTCGGCTGTCTGCAACTGTCATGAAAATATAACCAACAAAATGATGGACAACGCCAAGCTTATTGAGACCATCCAGCGCTCTCGCATTATTTATGTTTAGGGCCTGAATATATACAGGCGTACAGACTACAAAGAAAATGCGTGGAAATCAGTGGCAAAAGAAATGAATAATTTACGCCAAGCTAGGCCTAGCCTAGCCTAGGACCGTAGGCTAGCTAGGCAACTTGTAAACAACTCGTAGTGGTCGACACACCGCTATCTGGATATTTGTACCTTTACATGCATCCAGACGGCGGTGGGCCGACAGATGTTGTACCGATTCCCGTCAATCGTAAACGCCTCGCTTTCCGTTTCCACCACATTCGCGTTTCCATTCACGTCTCCCCACGTTGACGTCAATCATAAACCAGCCTTAACTACATGCAAACAAAACTCACAACACATAACCAAACCAAAACAAAACAAAACAAAAAGGTAACAACTTTTAAAATTTGCGCAGTAACTGTTGTCATCAGCAGTGAAAAGTTTTGTCGCCCCCAGCCCTTCAGGCTGGGTTTTATGTTTCTTTATGTTCTCTTTGCTTTCTCAACCTGTCAACCCTTCTCCAATCTTACATGGTAATGGTTATGTATTGCTTTTAGAAAAAAAGTCGAAAAAGTTAGCCAGAATCCATAAAATAAAGGTTTTAATATGAGTTTTTTTTAGGTTTATAATAACAATTAACACTAGAAACTTGACAACAATCACCTACAATTCATTCACAAGCACTTGCAAAGCAAAAGTGGTCCTACACAAACTTAAAAACTTACAAAAAAGCTCATCCATCAACGCGGCGGGACTTTAGGGTTTTCTAGTAAGATGAATCTATCTGCCTATTAAATTTTCCAAAATTTTAGTTTAACAATGAAAATCCGAAATGGTTCATCAATCATTCAATTATGATCATCTGACATTGCCAAAAAACAATTTTTATTTATTTTTGAAATAGGCAGTAGCCCAGTACGCCCAATCCGCAATGCAAAGATGATCCAGATAGCGCTTTTTGACTTTTTTAAGTTGCAGATTGATTCGCAAAGCACTTTTAATGTGAATCAATTTCACATGTAAAAGTAAATAGTAAAAATTTAAAAAAAATATCTGGGATGGGTCAGCAACCAATTACGCTATTGGATGATTTTCAATGGAATGACCCCTTAGCGAAGAAATGTGATATCAATGAAGCTTTTCGTTTCTCAAGTTTGCTTGATGTTTACATCAACATCCGATCTTTTCATTGCTTGCTTATTGTGCAGCTGTAAGTTAGAATGCAGTTCAGCAATAGGTAGGGCTACCTGTACCTATTTACTTTTGATTATGCCAATGATTTTAAGATTATTTGTTCTTCCCGCTGTTTTTCCATTGCCTTTTTTTTCTTCCTCAGTTGCCAATTGTTTTTTAAAGTGAGAATTACTTATATCTCAACAATTGTTGTTGAGAATCGTCAAATAGAATTTCTCACAAAATTATTTTCGCGTAAAATAAGCTTGCAAATGGTTCCTAGTTTGGGTTTTGTGTTAATTTTACATAACAACTGGGCCCCGATTCATGTACATTTTATCCCGGTATAAGCAGAGTTAGGTGGTATAAGTGCGGTATAACTCCGAATCCAATCATGAAGACTTTATCCCGCCTATCACGGGATAAGAAAATATGTAAACAGATGGCGGACATTTTAAATTTTGCTTCTATGTGTAAACGAGAAAAGTTGTCATTACTCTCATAAAACAAATCAGAAACGTCTTGGGCCTAGGCCCAGATGTAGAAAATTATTCATAATACAACAGTGTAGGCCTAAAGTTCGATTAGGCTATAGGACTAGATAAAATTAATACTAACATAACACGTTTGGACAAGCCCTTGGCCTCTCCTAGGCAACCCTAGGCCTGCACGACCTTGTTTTGACACATCCCGCACAAATAACTAGTTTTGATTACTAAAAGCCTTATGCAGATGAACAATAGTATGATAGTCCAGGCTATTCCAAAATTTACGGCAATAATACGCCTTTTCTTTTTTTAATGATCTCACGCAATCTTCTGTCAATAAATAAAAATATAATAAAACAAAAGATGGTGCAAATTTTTAGTGTTCTTTTGCAAATCTGCTGATTTACATGGCTGTGGAATGCAGTGGAAAAAATATTTGTTGTACTTGTTGTTTGATTGAAAATTTCTGATTGGATGAGAGTTGCTCAGACTTAACCAGGCCTTATCCTGCCATGTCCTGCATTATACCGTCCTTATACCACTTATACCCGGGATAAATGTACATGAATCGGGGCCCTGGTGTTTAATTAAATCAATTAATTTAATTTTAATTCATTCATTTATTCAATTCATGGGAAAGTAGCATGAACAGAACTTAATTTTGGGACTATTATTTTTAAAATAATACTCGCATTGTTTATATTTGATACTTCTGCAAGCATTTTGTATGTGCTACGCGATTGTCAACAACAATTATTGAGATATAAGTAATTCTTCACTTAATTACTTAATTAATCGGTAAGTTATAGAAATTTTATCTCGGGACATGACATGACATTTTGGATTAATTGGCATTATGTCAGTAAAGTGGCATATTTTTATGATGATCGATCGAGTTTTAGGTACAATACATAATAATAATCATCATCATAACCCAGTTCCAACTATGTCGGGTTGAGTGGTGGTTTTCCACCATTATCTAGGGCATGAAACTGTAGATACTAAGCTTGCCTGACTCAGTGTTTCTTCCTCATCATCTGACTCCTTCCTCTCCACCAATTTACTCCACTCTCTTCTGTCCTCCCACAGCTTGACTCTTGTCACATGCTCCCACACTTCATCCCGTTTTCCAACGTCTTCTTGAATTAATCTTTCCCATTTCTCTCTTGGCCTTCCTACTCTTCTTTTCCCCTTCTCTGCCGCTTCAAATTCTCGTCTTGGAATCCTATCTCTTCCCATCCTTTTCATATGTCCAAACCATCTTAGACGTTCTCTTCCTAGCTTAAACCTCAATCTCTTCAGTCCCAGTTCTTTTCTGATTACATTACTTCTTATCTTGTCCATCTTTGTAACTCCCTTGACACTTCTTAAAAACTTCATTTCTGCTGCTTCTAACTGACTCTGTTCCTCTGTTCCCACTGCCCATGTTACTATAAAATAATGTAACTAGTATACATAATAATACATACTGTATTACAAAAGTGGTATAATTTAACTAAAATGTAATTAATTTGGTGATTAATTAATTTAATCAATTATTTTTTTCAATACAATTATTCATCATAAAATAGCTTTAAAATGATACCAAGGGCGACCACATTGTGTCAATTTTGCTCAATTAATTGAGATTATTGTCATTATTTTGAATTAATTGAATTAATTAAATTAATATGAAAGTGATTGGAATTAAGTTTTGAAACCAATACTATTTAAGTCAATTGTGGTCATATTGTTCTTGTGTGATACACTATATGATTGTAGTACGTGAATAATAAACTTTTAATTGCGATTTAATTAATCTTAATTTCATTAATTAGGCCTAATCAATAAGGTACCAGAATTTCGTTTTGGGACTAACTATTTTGGATTTATGAACGTTATTTTAGTATAGTGTGAAAATTTCTTGGCAATCTAGCGAGTTCTACATGTAAATAATTATATTAAAAAGAGCTATAATTGCAATAGGTCTACATAATATAATAATTTATAAATAACGGTATACCGGTAGGTAATAAAAACTATTGCATTTGCAGTAAAACTGCTGATGACATTTTTTGTAGGCCTAGAGCATTAAAAACCCATTAAAACAATACCTGTTTTGTTCAAATCCGATGATTACTTCTGGAGTTAAAGCAATTTTAAAGAATTATTTTGGCAGCCATCTTGAGGACGCCATGACAGCTTTGCTACCAAGCGTGTCCCACGTGAAAATAACATTCTAAAATATGTCTTTTACCAGCTCCTAAATTTTAGTGTTGGTTTCTGGCTTTGAAATATTTTTATAGTTGATGCAGCTTGTTCCAGGACTACTTGGCTATAGTGCCGATTCGCAAACAATTGTCATTTTGGACATATCTCAGTCAATTTTCATGGCATAATAAATCAAAAATAGGCTTCCACAAGACAGCCACCCGCATATTTGTTATGTCTTGATAATGTTTTCGTGAACTCGGCCTAATTCAAGATTTACGGGATATTCTTGGAAGTATTGAGTTAGGCACCAGCACTATTTGTGTTTGTGACATATACTAGGGAAACGCCAAAGTCGTTGTTTAAACGAGGTGAGTGAGCCATCTGTTGAGTATCCGCCAGTAACATTACTTTTCTTCCCCATACCTTAGGCCTCCCTAGCCTAGCCTAGGCTAGAGTGGCGCATTATGGCCTTACAGTTGACGTGCCCTTATACCAACTAAATTAGAAGCTTAGAAGCTTAGTAGAAGCTTATATTCATCTGACAATTCTTGACAGAGCTTTTCAAATTGCATTGAGTGGGCTATCTTAGATATGCTAGCAATGCTACGCTGCTTTTTGATTTTGCTAGGTTACAAACACCGGAAATGTTTAACTAAAGCTGTGGAGATGAAAGTTTTTTTGCGATGATATGTTTTGCCGCATGTTATTTTTATTATTGCCCTAGTGCATTTGAGTTCTCTTCAGAAAATGCATTTTATCCTTTACTTGCAATTTGTTAAAATGCTTTGAAGTGTCGACACCAACAGCAGTGGCGGAACTACCGCCCCCGCAGACCCCGCGTTCGCAGGGGGGCCCGAAACGGGATGCTCATACAGTGTTTTGGCATTGGTCAGACTTTGTCGCCACGCAATGAACTAAACAAACTGGATATCTCATTATAAAGGATATCTTTAAGTTCTTGAAAAGCACTCAAAATTTCATAACTTCATCAGAGAGTGTTTACATCAGCAGTGTTGGCTGATTCACGAGGTCTCGGGTTGAAATCCCGTTGAAATCGGAAGTCCTGACTGAAGGTTTTTTCCGAGGTTTTCCTCAGTCAGCTAATGCAATGGATTGAGTCCTTTATAAAACAGCCCTCGGGCATCCCTTTACAATTGACCTACCTCAAATATATACCATACATTGCACCCTTGGGCAGACTTCCCAATAAAACAACACGACTAATTACGAGATAAAAACAACACGACTAATTACGAGATAGGTACCTACTGTACGTTATCAAATCATTAAAGGTGGGCTGTAGTTAAAGTGGGGCAAATTTCAAAAACGCGTTTTGATGTATTAACCTCCCAGGCGTGTGCGACGCCTTAACACGTCCTCCCATGAACCGGCGCCAGCGTGTGCGACGTCCTAGGACGTCCTGCAAGTTCAGTTTCAAATAGCCGCGCTTCTAATAGGTTCATCAAGTTGCTACTTGCAGCAGCACTAGGATATAGCTAGTACAGTTAGTATTCATGATCGCCGTGAGATAGCAGCACGCGCAATGACGCGTCATAACCTGTTGGAGTACACTCGCAAACTCTGCAAAGTAGCGCGCAAAAACAAAAACGCGCCAAAACATTCAGTTCAGTTTCTGCTTTGCTCACCCAAAGATGACATATTGCAATCGTGTCTTACAACAGCAGTAAATATCAGATAGCCCTATATTATATTATATAATATAACCTATATTATTATATTATTATTATAGCCTACATAATATAATATATAGTATAGGCCTATACAGTATATTTTGCAGATTGTATATTTTTACGCTTTGTAGGCTACTTTTTGGGGGTGTCGGTTATTTATTGGATTAAATAATATTTTGTTAGGCCTACAACAATGTGTACAATACTTTTTAAGTCAACAATATATCTATAAATAAACTTTTCATTTGAATCATTGACAAATTGGTCATATTTTTTACAATACCAATGTATTTTGGGAAAATTTTGTTTTTTGGATGTTACATAATTTTTGTTTGTGACAACAATGGGTACAATATTTTTAAAATATCAATAATGTATCTTGTAATTAACTTTCTTCATTGGCTATTCAATGTGAAATTACTTGCATGTCCCAATGCCATTTGCTCTCAGTCTTATTTTATTTATTTTTTACAACAATTAAAGTTGTTAATATAGCAACAATGATGTATAAATATTTATTTTTACATTCAACAATACCTTATTGGCATTTCCTGAAAATCTCAGGAGATTTCATCCAATAGTTTTCAAGATAGTGTTTTTATGAAAATGCATTGCAAATTATTTAATTTTTCTGAAAAAATAAACCACGCTGGGGTAAAATTTTACACTAAAAAAACCACGTCTGGGAGGTTAAAAACATTTTTAACACGATTTCGATAACCCAAGTAAAAACCCGAGCTCAAACGCACGAGCCGTTAGAGAGCTAGCCCACCTCAAAGTTGGAGGGGTGGGGGTTCCTACGTCACCGCTCCGTAGTCTCGACGGCCGCGGGTCGCTGGCTGCAGCCAACTACACACTATGCATGCATGACTCAAGCCCGTGCTTTCGCCGGACTAACTACCCCAATAATAGTATTGCTAAATAACAATAATTAACTCAATTAACTCACCAATGAAGAAGTTATTCAAAATACTCTGGCTCGTAACCGTCAGCTGCTTTAAAACCAACGTAGAAGAATCCTGTTGATTCTGGGTACCTTTCGCGAATACAGTTCACAACACACGATGGGTATCCCAATAACCTTCCTTTTCTTTTTGCCAAATGTTGACCACGAATTCATCCAGTAAACAAATTGTTTGTAAGCAACGTAGCAATATGTATTATTAAATGCTCCATTTAGAATTACTAATTGGCTATCAGGCGCATGCAAAGCTAATAAGTGATTTGCTGTGTTCAGTGTATCAATATTTAAGACCCCGTATCTTGGGTGGTAGAATTCCTTTCCTTCGTATTATCGGTAAAGTTGCTAACAGCTCTACCGACTAGTAGGCGGGTTTGCACTTGCAGTTGTCAATCATGCAGCATCTTACAAAAGGAACTGTCGCCAGCAAATATGTTTGAGTTTACCTGCCCGTTCCGACTCCGAGGGATCGTGGTTTTGAATGGCTTAGGGTGTTTGCGTGCACATAAAAATAAGTGCATTGAATATTTTAATCTCGATTTGTATGTTATTTATTTATTTGTTTACAATCTGAATTGCATATTTGAAGCAATATTCAAATTGTGTTTAAAATGATACCTCTTGGCAGTAGGCCTTCCCTGTTTCATAAACAAATACACACGTAAAAGTATAATAATAGGTCCATCCGTCCATTCTATTTAAAATTTATTTGTTTAGAACTAAAACGAGATTATCACTCAGATCAATATTCATTCAACACCAAAGTAAACATTGCGATAGTAATCGACAGTCCTCATTGCTTGGTTAGAATCAAGTTCATATCCCAGCCATTCCATGTCAAATGGGACATCAAAGAGAAATTTTCAAAAATTTTGTATTACTATGTGTCATATCAAATCAAATCAAAATTTATGTAGATTCTTAATATCATAATTAGATGTTAGCACATCTTTTGAATCTAAATTTATCATGACAATTGTGCATGATATGTATTTTGAAAATTTTGGTGTGAATTTTGCCATGTTTCAAAGCCTGTTGACAGCCTACTTGTTATAGTTGAGTGGTTGAGTTGGGTGCCATTTTTAAGAAGGGTACATTAAAGAAGATTTGTGGCCATAGAAGTCATCCAGGGTAAGTTTTAAATTGCTTAATTATGTCTTAATTGTGGCAGTCAATGTATGTCACACCCGTAACAGCAATTAGTGATTTTTCTACATTGCTTGAGTCCTCAAAACTTATGATTTTTTAGCTTAAGCACATGGTTTCAATCAAGGTATTTTTTTCATATTTTTTTCATATTTTGTACACTAGTAAATTGCGTTACGGGTGTGACACTACTTGATGTTACGGGTGTGACCATTAGATCAGGTGAAATATTGAATGAAGGTCTACCTGTTAAGAATTCTTTTTTTCTTGTTCTATTAAACTTTTCAAGTGGTGTTATAGTTCAAACTCTCTAATACTCAAATTAAATATGTGATCTTGCTGTAAAGATCACAGGATTGCATTGCTTCTTAACATATTTCATCATTTGCATTGAATACGTACAAACCCAACATACTAGAAGCTGCCCTTAGGCCTACCTAAACTGCAAGATAATAAAATGTTTCTTTCTTTCATATTCATGTGCAACTATGGCTTCTACTTCAAAGTCCCGTTTGGCTAAGCATCGAACAAAAATAAGAACCAATCTAGAACAATGGGAAATCCATTTGAAAAAGGAGCGAGAGCGCGATAATCTTAGAAGATCGGGGGCAACTCTGATATGAAGACCGTTTCAGTTATTCCAGCCACTAATAGAGATACCGAACCAAATGATGAAGAGGAAGGCTGCAGGCCTATTGATTGGACAGATGCTGACGACCATCAACCTATGAAGCAGGAAAACATTTGTTCTGGTTGTTCAGCCTGTCGTTGGCAAGCGACAGGGTAGCGTAATGAAAAAATTCTGCGGTGAAATCGTCGAAGTAGATGAGGAAAGAAATAAAATTATGCTGAAGTAGGCCTACATGCTTCCCAGTGGAAAAAAATTCTATGTACGCTTTGGCCAGAAAAAGACAATGTGTCTGCAAGAGAATGTCGAGTACCGGTATTACACTTTGAAGAAAGTAAACCATCCTGTTCTTAAAACAAACCGGGGGCAGTTTCAATTCTGCAAATGAGTGACCACAATGACTTTTCTTTTAAGTGGTCTTCAATAATCAGAAAAAATCAATATTTAACTCCTAAAATAATGATGATAATAATAATAAAACCCCAATATGCATACCTAGGTGTAATAAGCCTAATTTCTTTATCTTATTGTAACTGGTATCTGTATGTGCTTCCCTGTTTTCTATAATTAACAATTTCAAGGTATTTAACCTTTATTACATGTTACTATTACTATACCTGACGTAAAATATTGTCAATAAAACCAAAATCTTATATTGAGTGCAATCTGTAACTGATTTTTTTGTACTCCGTCACACCCGTAACAACCCTGTCACACCCGTAACAGCACTTAAAAAAAATTGCTGGTCATGAATAAACCAAATTTTTTTAGTTGACTTATGCATATTTTGGAAGAGGGTATATATATATATATATATATATATGTATAATCAACGTGGATAGAGATAGGAGTCAACAGCTTACCTGAGATGTAGAGGTGGCTGCCATAGTTGAACACAGATAAAAATATACACAAACTAATCACTAAATAGTCACGAGACGTTTCGGCCTTGCCTTCTTCGGTCGTTCTGGTCTACGAAGCTGTTGACCAGGAGAGGTTAGAGTAGGGGGGGGGGGTAGAAGAAGAAGTGGGGGTGGAGGGTGGCTAGAGGGTCTCCAAGTAAGCGAGTGAGTGAGTGAGTGAGACAGTGAGTGAGTGAGTGAGTGAGTGAGTGAGTAAATGAGTGAGTGAGTGAGTGTGTGAGTATGAGTGAGTGAATGAGTGTGTGAGTGAATGAGCAAGTGAGTGAGTGTATGTGAGTGTGTATGAATGTGTGATTGTGTGAGTTTAGCGTAGGTTTAAGTTAGGTTTGTTGCGAGATTTAGTTATCCATTGATGAGCGAGCTCCATGGACCTTAACTCTCTGTCGGTTGCGCCCGGGAGCGATCAAAATACTCGTGTAGTGTAGCAATCGTCGAACCGGAGGTCATGGGTTCCTGCGTGAGTGGGCACAGGTTTCGGCTTCTTGTGGGTGTCTGTGTCACACCTATGGCCAGCCATTCTATGCTAAGAAGGTTACTCGTTAGGCCAATGTATTCAGCTGGACACAGGTTACACTTGAGCTGGTAAATGACGTCAGTGGAGGCACAGTTGTGATGGCCTCTAATGGGGTAGGTCTTGTTTGTGGCTCCAGCTGTGAATGACGTAGTGGCTGGGTGGATAGGGCAAGTTTTGCATCGAGGTCTTTTACACGGAAAGGACCCGTCAGGTTCCCTATCGTCGCCACTTGTGCCAATCATAGGGTCTCGTTGAACAAGAAGGTCCTTTAGATTGGGGGGGCGTCTGAAAGCTACGCGGGGCACTGTTGGCATTAGATCTTGTGTCCTAGTTGAGCCAGACAAGATGTGGTGTCCACTCTTAAGGATGCCATTGAGAACGTGAAGTCCTGGGTGCCATTGCGTAACGAGGGGTAGTGTTTTCTGGCACCAGACTGCTTCCTTTCGACGTGGGGTTCTCAACTCGTCTTCTGACGTCTTTTTCAGGGTATGTATGTATATGTATATAAAACGAGTAGGTAGTCTCACTTACCCCACCACACTTACCCCACATGACGGTCAACGGCTACCAGCCACATGGCTACCAGTGCTACATAAACATAACTCCAACTTCAAACGTCCCCCCGTGCATCAAGACGGCTCGGGAAATAAAATAGCAGTATTTAAGAACAATTGGGAAAAAAAACGTAATTAAAAAGAAGACGTGTGAGGACAACATGCCCAGCGAGATTCGAGGCCCTATGACAAGAAGCATGGCTAGGGCTCAAACGCTTCAGGCTTCGATTCCCGCCACTGGGAGGATGACAACACGCGGATGTGCGCGCAACATATGCAGAGACCAGACTTCAGTCAGTCGTACAGAGAGTGCCGAACGGGGAACAACGCGTCGTGGTGGTGACCCTGGTTAATGGAGATGTTATTCTCTCGAAACGTCGGGTGAGGTGGGGTAAGTGAGACTACCTACTCGTTTTATCGTGTGACAAAACCCAGAAAAAAATGGTGAATAATTACATTACTTATGTCCGCAAAAATTTAAAACTTAACATATAAATATGTATATATATATATATATATATATATATGACATAAAAATAAAAAGTATTTTATCACTCTAATAGATTCACAGAGTTTTTTATAGTTGTCTCATGGTTGGAAAACGATGTCTTTTTTGATGTCACACCCGTAACGGCAAATCAATACTGTTAATTTAATACCTAGTAGTAGTTGTGATAATGGGGTTCACTATTTTTTATTAAATTCTGTGACCCTTACTTATTATTTAAAAAAATAAGATGGGGAAGAATATGATATTATTCTATAGTTTAAAGCAATATGAAACATTAAAAAACTGTACGAATTGTCACACCCGTAACATGGAATGGCTGATCCCGAGATAATAAGAACTGTCTGCCTATCTTGAGTAACTTCCCATCACCACAAATGGTTAAAAAACCTATAATTATAATGTAGCCCTATTGTTAATGTGTCATAAATAATAAAATTAAATACGTTTATTCACAAGACAATAGAGTAAAACTGTCTCTATAGCCCACATGGTGTTCATATTTAAAACAAATTATTTTTGAAACTTTGAAAACTTCTATGAAAACATGAAAAATGCCAAAATAGTGACTCGTAATTATAGTGCTCAAGGAAAAGAAGGAAAAGAGGAAAAATTGCAAAAATAGTGAGTAATAATAGAGAATATAGGCCTAGGCCTAGTGAGTGGATGGAAGCCCTGCATGTTTTATAATATTTTGGATGAGCGTAGCGAGCGAAGCAAAGATTCCATTCTACTACACTGGAAAAAAAAATCCCGAATGTTTTTTTTTTTCTTTCTTTTTTTCTTTTTGTATTTTTGTCTGTTTGTCCACACGATTCCGGCTAAACCGATACTCCGATTGCGATGAAATTTTAGGGAGGCCTTCGAAATCTCTGAACTTAGAACTGCCACGTTTTTGAGCGCAATCGGAAAATTATTTCTCGTGAAAATCGCAATTTTACAATTTTTTTTATTTTTAACAAAATTCTTCGATTTATAACACCTAGGTAGCCCTACATGCTTTGTCCGATTGTAGTAATTTTTTCACAGAACCTTAATTTTATGAATTGATATATTTGTGTGAAATTTAAGCGTTAGGGCCTATCGAAAGATAAATTTCTTTATAAAATATTGCAATTTTAGACTTTTTTTGATTTTTTAAATTTCTTTGGCTTATAGCACCTAGCCCTACATGCTTTATCCGATCGTAATGATTTTTTCACAGAACCTTAATTTTATGGATTAATATATTCGTGTGGAATTTGAGCACAATCGAATAATTATTTCTCATGAAAATCGAAATTTTACGATTTTTTTCTTTTTTTGAATTACAATTAATTAAAAAAATTAAAAATTAAAGTTTATTTTACATTCAATTTAAATTAATTTTAAAAAAAATCTTCAACTTGGTAATGATTTTTTCACAGAACAACAGAAAATCCACTTAACACTTAGTAATCCTGTCAAATAAGAATTTTTGATATTGGATTTAAACTTTGGTTGTAATCGGATCATTATTTAAGTCATTTCAGTGTGCATAGAAAGAATTTTTCCTCCAATGCTATTTAGTGCTTAATAATGGACAGTCAAATACGGCTTTTTTGAGGAAATGCCAACAATGGAAAAACCCAAATTCCGGGTAAATGCAAAATCCGATTTTCAGACCTGATTTTTTAAAATACTAATGGAAGCTTTCATGAACCCCGTACAAAAGTCCTTTTGTATTTAAATCGATTTCTTACGGATTTACCGGGCATTGTTTGATGCTGGGCGTGAAAATTAGGAAATTAGCTGGTACTCCAATGAGCAACATATAAACCACGATTTTGTGACGTAACCTTTGCCCCTACCAAAACTTTAGAAGATACCTTTTTGTAGGGAATTGAATAGGGAATATTTTTACCATTGAAACATTTTGTCTATCTCCAACCAATATGGAGATATTCGATAATCAACACTTTTTGGCCGCCATTTTCCAATATGGCGGCCGAAGCTCCAGTCCGATTGTAGGGGAGTTTTAGTATGTTCATAAGTATCATTTAAGGAAGGTCTCTGCAAAAATTCAGCGACATCGCAATTTTTTCCTCTAAACGTCAATATCAGATCTTATTTGACAGGATTATAGCAACTCAATGCACCGATAACGCTCATCCAACAACGCGGCGGGACTTAAGCGTTTTCCTAGTTAAATACAATCTGGAAATTAGGCCTACAAAATCTTTCCCGACCAGGGGTTTGAAGTTTGAACCCTCATTTCGGGTTTAAGGGCCCCTTTGCCAACTACGGTACACTAGGAAAACGTCATGTGGTCGTTAGAGGTCGTCGTTAGAGGTCGTTAGAGGAATGAGCGAGTCATGTGTAGAGTACACGGGAACATTTACATTCAAGTTGATTGATAAGGTAGGCCTATAATTTATAAACTACAAATAATAGGGTTTTATTGGTATAAGGTTTGGACAACTACTTGGTCATAATGCACCACTCTAGACTAGGCCTACATAGGGAGGGAAGACCCATGCTGGGTCTAGCCTTATGTAGGGTGAAGTGAGGAAAGGGAATGTTACCGGGTACTCAACACATGGCTCACTCACTCATCTAACGACTATGGCGTTTTCCTAGTGGGCCTATCCCCTACTACCAGTAGGCCTACCCTTTCGATCTATTTGTCAGAACTCTATCACTTACGGCAAACGTGTATTAAATAAAGGCCATATTCTATCCTTGTAATTTGAATATTAATTATTCCTAGGCACTAGGCTAGCTAAGCCTGTCAAGTTAAGTCTGTCATTTTATGTGAAGGTCCCTTGCTGTTTTCTTCCAATTGAGGGGCCACGAGCGTAAACCGTCTTGCGCGCATAACCCGGTTTATGCGCGTTCGGCCAGCCTGGTCCTGTTGTTCTCTATGAATTTTGAAATCATAATAAACTTAGAGTTCACCTATTTGCACACAGATAGCGCCACACTGAACGAAACTGTGTTAGCTTGCAACTTAGGCCGCGTTCCCATAACTTTGGTTTGTCTTAAGAAATTGTTATGGTAACAAGAAATCCGATATCCTGATTGGTTAGTAATGTTTCAGTGGCTGTCAATGAAGTTACTCCTTTTCATTGGTCGTCCGTATAAATAACAAAACGTCTGATTGGCCCGTTATAAGAATTATGGTTTAGTTATAACAATTTCTTAGGACAAAAACGTAAACAATTTAACACGTATTTCCTATCCCCTTAAACTAAACCAATTTGTGGGAACGCGGCCTTAGTCTACGCATCACTTCTAGCTTTACCGGCCCATGTTGCCGCCGCCGCCGCAACTGCTCGTATCTCAGATCGATTTTTTGTCAGTTACGCGGTTAATGCTCGCAGACCCTCAATATTGTGCATTCAACCTTTATTTTGAAAGGAACTTAAAAACTTGGTACAGTAATAATGCAGTAGGGCCTATATCGCCACACCCAAAAGTAGATTAGTGGGGGTCGCGAAGCCCCGTGGTAGGCCTAGGCCTAGTAGGCCTAGGCCTAGGGGACCAAACTGACCATGGCAACAAAAAGCTTCAAGCCCCCCACCCTCCCTTATCGCAAATTAGTGTTTTTAATGGTGTTTTTTGGTGTGCGGCGGTTTTTGGCCTAATAACCAAAAACTTTTTTCTTTACTTGACTTAGGCCTAAGTGCTAGGCCCTTGTGTTTAGCCCTAGGCCTAGGCCTAGCCCTTACAGCACCGTGGTCTAGATGCCTAAGGCCTAGGCCCTATACTTGCAATACCAATAAATTTAGGTTGAAACATTAAATAATTTATAATGTTGAACGCTTACGTGAATAAATGAGACAACTCTTGCACCGAAAGTGACATTATTCCGATAAC
Organism: Sweltsa coloradensis; assembly: GCA_024449915.1. Taxonomy (NCBI): domain Eukaryota; kingdom Metazoa; phylum Arthropoda; class Insecta; order Plecoptera; family Chloroperlidae; genus Sweltsa; species Sweltsa coloradensis. The sequence goes on from JAMZAV010000191.1 coordinate 247,952, forward strand.
AAACGACGATGGACCACGAAGCGATGTGTTATTGTTTGTTTTTGGAGTAGGACCAAACAGAAAAGAAATAAAAAATGTCCATGAAAATGTCTCGTTCTAGGTTAGACAACAGACCAAACTGAAAAAGCCACTGACAAAATGCTAATTTACTTAATATTCATAATTGATTGTTAATTGTAATATTCTTTAAGTATACTAATGTCTGTTGTAATAATATTATCAAAACGTGCGATGCGGATTGCGGATACCTACCTCAAATGTCAGTGCCCAGAGGAAAAGAGTGGTTGGCAGCAGTGTTCAGATATAAAAATGTGCGCGCGCATTAAATTTAAATGCTTGGTAAATAATATTTAGCCCAAAGCCCAAAGAGAGAAGACCGCACGGCGGCACGGGCACGGACGTCAGTTAGCCTCAGCCTGAGGAAAAGTCAGGAAGTGTGGCTCGAAAATTCGCAATTGTTTTCGCAAAAAAAACAGGCTCATAAAATTATAAGAAACACCAAATGAATCACGAATTGCAGAAAGGGCGGAAGTCCGAAAGATGTAGTTTGGAGATAAACGAGAAAAACTTTTATCAACCCTCTAGATCCTTTCAAAAGGTCTCATTTCAATTGCATAAACTAGGAAAACGCTAAAGTCCCGCCGCGTTGATGGAAGAGCTTTTTTGTAAGTTTTTAGTTTGCGTGGGACCACTTTTCCTTTGCAAGTGCTTTGTGAATGCATTGTAGGTGATTGTTGTCAAGTTTCTATTGTTACTTCTTAATTGTTATTATAAACCTAAAAAAACTCATATTAAAACCTTTATTTTTATGGATTCTGGATAACTTTCACAACTTTTTGTTTCAAAAGGTAGGTAACCATAACCAATGTCCGTGTGAAATATGAACGTTGTAGCCGCACCCGTTTGATCAGAATCGGCCCAAATGTCACGAAAATATCGCACTAAAAATCGAAAAAAAATCGTAAAAGTACGATATTTATGAGAAATATTTCTTCGATTGTACCCAAAAACGTAGCAAGTCTAAGTTCAGAGATTTCGAAGGTCCCCTACAATTTTCATCAAGATCGCATATGCCGTTTGCCCGGTAGAGAGCGAACAAACAGACAAAAATACAAAAAAACAACAAAAAAAACAAACAAACAAAAAAAAACACCCAAGCTAATTTTTTGGGGGGTCAGTGAAATTGAAGTCTTCGCTTCACTCGCTTCGCTCGCTAAGCTCATCGAATAAGATAAAAAATAAATACATCAAACTAGGAAAACGCTTAAGTCCCGCCGCGTTGATGGATGAGCTTTTTAAAGTTTTTAGTTTGCATAGGATATCTTTACTTTTGCAAGTGCTTTGTATTGTTGCCTACGCATTGTAGGTGATTGTTGTCAAGTTTCTATTGTTTCTTGTCAATTGGTATTATTTATCGTAAAAAACTTATTTTAAAAGCTTTATTTCTATGGATTCTGGCTAACTTTTTCAACTTTTTCTTTCAAAATGTACTACATCACCATAACCTTAATGTCCATGTATAATATGAACGTTGTAGCCCCACCCGTTTGGTCAGAATTGGCCCAAATGGCACGAAAATATCACACAAAAAATCAAAAAACTTATATTAAAAGCTTTATTTCTATAGATTCTGGCTAACTTTTTCAACTTTTTCTTTCAGAAAGCAATACAATATCATTACCTTAATGTCCATGTGAAATATGAACGTTGTATCCCCACCCGTTTGGTCAAAATCGGCCCAAATGTCACGAAAATATCGCACTAAAAATCGAAAAAAAATCGTAAAAGTACGATATTCATGAGAAATATTTCTTCGATTGTACCCAAAAATGTAGCAAGTCCAAGTTCAGAGAAAACGAAGGTCGTGTCAAATTTTCATCAAGATCGCATATGCCGTTTGCCCGGTAGAGAGCGAACAAACAAACGGAAAAACAAACAAACAAACGAAAAAAAAAAAAAAAAACACCCGAGCTAAATTTTTTTGGGGGTATTAGTGGTAAGTCCAACATACTCGGCGGGACATCGGGTGCATCGAAGTTGGTAGACGATGTTGCTAGTGCCACAGTTGTTGTTGTTGCATATGTCATAGGTCTTATTAGTGAGGTGGGCAGAGAAGGTCTTGACTGGTTCATGCATGGGGCACGTCTTGCATCTGGGTTTGTGGCAAGGGGAGGAACCGTGCATGACCGCTTCTCCTTGTTGGACCTTCTGTGGATCTCTTCTCACTAATAAGTCACCAAGGTTGGGGGGACGCTTAAATGCCACCCTAGGGATATTCTGGCTGAGATCTTGAGTCATGGGTGACGCAGCCAGGATGTGACTCCCCCCTTGAAGGATGGCATTTAAACGTTGGAGACCAGGGTGCCACCTGGTGACTAGCGGGACGATGTCGGTCTTGGTGTTAGGTTGGGTGGGTGGTGGTGTGACGGTGTGCTGTCTGGTCAGTCGTTGATGGACCTGTTCCTCCGAATAACCTCTGTTAACGAAAGCACGGAGTATCTTCTGGAGGTAGCACTCCAGATCCTGTTCCGTGGAACAAATTCTGCGACCGCGGGCAGCCAGCGAGGAGGGTAGGGAACGTTTCGTGTGGGCAGGGTGGCAGCTTTCTCTGTGTAGGTACAGCTGTTGGTTGGTAGGTTTGAGATGAACCCCTGTCCTGATGATCCCATTCTCCAAGTGGATGTCGATGTCTAGAAAGTTGACTTTCTGCCCAGAAGAGTCCCACGTGAATTTCACCGGATAATTGCTGTTCAGGGTCTGGAGCGCCACCTTCAGCGTGTCTTCTCCATGGGGCCAGATGAAGAACATGTCATCAATAAAGCGGAGATAGCACAGTGGTTTGAGAGGTTGGCTTGCCCAAAAGTTTTCTTCGAGTCGACCCATGAATAGGTTGGCATACGATGGGGCCATCCTGGTACCCATCGCAGTGCCCTTGACCTGGATGTTTTGGCGGTCACACAATTGGTTTCATTTAATAATTTTGTTTTGGTAAATTTAGTGGTTGAAACCCGACGTTCTAGTAGGTCTAGCAGGCTGTGGCTAGTTCGGCTTGAAATTGGGCTAGAGTAGGCCGGCTTAGTTTTGTTGATATACACCTCGGACTATATGAAACCGGCCCAGTGTAAGCCGGACTAGAGCCTGTGGTAAACGTAGTGATTGTCACTATGTGCAAAGTCAGACAAATTTGTGTTGGTTGTTGGGTATTCTTCAACCTCTTACTGGTTGTGCACAGTCGTCTGTCAAGGATTCAAGAGATTTCATAGACAAAATAAATAAGGGAAGTAGGCGTGGACTCATCGGAAAGGTTAGACATCGTTAACGTAGTAAATTTGTTTCAGAGTATTCCCCATGCAGAAATAATAGTTTTGGGAAATAAATCTACTTTTAGCGGATAGAATTGTGGGAAACCATACTATTCTACATATCAACAAGATTGTAGAACTTCTTGAAAATTGAGATCTGTGAAAATAACAGCTCTTTTCAGTTTGAAAACTACTATCAGCAATAAGATGTTCCAGCTATGGGATTCTCGTTATCCCGGTGTTAGCTGATACCGTACATACATGGATCATTTCGAATCCAGCACTCAGGTCGTGTCCTCTAAAGCCCAAGATATGGCCGAGGTATGTGGACGATATGTACTAATATGGTCTCACTCGGACAAGAACTTGAAGGAGTTTCACTCATTTTTAAACTCAGTCAACAAAAAACATTAGCAATCGACTATTGAGTACTTTCTGGGTTCTCGGAAAAATTGAGGCGATTCACAGCTAAATTCAACATCCGAACCGTGTTTCAGTCGTCTTATAATCTCTAATCTCAGTTGGAAATAATGCCATGTTCGATGGTGAGCTAAAAATCAAGGTAGAAAATATCAAGTACTACTCATGAACTCCAAATTAATCAATGAGATGATTATTATATGTCAAAGAGCTTTTAGTTCAGGTGATCAAAACATTATGGGCACTGTAAAAGAAAAATGTGAATACTGAATACTTTGTGAGTTTGGCACAAGTAATATAATTCATATGTTTAAATACACAATGTTCTTCAAAATAAAACAATGGATGGCTACATCAATATACAATAAACCATATCTCAACACATAGCATGTAGCCGAGTGAAGGTTCCGTGCTCAAATTAGCACTTGACATATCACAACATTCCACAAGAGACTGCTACTACTAATATATATAAATATTGATTTAGAGCTATGACAAACTCCACAATTATTAATTTGTAGCAAGCAAAAGCCAGCCGACACAACTTGATAATGTATGCCATAAATTGATTATTTATGTACAATAAATACTGTACAAAGCTGTTCATGTATCATGTAGTAGTATAATTTGGTTTTAACTTTTAACTCGAGATAGTTTTCTTAGTTAAACATGGGTGGTTCAGGTAGTTCATAATAATGTGTATTTATTAGTTACAACTATTATCTTAACATGAATCAAGGCTATCCAATTATTCTAGTAGGCAAAGTGCATACATAGGTTCAGTACATGAAAAGTGCATTTCTTCAAAAATAGTAATGTTGTGTACAATGGATAATGGTTTTGAATGAGTTCATCTCTTGCGTAGATGCCTTCAGCGTTGGTGTTGGCGCTGAGGGTTCCGAGGTATTGCTTGAACCTCTTCCTCTTCTTCACTCTCTTCTCCTTCTTCTTCTTCCGATTCAACGTCTCCATTCCACACCTCTTCCTCATCCTCAAGGTCATCGTCCAGCTGGAGCAAAAGGTTAATGTACTGTACTATTTACACGGTTATCAGCCGTCATTGAGCTACTGCATCACCCCTATATTGAACTCTCAAATATTATAAGTACAATATGAGTATGTTGTAAATTAGTGCTGGGCTAACATATGATTCAGTTATTTGTACAAACAAAAATTAAAAAGTGAAAAAAGTGAAAATAGTCTGCCTATTATTAGTACGTATTAATAATGTGTGGCTAAAAAGGTAAATATAAATGGCGGCGGAGACTTTAACAGTTCAAGACCTTATTGATGTTATAGGCCTATGCATTGTGGCATTTTGGGGTGCCTCCCCACATGCGGAACGGGTCTTTGTCCTACAAAAGCGAGCAGTACGAATCATGTGCGGTGCCTCCAGACGGAAGTCATGCAGGAACATTTTCCCCATTCATCAAATTCTAACATTATCTTGCTCACTAATTCTGCAAGCTGCAATCTTTGTGCGCTTGAACCCTAGTCTTTTCCCAATAAACAACACTATACACTCTCATGCCACCCGTTCTGCTTCCAATATCCACGTTCCCCAACATAATACACAGCTTTACTCTAAGAGCCCCATCTACCTTTGTCTTACCATATGCAACAAACTTCCTGCCCACCTCAAAGAATCCCCCTCACTTGACACATTCAAAGCTCAAAAGGAAGAAATCTCTCAGCTAAAAGAACTCCCATTGATAAAAATCATGCCAATATCACAAGGCCATCAATCAATCAATCATCTGGATCCAGCCTTGGCCGACGCCTTGGCGTTACCTGATAAAGACTGCGGTACACTGCCCTCCGAGCCTTCAGAGGGACCAACCACGGCCCAAGACCAAGACTCGCTGCTCACCGAGAATTTGGAAGAGGAGGGGTCAGAGGACCTGTACCAAACCGAGCTGGGCTCCAATGAATGCTCCGACGATGACTTTAAAGGCGAAGTCAATGAATCCGAGACCACACCAAGCAAACACCAACTCAAAACCAATCAGGCGCATGGAACCCAAGAGATACATGCTGTAGATGCAGGGGATCAAGCAGATAAGACAACGGAAAAGCGAGAAATCCTGCAGACCCACATGAATACAGATGGTCCTGAATTCATGGAGGAACCAAGACTGGACCTCTCCTACAACACCGAGTCGGGAGATGATTCCATATACTCATCCGCAAACAGTATTGGAGGAGACGGGTATAGTGATAGTGATAGTGATAGTATGTTTTTAGGTTTCAAGGAGGAGATCTGTAGCAGCAGCAAACTTGTATTAAAAGAATTGGCAGAGGTGACAGGTAGGTGGCAGGAAGATGTTCTAGAAATGGAAAATGATAGACTTATGACTCACCCTTTTTGGTCAACCCACTCGTCACCAATGAATCCCTAACAACAACCCTAAATGTGACAGCAAGTACCGATATGGTAGAGAGGAAATATAAATTTAAAATCTTGCATCAGAATGCACAGTCAGTTAAAAATAAGGGGGAGCAGTTGGAAATATTATGTAAAGAGGAAACCCCAGATATATTTTGTATAACTGAACATGCATTAAGCAATCCTGAAATGTCTGAATTCACACTTGAAGGGTATTACCAAGTAGCCAGTTTTTGTAGGCAAACCCAAAAAGCAGGAGGGGTCATGATTTGTTCAAAAGAAGGTATCAATGTAGAGGAATTTAGAAAAGATATTAAATTAAAAATTACACAAGAAAATGATTTTGAGGTTGTGATAGGTAGAATACAGCATGATTCTTACATCACAATAATTATTACACTATATAGATCTCCAAATGGCAATATTGACACCTTTTTTAATAACATACATGAACTCTTAGAGATGGACTGCTTGAAGGACAAAGATATTGTACTATGTGGTGACCTTAATATTGACGTAGGTAATAAAAAATGATAAGAATACGAGAACTCTTAAAGAATTAGCTAATATGTTTAAATTAAACATAACAACTAATGCCCCTACTAGGATTGCAATAACTAAAACATCAATTTCTTCTTCTGCAATAGATAATATATTAACAAACATGGATAATGATATGTATCAAAGTGAGGTCATCATTTCAGCAATATCTGATCATTATGCTCAAGCAATAAATATATATCCTTTAGATCAATCTAAAAATGGAAAACATAGTAACAGAATACTTCTAACAGAATACAGGGACATGAGCAAGAGAAATATAACCATATTTAATGACGCTTTTAAATGTTTCATGGGATGCAATATACAATCATAAAACAGTTGACCATGCATATGACACATTTGTAGATATAATAACTTTTCAGTACAATAAATCATTTCCAACAAGAAAGGCAAAGATTCAGAACACAAAAAAGAAAAGTAATAAATGGATAACACAAAATGTGATGGAAATGTCAAGGAAAATGAGGAGACTTGCATTAAAACTTAAAAGGAATACAAATGTCAATGTTCTAAATAAATACAAAAAATGCAAAAAGGAATATAAAGATACAATTCGAAAAGCGAAGGCTCATAGAATCAAAGAACTAATAAGGAAATCAGAAAACAAAGGTAAAGATATATGGAATATGATTAATCTGGAAAGGGGTTCAAAAAGAAAAAAGAAAACTGAAACAGAATTTGAAATCACAGTAGATAATGAAACTGTCAGAAATGCAAAGCAAATTGGAAACATATTCAATGACTACTTTATAAATATAGCCACAAAATTAACAGAAAGTCAAAAGAGAACTGAAAATGATGGGAAACAAGTGTTGCCTGAAATAGATCACTTATTTTGCCTCAATAATGTAAGTGAAGATGAAACTTTGCGAATTATAAGAAATTTAAAGAATAAGAAATCAATAGGTCCAGATGGTTTATCAAGCTTTCTTATAAAGAAATGTGCAAGAGTATTAGTAGAGCCACTTACTTACTTAATTAATATGTCTCTTAATGAAGGTGTTTTTCCAAAAGCTTTGAAGGTGGCGCAAGTAAAACCAATTTTGAAAGAGGGAAACACTCGAGACATCAGAAATTATAGACCAGTTTCAATACTTAATGCTTTTTCAAAGGTGTTTGAAAGAGTAATTTATTTATTTATTTATTTATTTAACGTCTATCCTATTCAGTTATAAAAACTGATTTACAAAGGAGGACAACTAAATAAATCTAATTATAATGTATAATAGCTTGTCCAAATACTTAGAGGCAAATGAGATAATAGCAAAAGAACAACATGGATTCAGAGAAAAGAGATCAACTGAAACAGCTCTTGCTGCCTTCATTGACAATGTTGTAACAGCGCTTGATCAGAAAAAAACACCAGTAGCCATTTATATGGATCTTTCAAAAGCTTTTGACTGTGTGGAGTATAATACACTAGGAAAACGCTAAAGTCCCGCCGCGTTGTTGGATGAGCGTATATGGTGCATTGAGCTGCAATGTGTTACGCGGATTTTCTGTTGTTCTGTGAAAAAAACATTACTTAGTCGAAGATTTATTTTAATTAAATTAATTTTTTAAAAATAACTTAATTTTTTTAATTAAATTAAATTTTATAAAAAAATAACTTAATTTTTTAATTAATCGTAATTTTTAAAAAAGAAAAAATCGTAAATTGCAATTTTTATAAGAAATAATTATTCGATTGCGCTCAAATTTAATTCGAATATATTAGTTCATGAAATTAAGGTTCTGTAAAAAATCATTACAATCGGATAAAGCATGTAGGTGTTATAAGTCAAAGAATTGTTTTAAAAAAGAAAAAAAAACGTAAAATTACGATTTTCATGAGAAATAATTTTTCTATTCCGCTCAAATTTCACACGAATATCTAAATTCATAAATCAAGGTTCTGTGAAAAATCATTACAATCAGATAAAGCATGTAGGTGTTATAAGTCGAAGAATTTTTTAAAAATCGAAAAAAATCGTAAATTGCGTTTTTTTATGAGAAAAAATTTCCCGATTGCGCTCAAAAAACGTGGCAGTTCTAAGTTCAGAGATTTCGAAGACCTCCATAAAATTTCATCGCAATCGGAGTATCGGTTTAGCCGGAATCGTGTGGACAAACACACAAAAATACAAAAAGAAAAAAGAAAAAGAAAAAAAAAACATTCCGGATTTTTTTCTCCAGTGTAGTGAAATGGAATCTTCGCTTTGCTCGCTACGCTCATCCAATTAATAAGTAAACTGTTTTCATATGGAATTAAGGGAAATGCACTGCAATGGATATTTTCGTATCTACATGGAAGGACGCAATATGTAGAAATTTCTGACCATTTGAACATAAAAACTAAATCTGAGAGGAAATATATTAAACTGGGAGTACCACAAGGATCAATACTAGGGCCTTTGTTTTTCAATATACTAATAAATGACATGCCATGTGCAATAAGTGAAGGGGATGTGCTTCTGTATGCAGATGACGCAACCACCACCCTTGCTCATGCACTTATAGAAACATTAGAAAAGACCGCTTTTATCAGTTTTAACGAAATGGCGCAGTGCTGCAACCAAATAACCTAATAATGAATAATAAGAAACTAAATGTATGATATTCCTAAGGAAAAATATGGAAGATCAAAATATTTGTATCCGGTTATGTGATGAAGACCTTCCTATTGAACAAATAGACACAGCAAAGTTCTTAGACTGTATATTGGCAAGTGCTTATCGTGGGACATCCACAACTGAGCTCTAATATATATGTCTTACGTAAAATGAAAATATATGCAGATAGAAGTTTGCTGTTAGTAGTGTACTATGCCCTGATTGAGTCACATTTGAGCTATGGGTTAATAGCGTGGGTAATACATCAAAAAACAATTTTCATAAGATCTTTGTTATGCAAAAAAAGCTTTAAGAATAATAGATAAAATTAAGAAGGGGATACATGTAGGGGACATTTCAAAACATTGAATATTCTTACTTTTGCATGCCTCTATATTTACAAAGTAATATTATTTTTAATTAATCATAGGGAAGATATAAAAAAAAACATAAATATTCATAATTACAATACTAGGAGGAAAATGATATATTTGTGACATCCCATAGGCTGGCTGTATATGAGAAAAGCCCCTCATATGCAGGAATAATCCTTTTTAATAAGCTACCTGCCATTATCAAAAACAAACCAACTGATACATTTAAAAAGGATCTTGGGACATTTCTTGTTGAAAAAGAATACTACGATATTGAGGATTTCTTGGCGGACAATGATAATATGGCTTGAAAATACAATTTATTTTACATATTATAGATGCCTAGACTTATATTATCTAGTAGCCTATCTTATATTAGTGTAAAAGTATACATTTTTATTGTGTATTATTGTATTATTGTAAAAGTGTATTTTGTAATTAATGTAAATTAGTTTTAGTATTTTTATACATCCTAATTCAAGTCTTAGTCTTTTGAAAGACGTGTTTAATAACTAGCTAGCTTATAATGTATTGTTTAACTTGTTTATCTTGTCCTAACAATGACTACGTATATCACGCACGTTCAAAGCGCCATGGTTGAAATCGCCTTGGTTCCAGCCGATTGCAGACAGTGATATATGCGTTGAATTTGTCTCGAAGCGCTTCCGTTCAAATCGCTTTTAGAATCGACTTGGGGGAACCAAATCGCCTTGACCTTACGTGGTATACACTTCAAAGCGACTTCGTGCGGCTTCGTGCAGCTTCGCGATATCTTCGTGTTGTGCGTGCGCATCCACAGCCATATGTATATTTCCGTTTTGAAACACCCGCCAACTCATGTTAATGTCGAACGTCGCCTAGCGGAAATCCAGTGGACCTTGTCTGCAACCGATCTGCAACCGACTTGAAAGAACGCGCTTTGTAGTGGCGTGATATATGGGCGATCCCAAATCGAATTCGTTGAAGGCGATTTCAACCAAGGCGCTTTGGCGTGCGTGATATACGTAGTCATTGTAACATTATATGCTAGTATTAGGTATACAAAACAAAACAATAAAATGAAATGAAAACTCAAAAAGTACCTTTTAGGCAATAGCTTTTACTCTCTATGAATTCTTAAACCTGGATCCAAATAACTTTCAGTTTATTCATATCTCTTGTAATAAACCTAACTCATATTGTTTGTGCTACATTTATTCTACTAGGCCTACATAATTTTGTATAATTTAAGTGTAAACCCATTGGTAATGTTTGTTTTATTTATATTTTATCCTAGGCTTCATTTTGAAGGAGCTATGTATCTGTTTTATTTTAATTTTATTAATAAACTGACAAAACCTATATATGTACTATGTATGTATCAATTGGTAAATAAACTACTCTACTTTAAGATTTAGTGCCATGGCTAGAACTTGGGTTGTATTAAATTCTCTGGATGGTAGGCATTTAGAGTGTTTTATAGCAAATTGTAGCCTACATTTAATGTGCATTAAAATATTAAACTAGGAAAACGCTTAAGTCCCGCCGCGTTGATGGATGAGCGTAATTTTTTTAAACGAAAAAAAGCGAAAAAAAATGGCGATTTTTTTAATAGATAAGTTTTCAATTACGCTCAAATTTCACACGAATATATAAATTCATAAAATTAAAGTTCTGTGAAAAAATCATTACAATCGGATAAGGCAGTAGGTGTTATAAGTCGAAGAATTTTTTTTAAAATCGAAAAAAATCGTAAAATTGCGATTTTCATGAGAAATAATTTTTTGATCGATTTTTCCCTCCGTGCAGTTCTTCGTTCAGAGATTTCATAGACCTCCATAAAATTTCATCGCAATTGGAGTATTGGTTTAGCCGGAATCGTGTTCACAGACACACAAAAATACAAAAAAAAGAAAGAAAAAAAAAAAAAAAAAAAACATTCCGGATTTTTTTCTTCAGTGTAGTGAAATGGAATCTTCGCTTCGCTCGCTACGCTCATCCAACAAAACTAGAAACATATTGATTTTATAAAATGAAGTAGAAATGGTTGAAATACTAGAAGAAATATGTTTTAATTGTCGCAATAAGAATTAAACAATAAAATTCAAAAAAATTGAGTGGCAGCCTTCAAGCAACATACCACCAGTCAAAACATTTCATCCAGCAAATGGTTTATTTGCTGTAAACATCTTGTCTATTCATCGACTGCAATAATGGCCATGGATACATAAATCCCACTTACCTCCTGGTCATCAGGTAACGACAGGTCTATCGCGGACACATCTGCTGCAGTCTCTTCAGGCCCAGTGGCTTCAGCAGCTGCACTGGCTGCAAGTAACAATGTTTAGTTGTACTGGCCTACTCGTTCTTCACAGTCATACTCATAGCCGTTGCATGCATGCATGCATGCACTTGAACCCTATATAACTCCATTCCTGGCTTTATAACCCAATCTTTTCCGGCAGCATTCTATCTGAATTTGCCCATCAATGATGCCTGTTAGTTTTTTATTTTATTAATGTGCTGCTGGTGTTTTCATAATAAATATGTTCCACAGTTGGATAAGAATTTTCAAGGACAACACAATTTATATTGTGGTTTAATTGTTAAGGTTTCGTTACATTGTTAATTAATGATTAGTTTGCTTGTGGAACACGTCAATGGCATCTGTTGTAGCCTATGTGTAAAATATATACTTTCACATTTTCCTACCAAAAAGCGATATAGTAACACTATTTCTGTTCTTATCCACTATTCCCATGATTTAAAGGTGCTAAAAACCCCAAAAATTATTTTTTACCACGTGATCTATAGCACAATACTACACTTAAACTAGGAAAACGCTTAAGTCCTGCCGCGTTGATGGATGAGCTTTTTAAAGTTTTTAGTTTGCGTGGGATATCTTTACTTTTGATTGTTTGTCAAGTTTCTATTGTTTCTTGTCAATTGGTATTATTTACCGTAAAAACTTGTATTAAAAGGGTCCTGGTTCGAATCCAGTGTGAGTCATGGATCTTTTGTCTCCCGAGCACTAGAGCTAGGAGCGAAGCCCCCTTTTTGGTTGTGCTGAAGGTGTGGCTCAGTATGAATTAGTGATGACATCGGGTAGTCAGAGGCGTCGGAGCCGGGGGGGCAGGGGGGTAGCTTGCCCCCCTGAACTTACAGAGGGGGTGCAAAAGTATTTTCTTGCCCCCCCTAGAAAAATGACAAATTAACAAAAATAAGTGCGTTTTTAGTTTTGATTCATTTATTACCTTTTCTGTTTTTTGTTCAGCAAAGGCAATTAACTACTTCTAAAACACATAAAAACCACTTCAAAAATACATATTTTTCAAAAAAATTGCCTGCGCCGCTATTGTGGGGTGTCAAATACAATTACAAACATTGAAGTGTAACTAGCTTCTTACTTTCTTGTAAAGATGAAAAGTATCTCAGAGATGTCATTCAGATATTGTATTATTTTCAGCCCCCCCCCCCCCCACACCAGCAAACAAGCACAAATCGAGTGAAAGAGGAAACTGTACATAGAGTAGGGTTGCCATATTAGTGAAACTCAAATACGGGACAGTACTTTGCGTAGTGATACTGGGGTCTGGGGCAAAGCCCCAGCCGCCGGAGGCGAATTTTTTTTGGGGTTGTGTTTTTTAGGGAAGGGCCTAAAACGCATTTGGGAGTAATTCAGTGATAATTTTAAAGCAATATTGTGATTGAAATAGGGAGATAATCAGATAAGGAATGTACAGAAAAGTAAGTAGCTATATATTTCAGTTTCATTTTTAATAATTAGCTATATAGAACCAAAATTATTATTACTTTATTGATAGGCACATTTCATTGATGATCAGATCATTGATATTTATTGCTTGATTTTGCACTTTAAAGAAGTTTCGAATTGTTTCATGTTGTTTATCACTGCCTCACTCACTGAGTTCGAATGCGTTTGTCACACGCACGCCGCGCCCGAGGTTAAGAATATCACGTTACGGCTAGAGACACTCGCTACAATGACTCACCGCGATAATGATGCACTCGAATAACACCCACCACCTAACTGCAGGCAGCAGCGGCAGACTGATCAGGCACCAAGGCCGGCCGAGGGGAAGGGATTGGTAACTATACGCCCGCGCGTATTGTTGAAAAAGCGCACACGGACTGCTTTATTCTAAATACGTGATATACTGATCAATGGGTTAGAGCATACGGGACGCGGGAAACACACATCAAATACGGGATTTCCCGGGTAATACGGGACACCTGGCAACCCTAACATAGAGCTTAGCCTAAATTAACTACGTACTAGCATCGGCAGCGTGCCCTAAAACGTGTTACAAGGGAGAATTGTTCTCAAATGAGATCATCTGCTACTACTTCATAAGAAACCAGCCTGATACTGATAGATATAGAGATAGACCAAATCTGTACTACTAAGTTTGTAAACAAAACTAATGATCGTCGCAAAGTGTTTGGTACTTTTCACCACTAAAAGCTAACAATATTCAAGGCAGTGGCGCCGCGTATCCGAGTAGCCACCCCCGAAATCCCAGCTTAAATGTTATATTTTTATAAAATCATCTAGGTTTACGCAAAAAATTTAATTCATCTAGTGTCTTTACTTTTTTTTGTTTGGCAAAGCCCCTCAACTGCTTCTAAAAAGCATAAAAAACACTTTACAAAAACGTGTTTTTGAAAAAAAATTGCCTGCGGCGCTATTGTGGGGGACACCCCCTCCATTGCGTTGTTCGTCCAAGCCCCCCCCCCAAAATATATTTCAGAATACGCCACTGACTCAAGGATATAAATTGCGTATTATGTAACTATGTATGGAAGCATGCATGTACTTTTCCTGTTAAAGTTTGCTTCCCCTGGAAAAATAGACTTACGACGTGCTTGCGGGTAGTAAATATTGGAGTCGATTACGGTGCCTTGGGAATCGAGTAGGAGTCGACTCCTCAATCGGTGTTAAAGATAAGGTAAAAGCAGTTGACCTTCACCAATGTTGAATACCCTCCTACAGGCCAAATTTGTTACACATTTACTATAATATATGAATGACAAATTTGTGGAAATATAAAATATTTAAAAGTTCAAATTTGTGAGTAACAAATTCTATATCAGGAATGGTTACAATTAGTTTGGAGAATGCCAACCGGCTAGTTTAGTATAGATTGGAGAAAAGTTGACAGGTTGGGAAAGCATAGAGAACATAAAGCTCAGCCTGGGCCTCTATTCAGTAACTCTACAAATTCAATTCGGCAACGGTAATCGACTCGGAGCAACAGTAATCGTTTCGGAGCAACGGTAATCGATTCGGAGCAACAGTAATCGATTCGGTTGTTGGTCAAGGTCAAAAGGTATAATTTACATGGCAGTGTACAGTCAAATGTGAACAAATGATGCGCAGTCAGTTGTCAAATCTTCGAAATGACATAGATATGTGTGTATTATTTCCAATTGGGGAGAAATTGGTTTTAAATGGTATAATTTCATGAGGGTTGAGTCAAAGGGTTGAGCGAAGTGATGTGGAAGGATGAAGGAAAGTTAGAGTTAAATGGTGGGTACAGGTTATGGTGGAGTGGAAATAAAGAAGCACGAAGAAATGGAGTGGGGATAAAAGTAAGCCCAAAATGGAAGGAAGAAGTGATACAAGTACGGGAAGAAGGAGATAGGATAATAAAGACTCGGAAAACGCTAAAGCCCCGCCGCGTTGTTGGATGAGCCTAATTGGTGCATTGAGCTGCCATGTGTTATGCGGATTTTCTGTTGTTCTGTGAAAAAATCATTACTAAGTTGAAGATTTTTTTAAAATTAATTTAAATTAAATAAAAAATAAACTTTAATTTTTAATTTTTTTAATTTATCGTAATTTAAAAAAAGTAAAAAATTGTAAAATTGCGATTTTCATAAGAAATAATTATTCGATTGCGCTCAAATTTCACACGAATATATATTAATTCGTAAATTTAAGGTTCTGTGAAAAAATTATTACAATCCGTTAAAGCATGTAGGTGTTAAAAGTCAAAGAATTGTTTTAAAAAAGAAAAACCCGTAAAATTTTGATTTTCATGAGAAATAATTTTTCGATTGCGCTCAAATTTCACACGAATATCTTAATTCATAAAATTATGGTTCTGTGAAAAAATCATTAAAATCGGATAAAGCATGTAGGTGTTATAAGTCAAAGATTTTTAAAAAATCGAAAAAAATCGTAAAATTGCGATTTTCATGAGAAATAATTTTTCAATTGCGCTAAAAAACGTGGCAGTTCTAAGTTCAGAGATTTTAAAGGCCTCCATAAAATTTCATCGCAATTGGAGTATCGGTTTAGCCGGAATCGTGCTGACAAACACACAATAATACAGAAAAAAAAGAAGAAAAAAAAAAACATTCCGGATTTTTTTCTCCAGTGTAGTGAAATAGAATCTTCGCTTCGCTCGCTACGCTCATCCAACTAGGAAACGCTCAGTTGGACGCGATGATAAGCGAGCACGTGCTATAGCTAGACCCACATTGCACATTTTTTAAAATTTGCGACGTTCGCTGTCCACGGGGCCATGTTTCCAAAACTATTTATTATTGGCAGGGTATTTGGGTAAACCCGTGGGTAAAACTTCACTTTGTAGATAAAATCCAGCGCCATCTAGAGGACCTTGACATCAATTCCTTGTTAAACTCTTTGGTTACAAATAACACACTGCTTCCTCGAAAGTATTTTGATTACTTCTAGGTGGCAGTGCATAGAAACTTTGAGCGACTTTCGTTGCCATGGTAACGTTACTTTTGTTACTAGGAAAACGCTTAAGTCCCGTCGCGTTGTTGGATGAGCGTAATTGGTGCATTGAGCTGCCATGTGTTATGCGGATTTTCTGTTGTTCAATGTTCTGTGAAAAAATTAGTACTAAGTTGAAGATTTTTTTAAAATTAAATTAAATTAAATTAAAAATAAACTTTAATTTTTAATTTTTTTAATTAATCGTATGAATTTTAAAAAAAATAAAAAACGAAAACTTGCGATTTTTATAAGAAATAATTATTCGATTGCGCTCAATTTTCACACGAATATATAAATTCATAAAATTAAGGTTCAGTGAAAAAAGTATTACAATAATTAAAGCATGTAGGTGTTATAAGTAAAAAAATTGTTCTAAAAAGAAAAAACTCACAAAATTTATATTTTCATGAAAAATAATTTTTCGATTGCGCTCAAATTTCACACGGATATCTTCATTCATAAAATTAAGGTTCTGTGAAAAATCATGAAAATCGGATTAAGCATGTAGGTTTATAAGTAAAATAAATTTCAAAAAATCGAAAAAATCGTAAAATGGCGATTTTCATGATAAATAATTTTTTGATTGCGCTCAAAAACGTGGCAGTTTCTAAGTTCAGAGATTTCGAAGGCCTCCATAAAATTTCATCGCAAACGGAGTATCGGTTTAGCCGGAATCGTGCTGACAAACACACAAAAATACAGAAAAAAAAAAAAGAAAGAAGGAAAGAAAAAAAAAAAAACATTCCGGATTTTTTTCTCCAGTGTAGTGAAATGGAATCTTCGCTTCGCTCGCTACGCTCGCTACGCTCATCCAATAATGTAATTTCCATCTACACTACTTATCGGATCAAAATAAAATTAACATATTCGTGACCGGACGGACATTCTAAATGATTTGGCCACTCAGATTTTGTCGCCGTTTAGTTTGAAAAAAAACTTTCGATTAACTTTAATGTAACTTTTTAACTTTTTGAACGATTTTGCTACAAAACTAATGGCATTCAATCGAGAACGAAGCTTGCGGATGGTCAAAATTTCAACTCGATCCGAGCCTCCGTTCAAACGTTATGGCGAGAAATACAAAAAAAAAAAAAAATACAAAACAAAACCAGTGACTATTTTTTCCGGCAGAGTCAAATGGAAACGCTTGCTTCGCTCGCTTAATAAGGATAAAAGTACAAAATGAGGAATGGGACATACCGGTATGACAAATATACGCTCCACAAGTAGGGTGTGATCAGGAAGCAAAGGATGAGTTCGAAGAACATCTGGAAGGGCTGATTGGTAGACGAGACATAATCATAATAGTAGATTTCAATGCCCAGGTTGGTGATGAAAGGCATGGTTTTGAGGAAGTAATTGGAAAGTATGGGTACGGTAGGAGAAACACAGAGGGAGAAAGGCTGTTAGACCTGTGTGCCAGAAACGGCCTGGTAATTGGAAACACGTGGTTCCAAAATAGGGACAGCCACAAAATTACCGGGTAAAGGTGAAACGGGCAACAGAAGACACAGATAGACTATGCGGTTGTTAGTAAAGACAACATAGGAGTCTGAAGGATGTAAAGGTCATCCCAAGTGTAGGACTAGATGGGGATCATAGGATGCTAGTAGCAGATATCCAAATAAAAGGAAGTGTACAAAAGAGAAAAGAGTATGCGTAAAGGAAACTCAAAGTATGGAAATTAAGTGAGATGTCAGTCAGAGAAGAATATCAACAGAAGATTAAAAAGGAGGTTCCAAAGGGAGAGATCCAAGAAGTGGAGAAAGAATGGGGGGATTCTAGGGTGAAAAATCTCTCACTGGTTGTGCTGTTGTGTGACTTTCCACCTTTCCTATCTCTAACCCCTTTTTTTAAGTATGAATGAAGAGGCACCCTGGCCAAGCAACAGAAGGGGCAGCTTTTCTCTTGTTGCCAAGGGTCCTGGTTCGAATCCAGGGTGAGTCATGGATGTTTTGTTTCCCGAGCACTAGAGTTGGGAGGGAAGCCCCCTTACTGGTTGTGCTGACGGTGTGGCTCAGTATGAATGGTGTGTGAAGTAACCTTGCTGATGATGACAACATGCATGCAGAATTTGCTTCTTGCGTGGCCCTACCACAGGTTTGGTTATGTGTTGTGAGTTTTGTTTGCATGTAGTTAGCTGATTTTTAGTGGCCACCATCATCTGCCTGATGAGTCCCAGAAGGACGAAACGCGTCGTGGATTAAGGTAACAACTTTAAATTAGCTGCAGTTGTCATCAGCAGGTGAAAAGTTTTGTCGCCCCCAGCCCTTCAGGCTGGGATTTGTGTTCTCTTTGCTTTCCCAACCTGTCAACCCTTCTCCAATCAAAGAATGGGGGGAGTTTAAGAGAGTACTGGTGCAGGCAACAGAGGAGACGTGTGGAAGAACAAGTGGGGTAAGAAAAGAGATGATAACAAGTTGGTGGAACAACAAAGTAAAGGAGAAAGTACATCTGAAAAATAGAACATGGAGGGAGTGCATGAAAGACAGAACAGATGAAAAGAGAGAAGCTTACAAAAATGCAAAGAGGGAAGCACAAAGAACGGTTAAAGAAGAGAAAGCAGAAGATTGGAAGAAGTTTGCTAAGAAACTGGAGAAAGATGCAGAAGGAAACAAGAAGATGTTGTATGGGTTAGTGAAGAGTAAGAGGAAGGAAAGAGGGGGACAAATGTACTTAACGGATGACTCGGAGAGACTCATTACAGATGCAGAGGAGATCAAGGAAACTTGGAAAGAGTATTTCAATCAATTGCTGAATGCGGGAGCAGAAGCAGAAGACAGAGATGTAGAGTTGGAATGGGTGACGGAAGAAGCAGATGAGAATGGACCGACCTGGCAAGAAGTGGAGATGGCATTAAAAACGATGAAGAATGGGAAGACAGCAGGAGTTGACGAACTGGTGGTGGAAATGATCAAAGCTGGGGGCCCAGTTGTTATGCATTAGCTATACAGAGTGATCAGAGTGGTATGGAGAGAAAAGAAGGTGCCAAGAGATTGGGAGAAAGGAGTGATTGTACCAATATACAAGAAAGGTGATAGAAAGAAGTGTGGCACTATAGAGGCATTACTCTACTATGTCATACATTAAAGATATATGAAAGGATAATTGACAGTGTAACCGCACGGCCTGTGCCAGTCTCATTTAGGCCCTCAGCCGGAGAATTTTTCATTTTTATTTTTATATATTTGCATATGATAAGGTTTAATTGTAACGATAATGGCATTAATTGGTTAGGTTAAGTTGCATACTACGTGCATTATTAACGTGATGTCATCTATCACAAGTATTATTTCAGTGGTCACTCTAGTTGTGCAAGTACAGCTGAGAGTCAATGTTTTTGTTTAATTTCACCGATGTTATTAGGTTCAGTAGTAGAGTTAACGGTATTTCTCTGCACCCTGCAATCGCAAGGGCTGAATGTTGGCTAGAAGTACAAGTTTTGTGACATTCTTAGCTCTGGAATGTGCAATAGAGCCAGCACACGACTCTGTCCGCCTGTGGTCGCTTTGGCCTAAGCCAATGGCAATCGAGGATGGTGCGCAGGCTAACCGGTCAGTCAAACTGCTACGAAGTCGAGTCCTAGGCAGACAACGGAAATACGTCAGCTACCCCTAGTCCAATAACAACCCCCCATTTCAAAGTGCGCGGTGTGTGAAAACCAATCAGAGGTCAGAATGTAGGTCTTGCCGGAAGTGCCAGAAGTGTGGGTTCTTGAAAACCAATCGTTCACTACGAACAGCACCCCAGAAGACGGCAGTCGATTGTAAATTCAGGGCATTTCTTACGAGTGTTTTTCGTTAGCATGGGCATCTATCCAAAAGTGGGGATGAATCCAAAGGTGGGCTTGTACCTCCTGTTGAGGTCTAGCATCATATCGAGTGTTTAATCATGTTTTACAAGTTTAATCATCGAAATCTTCGTGATAGCCGGGTATCGTGCTAGCCACATGGCCAGTACTAAATAGCCATGCGCGAATAACGACGACACCGCAATTAATATGGTAAATTCTTAAATCAACACCATACGGAGTGACATGCGAGTGCAGTAAAAGTAATTCAACGTTTTTCGGTCAATTCTACGTAAGTTTGACTTGGTATGTCCAGCCACGTGGGACAGCCAGGGTCACATCGTCAGCACCGTTGGATTTTCAACAATCTACGCAAGTAAGCTACATAATCCCATAAGTTACTAGGAAAACGCTTTAGTCCCGCCGCGTTGATGGATGAGCGTTTTTGTAAGTTTTTAGTTTTTGTAGGACCACTTTGCCTTTGCAAGTGCTTTTTGAATGCATTGTAGGTGATTGTTGTCAAGTTTCTATTGTTACTTGTTAATTGTTATTATAAACCTAAAAAAACTCATATTAAAACCTTTATTTCTATGGATTCTGGCTAACTTTTTCAACTTTTTCTTTCAAAAAGCAATACATCACCATTACCTTAATGTCCATGTGAAATATGAATGTTGTAGATTGTAGGTTGTAGGTCAGAATCGGCCCAAATGTCACGAAAATATCGCACTAAAAATAATAAAAAATTGTGAAAGTACGATATTCATAAGAAATATTTCTTCGATTGTACCCAAAAACGTGCCAGGTCTAAGTTTAAAGATTTCAAAGGTCTCCAGAAAATTTCATCGCAATTGGAGTATCGTTTAGCCGGAATCGTGTTAACAAACACACAAAAATACAAACAGAAAAAACAAGAAAAACGAAAAAAAAATCGTAAAATTGCGATTTTCATAAGAAATAATTTTTCGATTGCGCTCAAGAAGGTGGCAGTTCTAAGTTCAAAGATTTTAAAGGTCTCCAGAAAATTTCATCGCAATTGGAGTATCGGTTTAGCCGGAATCGTGTTAACAAACACACAAAAATACAAACAAAAATAAGTAAGAAAAACGAAAAAAAATCGTAAAATTGCGATTTTCAAGAGAAATAATTTTTTGATCAATTTTTCGTACGATGCAGTTCTAAGTTCAGAGATTTCGAAGGTCTCCATAAAATTTCATCGCAATCGGAGTATCGGTTTAGCCAAAATCGTGTGGACAAACACACAAAATTACAAAAAAAAAGAAAAAAAACATTCCGGATTTTTTTCTCCAGTGTAGTGAAATGGAATCTTCGCTTCGCTCGCTACGCTCATCCAACAATCCCTCCCAATTGTTCGAGAACCAGAGAACTTCGAGTTCATCTGGGGGCCTAGGTGGTCTCTTAGGACGGCTGGAAATCGGCTAGCTCACGATCACGTGACCCCGATATCACGGCAAGCGCGGGCCAGGGTCCTTCCGTAGCAGAGCTCTACCGTCGGCCACCCCTCTCCCCGGCCGCTCCCGTGCGATGCACTTCCAAGATGGCGACGCCCTCCCCCTCCCCCTCTTCGAACAACGATAGGCTACAAATCTACGTATTACAATAAGACCTATTCTATAAGGATTATGTAACCAGGGTATAATTTATTATGTTTTCTTGTATTGCATGAGCAGTCTTGGGGAGGAACGCGTTCCTAGGAACGCATTCCCGGGAACGCGTTCCCGGGAACGCGTTCCTTTTTCAGGAACTTTTGTGGGAACGCGTTCTTTTTCTTAGATCAGGAACTTGTAACGTGAAAGTTACTATTTCGTGGGAACTTGGAACGAATTTAACGTTCCTTTACAAGTTCCTTTCGTCGTAATCCCGTCGAATTCCACAATTCCAGTACCTTATAATATCATAAACTTCAGTATGAAAAAAATTATCTTGTGACATTTTGTGTTTTCGAAAAAGGCGCCCCCACCCCCACCCCCCATGCCCAAGATGCCCATGGCAAGAAAAAAGTCCGGGCATGTGGGAAAATCTCTCACTATCGCCCGCGCTTAGCTTTCGTCGCAAGATAAGCGGAAGCCTGGGATAAAAGATAAGTCCACTTGTCCAGTGACAGGCCCCATGCGTCGTGATTGCAGGAACACTCACTGTTCCTTGCATCTGGTGTATATCTTGTCACAGTCTAGTCTGCAAGGTCACGATGCGTTGGCTTGGGGGGGGGGGGGCTGGAGCCCGAATGCTGGCGAGTAAACAAGATAAGGAAAGGCCAGCCTCTTACTATCTCTATTCCCATGTGTTTAATTTCAGTTATCACCTAGCTTTTGACTTCTAGCAGATTAAAAACTTAAGAATTGTTATGGTAATTATTTATGCAGTATAATCTTTGGAAGATTGCGAGTGGTAAGGCGGGGGGGGCATACTCAACCCACTGCCACAAGTCGGCGGCATGAACAGAGGACATTATAATTCGAAAGAAAAACGCCGCTATATGTCCTGATAACTAATTTTAATTGTTTAAAAAAAATTAGCATGTAAGTTTTCTGTATACGTGTACGTGTGTATAGTGTACGTATAACTAGGCCTACAATCAATAGGCCTACATTCGAAATGAATACATCACATAAAACATTATGTATATTATATAGAGGCATAATAATCTAAACATCTGTAATCTGTTTTCTTGTAGACTATCTTCAGCAATTGTAATTTAAATAAAGCTACATTCTTCACTTTGAAACGTTGATTTTTATTCATATCAATCAACAGGCCTGGGACTCACTTTGATAAATAAAAGTAATGATATATTTATTGATTCCTATCACTTATTATTATTGAAATCAGTGATGGTATAAGGAACGTGAAAGGAACTAAGTTCCTTGTGAGGAACGTCTCAGTTCCTTTTTTTATAAAAGGAACTAGGAACGTCTTAGTTCCTTTTAAGGCAGAAGTAACTTAACTTTTCAAAGTTCCTTTTTTGTGGGAACTTGCCCAAGACTGTGCATGAGTTGGATCCAACCTAAATTGCCTAAACCTGTTGTCAGTGGTTAGCATTTCGCAATTGCAACAATATAATGCCAATTATTTTAATTCTTTTACTCACTGAGTTTAGCATGCACATCCTGATATCCTCCTCTAAAGTCATTTCTAAGCCTTCAGCAATCTCAATTATCTACATATTATCTAGCAAGTAGTACAGGACAGTAAGCAGGAACGTCGAGCAACCACCGGACGTGCGCAGCCCCTGGAGTGTGGAGCGGCTCAGCACGAGCGTGCCAGGTGCAGGTACTTCTTCTCGACCCGCGAGGGCAGAAGTTGTATTGTGTTGTGTCTTTGCTCCGTCACTGTACATGTTTGTGTGTTTTGTTTTGCTAGGCCTAGATTTTTCCACCTCTCAATTAGAGCGTATTGAATTCGTGTTAAATTTGAAATCACCTAGTCGGTTAGAAACAGTTACGAACGCATGCAAAAACCCCGAGATAAAGATAGCACGTTTGAAAACCGTAGATAGAGTAGGAGACATTTTAGGTGTAAGGCGACAACAGTAGGATGAGAGTAGAGGTGGACCATTATACTGAATGAAGAACAGTATGGGTTTTGATGGGGAAGATCGACCGTAGACCCGATATTTGTACTTCGACAAGCTATGGAAAAAAGTTGGGAGATGGGTAGAAAAATGAGTATGGTCTTCCTAGACATCGAAAAGGCGTATGATAGTGTGCCAAGGAAAGTAGTGTGGGGAAGCTTGGAAAGAAAAGGAGTTGACAAAGGACTGATGACAGGGTTAGAAGTATGTACATAGTATGTGAAAGCTGTGTAAAAACACAGTTTGGGATGTCAGGGTGGTTACAAATAACAAAAGGGCTGAGGCAGGGAAGTGTGCTTTCACCACTGCTATTTATAATAGTGATGGATGACATACACAACAAGGTAAAGATGGAGGAAATGGAGGAGGTAGAGGTTACGCTGTTTGCTGATGATTTCGTGGCGTGGTCAGAGTATGAGGAGGTACTCCAGAGATACACAGACCTCTGGAAGAGGCACATTGAAGAGGCCGGCATGAAGATAAGCGTGAGCAAGAGCAAGGTTGTTACTATGCCAGGAGAAGGAGACGTCAGGAACTATCATGCAGTGATCAAGATTGGAGAAGAAACCCTGGAAGTGGTGGAGAGTTTTGGGTACCTAGGAAGTAGGGAAGACGACGGGTACCCGCCCGACAAAGTCGGGTACGGGTACGTGTTTCCACTACCCGTTTACCTGTAAAACCTGGTTCCTGAATTGATGTGTCATTGTAGGCGGAAGGCTAATTTAAACATGCGCTTTCTCATATCTTTTGTGCTTGGCGGCGTTTTTGTTTGAATTATAATGTCCTTTGTTCATGCCGCCGACTTGTGGCAGTGCGCCGAGTATGCCCCCCCCCCCCTCCTGACTAACCACTCGTGCGATCTTCCAGAGATTATACTGCGTAAATAATTACCACAACATCACTTATGTTTTCAATCTGCTAGAAGTCAAAACTTAAAAGCTATCAGTATCACCCATGGTGATAAACCTTTCCTTGTTTACTCTCATTCGGGCTCCAGTCCCCCCCCCCAACCCACGCCCCGCGCCAACGCATCGTGAGTCGTGACCTTGACTTGACTGTGTCAAGATATAAAGCAGATGCAACGAAACAGTGAGTGTTATCTTAATGGCCCGCTGCTGTTCCTCTTTCGTGATTATGAAATACTACTTCATCGGCACGTCATTGTTTATAGAACAGCATTACGTTGTCCCGAGATTTAACGATAATTGATGAGTGCGTTTCTTCACAGTTCATTAGACACCCCACACAATTTTTTTGTGTTACTACCCGGGTAACCCGCGGGTAATGTGGACGGGTACCCGGGTCGTAAAAAAGTCGGGTTTCGTCATCCCTACTAGGAAGTGAAATAATGGCAAGCGGGAAGATTAAAAAAGAAATTAACAACAGAATACAAAAGGCCAGTAACTTCTACCAATGTGTAAAAGGCCTGGTGTGGGATAGGGAAATACCCATAAAGTGCAAGATGACACTATACAAGACCTACTTCATACCGATCCTCACATATGCGGCAGAAACCTGGACTATGGGTGATAGAGAAGAAAGCCAAATACAGGCGGCGGAGATGAGATTCCTGAGGAGCACAGTGGGCAAGACAAGAAGAGATAGAGTTAGAAATACGAAGATCAGAGAGATGCTTGGGGTGGAGAAGTTAGGTGACAGGATGGGAAGGACAAGGCTGAGATGGTTTGGGCATATGAAATGAATGACGGAAGAGAGGATGCCCAGGAGAATGTATGAGAAAAGGATTGAAGGAGGAAGAAGAAGGGGAGACCAAGGAAGAGATGGAAGGAGACCTGAAAATCTTGGTTGGTCACAACATTGTTTGGAATTATGTAGTAAACTCAATTCAGCTTGCTTCGCAATTAGATCCGTAAAGGAAATAGCAGGTTTAAATGTTGCTAAGTTAGTTTACCATTCCAACTTTGAATCCCACATACGTTATGGCATTGAATTTTGGAGTCATTCTGTAAATGTAATAACGTTATTTAAACTGCAGAAAAGGGCAATGAGAAACATGAGCGGCCTTAAGTCATCTAGTTACATGAAGGCACACTGCAAGCCGCTGTTCATTAAACATAAAATATTAACTCTTTATTCCCTATATATTTTGGAGGCAACCTCCCTTGTAAAAAGTCTTGAACATTCAAATAAACCTGTCTTAAACCATGATGTACACCATCATAAAACTCGTCGAAATGGTGACATTCATTGTACCCAATATAGAACGAAGCTACACAAAACAATTCTATGTATATTAATTATAAACTATTTAATAAATTGCCGAAACAGATAACCAATGCTAAGAACTTAATCACATTTCGAAATAAACTAACAAAATTATTAACTAACAAAGCTTATTACTCCATGGAGGAGTTTTTTCAAGACCAGGATTTTAAATGAATGAAAAAGTGGGTGGTTAGGGGCCTGGGGCTACCCAGTCTTGACTTTCAAAACTTCATGTTTAATTTTTAAATTTTAAATTTTGTTTTGTTTTCGTTTTTTGTTTTAACTTATGGTGTTTTCCATTGGCCGCACTCAGGTCGCACTAGTGCGCCCTAGTGCGCACTGGATTGCCACTTGTCTTTTCATTTGTTCAGTTTAGTAATGTTATTCAAGTGGACGTTGACAACAATGACTTCTATGCACTCGCCGAGTGCATGCCAATGGAAAACGCCATTACAGACCTTGTAACCATTTATGTGTGTAGGTAGTATGTATTGTTTTGTTTATGCATGTGCATAATATTGTGTTGAATTTGTATGTACTAGGAAAACGCTAAAGTCCCGTCGCGTTGTTGAGCGAGCACCGGTACGTGCAACACGACCTTAAGGTCTCGACCGATTTAGCTGAAAATTTGTAAAATAGGGGAGAATGGTTAAAATCCACCGCCACCTAGAGGACCTTGACATCATTTCTTTGGTAAAACTATTTTAACTCTTTGATAACAAATAATACACTGCTTCCTCGACAGTATTTTGATTACTTCTAGGTGGCAGTGCATAGTGACCAGAATTCTCGTGCGACTTTTCGTTGCCATGGTAACGTTACTTTTGTTAAAATGTAATTTCTATCTACACTACTTAAGGTCTTGAGTCTTGACCGATTTAGCTGAAAATTTGTAAAATAGGAGAGAATGGTGTACTTGTAGAACCTGCAAAATTTCATAACGATCGGAAGATTTTTTTTTTTTTAAATTATTATTTTATTTTTTATTTTATAACCAACGATCGGATTTTGTTCAAAAACTATACAGCAACCCGCATAGGTGGTATGTACATGTGTGCAAAATTTCAGGTCGATCAAAGAAACGGTGCGACCTGTACCGAAGCAGTAATAGAAAGAAAAAAAAAAAGAAAAAACAGACATTCGAGCCATAGAGTCAAGTGGAGACGCTCGCTACGCTCGCTCAATTATGTTGTTGTGCCATGTAAATTGTACTAGGAAAACGCTCAAGTCCCGTCCCGTTGTTGAGCGAGCACCGGTACGTGCAACAACGACCCGAGTACGACATTCCCATAATGTTACATACCAATAAGTCTTTAAGGTCTTGACGGATTTAGCTGAAAATTTGTAATATAGGAGAGAATGTTGTACTTATTGACCCTGCAAAATTTCATAACGATCGGAACATTTTTATTTTTTTATTTATTTTTTTATTTTTTATTGCCAATGATCGGATTTTGTTCAAAAAACTATACAGCAACCCGCCTAGGTGGTGATGTACATGTGTGAAAAATTTCAGGTCGATCAGAGAAACGGTGCGACCTGTATCGAAGCAGTAACAGAAAAAAAAAGAAAAAAAACAGACATTCGAGCCATAAGAGTCAAGTGGAGATGCTTGCTCAATTATTGTCATTTGTATTCATCAGGCTACATAATCTTTTTGATTGTCTTTGTTATACTTACATTTGTATTACTGTGTCCTGAAAATAAATCTTATCTTATCTTATCTTATAGCTAGAGAGTGAAAAATGGTGATAACGAAATTCGCGAATTTTTTAAAATGTCCTTTTTAGTGCCTAAAATGTAATATTGTCGACGAATACATCAATTAGAGATGGAAAAAACACATTTTGAATCGCGAAATTCGCGAAATCTCGTGTATAGCGCGAAATAACAACGAAATTGTATGAAAACTGGTCAAAACGCGAATTAACTCCGAATTATATTGAATATTTAAAAGATGTGTCAAAACTGTAAGCGATAGGTGGATGTGACAGGTCAAGTTTCGGTGAGGTCGCAGACTGAAACTGTCGCCGTAGCGAGCAGAATAAGTCATAAAAGTCAACGCATTACGCGCGCGTCACGTGGACTCACGAAATAGACCGCAAATAACGTTGGCGCGTAATATGTCTCGCGAAATAGTCGCTACCAACTAACGTGCAACAAACCTATTAAGTTTCTCCTATGTTGGAATGACCATAATCATTTTAAGGTCACAATGACGGATTGCTAAACTTTTGTAATGGAGATGTCATCCCTGAAATTCTAACGGTGGAACATATGTTTTTTTTTTTTTTTTTTTTAGCGATATTTGAAATGACTTTATTATGTAAAATCAGTTAAATCCTGATAAGTCAGCAAAAGAAAAAAACGACGCTAAAGTGAGTTGCTCGGTTTTTATCAAACAAATTTTGTTGTCTTTTTATATTACATATTTGTTCATTTACTTCTACTTATAGCAAGAGACCTACATAATAGAGGAGAGCGCTGGGAGGATGTAGCAGAGACACGATTGTGGGAGGATAGAAAGAAGTGGAAGAATTTGGTTGCGAAACCCAAGCTGACCCTGCCAGAAGTAGGAAACGGCGATGGATGATGATGAATTTCATGAAAAAAGGGAACGTACAGAACTTTTAGGGGTAGGCCCTTACTAAAGGTAGGTTTTCTTTGAGCATACTATTGTTATTCGTTTAAGAAAGTTAATAATCTGGTTGAGTTTACGTGTAGGTCAAGGCTTATCATCTACCAATTTTACTAATCAAACATAAACAAATTTTGGCTAACGAAAAATAACCGAGTCGGATTCGGTTGTCACATATTATATCGAAAGTGTATCGACCTCAACCGGGTCGATCACTAACAGTCGAGTCGATTACGGTAACAAATGTCCGAATCAAATTCGGTCGGAGTTAAGGAATCGGGGTCCTGAAGGGCTGGGAGCGACAAAACTTTTCACCTACTGATGACAACTGCAGCTAATTTAAAGTTGTTTGTTAATTGTTACCTTAATCCACGACGCGTTTCGTCCTTCTGGGACTCATCAGGCGGATGGTGGCCACTAAAAATCAGCTAACTACATACAAACAAAACTCACAACACATAACCAAACCTGTGGTAGGGCCACGCAATAAGTCAATTCTGCATGCATGTTGTCATCATCAGCAAGGCTACTTCACACACCATTCATACTGAGGCACACGACCAGTACAACCAGTAAGGGGGCTTTCCTCCCAACTCTGGTGCTCGGGAGACAAAAATTCCATGACACCCTGGATTCGAACCAAGACCCTTGGCAACAAGAGAAAAGCTGCCCTCTTGCTGTTGCTGGACCAGAGTGCCAGTTCATTCATTCTAGGAAAATAGGTTATAGACAGGCAGGGTGGATAGTCGCAACACAGCACAACCAATGAGAGGGCTTCCCTCCTTGACTCTGGTGCTTGGGCAACAAAATAACCATGTCTTACCCTGGATTTGAACCAAGACCCGTGGCAACGAGAGAGGCTGCCCTACTAATTATGACTGGGATTCGAAAATGAAAGGAAACAATACTACTATTAGTCAGTGTTGGGTAAGTTCCCGCAAAAAAGGAACTTATAAAAGTTAAGTTACTTAGCCTTCAAATGGAACTTTTAAAAGTTACAGTTCCTTCACAAAAAGGAACTTTTGAGTTCCTGAAATAATAAAAGTTCCTGGTTAAAAGTTCCTTTATCAGATAAATTATGGTACATAATATTTAGGTTGAGATTTTTTAGCCCCGTCGTCGCTAGCAAATATGACAGGTTCATCAATTGAGGTTATGTCTCATAAAAATGATATGCTACTGTTTTTAATCAACTGATTTTTATATTTATATCAGCTAAATTTGTTTTCAGATGTAGAGGCATGGTGGGTTTTGTCATCACCAAGAGTGAAAGGAACTTCTAAAACTTTATTAAAAGTTACCAAAAATTTGTAACTTTTGTGATGAAAGTTCCTCTAAAAATGTAACGCGTTCCTTAAAAAGTTCCCGAAAAAAGAACGCGTTCTTTTTTAAAAGTTCCTGCCCAACACTGCTACAAGTTGCAAGCTCTTGGCTATGGCACAGGCACATGTGCTAGCTCTTGGCTGCAGGTGAAGATGTTGAAGGAAAAGACGAGTAGGGTCTAACAGGTTCATCACCTGCTAGGCCCCCCCAGCAGGACAAAGAGTCAACCTTGTAAAGAACAAGGAAACACGGACCCACCAGAGGGGGTAGAGTAGCCTTTCGTTTTGGAATCCCGGTCACAATTAGTAGGGCAGGCTCTCTCGTTGCCATGGGTCTTGGTTCAAATCCAGGGTAAGACATGGTTCTTTTGTTGCCTAAGCACCAGAGTCTAGGAGGGAAGCCCTCTCACTGGTTGTGCTGTGTTGCGACTATCCACCCTGCCAATCTATAACCTATTCTCCTAGAATGAATGAACAGGCACCCTGGTCCAGCAACAGCAAGAAGGCAGCTTTTCTCTTGTTGCCAAGGGTCTTGGTTCGAATCCAGGGTGTCATGGAATTTTTGTCTCCCGAGCACCAGAGTTGGGAGGAAAGCCCCCTTACTGGTTGTGCTGATGGTGTGCCTCAGTATGAATGGTGTGTGAAGCAACCTTGCTGATGATGACAACATGCATGCAGAATTTACTTCTAGCGTGGACCTACCACAGGTTTGGTTATGTGTTGTGAGTTTTGTTTGTATGTAGTTAGCTGATTTTTAGTGGCCACCATCCGCCTGATGAGTCCCAGAAGGACGAAACGCGTCGTGGATTAAAGGGGCTATTAACTCAAAAAATTATTTTTTACAACATGATCTATATAGCACAATACTACACTAAAGTGACAGTTTAAAAAATTATATCTTGTAAGTTGTAACTGTGATTTAACACGAATTTTTCAATTTTTTTGGTCCAGAAATTTGCAAAAATTGGTGTTTTGGGAAATTTCTTAAATCGGCTTGAACCTGCTTCTTTTTTGGTCCATATAGATACTATAGCACAGTACCAATCTAAAATGCCCATTTTTTACATCGTGTCTTGAAACTGTGCCCAAATATACCCTCAAACACGCAAAAATATGCCTTCCAAAATCACACCCCATCTTGGTAATCAGCATATTTTGACCGAACTACTTGCCCAAATTACAAAACAAAATATAGAGAATTTACAGAAAAAGCTGTAGAGTACGTCAATAATGGCCGATATTTTTTTGGATCAAAATCCTCCAAGGTCACGGGGCTTAAAGATCGTCCCCATGTTATTTCTTATGGGAGATTTTTGCCGATGGGACCTAGCTCGAAAAATGTCATGTTTGACAATTTTTTGGGAGGTCATGGTGGCCCCAATATATTTTATAAATAAATAAATAAATAAATTTTATTTAGAGTCTACCCACTCAGTTATATAACTGATTTTCAGTGGGGGACTTTAAATCAAAGCGACCAAGCCAACCCTGCAGGCCCCGACGCAATCGACGAGTGAGCGATAACCAATCAAAGATCGATATTTTTTAATAGGAAATATAGCAATTAGTGGTATGGACAGTGCGAACACCCGCGAATCAACGCCAGAATCAACAAGGCCGATTCAGAACAACTCTGAAATTTATTATGTGCTTCGTTGCTAGGACGGCTCCAAAGTCACCGTTTACAAACTCCTAAGACACGAACTGATGGACTTAAGTCCAAATCAGAAGTTAAAAAACTTCTGACTTAAGCGGGAATCGAACCCTGGACCTTCTGCATTGGAAGCAGATAACGCTAACAACAAGACCAACGAGCCACACAAATTGCTTAATTCATTACTAGTTAGCCTGAATAAAATATATTTTTTGAGTTTAGTGGTTAAATACCCCTTTAAGGTAACAAACAACTTTAAATTAGCTGCAGTTGTCATCAGCAGGTGAAAAGTTTTGTCGCCCCCAGCCCTTCAGGCTGTGCTTAATGTTCTCTAGATGCTTTTCCAACCTGTCAACCTTTCTCCAATCTATACCATATCAGGAATGGTGTCATTTTTACTGACTGAGTGAGGGTCTGGAACCATATCCATATTTTAATATCCGATGTCATTTATACTGAGCCTAATTTAGTTCGCTTTTGGCCTCACCAGTGGTGTAGTTTGCGGAGGTTGCAGTTTTGTCAGAATGTGTTTGAGTATTGTTCACAGCAGGGAGATTAGGTTCATCTTCTTCTTCTTCTTCCTCCTCCTCATCTTCTTCTTCCTCCTCCTCCTCTTCTTCTCCTTCCTCCTCCACTTCCTCCTTCTTTTCTTTTTCCTTTAGTTTATCTTCAGGTTTTTCTTCATCCTCCTCCTCTTCTTCATACTCCTCTTCATCATCTGTAAATTTATTAAAGTGTTAAAGTGAATAAGTATAGGGCCTACTTGTACAAAGTAGGGATGACAAGGCAGAATCGATTCCTGCCTGCATTGATTCCAAATTGGAGAAATCAATTCATTAGACAGTTTAAACGGTCGCGCGTCGTGTTTTGGGGCATGGCAGAGCGGTGAACCACGTGTCTACTGTTCTTCCCTCTCCCACCAGACGCCGATCATACACAAAGGCAAGCAGTACGGTCAACAGACGATGACACAACGTTGCAAAATACATCGTTCCGTGGTGTATCGCGGATGAGACACGCCTTCATGGCTCCGCGGCAAACGACTACGGAAATATCGCCACATATCACAAGTTCCGCGGAAAATGATCACCAAAATAACTGCATACAATTAAAAAACATTCTTAGGAATCGATTCTTGGGTCACAATGATCGTATCCAATTTTTTGGAATCGATGTCATCCCTAGTACAAAGCCATTTTGCATATATAGAGTCAAATTTGAGTCAGTTTGCAAAAATCTTCAGACATGACGTATTCTTAATTAATTTTATTTTAATATTACTGTAAGTAGGCTTAGGCCTATAACTAGAACAGTGTCTTCCCTATGAGGAAATTAGATGCTTTTCTGCAAATGGATCAACGAAACGGGTAGACATAAACGCAATCTTAAATGTTAAAAAAAACGGACTGATTATTTGCCCTGTATGGGCACCGTGTTTGGCCACTGAGTGCGCTAGTGAGATTGAGTGAAGCGCTCACGTGGCAAAGCCACGCAATTGTCGAATGTAGCCTGAGATTCGCGGGCGCTCTGTCAGTGGGAAACTTATCTATCATCGGCTCGTACGAATTTATTATTCAATACGAATTTTAAAATGTTAATGCAGTGAATGATTCCTATAATCGTCGAGTAAAGGGCCAGGTTAACTATTCATAATATATAATATCCACACACCATCTCACTTCGAAATGAGGCGATAGCAGAAAAAAGGTCTCTTACCCTAAAAAAATATTTTGCTTTTGAATAAGAAAATAATAGTTGCCCTGGTACGTTGTTTAATCTAGGCCTGCTCGAAATATAGAGAAATCTAATGTGTCGAAAAATAGTTAATTCCTTGCAAAGGTATAGATAATAATAAAACATTCAATCAAAAATATATTTTGTTCAAACTAGCATTTCCAGAAATAATAATAAACAAAAACTATCAGCTAAGAAAATCAGCATGCAAGTAAGGATAAGGTGGTAGGGAGACTCATTTATTTTATGCACATGGCCCTTGATTTGAAGAATCTCCTCTGGAAATGGGTGCTGGTGTTTTCTCGGAATAATTATTAAATGTGTCAAATATTACCAAATTACCTATTGTTATATTTCACGCATTGCAGCATATAATTTGTGTAGGCCTAGCTCAATGGTCCTGTGTTTGTATTCCTGCTTCCAATACAGAAGGTCGCTGGATCAAAATATTGCGATTCAGTCTAGATTTTTGAACCATCTAAAATATAATTAATGTTCAACAATATAATAATCATAATATGCAAAGCAAACAGCGACTTAAGAATCGTCCTTGCAAGGTTATTATAAATATGCTAGACAATTAAAATTAATGAGTTTTAAATAAACAAGGAATATAATTTAGATTCATGCGACTAGCCACTAAATAATATCAAACAGTTGTTTACCGAAGGAAGGTTGCAGTCTGTATTCGCAATTATTTCAATAGTTTATTATTGTTTTATAGAAAACTAAGAGAAACAAACAAAAATAATAAAATAAAACATTTGAAAATGATGCGATAATCTGCCAAATTCGAACTGGTAAAATTATAGAACTGGGTTCCTCTTTCCAGTTACTAACTATTTACTTATAGTGCAAGGATGGTTGAGAATGAATGATGGTGGGAATATGTCCAAGAGTTATTTATTTAACAGGTGTCGATTTGTTATTCAACCTCGGAATCGAAGAGATGATGTTCAGAAAAAAGTCTTCCTGTAAAACGCATGAGTCACCATTATTAGCTACAGAACAGTTTCAATCATTGTACGTCAAATACTGATAACCAGCAAAAATACCTTTATATCGTTTTTAATGACATCGGCATACAATAGAATAAGAAGAATCGTACATTGATGATTTACGATCTAATTGTGAGTGTAGATTTTCTAATACTTCGCTGACAAATGATCTAACGTTCTATAAATGGCATACAATAATAAGATAAAATAAACTGTATTCATTTTCTATTCATTCAAATATAGTTCATATTCAACATAAAATAAACACATTCCCTATCTGAAAGTTATGTTCGATCTCAAACAATCAACCTAGATCATATTATTCTGTATTGTGAATAATCCGGCATCGGAAAAATAAAGCCAAAACAAAACAATAGAAACGTGTATACCTGTTTAAAAAACCCGACTGCAAGAGTTTGGAAGACAGTGTTCTTCACTGTACTTTTACACATACATTTCTCGTGTTTAACATGTCAGGGTGCAAAGGTGCTTCAAGAGTCTAGCTATTTATATATTAATGTTAGTTATAACAATTATTGTTAAGGGATGTTTAAGAGGACTCAATCCCTACCGAAGAAAACCCCGGAAAAAACTTGCCAGAGGATTGACAAAATCGACACTGTCGGTTCCGTCGTACTTTACTACACGATACAGCCGATACTAATGTTTAATGTAAGAATCATAGGGTTTGGTCTCGTAAGTAGTAGGCCTATAAGTTATACCTAAAAAAAAAAAATCTTACACATAAACATATAAGTTCCTTGAATTTCTTGTTCTAAATTACATACAAGTTCATTAATTATTTTGTGAGAAAACAATGTCATAAAGAGCCCACCCATCCAGGCCTATTTTCTATAATATTGAAATTTTAAATGACTAAGCAAACTGCAATCACTCCCCAATCGCTCCCACGGCCGGCTCGAAAAACTGAGATAATATTTTACTCTTGTACAGGTTATACATTCAACAATACAACTACTACTGTCGTTGCCGTTGTCCATATAAACATTACAATATTAGACAAATTGTAGCAAACATTAAGCATAGAGAACCTCAATAACGTGGTACGCCGTATGATGAAAGCTAGTGCGCGCGAGCCGGTGCATTTCCGAATTGCAAAGAGTGGCCGCTGCAAGCGCTACTTGTACGAACGCACGGTGCCTATACTGGACCTTGCAAACAGGTACTAAATCCAGGAAAGTTATTGGGATGTGAAAGGTCTGTTTTTTGGGAGCTCGAGCAGCAGTGTCTCAATTCTTCCAAGACTAAGTTTGGGAAATTTTTGATACCCATTGAGATGACCTTACTTTATCAATTCTGAAGGTTTTGGCTATTATTTAAAAAAAAAAAAATTACCGTATAGACATATAACAACTGTAATAAGTTTATAATTTTTCAAATGTGTTTTTGTTTATTTATTCTTAGGGAATTTCATTGCAAAGATTTCTTGAATTCTATTTTTTTATTTATTTTTTTATTGTGCAAAGTTGGCCTCATAAGCCATTCTTCTGTCTTGCTATCCAATATAAGACTGCCTCCTTTTCTATCCTGCTCAGTTCATCGGGCAGGGAGTCAATGTCACTCTCGAGGGCAGCGCATCTAAAGAGATGTGCTCTGTCTTGGTCTTCTAAATTGCAAAGTTTACAGGTGGCCGGTTCGTTGGTAATGTCAAAGCGGTGCAGATGGTGTTAAAAGACGTCGTGACCGGTTGCAAGCCGGAAATAGGCGGTGGCCGTCTTTCTCGACCAGTCTTTGTCTGGCCCTTTCTTGATCTCGGTCCACCAGTTCTTTAGTCGTGAAGTCTCTTCTGTGGTGTTCCTGAAAATCTTTTTTGTGGTCGATTTGATCTAAGTTTTAACATTTTTGAAGGAGAGCGGTGCTTTTGTGGCACTTTTGGCCAAGAAGTCTGCCTTTTCATTCCCCATGATCTTGCAGTGGCTGGGGATCCATTGAGCCTCTAATAGTTTGTTTTGCTGACGGAGGCTGGCAAGGGAGTTTTTGAAAAGCAGCGATTTCGGATGGAGGTTTGCTGCTTGGGAGACATGGATGGCCGAGGCGCTGTCGCTCAGGATGACAAATTTTGTCTTGTTGAGGGGGAAGGTGGGGGTCTCGGCAAATTTTTAGGCCGCCCTGGTGATGGCTGCGACCTCAGCATCGAAGTATGTTTCACCGGCTCCCATTGGAGTGGCTTCCTCGAAGAAGATGCAGTGGATGCCGTAGCCTGTTCTGTTTGTAAACGAGTCGTAGGAGCCGTCCGTGAAGATGTGCACCCACTCTTGAAGAGGAAAGTGCTTCTTCAAGTGCTCCTCGGCAAGCTTTTTCAGTTCTTTGTGGTCATGGTCATCTTTCTTCTCGATGCCGTCAATTTTTGTTCCCGGGGCGAGCTGATTGGACTTGTCCGGCAGAAGCTCTGTGAGTGGTACGTCAAGTGGTGCACGTGTTGCTTCTAGGAGGATAGGACAGTTTTTACTCTTCAGTTGGTGGACTGTTTCAGCAAAGTTAGTGTGCGCCTTGACTTTTGAGGTTGGGTAGTTGAGCCATATTCGGGGTTTAGGCGCGCCAGTTTTTCGTGCAGTTGGACAGCGCGCTGCTCTCTTCTTAGCTGTAGAGGCTCAATTTGGCTGAACCACTCCATGGCAATAATTGAGTGGTTTTCACTGCTCCCGTGATCAGGCGAAGGGCTCGATTTTGGACTCTGTAGACATGGCTGGTGTGCATTGTGGCGGTGGCGGGGAAAACTTGGGTGCCGTACTCAATGGCTGGTCTGATGTACAGCGCCAGAGTGTCTTGTTTTGCGCCCCAGGCACACCGGCTGCCCTTTGAAGGAGTCGTAGTCGTTTTTGACCCTTCTCTGCTGCCTTTTCGAAGTGGATCTTAAAGCCGTGCACTTTGATCCAGCCTGCAGCTATCGTCATGGCGAGGCCCATTTTTTGTTCCAGTCTTACTGGACATTGTCCTGTGAAGATGATGACAAAGTCGTCGGCAAAAACTTTGATGACAAGGCCAGGTATGCGATTCAATAGTTTGATGAGTCCATTGATTGCAATTTTGAAGACGGTCGGCGCCGTGATTGTGCCTTGAGCAACTCCGGCTCGCGTCTTACTTGTTTTGCTGTGGGCGCCTTTGTGGACCACCTTGATACGCCTCTTGTTAATGAAGTCATGGAGCCATCTGACAATGTTATTTGGTACTTCATCTTTGATCTGCTTGACTGCCCATGTGGTGTGGACAACAGGTGGAGACGAAGGCCCCAGAAAGATCGATGGAGATAGCCAGTGTGCTTTCAGCTTTGCTGAAACTCTCTTTAACTGACTGCGCAAAGTAGGCGACTTGGTCTGTGGTGCCTCGGTGTTGTCGAAAGCCTGCCTGCCCTTATAGAAAATATTGGTAACCAAATGGTAGCCAACTAATATCCAAGTGATATCCACAGCCTAATTTTGATAACCAAGTAGTCACCAAGTAGTAGCCAGAGGTATCCAATGAAATTTCTATTGAACTGATGATTACCATTTGGTGGCCAAACAGTATGGGTAAAGTAACCATATGGCTACCTGACGGGAAATAAAACCAAATGCTGGCCAACAGGTCACCACATGTTCACCAAGTGGTAGCCATATGGCAAACTCTTGGCTACCAGTTGGCAACATGAAACTGGGTGACCAAATGCTAGCCAACGCGTCACCATATGTGTACCAAGTGATAGCCATATGGCAAACTCTTGGCTACCTGTTGGTCACCACGTAACAAGGTAACCAATTGCCAGCCAACGCGTCACCATAATATGTTTATTTATTTATTATTAAAAGTCGTATACAGCTCGTTAGTACCATTTTACAAAGACCCTAACTACATCTAAATAAAATAAATGGTGACAATGAAATGGCGAATGATACTCTGAGATAAAAAAGAGATTGTAGGCGCCGGTTTTCGACGCTTCTGTTTTCCATAGTTTGTAGTTTGGGTGTTGGTAGTTCACGTTCTCTTCTGGTAGGTTGTCTGCCTTGTTTAATTTTCAACCTATCAGATTTATTTCCTGTTTTGCTTATCTCGTTTTGTTCTGTCTGCTATCAGTTTCCGTCTGCTATCTAGTCGTAACTCGTAGCCCCTAGAAGCAAGTACACTCTCTCTCTCTCTCTCACTCGCCTGCCCTGGGCACAGCATTCACGTAAAGCAAACCTCGCTCGTTTATTCTCGCACAGCTCTTGTTGATTATCTCGGTGCGTGTTGTCGTCGAACACAGAGTCTTCAGACTCATTTCTTCCTTCCTTCTACTTCTTCCAC
Organism: Sweltsa coloradensis; assembly: GCA_024449915.1. Taxonomy (NCBI): domain Eukaryota; kingdom Metazoa; phylum Arthropoda; class Insecta; order Plecoptera; family Chloroperlidae; genus Sweltsa; species Sweltsa coloradensis. The sequence continues at coordinate 286,572 of JAMZAV010000191.1, forward strand.
TGGCCAGTCTTTCTCTATCTTACTTCCCCATACCACACGTCCTGAAGCTGACGTCCCCACACTCAATCAGTGCTCGCTTCGAACCCAGGACGTCGGGAAGTAAGTTGCTGCTCAAACTTCCATCATGATGTAAGTAACTCTACAATGTTTCTTGTCCATTATTTACCCGCTAAAATACAGTCCACTGCAAATCTCGGAGCAGAGCATCCCGGCTCAAACAGAGATGATTATGAAAAGTAAACAAATAGCCCTATATCACAAGTATAAACATTAAGAAAAATTATAATAATAATGCATGCCAAATATAAACCCATTACAAAATGTTTAAACTTTACAATGAACATATAAAATATTTTATCGTCTGTAAGGAGATAGGACCATGATAGGACGTACACATGAGTCAGCGTTCACAGCCATCCAGTGCAAGGATGGTTGTCAGTGTTCTTCTTTGCAACTTAAATGAGCATATTTGATTTATTACTTAAAACAAAACAATCTCCACCATAAAGAGTTGTGTGTGTACATTAGTGAAAAAACACGATAACCAATCACCTTGATGATGAATATGTTATTAATTTTTGGTTTATTAATTTAACAACTATATGCATCAACAAATTAAAAAGGAAATTGGGTAATATATTATTAAATTTCAAAAGCGATTTGTAGAACTTTTTTTATTTTAAGTTACCGCCACGCAGCCAGCATTCATCTACACACGCGAACCAAGCTTGAATTGTTTATGCAGATAATTCTGTAGCTTTTGGCCTGCTTACATCTCTCTTGTTATACAGTTTAATTGAAAATGACAATGTAAACTAGTTTCACCATATTCCATGGCTTCACTTTTCACCACTTGAGACAAAAATATATAAATATCTCTCATGATGTCATTTAATTTTGGTTGCATATAGTACCAATAGAATTAGTAACGTTATTTTCAGGTCGTACCAACTAGCATTGCATCGGACAGCCTATACTTTATTTATGCAGATGCACCCACCTCGGCATATCAACAACAAGAACAAAATTTCGAACATGCGCTATGCATGGAAAGCATTATTTGCTATACCCACATTACAAATACATTAACCACACATTAAAAATATACCGTACACCATTAGTATAATATACTGGGCACTATTTAAAAAGGAACTTTAATAGAACAGGTAAATACTGATTAACAATTAATTGAACTTAACACTGCTCTTAGGTGGGAAGTTTTTTATTATGTAGCAATATTTTGAAAAGTTTAACTTTTCTTCGGCCGGCAAACATTATTTACAAAAATACAAACATCCGACAAAAACAACAATCACAGCTATGTGGATGAAAAAATAATTGCAAAGTTGTTTTTTGTAAGTAATTTAAACAAGGGGAAAAGAAAAACATTTAAAAACGATCTATCCCTAGCTGATTATGACAAAGCAATTTTAGTTGAATAAAAAATAGTCAAAAAGATAGATTGATAGACAATTGGTTGTTAGTTGAAAGTTGATTGTGAATAGTTTGAGTTGATAGTTTTTTTGTTGATAGTGGAAAAAAATTAAAGTTGAAATATGTAAGCTAATGTTTTGATGGTACGAAATCTTGCCATAATACTGAACACTATTCCAACACATCCTAGGTCACAAAGCAAGCGCACAATAACAACGATAGTAAAGTAGATTTGCTATTGAATCTATAGGCGGTTATTCCCGCTGCATCCAAGCAGCGTCCGTAGCGCAACGGTTATATGCTTGGCTAACAGATCGAGAGTCCCTGCTGGAGCGAGTTCGAGACAGCTAACTTGAAACTTTATAGTTACTTGAAATTAATATATGTTGTGTTTCCACCTACAGGCAATCAACTGGTGTCAGAAATTACGACGAAATAGCTACATGTAATCGGTATTATATAAAACTAATTATTTTATTTTTTCGTTTAGCCTACATATTTCGCTCCTAGATCGCGCTACAGATGCTACGGGCATCCATATGGATATCTTTAGCAACCATATGGATAGATTTAGGTGACCATGTGGCCACTATATGGATACTTTAATTAACCAACCGGTTAAAATTCAGTGCCATATGGATATCTTAAGTGACCAAATGGTGAGGATGTGGTTGCCATATGGGGATATAAGCTAGATTTTGTTAGGTATCCAAGGTATCCAAGTAGTCGTATTTTGACACAAAAACGACTACTTGGATACTATGTGGCTATCATTTGGCGAGCATATGGTTACCATGTTTGGTTACTTCTTGGCGATGATTTGGCTACTAGTTGGGCTTACATATATGGCAACCTTTAATTTCCATAAGGGTGGTCTTCGGCGATGATGTACAGTTGATTTTGAGGTAATACTCCCAAGCGTGCATTGACTATTCTTTCAGCTGTCTTTGCAAGGGCGCTTGTGAGGGCAATTGGACGGTAGCTGGAAGGGTCAGAGGCGTCTTAGCTAGATTCTGGTATAGAACATTCGGCCTACCGTACACAGTATTGACATATGGGCATGTCTGGCTGAGTTGCAATAGTGACGTAAAGCGGTGATTATGGCAATTGTCTGATACACCGAAGGAATGGCATGTGTCAGCATTACGTCTAAACAACTGGGGCTTGCACAGAGAGTAAACGAGGACTCGAGAACGAAACGGGAGCAAGTGGAGACCGGCTGAGGGGGCAAGAGAAGAGAATCGAACCCAGGACATCTAATACCGAGGACGTGGCGTGTCAAAGAATCCATGGTACCGAGCACTACTGTAGGAGCAAGATTCAGCAGACCTTGCAATCTACCTCGTACTTTCTTTGGGCTGTCTCCATTGTATTTTGGACATTTTAAATGATGTTCCATCTATAATGATACACAATAAAGAAACATGGCTTGATCGCATGTCTTATCAACGGCATTTGTCATTTCCTAGTTTTAAAATTAAAGTGATAGTTATCCATAAACAAGTTATTGAAGGTTGCTGCTAAAACATATGCTTCAAAATGCTTGGTTTAAAAATAAAAGTGATTCATTATTGCATTTATTTGGTTTATTTGTTATTTTATTTATTTATTTATATTCAATTCAAAATGCTATTTTCATGTAGGACTATATCTACATAAAGAAGATAGCATAACAAATGATTACTGAATGTTGTTACCTTCTATTTCTGCTGGAATCTCCTCCTTAATATTCTTGCTGGCTGGAGGCACTGGAGAGGCTGCATTCCTCAAAGCCTAGAAGAATGTTCAGGTAATCAACCATTTGTTTATTCAATACAATCTTAAATTCAATGCATACTACAACCAAGTTAGAGGTGACATTTAAAGTAGAGCAACAACAATCAGAAAACAATATTTAGTAAAGAGTAAAATGCAAAAGAGATGTTTAAAATTTAAATATAATGTTTTCTGTCAGTCCGCTTGACTTGTTTCTCACAATTTATTTATTATTTATTTTAAAATGTAAATGAAAATGTTTTTAAATGCATCATTCACTGGTGGACATGAAAACTAGGCTGAAGGGTAAATGTATCCAATGTTACAATAATGTCATTGTCAAAGTGAAAAGAAGATAAAAAGAAGATAAACAACAGCACGGATAGACGTTACTGGCCTTTCATCATCATTGAACCAAGATGACAAAAATCCAGTAGTTACTTATCAATGTGAGAAAGGCCTGGTGTGGGATAAGAAAATACCCATTCAGTGCAAAATAAACCTTTTTCATTCTGATCCTTACTAATGCTAAGAGCAATGATTTGTAACAATAACTATATACAGAGCCAGGTATTTGGGGTGAAAATAAATTGCAATTTTCGTTTTTAATTTGGCCAAAAGTGGTGAATTGGTGGTGAAAATTATTGACATTTTGTTTTTTAGCGGTGTATAATTTTTTTTCAATATTTTGGGGAATTTTGCAACCGGGATCATAAATGGGATTTTCAGGTGGCAATAAAAATGTAGTTTACCATGGTAACATACTGGTGTTACCATGTACATACATGCATGGGCCATGCATTAGGGCCTAGGCCTAGGCTAGGCTTGGTGTTACTGGTAAGCCTAGGCCTAGGCCCAGGCTCCTCAGTCAAATAAAGCTAGGCCTAGGGCCATTTCTTTGCAAATTAATTTGGGATTCCCGAGTCACAAATGTAGGAGTAGGGCTAGGCATTTGATAAAACAAATTGCACCTAGGCCTAGGACTTGGCCTACTAGGCCTAGGTCTAGGCTAGCTAGGGGCTTGACATTTTCATTTAGGGGGCTTCAGAATACTAAGAACCCTAGGCCTAGTCTAGGTATCTATCTCTAGGAGATGAATTCCTTTGCTCTGGCTTGGGTTGTAAAGGAGCCGGTAATAGAAGACTGTAATCCAGCGGTATTATTGTTTGATTCTGCCTTCTCTTTCTTGAGTAGGCCTAGGCCTATGTGATTTTTTGAAGTGATGTGCTTTTCACACGAATCTCGCCGAATCCACTCTACTCGACTGTTGCAGAACTTGCACATGATTATTTTTTTGTCGTGCACATAAAACCCGTCTTTTTTATATTCTAACGCTCTTGAAGCAACACTAACTGCTTTCCAGCGCCCCATTTTCAATCATACAAAAATCAATCGAAAATCAATGCGAGGAACGAGACGAGAGCAGACAAGTATTTGACAACACGGACGGACGGAAAACATGGGAAATCCATTTGAAGGACGCTGACTACTGACTCGCTCTCTAGTACGACGTCATGACACGAATCACGGATTAACGTATAGCGGCTGGCGGGCGAGCCTATAAAACACATCGATGCTCCGACCAGCGCCTAGGCGGTCTGCGCAACACGCCCAGAATCTCGGCTAACATTTTCGCAAGAATTATATTTCGCGGACGGATTTTGTTCGAATTATAAAAATGAAAATCGAATTTTATTTTATTTTATTTTATTTTTGCAAAAAGACAAGAAAAGCGAGAAAATCGTTGATATATCGCCGAAATAGGGAAAATCGTGAAAAATCGCGAATATCGCGGATAAACACCGATTTCGCGAAAATTCGCGAAATTAAAAACCAGATATTTGCAATCAGAAACTCATGAAACGTAAAGATATGAAAAAAAATTAATAGAAAACAACAATTCGCGTTTATCGTTAATACCCCAAATACCTGGCCCTGACTATATATATAATACAAAAATTTTAATTCAGAATTGCATTGCATTTTTTTTTATTAACTACAATTTAGAAAAAAATGCATTGCATTGCACGTGAAAGGCCGGCCTTTCACTACTGACCTTAACTAGGCCCGCAGGACATAATGACATATGGAAATAGTTGCAGTATTTGTGATATCACCAGGCTAGCCTAGCTTACTTCAAAAGTAATCATATCACAATATCGCCTCGTCTTCTCACAATATCGATATAGTACTGCAATATTTTTAACTGTTGGGCAGCCCTAATTTAAATTATCTAACACCAAGGTCAGTCAACTAGTCGCCGACTACTTGCATAGGCGGGTGGACAAACAGCTGATCACCTAATACTCCAGCACGGCGATCCTCTATAATCCGTGTTGTTAAATTTAACGCCACCACGTTAAAATTACCCGCACGTTAAGTTACTGCGTGATTCCCTAAAATAAAACTGTAAGGTGCGTGAACTGTCTCAACCGGTGCAGCTGACCAGCGCCCGTTACATATTCGTTTGGCAATGTTCTCGAGAAGGCTGTGTGATTGCGATCACTCGGCTAATGAAAACGCTGGAATGAAGAGAATATTATTGATACTAGTCCGCTTCGCGAACGCTTTTTTTAGTCGCGTTGATGGATGAGTTTTTTTTAAAAGTTTTCAGTTTGCGTAGGACCACTTTTCCTTTGCAAGTGCTTTTTGAATGCATTGTAGGCAATTGTTATCAAGTTTCTATTGTTACTTGTTAATTGTTATTATAAACTTCAAAAACTCATTAAAACCTTTATTCTGATTCTGGCTAACTTTTTCATATTTTTCTTTCAAAAAGCAATACATCACCATTACCTTAATGTCCATGTAAAATATGAACATAGTAGCCCCACCCGTTTGGTCAGAATCGGCCCAAATGTCACGAAAACATCGCACTAAAAATCGGAAAAAAATATTTATTCGATTGTACCCAATAAAGTGGCAGGTCTAAGTTCAGAGATTTCGAAGGTCCCCTCCAATTTTCATCAAGATCGCATATGTCGTTTGCCCGGTAGAGTGCGAACAAACAGAAGAAAAAAAAACACCCGAGCTAAATTTTTGGGGGGTCAGAGAAATTAAAGTCTTCGCTTCGCTCATCCAACGAGTCAATAATTCGATAAAGTCAATATTGACTCGAATCTTTATCGACTCTATCTTGATAGCATTGAGGTTATGTTATTACTAAATTTGTATATTTAATAAATGCAGTATAGAAGTTACTTTATTACATTAAGCAAAAACTAACCCCAAAATTGATTATTTAGATAGCTATCACTACAAAATACGATTATTCAATGCTTCAAAACTTTGAAGTGGAGATGAAAATCAATAAAATATCCTCAATCTTTTTATAGCGCAGGGCCGCGTGGTTGACATGTTGGGAAAGAATAGGGAACATAAGACCAGCCTGAAGGGCTGGGAGCAACAAAAATTTTCACCTGTTGATGATGACTGTGCAGCTAATTAATTTTAGTTGGTTGGTTAGCACACGGAAAGGAGCTATGCGATGTGATTGGCTCTTAAACTGGTATGCATTTTTATTCAAAACATCAGTATGGAGATGATTTCTTGTTAGTTGATTGGTTAGCACACAGAAAGTAGCCATGGCATGTGATTGCTCTTAAACTGGTATGCATTGTTATAGACAATTTGGATGAATTTTAGATTTAAATTAAACATATTTATCTTCAGGCGCGGACTGGGACGAAAAGGCCCGGGATGCTGGCATGTAGTAGGGCGAGGTTGCGTAGCAAAGCAGGGGTCTGGGGCAAAGCCCTAGACGCCAGAGGCAATTTTGCCTAATGCGATTTTTTTTTGGGGGGGGGGGGGGGTTCGTTATATTTTATGGCCTAAAACGCTATTTTAGAACGCGATTAACAGGCGCCAACTAGTAATACTGCCTGAGCTCGCAATTCAAATCCCGCGAAAATTATATTCGAGGCAGCCTTACAACCAATAATGTAATGGCGTTTTCCATTGGCATGCACTCAGCGAGTGCAGAGATGTCATTGTTGTCTACCTCCACTTGAATAACATCACAAAACTGAACAAATTAAAAGATAAGTGGCAATCCAGTGCGCATTAGGGCGCACTAGTGCGACCTGAGTGCGGCCAATGGAAAACGCCATAACTCGCAAGTACCAAATTGACACTCGCAAAATGCGAGCTTGTGAGTGTATACTGGACATTTTTATTGAATCATGCACAACTTTCCAATAATAATTGTGTAAGCGTAAGCTATAACCTGCAATGAGACGGTTCATGGTATTACCCCCACACCTGGCGCCGGCCACCCCCCCCCCCCGTTAACGCCATCCCCATCCATGCTAGTTGGAACTGGCAAACCAAAACCAAAATACTTGGAATCACATCGAATTTCTTCTTGTAGCGCGGTGCCCGGCGGCATGAAAGGCAACCAAAAACATAACACTTGCAATCGCATCGTATTTCTACTCGTAGCACGGCGGCGAGAAAGTCAATTAGCTACACATGATAGTCATTAGTTCCTACTGAAAACTAAAAAGTGAGAACACTGAACAACCATTCTCTTTTGAAGAGCCGCCTATTCCCCTAAGGTACCTAAGGTAACCTACGAGTCATCGTTAATATTATCTTTTGTATTTTGTTCGGCAACACTTTTGCGCAGTAAACAAATACACAATCATAATACATATGCTTTGTCTGAAACTGAAAGTGTAGTGTGTACACATGTTCCACAGGGGCCCGGAATGTCAAAAGCCCGGGGTGCGGTCGCACCCCAGCACCCCCTGCCAGTCCGCGCCCGTTTACCTTCATAGAATAAAACAACCTGAATCCAAGTAACATTTATTTTACCTAAATAAATTGTTTTAGGATATTGTGGCTTGGAGTCCTATTTTGGAACATGTGAAACGCGCTGTCTACTCTCTGGTCATTCATTCCATTATGATGCAATCAAGCCCTATTTCACATAAATGCATTGCCTTCAGCTGTACAAATCAAACGAATATGGGTTATGGACAACGGGACGCAGTCAATGCAGCATTGTGGTGTGTTTGTTAGTTAGCACACGGAAAGTAGTCATCTGACGCCTTGTGTGTTTGTTAGTTAGCACACGGAAGTAGTCATCCTACGTCTTGTTGTGTGTTTTGTTAGTTAGCACACGGAAAGTAGTCATCTTACGTCTTGTCAGTCTTGAGGGAGAAGCGCGCTACAAGTAGCGCACTACATGTAGCATGCTACTTTTACATGTAGCGGAAACAGTAGCGTGCTACTTTATTAAGAAGGCATATTGTAGCGTTAGCGTGATATTTGCGCTACTTTTTAAGTTCCGGAGCCAGCAGTCCCAGTACCACGTAAAGTCAAAAGTCGGCACTGCAAACTAACTTGTAACACCCGCCGCGCCACGTCATGTGCTCGCCATGTAGACCGGCCCGTAATCTAGTCTCACTTGCACATTATCTCCCTCGCTCGCTCCCTGAGAGAGCGAGCCTCTCGCTCTCGTGATCTCTCTCTGAGTCGTCCAAAGGATGCAAGCGATTACCGATCTGTCACATCGTGTGAGCTAAATACAAAAAATATTGCAGTGATTATTAAATTGCGTGGTGCATCTTGAGTGCTATTTCAGGGTCGTAAACAAAGATGTATCCACGATAATTAGAAGTCATATTATTGATTTATTGCATAAGCCTCTCAATAATTACGCCAATCGTCTGAATTGCACATTAAAATGAAGTGATTAGTGTCATATCCCCCCTCCCTTGGGACATTCCGGGCTATATCGCTATTGTCCGGCACCAGTAGGCCTATTCCGAACCTGGCTAGAGTTGTTTGTCGCATTCTTCTGCAGTGATTCCGCAAAAAACAGGTTGTTGAAAAGAAGAAATGCAATATGATTGTTGATCGTTAGGCCTAGAATTCTAAAAAGACTAGGGCCTAGCTAGCCTAAACGTTGAAAGAACGCCTTCTATCACAATGGAAACCGAAACTATGTGCTTTTGATGATAGATCACGATCGAGTTGACATAAATGGAGTTAAAAATCATCGCGGCACGACGTCAAAAGGCTTTAATAACGGGATAATTTGAGATCTCGACACCCCCCGATTAAACTAGCGGAAAAGTAGCGCGCTATATTTCTTGTGTAGCTCGAATGCAGCGTCGCTACATCTAAAAAAAGTAGCGAAAAAGTAGCGAAGCTACTTTTTGTAGCGTTAGCGATAGTATTCTACTTTTTAAAAGTAGCATCCCCAAGACTGCGTCTTGTTGTGTGTTTGTTAGTTTGCACATGAAAAGTAGTCATCCTACGTCTTGTTGTGTATTTTGTTAGTTAGCACACGGAAAGTAGTCATCTTACGTCTTGTTGTGTTTTTTGTTAGTTAGCACACGGAAAGTAGTCATCTTACGTCTTGTTGTTTACGCTGCTGCCTGTGCTGCTCGTCCTCGGCAGCTAGTGCGGCATCCAGGCTGATGAGCGACAGAGTCATCTTTCCGCTGAGAATGACCGGAGGGTCCATGTCTGACCCGTCCTCCCCGGCTTCTCCAGGGAGGGCCTGTGTCTCAGAGTCCGTGACGATCAGCTGCGACTGCGATGGTAGGGAACCTTCCAGGAAGATGGACTGGGGCTCGGGGGTGGGAGGGGACACAGGGGTGGCGCTGCGGCTACTTGGGCCCGCTAGTATCGGGGTCCCAGGGCGACTCCATTTCTGACCTCCCTCACAACTTGCAGTCATTTCCATGCCGACTATTTTAACCTTTGCACCACCTGAATTGCTCTCGTCAACTGAATCGTCCACATGGGAAGCAATGTCTACCTGATCTGATCGTACGCCACTCTGCACCTCATGAATGACTAGTTCTTGCGAATTCTGGATCTCATCCTCCAGCTGAAAGTAAAGCAATATTCACAATGATTCCATGATTGTGATAATGTTTATCGTTAACTATTGGGTGTATTTTATTAGTATTTAACATAAAGTAGGCTTTTAACTGCACATTATGTATGTAATCTTTATTGACCAAAATGAGCTTCTAATTGGATGAGCGAAGCGAAGACTTCAATTTCACTGACCCCAAAAATTTAGATCGGGTGTTTTTTTTTTTGTTTTTTTGTTTTTTTTTTTTGTTTGTTTTTTCTGTCTGTTTGTTAGCTCTCTACCAGGCAAACGGCATAATATCCGATCTTGATGAAAATTGGAGGGGTCCTTCGAAATCTCTAAACTTAGTGGTGTTTTTTTTTTGGGTACAATCGAAGAAATATTTCTCATGAATATCGTACTTTTCCTATTTTTTTCGATTTTTAGTGCGATATTTTCGTGACATTTGGGCCGATTCTGACCAAACGGGTGGGGTTACAACGTTCATATTATACATGGACATTAAGGTTATGGTGATGTAGTACCTTTTGAAAGAAAAAGTTGAAAAAGTTAGCCGGAATTCATAGAAATAAAGCTTTTAATATAAGTTTTTTTGATTTGTTTGCGATATTTTCGTGCCATTTGGGCCAATTCTGACCAAACGGGTGGGGCTACAACGTTCATATTATACATGGACATTAAGGTTATGGTGATAAAGTACCTTTTGAAAGAAAAAGTTGACAAAGTTACCCAGAATCCATAGAAATAAAGCTTTTAATATAAGTTTTTAACGGTAAATAATAACAAATTGACAAGTAACAATAGAAACTTGACAACAATCACCTATGCGTGGGAAGCAAAACAAAGCAACAAAGCACTCGCAAAAGTAAAGATATCCCACGCAGACTAAAAACTTTAAAAAAAGCTCATCCATCAACGCGGCGGGACTTGAGCGTTTTCCTAGTTTTACAATTCATGGCAATTTATTAACTAGATTGGCTTAAATAAAAATTCAGTAAGTCAGCAGCTTGCAGGTTTCATACGAGGTAACAAGAAGTCAGACAAATCAAACAATAGTCACAATTCTCATGAAACCATGCTACTTGAAATCAGCCTACACATTCTGGGCAAGAAGATGATAACATAATAATAAATGATAACATGCCATATTTTTCTAAACTCTCCACATCTTAAAATATTCCTTTTCTTAACTTCTTTGACATGGTTTATTTAGGTTGTGTTCCGTAAAGGTGACCGGTCGACCATTCTGGGCTCGACTGGGTATTGTTATTTTCATTGTTTCACTCCACGTCTGATTGTTGGGGTACTGCCTTGGCTCCGAAATGGTGCTTGCATCTACAAGGTCGTGTTTTAATGAAAAGTTGTGATATCTCGTTAAATTGTTACATAATCATATCATTACTAAATAAATGAATGATTTGAATAAAGAATGAATGAATTATTGTCTACCCATGTGTAGTTACACCAACATTGTCGGAAGCTGACATTATTCCATGATCTTCAATGAAAGAATTTGAAATAACCGCGCTTCTTCAAGACCAGCCCACGACCGAAATAAAACTGTGGGCTTCTTGGTCTCGACCACAACAGTGAAAACAGCAACGCATCGCATACGTTTCTTGCAAATCTGATCTGTCATTGGTGCGAATTGTGTTGACTTAAATTCCATTGCTCGCAGACTGTCGTTCTGGTCGCCTTTGCGGAACACAACCCTATTGTGTTTGTTTCATGATAATCGTGTGTTTTTGTTATCGTCCTCTCTTGGAGTGATTTTGATATTATATTTGAGTTGTTTTATGACACAGATTGGTGAAATCTAATCAAAAACAAAACGTCAGATTAATGAAAATAATCTAATAAGTGGTAAACCGAAAACAATAATTTAATTAATAAAATATGAGAACAATATAGGTGACATAGATGACACAACACAGATGACGACAATTTATATGTTGACGAATGCTTTCATAGCCAGACATTATAAAAACTTATTTACAAATAACTTGTTTTGCGGTTTATGCTACTCTAGCCTGGTTGCTTAGACAATGTAGTGATAAGAGGCGTGAATTTTGGATCATTTACTCAGAAAAACGTGCTGAGTAATTTGCTAGGTGGTCCCAATCGATTTTTCCCCCCGTTCAGGGGTGACCATGGTGCAAAGTTAGGGGTAGATACTATTTTCAAATAGACTATGGGTGAGCCTAATAGAGGTAAAAGTGTGGTATTTAAACATGGTGTTTAAGTATTAATTCAATTTAATTCTTTAAATCTAAAAAATGTACTATTTTTTACAAGAGTGTCCAAAATTGCTATTTTGAAAAAATGCTAGTAAGTATAGCTTGTGATGACTTATCTTCGGGGATTAGTGATAGAAGCATAAATTTTGGATCATTTACTCAGAAAAATGCAATGAGTAATTTGCCAGGTGGTCTGCATTGAAAAATGTTCTCGTTCATGGGTAACCATGGTGCAAAGTTAGCGGTAGACATTATTTTCAAATAAACTAGGGGTGAGCCTAATAGAAGTAAAAGTATGGTATTTAAACTTTTTGTTTAAGGATTAATTCAATTTAATTCTTTAAATCTAAAAATGTATTATTTTTAACAGGGGTGACCAAAATTGTTACATTTGCCCATGTCGAAAATACGTTCAAAATGCTAGTAAGCATAGCTTGTGATGACTCATCTGAAAGGAATTTAAACACTGAACACGAATTTCATACATAATCAAAAGTCAAGGTCACCGGGGTCAATCAGGGTCACGACCTTTGAAATTTAATTAGTATTTTGTTGTCTAATCGCCATTAATCCTGTCAAATAAGAATTTTCGGAGGAAAAATTGCAATGTCGCTGAATTTTTGCAGAGACCTTCCTTATATAAGACTAATCAACATACTTAAACTCCCCTACAATCGGACTGAAGCTTCGGCCGCCATATTGGAAAATGGCGGCCACAAAGTGTTGATTATCGAATATCTCCAAATTGGTTGGAGATAGACAAAATGTTGCAATAGCAAAAATATTCCCCATTCAATTCCCTACGAAAAATGTGTCTTCTATAGTTTTGGTAGGGGCAAAGGTAACGTCACAAAATCGTGGTTTATATGTTGCTTATTGGAGTACCAGCCGATTTCCTAATTTTCACGCCCAGCATCAAACAATGCCCGGTAAATCTGTGAGAAATCGATTTAAATACAAAAAGGATTTTTGTACAAAGTTCATGAAAGCTTCCATTAGTATTTTAAAAAATTAGGTCTGCGAAATCGGATTTTGCATTTACCCGGAATTGTTTTTTTTTCCATTGTTGGCATTTCCTCAAAAATGCTATATTTGTGTTGACTCTCCATTATTAAGCACTAAATAGAATTAGAGGAAAAATTCTTTCTATGCACATTGAAGTGACTTGTATAATGATGAGATAACAACCAAAGTTTTAATTTAATATGGCTGATAATTCCTAATATCCAAAACATTAAAGTGAATGATGTAACAAAAAGGGTGTAAAAACAGCACGAAAACAGTATTCATATTGTGAATATTAGGAATTAGCAGCCATATTAGATGAAAACTTTGGTTGTAATCGGATCATTATTTGTCATTTCAATGTACATAGAAAGAATGTTTCCTCCAATGCTATTTAATGTTTAATAATGGAGTGTCAAATATGGCATTTTTGATGAAATGCCAACAATGGAAAAACCCCAATACCGGGTAAATGCAAAATCCGATTTTGCAGACCTGATTTTTTTTAAATACTAATGGAAGCTTTCATGAACCCTGTACAAAAATCCTTTTGTATTTAAATCGATTTCTCACGGATTTACCGGGCATTGTTTGATGCTGGGCGTGAAAATTAGGAAATCAGCTGGTTCTCCAATAAGCAACATATAAACCACAATTTGGTGACGTTACCTTTGCCCCTACCAAAACTATAGAAGACATATTTTTCGTAGGGAATTGAATGGGGAATATTTTTGCTATCGCAACATTTTGTCTATCTCCAACCAATTTGGAGATATTCGATAATCAACACTTTGTGGCCGCCATTTTCCAATATGGCGGCCGAAGCTCCAGTCCGATTGTAGGGGAGTTTTAGTATGTTGATTGATTAATATTATATAAGGAAGGTCTCCAAAAATTCTTATTCGACAGTATAAATGGCGATTAGACAACAAAATACTAATTAAATTTCAAAGGTCGTGACCCTGATTGACCCCGGTGACCTTGACTTTTGATTATGTATGAAATTCGTGTTCAGTGTTTTAAAGTCCTTTCAGATGAGTCATCACAAGCTATGCTTACTAGCATTTTGAACGTATTTTGGAAATAAGGGCAAAAATGTAACAATTTTGGACAACTGTTAAAAATAATACATTTTTTTAGATTTAAACAATTGAATTGAATTAATACTTAAGCAAAATGTTTAAATACCACACTTTTACTTCTATTAGGCTCACCCGGTCACCCCGAGTCTATTTGAAAAATAATGTCTACCGCTAACTTTGCACCATGGTCACCCCTGAACGGGAACATTTTCCGATGCCGACCACCTGGCAAATTACTCATTGCATTTTTCTGAGAAAATGATCCAAAATTCACGCTTCTATCATTAATCCCCGGAAGATGAGTCATCATAAGCTATACTTACTAGCATTTTTTGAAATAGCAATTTTGGACATCCCTGTAAAAAATAACACATTTTTTTGGATTTAAAGAATTAAATTGAATTAAAACTTAAACAAAATATTTAAATACCACACTTTTACTTCTATTAGGCTCACCCCTAGTCTATTTGAAAATAATGTCTACCCCTAACTTTGCACCATGGTCACCCCTGAACGGGGGAAAAATCGATTGGGACCATCTGGCAAATTACTCAGCACGTTTTTCTGAGTAAATGATCCAAAATTCACACCTCTATCACTAAACTCCGAACTTAAGCCTATTTGGTATCTAAGGAGCCGAGCTACTCCTCGAGTTTAATGAAGAATCAACAGAGAAGAACTTCACAGGAGTTCCTTTTTCAAGAGATTAAATTACCAACTGAAAATATAAACTATAACAAACACACCCACACAAAAGAAAGTAACAATAGCAGGTTAACAAAAATAAATAGAAAGTATTTAGAAAAATGATCCATGGAGAGCTTTGAGTTTATGAACCTGAACCATCACCAGCTTATTGCTCTTGCTCCTTGTCTCCATTCGATGACCTGTTGTTGCTTCCACTTTGAACAAGAACCATGTGAGAGCAACAATGTCAGCACAAACAGGTCACCTCATGCAGACACATATTCAGACCACTAATGTCAACGGTCCAGCCTCAGGGGAAGCAACAACAGGTCATCAAATGGAGACAAGGAGCCAGAGCAATAAGCAATCAGACTGGGTGGTTCAACAAGTAAACTCAAAGCAAGGATCATTTTTATAATTGCTTTCTATTTATTTTTGCTAACCTGCTATTGTTTTATGTTGGTGTTTGCTTTTGTTATTGGCTATATTTTCAGAAATTTACTTGAAAAATGAACTCAAGTGTAGTTCTGAAATGTTGAGTCTTCATTAAACTCAAGGAGTGGCATATACTGCAAAACAAGTTATTTTAAAATCAGTTAATATAATACCGATATGTATTTATTTTTTGCTGTTGGTACCCTATCTCTTTAAATCCCACTCAGTCATGATACATCCTTTTGGCATTCTTGACTACAAAAACTTATTCTATAACAACAATCTAATTGGGCCTACTTGTCTGTAAATGCCTATCAGCCAATTACTTCCAGTTCCACAACAAACAAAAACTAAGCCAATACACTAATGCAGTAGTAACCTACAGGGGAAAAACAAAATATGTAGTTTCATGTAGCTTAGTCGATTGCAGGCATATGAAAAAAGAGAAGATGTTGATGCCTTAGATGAAGGCAGCAACATTTTGCTGGTGCAAAGATCGAGAATGAATCAGTGACAATGTACTAATATAAGCTTTGACATTCTGACCACATAACCATGATTGGCAAAGTATTGTAGACGAAGCTAGAATTACAGTACCTACCTTATTATCAGATATCACTCATTACATATGAAAATTTATCTGGTACATAAACATCAAATAACAGTACCGGTAAATTCAAGCCACATAATAAACGACAGCAACATAAGTAGGCATATGCGATTTAGTAAAGTTAAAACACAAGTTAAGGATTCCAGCCTACAAGAAACAATAATGAACATATCAAAGACCAAATTCCACTAACATAATAACATTCCAAACAAATGTAAAACAGAAAAATTTATAACAGATAAGGTTAAGTAAATACACATGGTAGAAAAAGTTCAGTGCACATCTGTCTTTAAAGCAGGGTTCTTAGATCCAAACCTGCTAAAGATGCATGTAGTGAAACATTCTCAAATTACTGTGGAATAGCAACAACAAAGTCAACCCTATAGCAACAGCAGCATACAAATTACCCAATTTACCAGTAAAATACCCAAGTTTCAATTTTATGATTAATCCGCATCACTTTTAAAAATCAATAAATGTTGTGGATTTTTAATGTTGGTGGTACTCCTTCCTCTTATGAATAGATAGGTGTATAATCGAGAACAATATATGAAATGAACCTATAATATGCACAAAATATAACTTAGTGGTCTTCATTTTTGTTGTTATTTTCTGCGAGTGTCAATAGGGATCGAACTAGCCTTGGTTTCAAATTTTCATTTTACATATTTATTATTTAGTAATTATTTTTACTTTTTAGCACACAGTTAAATAATCTTCACAATTGAAAGAAATTGAAAAAAATAAAAAATTGTGGTTATAGGGCTTGTTATAGGGTTTTGAATTCTACTGCAGAGTATTAAGTACCGGTACGCTCGCTGATGGGCCGTGATGTAATAGTTCGCAGCATGCTTGCCGTAGGCCGCCTTGTTGCTCTTATTTATCTCGACTGGTAAGCCTGGCCTAGGGGAATACTAAGTAGGGTACAAAAATAACTGAACAGGGTTTAGACAAGGCTGACTCATTAAGCCTTCCCCATGTAAATGCCCTTATGGTAGTTTTATAACGCAACATTTCTTTTAATCTGGAAATCAAAACGATAACACAACTGACACGAGTCACGGGCAGCTGTCTGCCAGCTTCTACCACCGCCCCTTTGAGTCTGCGCCAAACTGCGCACTGCTCATGATGATGCCACACTACTTTCACAGTGCCTCGTGTGGGCTTTTGGTGTGTAGCCAGATTTAAATTTTCCACGTTAAATGATGACAATATCAACTCAAGGCAAAGAAAACTTATTTTTAGATATTAACATAATCGAGTTCTGGAATGAAGGCTAGTTCCCATTAAATAAAAATAAATAAATTTGTATTTAAAATCTACCCAAATAGTCACACAACTGATTTTCAGTGGAGGACATTAAATTTAAAGAAGATCATGCCAACCCTGTTATAAGATATTAAGATAAGATAAGTCTTTGTTCATCTCCAGTTGAAATACATATTTATACATTTCATATTTAGCCGGTTAGGGCCCATAGTAAGAAGAAGAATACCCACCCAGAGCCGGAGCTCTGTGTGTGGATGTATTCCAATGAAATTTAAATATATTATTTAAGATGGCGCTGACACCATCAGCGAGCGAACAATGGCCACCTAGAGACCGGCATATTTAAGTAGGAAACACTCATCAATAGGGGTGCACATCGATACTTTTATCATTATCGATTATCAAAATGGTCATGTCATTATCGAATCGATATAATCGATAACAAGCCTCTTCTGACCTATAAGTGGGACCTCAAGTGTGGCAAGTGTAAGTCAAAACAATACAATCGCGTTCCGTTTGGTGCCTCACTGTCTAAGATGTCATGTGTTTGGCTTCCGTTATCGACTGATAGCTCATTTCCAAACATAAATCTTGAGTGTGACACCATCAGTAGATCAGCCCAGCCAGTGCATGGCACAACGTTAGATAATCTCCGTCTTAAAAGTTTGGTTCGTGCTACTATAGACCAATTATTTGATATTTCGATAATCGATAATGAATTTTGGTTATCGATTATATCCATTAGGCCTATTGATTATCGTGTGCATCCCTACTGATCAATAAAGCTAGACACTATTCCACCCGCAAGCGGCGCCAGAATCAACAAGGATACTACTTGTATTTAAAAAATAAAATAAAAATACTATAAGGTTAACATTTCTATTGCGTTTGAATGTAAATAAAACTAATAATATGTGTTAAGATTAAACTGATCCTGAGAGAATTAAGTTATGCTTAGAAGTAAATAGGATCACACTCGGGGACTTTGTTAAAAAATGAAAGGTTCACCTAAGGTTATAACATAAGCAATAATAAGTAATTGTGTATATTTTGTAGATGCAACAGTAATAAAATATCTTGATTTGTAGCTGGTAAATACCGTTATTATTTCCTAAAATTACAAAAAAGGGTAAAATTATCAAGCTACTGCCTACATACAACTATATAAACAATCCAAAATGCAACTTCATCAAGCTGATAATGCACACATCTACATAACATTATGGTACAAGTGGAATCACTCACTTGGCCCAAATGTTGAGCTTCAGTAATCAAGCACAAAACGGGCGGGATAACGTAGGGAAACATGTGGCATCTCATTTGCATTACAAAAGAAAACTGGACAGGGCGTTGAGAGTGAGGATGGACCAGCTTACTCCCAAGTCATCCACCTAATGGAACTATACATTATGCACTTGAGAACATTTCAACAAGTTCCATGGGAATTTTTGACTAGGAACATCTTCAGAACAAATGGTATATTAAAGTAATATTGCTAACTTTTTGTTAATATACAATTGGTATACTTTAGGGAAGACAACAAACAAGTAGCTCTTAGCAAATATTTAGTAATTAATCTGTTATTTGTGACAAACTATGCAGCTTTGAGAGAAGCTTAAAGATCACGTAGCAATGCCTACATAGAGTGTTATAATATGTATTAAAAATTACAGCTCGTTTCCAAATAAAATTAGATAAGGAGAAGCATACAAATTAACAACCCACTGACACTAACACAAAACACCAACTAAACACAGGTGTGTAGTAAAAAAAAACCGATTCCAATAAAGCAATATGTAGGCTTACCTATAATTAATATTTATCTCTATAAAATGAAGATATGGGTGAATATATTATACTTAGATATCCTTCGATCACTTGTAAATTGTACTTGTAACACACACCACTGTCAGGCAATATAATTATTATGCATTATAAGGTTAAATATATCAAATAAAATTAATAAATTTGGATTTAAAGTCTACCTACACAGTCACATAACTGATTTTCTGAGGGGGGGGGGGGGAAGACATTAAATTTAAAGCAGACCAAGCTAACACTGAAGGCACAGACACTAACAAGAAAATAATGACTAACAAGAGACCAGTATTTTAAATAGGAAACACGGGCCAAACAAGCTGGACAGGATTCCACCTGCAGAAAAATACCAGAATCAACCAGTCTAATTCGGAACAAACTTAGAATTTATGTGCCTTGTTGCTAAGACGGTTCCTAAAATTCATAAGATTTTTCCATTTTTTTGCTTGTGATATTTTTGATTGGACCTTGTTCGTACAGAGTTTGAGAATTTGGATCTTTACTTTACCAATACTCTTTGAATATACTTCGATGAATTGGATTGGATATTGCTTAACGTCTCATATTAAAGTACTTTGGTTATTCGAGACGATGAGTGATGATAGATGAGGATGAAGTATGAACAGAAGGGAGGAGGGGAAACCCGGTACCGGCACGTAGCCTACTCCTTTCGAAAAGTACCAAGGGGACCAACGGCTTAACGTCCCTTCCGAAAGGACAGTGTAACCTTGACAGTCATATAGGTTCCTCCACTAACCCGGACTGCCGAGCAGACGTCGAGAAGAATGAAGCCGTTACACTAGCTCTCGAAAACTCCATCTGCTCTAACCAGCGATATACGCGAGTTTCAGGGCAGAGCGGTTACCCACTCTACCCCTGACCACATCAAATGCATTGCAGAATGATGATAAACTAGGAAAACGCTTAAGTCCCGCCGCGTTGTTGGATGAGCGTAATTGGTGCATTGAGCTGCCATGTGTTATGCGGATTTTCTGTTGATCTGTGAAAAAATCATTGCTAAGTTGAAGATTTTTTTAAAATTAATTTAAATTAAATAAAAAATAAACTTTAATTTTTAATTTTTTTAATTATTCGTAATTTTAAAAAAAAAATCGTAAAATTGCGATTTTCATAAAAAATAATTATTCGATTGCGCTCAAATTTCACACGAATACATTAATTCATAAAATTATTAAATTAACGTTCTGTGAAAAAATTATTACAATCGGTTAAAGCATGTAGGTGTTATAAGTCAAAGAATTGTTTTAAAAAAGAAAAAAACCCGTAAAATTTTGATTTTCATGAGAAATAATTTTTCAATTGCGCTCAAATTTCACACGGATATCTTAATTCATAAAATTGTGGTTCTGTGAAAAACTCATTAAAATCGGATAAAGAATGTAGGTGTTATAAGTCGAAGAAATTTAAAAAAAAAAAAAAAAAAAAAAATAGTAAAATTGCTTTTTTCATGAGAAATAATTTTTCGATCGCGCTCAAAAACGTGGCAGTTCTAAGTTCAGAGATTTCGAAGGTCTCCAGAAAATTTCATTGCAATTGGAGTATCGGTTTAGCCGGAATCGTGCTGACAAACACACAATAATACAGAAAAAAAAGAAGAAGAAAAAAAAACATTCCGGATTTTTTTCTCCAGTGTAGTGAAATGGAATCTTCGCTTCGCTCATCCAATGATCAAGAAGTGAAAGCTACTGTATTGATTGATAACAGGCCTTTTTTAATGACATAGCTATGGTGTCAGAAGACAAATGAACCAATACTAGGATACACAATAGCATGGATAAATGTTAGTATAACATACATGAACTATTACAATATTATACTCAATTTCACTAATCAATTAATTTATTATGTATCCAAAAATTTAATACTTAGTTGAGAGGTTGACAAGAAAAAACTAGAAGCAAACCGAGTGAAGTGACTTAGTTGAGAGGTGGACTAGTACAGATTACAAATGATATGTGATGTTGAGACACCATCAACCAAGGGAACTGACTTAGTTAGTTGAGAGGTTGACTAGTACAGATTACAAAGTGATATGTGATGTTGAGACACCATCAACCAAGGGAACTGACTTAGTTGAGAGGTTGACTAGTACAGATTATGATATGTGATGTTGAGACACAATCAACCAAGGGAACTGACTTAGTTGAGAGGTTGACTAGTACAGATTATGATATGTGATGTTGAGACACAATCAACCAAGGGAACTGACTTAGTTGAGAGGTTGACTAGTACAGATTACAAGTGATATGTGATGTTGAGACACAATCAACCAAGGGAACTGACTTAGTTGAGAGGTTGACTAGTACAGATTATGATATGTGATGTTGAGACACAATCAACCAAGGGAACTGACTTAGTTGAGAGGTTGACTAGTACAGATTTACAAAGTGATATTGAGACACAATCAACCATGGGAACTGATTTAGTCGAGAGGTTGACTAGTAGGCCTACGATAATGGATTCATTTAGGTATTACAGCCAGTATTATGGTAATGGATATTCTGGATCATCCTCAATCTCAACTACAGAACATTTTATCCATTGTTGATTTAATTTGATTAAGACAAAGCAAAATTTACAGTTTTTAATTAAGTATGAGTGTGTGTGTACTATAATGCTATGTAAATAAATTTAATTAAAAGCTGAATTATAACGTGGAGATGCATAGTGCGTATTTGATTACTCTGATTAATGCCAGTGGCTTAAACACTCATTCCAGTTAAATAAGCCAGCATAAGATACACATACATCAACATTGTAATTTGTATGGTGAACTTGATGTTTTCAATAACTTTACAAAAAAAGAATAATTTAATCTAGGCAAAGATGAATACACATGTCAAGTACCTGGATGAATAACAAGCTAGGTAGTTAATATAATTTGGAAGAGTTTCAGGTTGTGAAGCAGATAGTCAGCTGAACAGAACAATTTTGCCAGCTGACGATAATGACATACAGTTTTAATCATACCACAAAACAAATTGTGAATTGAGCAACATAAAATTGGTTAGGTACTGTTAACATTAGTACACAAACATTTTGTGTAGGCCTACTGTGGACTGTTTGCCTTTTCCAACCTGTATTTTAGTATCTCCACATTATAGAAATCATTCCTATCAGGGCTTAATGATGATATCTAATTACTAATTACAATATAGTTAGGTGTTTTATCTTAAAACTAAAATGTACATAATGTTCCATGAACTGCAGGACAAATAAGTGACACAAACTAGTAGTGGCAAACTGCATGGCAAAATAGGGTTCAAACTAACCTAATTCTAACTTTCATTCCAATTAGTGTTTGAAAGGAATGCCAAAAGGCTGGATCATGTTAATGACATAAAGAGATAGGGTGCCAACAGCTTACCTTAAATGGAGTAGGCGCGCCGCGAAAGATAACATAAACACAAATACATAAATACACAAATAAACTACATTATCAAAACGTTTTCGGTCAACGTGACCTTCCTCAGTGAGTGTAGAGAGAGAGACTGAGTTGAAACTAAAACTAGGCTAGCTGTTGGCTAGGGGTGAGGGGTGAGTGAATGACTGTGGATTGGGTGACAGGGGGTGGGGGTGGGGGGGGAGAAGAGGGAGGAAAATCACCGTAGGTTTAAATTCGGTTTTTGGCGGGATTTGCAGATCCACTGGTAGGCCAGTTCCCATCTTCTAGGTTCACCAGCTGTTATGGTGGGTGGGACAGACCTTATTACACAGGCTGTGAAACAGGTCATAAAATGTAGGCCATGCCCATAGGCATGCAGTGCCACTGGTTTCTCCAAATTCTCTTCTCGCACGTCCTGCCTGTGCCCATTCATTCTCATGCGGGGAGTGTTGATGGTCAACCCAATATATTCTGCAGGACATCGCGTGCACTTGAGTTGGTATACCACGTTGCTGGTCCCACAGGTGTTGTTGTTGTGTATCTTGTAGGTCTTGCTGGTGAGGTGGGCAGTGAACGTCCTAACAGGCTCGTGCATGGGGCAAGTCTTGCACCTAGGTCGGTTGCAAGGGGAGGACCCATGCACCACAGCTTCCACTTGCTGGGCTTTCTGCGGATCTCTTCTCACCAGCAGGTCCCCTAAGTTTGGGGGCCGTCTGAATGCAACCCTGGGAATGTTCTGGCTCAGATCTTGGGTCAAGGGTGATGCAGCCAGAATATGACCACCCCCTTGTAGGATGGCATTCAGGCGGTGGAGCCCTGGGTACCAGCGCGTGACAAGCGGAACAATGTCTGTGTTGGTAGTATTGGGTTGGGTTGGGGGCGGGGTGCCCGTCTTGTTTGACTAGACGTTGGTGGACCTGATCTTCTGGATATCCCCTGGCGACAAAGGCACGGAGTATCTTCTGCAGGTAGCACTCCAGATCCCGCTCAGTGGAGCAGATTCTGCGACCTCGAGTAGCTAGTGAGGAGGGGAGGGAACGTTTGGTGTGCGAGGGGTGGCAGCTCTCCTTGTGCAAGTATAGCTGCTGGTTCGTAGGTTAGAAATGAACCCCCGTCCTAATAGCTCCGTCCTCCAGGTAAATGTCGCCTGTTAGGACCGACCTAGGTGCAAGACTTGCCCCATGCACGAGCCTGTTAGGACGTTCACTGCCCACCTCACCAGCAAGACCTACAAGATACACAACAACAACACCTGTGGGACCAGCGTGGTATACCAACTCAAGTGCACGCGATGTCCTGCAGAATATATTGGGTTGACCATCAACACTGCATGAGCATGAATGGGCACAGGCAGGACGTGCGAGAAGAGAATTTGGAGAAACCAGTGGCACTGCATGCCTATGGGCATGGCCTACATTTTATGACCTGTTTCACAGCCTGTGTAATAAGGTCTGTCCCACCCACCATAACAGCTGGTGAACTTAAAGGATGGGAACTGGCCTACCAGTGGATCTGCAAATCCCGCCAAAAACCGAATTTAAACCTACGGTGATTTTCCTCCCTCTTCTCCCACCCCACCCCCTGTCACCCAATCCACAGTCATTCACTCACCCCTCACCCCTAGCCAACAGCTAGCCTAGTTTTAGTTTCAACTCAGTCTCTCTCTCTACACTCACTGAGGAAGGTCACGTTGACCGAAAACGTTTTGATAATGTAGTTTATTTGTGTATTTGTGTTTATGTTATCTTTCGCGGCGCGCCTACTCCATTTAAGGTAAGCTGTTGGCACCCTATCTCTATGTCTTTCATTCCAATTAATTCATTGAGCCAGAGCTCATATTTGATCGTTCCTAAATACTGTCATTGCCTTAGCCATACGTACCGGTATTTAATTTTAATTTAAAGCTCAATTTTGATATTATTATTGTTTGTCAATGTATGGTTAATTGTACTTTTAGGACACATATCCTGTTGTAATGTGGCCACCAAATAAATAATAATAATCCTCATGCGCATCAACTAATTTGTTTGCCAATGTACTCAATATCTTAGTTGCCAGCTAGCCAGGCCTGATACAACCATATCTTCAAAGTCTTCCTCAAACAGTCTTTCTGCTTCCACTTTGTTTCATGTTATTCTTCTTTTCTCGACACTGTCTTAAATATGATCCACCTACTTTCTTCTTGTGCCCTTCTTGTTGTTCAAACTCTCTTCTTGGTATCCTAGTCGGATCCATCCTTTTCAAATGTCCAAACCAACGTAGACGTTCTCTCTCCAACTTGATTTGCACGCTTTCAACATCTAGTCTTTCTCTGATTACACTAGGCCTACTCTTGATCCTGTTGTTTTTCATCACACCCAATACACTGATCAAGAACTTAATTTCTACTGCCACAATCTGACTTTCTGCTTTCATCCCAAGGTCCATGTCACCGAGGTAGAAAGTATAGTTTATAGGCCTAAGCCTACATTAAGAGTTTACATTTCTTCGGGGTTTCTTCTTTCCACAGTAACTTCCCGACTGATTGGTAGAACCCTTCTGCCAATGTGGTTCTTCTCACAACTTATGCATCTATTTTTGCATCTGTTGATAGCACACTTCCTAGGTAGTTGAAATCTTTTTTTGTTGTCAGCTCTTTGCCCCTCAGTATGTTCATCTCCAGGTCTGCGTCTCTTTGTCATGGTTACCAGTTCACTCTTCTCTCGACTGATACTCATACTGAATGTTACTGTTGCTTTGCTCCACCAATCCAGTTCTTCTTGCACTTCTACGATTGTCTTACCACATACTACTAAATAGTCCACATAGTCATTTCATAGTTCTTCATTCTAGGCCTATATCTTCTTCCGGTTTAACTACAGTAGGCATACACGCAATAGCTATATATTGCAATATAGTATATACTATGGAGTTTCTGAGGTTTGCATGGTTATTTGTATGTGTTGTCATCTTTTAGTAATTAAATTATTGTTTTTTCGTTTACCAAGTATTACCGGTAGATCGTTTATTTTATCTGTTGTTTCAATTGGATTTCACCAATCTTTGTCAAAGACAATAAAACAACTTTAACATAGAATTAAAATCAAGAACACATTTCAAGAAAGAACGTTTACAAAAATACATGAATAACATCAAACAAACAAAATAAACAAGCAATGCTGTTGTTAACAAACAGAAATATTACCTACATGCGGAAAGAGTTTAGAAAACCATGTCATGTTATCATTAGGCAAAGAAACTGAGCCTGCTTGCCTAAAATGTAGGCTGATTTCTTGCTCGACTTTTTGATAATGGGCCTTGTCTTGTAGAAGGTAGTAACAAGGTTTCGTAAGGAGTTTGACTAGTAGTATTTGTCTGACTTCTTGTTGATCCTCACAAAACCATGTTACCTGCCACAAGACAAGGCCCAATAACAAGAAGTCAAGCAAAAAGTCAGCCTACAAGTTCTGGGCAAGCAGGCTCATTCTCTACACCTAAAGGCCGCTTTACACGGAGAAGTTGAAAAAGTAAAAAGTGAAAAGAACAAGTAGCTTTTTGAAGCCTTCACACGGACGAAGAGAAAAAGTTTGTGTCTGGCGTCACCTCTCGGCCTTTGTGCAAAACTGTCGCCCCACGCGCGCTGATGCGGCAAGTAGGGGTAACTAACCATGACAATTGTGTGTTTGTGTGTGTTTGAAGTAAACTTTGCGGGAACAAGTCATACATTATCTATTTACTATTACTATTATTATATACTATTTACAAGTTGGCAGGATGACACTCAGCTGACAGTCGGGCAGAAATTCCCACCGCCACATATATATCAAGCTGTGGCAAAGCCTCAAAGGTGTAACGTTTTTCTGCATCTCGATTTCTTGGCAAAGTAAACTCAATGACAACGTTGTCAACCAATGACGGTCAACTCTTCAAGGCCATTCTTCTTTCCACTTTTCACTTGTCGAGCAGAGCCCGACAAGTTGGGAGACTTTTCACTTTTTACTTTTCAACTTCCCCGTGTGAAGGCAACTTGAAAAGTACCATAAGCTGCACGCTATCTCTACTACAAAAAAGCTACTTTTTCTTTTTACTTTTCCAACTTCCCCGTGTAAAGGGCCCTTAAAAACCTCTTCTAAACTCTTTCTGCATGTATAACATTCCTGTTGGTTAACTTCTTTGACATTGCTTGTTTATTGTGTTTGTTTTATGTCACTCATGTGTTTTGTTAACATTCTTTCCGTAGTGTTTATTAGCGTAATTTTATATTTGAATTGTTTTAGCATTGACAAAGATTGGTGAAATCCAATCGAAAGGTCAGATATAATAAACGATCTAATAATACGTGGTAAATCAAAATACAAAAATTTAATTATTAATAGATGAAACAAATGTATAATAATATGTATATAATATACAGTATATATTAAATTAATATTAGTTCAATTTAATTGAAATTTTACTGATTAAATACAAATGGTTGGATTATTCACAATAACCAATCGTAACTTTACATCTCCAATTTATAATCAAATTTTTTTAGAGCAGACCCAACATTTCAGACTCCAAAAAGGAACACAATATAAATAATGAACTGTGGTTCTACTTTATTTCATAATTGATACAAAAAGGAAGTTTAAATATTGCTGATGTGACTTAAGCTTTCATTTTTGTCCACTTTTGAAAACTCCTTTATAAAGTTAGTAAAGCTTTTGAAATGCAAATGATAAATTTTCATTGATAGGCATATTTTCAAATCTAGATTTAACTAAGAATCTAATATAGGCCTAATATGACATTATAATATGGCACAAAGTTAAAAATCATAATCAAAAGTGGAATTATACTAAGAATGTTGTGAAACTTTGTTCATGGTGACACGAAGGACATGACTTGCTAGGCCTGATAGAAACTTTATTTTGTACTTTTAAGACAAATGAAAAGTTCAATTTTCTTTGTTTACTGTAAGAAACGTCAATCAGTTAACCAATGAAGTTGTTCGTGCTTAATTAAATAATCACAAAACATGCAACTGATAAGGTGGGAAATGTAGTAAATAAAGTTCACATTAATCAAATCAAACAAATCTTGCAGACAACAAATGAGAAGTTAAGAAAATGCAGACAGCTGTGCCTACATGGGTAATATGTAGTATTAGCTAGGGATGCACATCAATACTTTTCCATTATCAATTAGGTATCAAAATAGGTATGTGAATATCGAATCAAGCCCGTTCCGACCTAGGTGGAATCTCAAATGTGGCGCAAGTCAAAACAATACAATCCCATGCCACTCGCTACCTCGCTCTGTCTGCATTGTCTTCGTTTTGCCTTCTGTTATCGGCTGATAAGCTCACCCCCAAATATAAGTCATAAGTGCGACACCATTCAGCCATGATATGGTGCAACGAGATATATTTTCCATACTTCCACCCCTCCCCCCCTTCCACTGGCTACCAGCTCATCGGTTACTTGACTTCTAGCAGCTGCACAAGTTCAGGCACGGCCAGGCATACTCAAATTACAGCCGTAAAATAGAAAAAACACCATTGTGTTGAATCACCTGTGATACTGAAACATGATGTACGCAATAATTACAAAATATATGAAGTACGTTTTCGGCCATTTTGACCAATTATTTTATTTCATCCAATATTGGCTGTCGATCAATAATATTGATTATGTGTGCATCCCTAGCACTAGCTATCTGATACACCTACAGACAATCATAATATGGAGTAGCATGCATGTTTTGTTAGCCAGTTCATTGTTACTAGTATTAATATGCTTCTGCCTCATTTATTCATATTTGAAATGTAGACTGTACGCTCAGATTGAAAGCCCGTCAACGCATCTTGTCCATGCACAACACTGATACTCGAGTGTGTTTGTACACGGTACCTTATCTTCAGACTTGATAACAGTACTGATTTGTTCCTCTGCTCGCTTTGCTAGAGTCTCTCTTTGATGGTCCACTTCCGCTAACAAGCCTGTGATTGCTGTCACAACTAGGACAAAAGGAGGAGAAAGACAGGATGATGTGATTATCATGCATAACACTTGATCCCTAACCTTGGCACCGATTGACAGTGTGCCTGAGGGAGAAGGTAGCTTGTGGGGGACTGAACCCATCTGAGCTACGATCCTCTCCATGGCGGCCTCGGTCTCCTCCAGTCGACGACGGAGATGATCAATCTCTAGATCCCCTGGAAGACAATCCTATTTAACTCAATGTACGTAACTCGATAGGTACCTACATTACAATAGCCTACGGTACATCATATCACAGTTCAAGTTAAATATTAAAATAACAAATCATATTCATGTACATTGGTATTTTATCTAAATGATACTAATAAAATAAACTGAGCTTAATACCCAATTAGAAAAATAATGCATACTTCATATGCTGTGCATTCAATCATTCATATTACTGCATTCAATTAATAATGAAGAACAAAACCATTAGTAAATAGGCTTGGTCCAACAAGTTGGTTATTGTTTGTTAAACCTAGATCCCCTTAATTTGATCAATTTGGTTGTTTGTTCATGATATTGTTGGCCAGCCCCAACTTAAACCTCTTTCCAGGATAGATAGACCTATATCATAAAAGTGATACCGAGGAAGTGAGGCACAACTAGGCCAACTGTCCAATAATTGAAAATAGCCAAAGTAAGAACAAAGGGAAATAACAGATGTGTATTTAAAGTAAACCCACTTAGTTATTAGAAATATTCTTTTAAAATCGATAATGAGTAATGAATGACACATCAGTTTTAGCCAAGTTCATTTAAAATAGCTCGTTTGAACAGATTTGAGCGTAAACCTTCTGTATGGTAAATATACCAACAGCTACCAAAATTTATTTAGACAGTGCGGTCATTAAACCAATAGGCCTATAGATTGTTTGGTAATAACTAATAGCATAACTAGTAAATATATATATATGGATGTTGTGACCCTGGTTCATCTTATTTTCGAGCGGTGTTACCCAAGATCCTTGTTTTATCATATATATATATAAATATGATATCAATAATATGGATATAATAGTATACAGGGGCCTACAGGGAAGCTTAGTCGCTTTGATTTACTTAAGGTCCCCACTGAAAATAGTTATATAACTGAGTGGGTAGACTCTAAATACAATTTATTATTTTATTTATTTATAATTGAAGAAATAAGGACAAAATTAAGGCCCCTACGTACATTAGAGGGTACTGGAAAAACCACATTGAGACAAAATACAAAACTTTCTTCTTGACTTAATAATGGAAAAAAATATTAATATTAATGGATTTGTGCCT
Organism: Sweltsa coloradensis; assembly: GCA_024449915.1. Classification (NCBI taxonomy): domain Eukaryota; kingdom Metazoa; phylum Arthropoda; class Insecta; order Plecoptera; family Chloroperlidae; genus Sweltsa; species Sweltsa coloradensis. The sequence continues at coordinate 316,425 of JAMZAV010000191.1, forward strand.
TTTCGGATCGGTTATTTTGTTTAGCAGTTGCTACATTTACTACTGAAATTAGAGCAACATTTCTAAGCAGTATTTTTATGTATAAAATAGAAGGGGTATGTGTACTGGAATGGTGTAGTTCAAACCTACCTCAAACCAATTTTGAAGCAAACTGAACCCAACGAATAAAATATTTTGCCACCTATTTTCATTTTATTTTCCCCCAGATTGAATTTAAAAAATTTGATTGAATTTAAATAAAATTTAACATTAAATTAAAACCTTTATCCAAAGTTTCTTTCAGTAGCATCTTAAATAAAAAAATAAAATAAAAAAATTGTATTTAGAGTCTACCTACTCAAGTCATGTAACTGATTTTCAGTGGGGGACATTAAACCAAAGCAACCAAGCCAACCCTGTAGGCCCCGACACAATCGACGAGTGAGCAATAACCAACCAAAAATAATATAAAATAATAATAATATAAATAGGAAATAAAGCGATCAATATCGTTTTAATTAGACAATGGAGCGCAGCGACTGAAGTCTACAATTCAACTCAAACGGCACAAGATCTGGTTTCAAGTCTGTGACTTTGCTCCAGAACGGCTAAACAGATTGTACTGAAATTTTAAACAGACATCCGGTAGAAGTATTTAGCATGCAGTTAACATTTTGAGCAAAAACTATTGCGATTTAAACCTACAAGACATAATACTAAATTGAAAATATAGGCTGAAATGTGTAGGATGTAATTGAACGACAATGGTTTTGTTCTAGAAAAAACATTTTTATGGAATCATTTTTAGAATGTCAGGTGGTGACCAAGGTGTGCCAAATCTTGCATGCTGAAGGTTCCCAAACATTCCGCCGGGAGATTGAGTAAACTTTGAAATCTTTACACGTATTTCGTACTGGCTATGTTTTCCATAGTAGGCCTACTGTATATTGCAATGCAATTCAAAACATGTTCTAGAATTTTTTAATACAATCCATAAATTACAAAAATCTATCCTGACCGTTGTGTGAATCCGGGTCTCCCATATTACAAGTATACAGGTGCCTTATAGCCAACTACAGACTAGGAAAACGCCAAAGTTGTTGTTATACGAAGACGAGTGAGCGAGTCATGTGTTGAGTACTTGGGCACATTTGCATACATAGGCTAAGTTGATTGACATAATATAATGTGTAAAGAAATAGGGTTGCAATTTTAGTTGGAATAAGGGCGCGTCAACTGTAAGGCCATAATGCGCCACTCTAGCTTGGATCCAGCCTTAGGTAGGGGGAGGAAATGGAATGTTCCCAAGTATATACATATATATTTAATTTCAGATTTTTGCGGACATATGTAAACATATTGTTTTTTACTGGGGCTTTTTGCCGCGAATAATTTATTAAAGAAGAGGGCACTGACTGGCCTGGAGCTCCAGGCAACACATCGTGGAGTGAAAGCCTCTGAAGATGGGAGATGCGACTTTCCCGAAACGTCAGGAGAGGAGGGGTAAGTCAGTGCCCTCATCTTTAATAAATTATTCGCGGCAAAAAGCCCCAGTAAAAAACAATATGTTTATATATATATATATATATATAGTAATATATATTATATTATCTTGTACATCGTACGTTTGTATGTATAGTTGTATACTCAGTGCAAATAGATTTTGATTATGTATTTTACCAGCAGTACAAGTATGCAGATATAAAGGCATACATATGACTTATTTATTTTGTTTAGTGTACGTGATGTAAAGTGCTATATAGAGATTCACTAGCCTACATATAGACATAAGTGAGAACTTCAAATACTCGCATGCCCTCTAAAGACATGCATATGAGTGACAGTAGAAGGCTAATGATAAATAAAATTAAAATAAATACTCAACACATGGCTCACTCACTCGTCTAACAACGACTTTGCTGTTTTCCTAATAGGAAATATAGCAATCAGTGGTATGAACAGTGCGAACACCCGCGGATCAACGGCAGAATCAACAAGGCCAATTCATAGAGATGTGCAAAAATGGTGACAACGAAATTTGCGAATTTTTTTAAAGTTGCAATAATCCCTTCAAATTCAGTTTGCACATGAATCTCATGAATTGTGATTGAATGGTACCAATTTCCAATTCGCGAAATTTTGGTTGATACCGCGAAGTAGTGGCGAAATTAGCAAGAATGTCCTAAAATGCAAATTAGGTCACGAAATAAAAAAAATTCAAAGTTTTGGTGGAGGTGCCGGGTCGAAGTCTAAATTAAATTAACACTGACTGGTACATATGGTGGAGGTGCCGGGTCATACAACGCGATTGTGAGATCGAAATAATCGTTTGAACGAGAGTAAGCTCAAAATACTTCATATCCATATCAAAAGACATTACATAAAAAATGCATAATTTCGTAAATTTGGTGGAGGTGCCGGGTAGACAAAATTAATTCTGGTAAAAACTGTCGGAAACTTTGAAAACTGAAGGCTGAAATTGAGCTTAAAATTATAACTGATTCTGAACTTCACTCTCATGAGCTTGTTACGATCATCATGTACATCAACACGGTACAAAACTCGTATTTGTACCGTTTGAGAAAAAAATTCGTACACCAAAGTCACCCATTATTAGTCATTAGGAGTCCTTTGCATAATGGGAATGTGGGTATAAAATTTGGGGCAAAGGTTGACCTATATCACTAGGACGGTCTTGAAGAGACGATTCCGAGTATTCATGATAGACCAGCAGCAGCGGTAGCTTTCTACCCAAAATTCAAGGTCAAAGATCAAATTATTACTATTTTATTTTGATAAATTAATTTCTCATTGTTGAGATTTTTTTCTTTTTTCTTTCTATTAAGTTTGAAGGTTAACGTTGATATATTACTATTTTGAACAATATCACATTTGTGGTAGCAATCTAACTGAAAATTCCTTTCTTTAGAGTACCCACTCGATATTTTCAACATTTTCATGCATATTTGACCTTTCCACGACAGACCCAATGACCTTGGCCATGCTTTTTGGATGAGCGTAGCGAGCGAAGCGAAGACTTCAATTTCACTGACCCCCCAAAAAATTTAGCTCGGGTGTTTTTTTTGTTTTTTTTTGTTTGTTTTGTTTTTTTTTTTTCTGTCTGTTTGGTGGCTCTCTACCGGGCAAACGGCATATGCGATCTTGATGAAAATTTGACAGGACCTTCAAAATGCAATATTGACAAAATTGGCAATTGTGACCTAATTTTGGGTCATAAAAGGTAAAATACTAAATTTTACTATATTTTACGATTATTTACAATTTATCTGTTTCTGAAATCTATTAAAAGAAAAAAGAAAAAAATCGCAACAATGAGAAATTAATTTATCAAAATAGTAATAATTTGATCTTTGACCTTGAATTTTGGGTAGAAAGCTACCGCTGCTGCTGGGTATCATGGATATTCGGAATCGTCTCTTCAAGACCTTTCTAGTGATATAGGTCAACCTTTGCCCCAAATTTTATACCCACATTCCCGTTATGCAAAGGACTCCTAATGACTAATGGGTGACTTTGGTGTATGAATTTTTTTCTCAAACGGTACAAATACGAGTTTTGTACTGTTTGACAAAAAAATTTGTACACTAACTGTTATTTTCAGAAAACTATTTTAGCTATAGTCAAGTTAGGGGCCTATAGCTAAAGGTGTTTTGAAACTATGTCCAGAAAACCGATTCTCAAAATTTAATTTTGAACTAGTCTTTGGACACTTCTGTCCAAAAATCTAAATCTAATTTCCAAACGTGAGGTTATGTCCCGCCCAAAAAAATTCACAAATTTTTTTCTGTTATTTTAAAGGCCTTCTTTCATTCAGCAAACTTTTCAGACATGTTTCTTTGACTTTCAAATTATCGGCCAGAGGTGGTACAATAGCCATAAAATATGCATTAAATATTCTAAACTGGACATAAGAATTTGACCCAAGCCTACTCGAACATGAAATTATGCTTAAAGTAGAACTTTGAACGTAACAATTAGGCTCAAGCCTATTATGCCTAGTCTTCTGATTCATAATTCAAAATAATTGTGTTCATTGTTGTAGATAGCCATAGAAGCATAACTAATAAAATAAATGCTTTCAGACAACTTTCATCACATACATTACAGCCTAGTAGCGTAGGGTTTTGCTACGTAGTATTGCCGACTGGCTAGACAATAGGACATGTTTTCAAATTGTGTTACATATTAAGGGAATTAGTGTTAAGCTATACTTATGAGGGTTCCCTGTTTGGGTAAATGGAAGAGATGTGCAACGTTCAAAATATGAACTTACTTTTAAAATGTTTGAACCCAGGTTGAGTAAAACAGTTTGAATTGGAAAAAAAAGGTTCATCTTTATTCTTTACCTATACTTATTTGTAATGGTGGGTTGGGTAAAGTATTTAGGGGCCGACCTGACAGTCAAAGAAAGGTTCTTGTTTTGCAGGTCTTGGATGGTTGGGTGGCCAGTCCAGGCCCGCTTCACTATTTCAATAAAAAAAATAAAAAAATAAATCCGTATTTAGAGTCTACCCACTCAGTCACACAACTGATTTTCAGTGGGGGACAGTAAACCAAAGTGACCAAGCCAACCCTGCAGGCCCCGACGCAATCGACGAGTGAACGATAACCAACCAAAGATCGATATTTTTAATAGGAAATATAGCAATCAGTGGTATGGACAGTGCGAACACCAGTGGATCAACGCCTACAACGCCTTTGTCTACAAACTGTTGAATATCCCTTTAAGTTCAGATTGAGATCGTTTCAGATTCGGTTAGGAATCTTATAGAAGTTCAACGTTGGATGAACAACTCTTTAGAAAGTTCAAGTTTGGTTCAAATTGAAAAATCCAGTTTTGCACAACCCTAGTTAATGGTACTCAGATTGGGAAATTCCTCACCGAACACTAGAAACTATTTGGCATTGGGCCTAGGCATAGCAGTTCCTCAATACATGAAACTGAAAGATACATGTTTATCAAGCAGCAGCACAGGCAACTGACCGACGTACGGCTGGTGCAGCGCGAACTAGCAATGAAAAATGGGTAGAACGTAAGAATGTACTTTCGTTAGTACAAGTTTGTTTCCAACTTTGTCTACAGGAATACCATTTTGTGGAAAAGGCCAACCGGCTAGTTTTAGAATTTAGGACAACATAAATAATAGGTAGGCCTGTAAGGTGAAGTTTACCTACTTGTATCTCTTTCTTTCCATCCTTGTGTGCACAAAACAAGAAAAACTTTATTATGGTACATAAAATACAACAACTTTTAACAGCATTACTTAAAACTGGTAGTAGGCCTATGCCTACAGTATTCTTTGAGTTATTATTATTATTAGGAGTATTTTTAGGGCAAATAGTACCATAACTCAAAGTAAAGTGTGTAAGTAAGCCCACATCATAGCCTAAGTAAGTACTGCACTAGCAGGAACTTCACAACTCCCAAAGTAAGTAAGTACTGCACTAGCAGGAATTCACAACTCCCAAGGCCTTAAATATTAGTCCTGCTGTTATAGGCATATAACATTTATTTAATTATTAATCTTAAATCATGGATTTATGGAACATATTATCTCGACAGGCTAACCATTTATAAGCAGTTATGGTGCCAAAATATTATTTGTTATAGGCATTGTTAACATATTTTGTAATTTATTATATGGACTACACTTAATGAAAAATGATATATGCCTATGATTTTTGGATAGTTAGTAACAAGTAACACATTTTTTTTTTTTTGGTTTATTTGGATTAAGGACGCGTCAACCGTTAGGTCATAATGCACCATTCTAGCCTAAGGGGGGTGGGGAGGAGGGGCCCATGCTGGTCAGAACCAGCCACGGATATGGGGAGGAAGGGGGGTTTCTCACGTCGCGGTCGTCATAGTCTTTATCACCGTTCGTTGTGTCATATTCATCGTCGCCGGGGGGTCGTCAAGGGAAGGGGGCAAGGTCCCCGACGACGATTGCCAGAGCTCGCTTCTAGTTTCGGGGAGTAAGATACTCCTCTCTTACTAGCTGATGTTTGCGAGGTGGACTTTTTCTCTTGAATCGCCTTTTACGATTAGCAGAGCCATGCTCTGGGCCAATTCTACCCGGGGCCCAGACGGAGAAGTAACAACATATTATACATTTTTTGTTATATACATTTTTTTAATAATTTAAATTTCTATTCTTAAATTCAGCATAGCCAAAAACTCTGCACTTAAACTCTGCAAGTGCACCTTTACCTACCAATACACATCTTCAAACTCATAACTAAGCAACAACACAGGTAGAATTGAGATCCATATGCCTATAGACTAGCAAAAATTCAATACAATAGCAACGCAGAATGCAACATCATGATTATATTATAGAGGGGATGAAGGGAATGAAAATGATTAGTGAACAATGTAAAGATTAAAACAATGAACCAAAACCATTGAATGACCACCACACCACCAATGAATGAGCTCAAGCCAACAATTTTTTAGTGATAAAAAAAATTTAATATCCATTTGTTGTTGTTTGTGAAAAAAGCCAACCGGCTAGTTAGTGGACCAGATAGCCAAACCCAGTGAACTTCAAGAACATTCCGGACTACTTTTTGACCCCAACAATTTTAAATTTAAGAGTTAAGACGATTGTTTAGAAAGGATATGCATGGCTCTTTAAGACAACATGTCTACACTAGCTTATAGTTTTTTTTTTTTTTTTTTTCTTGTGCAAAGTTGGCCTCTTCAGCCATTCTTCTGTCTTGCTATCCAATATAAGACTGCCTCCTTTTCTATCCTGCTCAGGTCATCGGGCAGGGAGTCAATGTCATTCTTGAGGGCGGCGCATCTGAAGAGATGCGCTCTGTCTTGATCTTCTAAATTACAAAGTTTGCAGGTGGCCGGTTCGTTTGTAATGTTGAAGCGGTGCAGGTGGTGCTGCAAGACGTCGTGACCGGTTACAAGCCGGAAATGGGCGGTGGCCGTCTTCCTCGACCAGTCTTTGTCTGGCCCTTTTTTGATCTCGGTCCACCAGTTCTTTAGTCGTGAAGTCTCTTCTGTGGTGTTTCTGAAGATCCTTTTTGTGGTTGACTTGATCTTAGTTTTGACATTTTGGTAGGAGAGAGTCCCTGCTGGTGTTGCGGTGCTTTTGTGGCACTTTTGGCCAAGAAGTCTGCCTTTTCATTCCCCATGATCTTGCAGTGGCTGGGGATCCATTGAGTCTCTAATAGTTTGTTTTGCTGTCGGATGCCGACAAGGGAGTTTTTGAAAAGCAGCGATTTAGGATGGAGGTTCGCTGCTTGAGAGACAAATTGGATGGCTGAGACGCTGTCGCTTAGGATCACAAATTTTGTCTTGTTGAGGGGGAAGGCGGGGGTCTCGGCGATTTTTTCGGCCGCCCTGGCAATGGCTGCGACCTCAGCGTCAAAGTATGTTTCGCCAGCTCCCATTGGAGTGGCTTCTTCAAAGAAGATGCAGTGGATGCCGTAACCTGTTCTGTTTGTAGCCGAGTCATAGGAGCCGTCTGTGAAGATGTGCACCCACTCTTGAAGAGGAAAGTGCTTCTTCAGGTGCTTCTCGGCAAGCTCTTTCAGTTCTTTATGGTCATGGTCATCTTTCTTCTCGATGCCGTCAATTTTGGTCCCCGGGGCAAGCTGATTGGACTTGTCCGGCAGAAGCTCTGGGAGTGGTACGTCAAGTGGTGCACGTGGTGCTTCTAGGAGGATAGGACAGTTTTTACTCTTCAGTTGGTGGACTGTTTCAGCAAAGTTAGTGTGCGCCTTGACTTTTGAGGTTGGGTAGTTGAGCCATTTGTCGGGGTTTAGGCGCGCCAGTTTTTCGTGCAGTTGGACAGCGCGCTGCTCTCTTCTTAGCTGTAGAGGCTCAATTTGGCTGAACCACTCCATGGCGATAATTGGGGTGGTTTTCACTGCTCCCGTTATGAGGCGAAGGGCTCGATTTTGGACTCTGTCGACATGGCTGGCGTGCGTTGCGGCGGCGGCAGGAAAGACTTCGGTGCCGTACTCAATGGCTGGTCTGATGTACGTTTTGTAGGTCAGCGCCAGAGTGTCTAGTTTTGCGCCCCAGGACACACCGGCTACCCTTTGAAGGAGTCGTAGTCGTTTTTGGCCCTTCTCTGCAGCCTTTTCAAAGTGGATCTTGCCGGTCATTTTTTTGTCGAGAGTCACGCCAAGGTACTTCATCTCATCTGTCTGTTTAATCTGTTCGCCATCAAGAGTGATGTTGAACTTGAAGGGATTGTGACTCATCGTGAAGTAGGTGCAGATGGTTTTGCTGCAGTTTATCTTAAAGCCGTGCACTTGATCCAGCCTGCAGCTATCGTCATGGCGGGCCCATTTTTTGCTCCAGTCCAACCGGACATTTTCCTGTGAAGAAGATGACAAAGTCGTCTGCAAAAACTTTGACGATAAGGCCAGGTATTCGATTCAATAGTTTGATGAGTCCATTGATTGCAATTTTGAAGACGGTCGGCGCTGTGATTGTACCTTGAGCAACTCCGGCTCGGTCTTACGTGTTTTGCTATGGGCACCTTTGTGGACCACCTTGATACGCCTCTTGTTAATGAAGTCATGGAGCCATCTGACAATGTTGTTTGGTACTTCATCTTTGATCATCTGCTTAACTGCCCATGACCGGTCAGTGGAGTCGAAAGCTCCAGAAAGGTCATGGAGACAGCCAGTGTGCTTTCACCTTTGCTGAAACCCTCTTTGACTGTCTGCGCAAAGTAGGCGACTTGGTCTGTGGTGCCTCGGTGTTGTCGAAAACCTGCCTGGTCTTCGGCGATGATGTAGTTGCTTTCGAGGTAATTATCCAAGCGTGCATTGACTATTTTCTCAGCCGTCTTTGCAAGGGCGCTTGTGAGGGCAATTGGACGATAGCTGGCAGGGTCAGAGGCGTCTTTCTCAGGCTTCAGAATTGGCGTGATGAAGGCAATTTTCCAGCTTGATGGGACTTCACTGGTCCAGGAACTGTTTATGAGGTCGAGGACAAGTTTCCGTGCCTTAGGTCCCAGGTGTTTAAGGAATTCAACATGAATCTTGTCAGGGCCAGGCGCTTTTTTGTTGTCTAGTTTGATGATTGCATAATCCAGCTCCTGGGAGGTGAAAGGCCGATTGTAAGCGTTGTTTGGCATGTGCTTGTACTTAAATTTTTGGCAACTTTTTTGGCTTCTTTCTTAGAGGGCTGCTTATGGTGGTAAAGTGTCTGCACAGGACATCAGCCTTTTCTTTGTTAGTCACTGCCATATTTCCTTTATAGAGAAGAGGAGCATTTTCTTCTTCTGGCTTTGCTTTTTTCCCACATAAGTTGGAAGTGTAGATGTGAGCCTTGTAGGAGTCTTTTCTATAGTCCAGATTCAACAGAAAATTTCTAAATTTCTGCTCTTTTTCCTCGTCGATTGCTTTGGTGAGGTTGTTTTGAGCTTCAAGAAGCTTTTCTTTGCTGGTTGGGTCCCAACAAAAGAATGCAGATGGCTCGAAATTGTTTTCCCAACATAACAACTTTGTCAACTCTATTCACGCCAGCTCAGCGTTGATCTTGCACATGGAAAAACTCTGTGATCTAGCACAGATAAATTTTGCTTGCATTAGTAAAAGATATTTCTCTTTCATAAACAAAGGCGACATTCCATTTACCGTCCATTCATTCAACCCCAACCACTTACCAAGCATCTGCATTCTTTCGTTTGAGCAAGTAGTATTGTATTCTACATAACCTTGGGTAATAACCACAAATTGTCTTTTATGGCATATTTAGTATTTAGGCCAAATACTATACATGTATATGTACTCTGATAAGAAAAGCTGTGCATATTCTTTGTAAACAACCTCCCAACATTCAACATTTAAATGGGGGGTTAAGCAAAAAATTGTTCCAGAATACCCATGCATCTGGCATAAAACCTGGTGCGACCAAGCTAATTTAAAATGGTTAGGTGATGAAATCAGTCCTCAACACTCCAATGCTAAAATGCAGAACAGAAGAAAGATTTGGAGGAAATGATTCATATTGTACATTCTACAGTAGGTCTATGTAATAGTAGGCCCTACGTACTTACCAAGTTTGGTGCCATTTTCATCAGTTGTCTTTATTGATGGTGGACTTGTTTCCCGTTTTGATTGGTGGTGACTTCTATGTTCCTCATAAATCTGAGATTTTTGGCTCGCATAATATTCTTCAGCAAAAACCATCTTGCGGAATTCGGGATCAGGACTGAAGTCCTCGCATTGGTCTGTACTCCCAGTCGCTTTCTTGAATAGCATCTTCATAATGGTGTACATGAAGAAAACTACTATGCCAACAGTGTAGAGCGGCATAATGATGCCCATAGTACCGCCACTGCCTTTCGGGGCAGGTACTACATGACCAGCTCCACCCATTGGAGGGCGCATGCCAGGAATGGGGCCCGGAGGCTGGAAAACAAAACTATAATATAACAATGGTCCACACTCAAATATGCACTGTATAATCCTCAAAACGTACAGTATTCGGGTACCCGGACACTACACAAACAACTTGGTGCTCTCCTCACACCACACATCACCCATAAATGAATAATGTTCAATAAAAGCGCTCCATACCGTTCATTATTTTGCATACAAATCCGGTAGGTAATAACGACTAATTTCAGTAATTTTTCATTGATTTTTGCCTGAGGTCACAATACCAATAATTACCAAAAATCCTCACCTAAAACCCAAAAAAAAGGACACCAAAAATAAGTGAGTCAGGAGTGAACAGAAGCTAGCAATGAAGAACAGCAGGGGCAACAGCTGGCCCCAGCTGCCGGAGATAAACATTTCTTATCTTTTATTTATTTTATTACCACCAACAACAGAGTTACCTCCACAAGTGCGATATAGGCATTTCATAAAATTAGCTAATACTAAAGCACAAAAAATAAAAATGAAGGACTGCATTAGGTTTGATTGCCTAAAACGCGATTTAAATCGAATTTGTATCAATAGGTAATGTAGTGTGGATTGGAATATACTAGGCAGTTCATATGTACAAGTTATCTAGTAGGCAGTGTTTAGAGATGTTGTTGATAAAAGAAATGAATGTTATTTTTTGTGTAAAACAGGGTTCCCACTTTTTTTGTAGAATCAATTTCCCTGACTTTTCCATGTTTTCCAGGTCTAGTTTTGCTTAATTCCAGGTGTGATACACGCCCAAAAATAGCTTGCCGGGAACGCAGCACCCCCTCGATACGCTCTAAAATTTATTTCCCCGTACTTCATCAGGGCGGAACTTTCTTTCATGGGCCCGCTCGCAAAATTTCTATGGGGGATTCCCTAACAGATACACACATACATAGTCTCAGTGTTGAATTCAGGTTTTTCATCCCGGATGGGCTATATAATATCCCGTGGGTATTATATAGGGAGGAGGGACCAAGTACGGGGGATTTGGGGGGCCTCCCCCCAACAATAGCGCCGCAGGCAAAATTTTTGAAAATCAGGTTTTTAGGGTGCGTTTGGTGCGTTTTAGAAAAAAGTTGTGGGTTGAATGCAATACCAAAATAATGTAGTTTTTGTGTTATTGTGTTGTGGACGCTTTCCTAAATATCCGCTAGATTTCACCTTCAAACCGCTAGATTTCTAAAACGGTTAATTTAGCAACGAAAACAAATGATTGATTTTTTTAAAAATTTCTGACTTTGGAGTCGGGAAAACATTTTCATAAATTCGGTGAAAAATGTTTTTTGAGTAAACCGAATAAGCCTAGATTTAAATAAATTCCCATTTTCCCTGACTTTTCCAGGTTTTTTAATTGTTTCCTCAATTCCCTGACTATTCCCTGACATTTTGACCCATAATTTCAATTCCATGACTTTTCCAGGTTTTCCAGGTCGGTGGGAACCCTGTAAAATGGTGTCTTCTCGAATGTTGGAAATATAATTGAAATAAAAGATTAAAAAAATAGTTAATACGCATTACAATGGTGGCAGCAGTGGGATGACTAAAATCAAATGGATTTCTTTTTGTAAAACGTAATGCCAAGAAGACAACCAGAAACAATGGCGGAACCAGGAGTTGTTTTAGTGACCAAACGTCCTATTAAAATGCCTCGAGAATTTACAGGTGAGTCTGAAAGTTGGTGCGAGTGGTTGCAACATTTTGTAAAAATTTCCGTTATTAATAAGTGGTCAGATGTTGAAAAATGTGAGTTCTTGGCAGTGAGTTCAGACGGAAGAGCCGCCGACAAGTTTGAGGACATTATTTTATATTTGTGCTTACAACACTACGCAGTAAGCTTGCCAATCCTTTCTACACGCTGAATGAGTACACATTTCTACATTTTCTCTCCGAGGTCCACCCAGAACGCCAAGAAGGGCAAGAGGCCGGTCCGCCACTGCGGAGTTTGCCCTGAGGGTCCAGAGCGCCTATACGGCGTACACGCACTACCTACGAAACGAGTCAAGTAGAGGGCAACGTCCCTACCCCTCCCGGCAGCGAATGGTGTAGAAAAACAAGTGTTGAGCACCAAATAGTCAGTAGATTAGTGTAAGACTTGCTTGTATTTTTTGTTTATGTTTCATGGGGATTGTTTAATTGTTTGCATTGGATCCAATCTAAATTCAAGTTTTCACCACATCAAATTGCTAAATTCTATCACCAAATTAAATGTTGATATCGGAAGTCATCTCTCTTTTCATCAAGGGCATGCATTTAACCTCCAATCCTTTCCATTTTAATAATATCTGCATGGCCTTCAGCCGCTTCTTTCTCACCTCCTCTCATAAGAGAGAGCGAGAGAGCACGAACTAGGCTAAGAACGAGTGGACCCACCCGGCTGTACCAGAAACGTGGCGCCCAGCAGGCACGAGGCTGGCTCATTGCTAGCGCACCGGGTAAGGTTGGTTGGACGCTACCTCCTAAACTGGAAGAGGCTGTACCAACAAGGTCACCTGTTTTTATCTGTTGTTACCAATGACTGCATACCATGTTTTGCTAGGGCTGTTTTGTTTGCTAAGTTTTCCCGCCGTTTAAAAGTGTCTCATACTGAGCGAGTTAGGAGAGCTTTTGTCTTTATTGGATGAGCGCAGCGAGCGAAGCAAAGATTCCATTTCACTACATGGAGAAAAAAATCCGGAATGTTTTTCTTTTTTTTCTGTTTGTATTATTGTGTGTTTGTTAACACGATTCCGGCTAAACCGATACTCCAATTACAATGAAATTTTACAGAGGCCTTCGAAATCTCTGAACTTAGAACTGCCACGTTTTTGAGCGCAATCGAAAAATTATTTCTCATTAAAATCGCCATTTTACGATTTTTTTCAATTTTAAAAAATTTCTTCGACTTATAACACCTACATGCTTTATTCGATTGTAATGATTTTTCCACAGAACCTTAATTTTATGAATTAATATATTTGTGTGAAATTTGAGCGCAATCAAAAAGTGTTTTATTATGAAAATCGCAATTTTACAATTTTTTCGATTTTTAAAACTTTTCCTCATAACACCTACATGCATTATCCGATTGTAATGATTTTTTCATAGAACCTTAATTTTATGAATTCATATATTGGGGTGAAATTTGAACGCAATCAAAAAATAATTGTTTCGTGAAAATTGCAATTTTACGCTTTTTTATTTAAAAAACAAAAAATTCGACTTATAACACCTACTTGCTTTATCCGATTGTAATATTTTTTACAGAACCTTAATTTTATGAATTAATATATTTGGGGGAAATTTTAGCGCAATCGAAAAATAATTTCTCATGAAAATCGCAATTTTACGCTTTTTTTTCGTAAAAAAAAAATTACGCTCATCCAACAACATGCCTGAAAAAGCGTTTGCGAAGCTTCCTAGTTTACATAATTATAGTTTGTTCTGTCAGCCAAGAGGCCTGTCAGTCACAGTGTGGAACGCTCTTTTAGCTCGCTTAAAAAGCGAGTCAAAATATGGCTGCAGTCAACGATGTGCTAAGAACGTTTAAACAGACTGTCTATGTTGATCATTCACAAGAAAAGTGGCAATGCACAAAGGTTAACACAATGCGTAATGACCGATTTGCTATGGAGCCTCGCCGCTTGCAATTAGCATTCAAAACATAAACTTGCCTTCTAATAAATTCAGCCAACTTTACCACATCTATTGCACATACATTATTTGTTTATCTTTTATTAACCACCATGCCCCCCGTGCGAAAAATCCTGCCGATGCTCCTGAGGCTAACCAATATAAATTATACAAATGTAAAAAACACAATTTATATAATAGTAATATTATTTTTTAACCAATAAGCTGAATTAATTGAAATACTTAGACGAGTCATACTCGTCCATTTTTTTTGGGGGGGAGAGGGGGTGGTGGAACGTTTAACCCATCCACACCGGTAAGCGGACTAGTCCGCGAATCATAGCCTGGCCACGGAAGCCATAAGCGGACTGGTCCGCATTTACGCGCGCTTCCATTCAAACTGCAGTAGTATCAGCTCCTATCGGCCAATTGTTGTACTTTTTGTTGCATTTTTCCGCGTCAAGCATGTAGTGACATCTTGTGGTGTTCTTCGGTACTCTTACGGCAAAAACGTGAAGCTACAATTGACTTTGTTATCGACGTGAAACTTACGCACCTGTCTACTGTCAATAATGGTAGATTTGGATCAACCAAAGCGTCGTTCTCGGCAAAAACAATTCAAATAGTCAATTTTTTAATTGTTCTTGGATCAGATTTCAGTGATAGTTATGGTGAAGGTTGTGATTTTAATTGTATGCGTAGAACCGGTGCAGATATAGTAAGTGAAAGTGACAGCAAAGAAGAAATGTGATTTGGTGTGTGTGGGAGTAACATTGAGGTTAGGAATGGGCGTGATCAGAATCACGAGGGTCGTACTCGTAGCCCTACAAATTCGTGTATTGCTAGTTGTGAACAGGCCTAGGCCTAGAAATAATGCTACAGTAATAATAAGTGATAGTGACAGTAATGATGTTGATTACGTTCTTACTGTACTACGCTGCAACTTTGATGTGCAGAAGGCAAAAGTGCGTGGTTTCCGTGGGCGCGCTAGCGTTTAAGGGCGCTGGTGCGGATGGGTTAAGGGGAGAAAAAAATACAAAAATACAAACTTTAAAAGAATTGACCAGTTTTTTTTTTAAATTTGTCGTTCTAAACTTGCTTTTTTAAATCTTGTGATTTGCATGGCTAGTATGAATTCTATTTATGATCCAAATTCCAAAAGGGTGAAAAGGAACAAAGCAGAGAGAAATTTTTAAAATCTCAGTAATTTCAAAAAGGCTAACATGCTCAATTTTTAAACCACAAAAATGTTAAACATACAAATAAAATCAGAAAAAAAAACACCTTTCTAGCAAAGCATAGAAAATAACTTTTTTCAACCTAATGGGCTACGTCAAATCCAAAATTTCCCAATTTTTTAAAAAAAATATTGACCGGAAAAAGTAGTAAAATCATTACAAAAAATTACAAATTGATATTGTATCCTAAGAACCTGAATTTCTGAAATAAATTAAATTGTACTACAGTGGGTTAATTGCTATTGAATAACTAGTACTACTACAGGTCTAAATTTCTTTGAATAGGAGATCTAATTTTGTTCTTCGAATGTCTGTTATGAACTTAATTTTTTCTTTAATCTCCCTTTGCTATAAATAGAGAGAGCTATGCATCCTCTATAACTAAAGCTGTGTTGATTTGGAATAGCGCCAAGTCAGCTAGATATGTATAGGTTCCCTAGTCTACTAAGGATCCGTAAATAGAATGTTCGCTCACACTGCAACAAATCTTGTCAACAGATGGATTATCTTGTGTTTGCCGCACGCATCAGACTAGGTCAATACTCAATACCCATTTCAAAATCATCTCCCCATAATCAGCCATCCATGCCTATATTGTTAGTTATTTTGAGGGACAACCAGACAAGGAAGAAAATTGTGATGACTTTTACTATACTATTTAGATACTACAGTCGAGCCCACTTATAGAGAACTCTCTTTTAACAAAGTTCTGGATTTAACAAAGTAATTTTAAAGCTTGTTAATTAAAAATACATGTAAAGTGACTCTGTTTTAACAAAGTTCTTTTTTAACAAAGTAAAAGTCAGTTTTTGTCAAGTTTATTATAAGTGGGCTCGACTAGTACCAAGTTTGATTCAAGCATTGTTCTCAACACATAGTACAAGCTATGTATTCGATTCCATTGTTTTCACGTTCCTATGGCTATGTATACTAAGTGTCATTTATATAAGACCTATATGACAAGTGAAAGCTCCATTCCAAAATATAATAGTTTTATATGTATGGCTATGTCTACAGTCTTGTCCCAGACCATCAGTGGTGTAGGAACCGGGGAGAGGGGGCAGGGGGGGGCAATGCCCGCCCCACCAAGTTTGGTCGGGGGGGGGGGCAAAACTAACGACGAGTTAAATATTAATCCTAGAATTTCCGTAGTAAATATGCACTTTATCTGATACAATTCGACAGTCACCTT
Organism: Sweltsa coloradensis; assembly: GCA_024449915.1. Lineage (NCBI taxonomy): Eukaryota > Metazoa > Arthropoda > Insecta > Plecoptera > Chloroperlidae > Sweltsa > Sweltsa coloradensis. The sequence goes on from JAMZAV010000191.1 coordinate 332,862, forward strand.
GGTAAAACGAATATGTTTTGCCTGTATGCTTCATCATTACATAAAAAAAATAGGTTGAAATGTAATAAAATGGGCTACTTAACGTTCATTTTTTGCGTTTTTAACTTTTTGCAGATAGTTGCAGTCTGAGTGCAGTTAAAACATGACAAAATAACTGTATTATTGTGAAAATATTTTTGCCTTCGGCGAAAGGGCCTCCGGCGGCTGGGGCTTGCCCCAGACCCCAGCTGCCACCCACAAAATCTGCTAATGGATTTGCCCCCCCCCCCCCAACTTTCAAAATGTTCCTACGCGCCTGCAGCCCATGATGATATACCGGTACTACGTACTACAAAGTACTGTACTTTCACTTTGGTACCTAGGTTAGTTCAAGGCTTATTGCAACAGTAGCCTAGGTAGGCCTACATATATTTTGATTTTGAGTGTAATTTGGCAGCTTGATTAGAATATGGAAAATTTTTGTAACAGGATCAATGTGGAACATTCAAACAATGTGTAGCAAATTTAACCTTTTTAAAATACAAGGTAGGCAGGCATATATTTAGATGCACATAAATATTGACGTGTATATCATTATTGATTGGTATTTTGTATGTATACATAGGCCCTACATCAGAAAATTAACTTCTAAACTCTAGCTAGACTCACCTTAATAAGCAAATATATTCTCTTAAAAATAGTGAAGGCCCGTTATGACTATGGAAATTATTTGCGAGGTAGGCCCAAATACAAGATACAAAAGATAGCCTACTTTAGATATTGAGTATTGACGCTACATTCGAAATAGGTAGCTAATCATCATGCGGTCACATGACCAATCCTAAACCACTACACATACAAATGAAAGGTGAAATTATTAACAGAACAGTCATTATTTAAATTTCAGCAGAGTATAGACCTAACCTAATGGATAAATAGAAAGAAAATTGATAGTTATTTCAAACCAAATCACCTTCCTATTTAAACCACTATAAGCCTACAATGCTGAGCAAAGTTAACAAAGACACATTGTGTAGGGTTACTCAATCTTGTATTAGGCTATAGGTAGGCGTTTGTTTTTCGTTTTATTTAATAATACCAAAATCACAGGTAAATGCCTAAATGGTGATAAAACCATGTAACTTGATGCTAAATTGTATTAACAGCTTGAATGAACTCTTATTTGCTAAATAAACCAAATTTAGTCACCTTTCACTATAAAATTGACAATAAAACAAGCTAAAATAAAAACATTTCATGTAGGCTAAATTACTTTTTTTTAAACACGCAATCATTATAAAATCAGTGGTGACATGCATATTGGGATTTCCTATGCATTTAAGTAGTAATATGACTGATTGTGTCACTGTTTTGCAATGCGAGGAATGCACAAATAAAATAAAAACATGGTAGGCCTACGTAGGTCTACCATTTTTTACAATTTAAAAAACAAAATTTGGACAAAAATAAAACCAATAATCACACTTCTAGCTATAGGTCTACTGTGTTCTGAAACTGTCTGCAAATTCTTAGCTGCTAGCTAAACCAAAACACTTATTATACCTAGAACCACAAAGTAGGCTCTCAAGTTTAGGAACATTTAAAAAAAAACATGTGGAATCATTGCAAGGGTTTGAAGTGATGAGCTGAAAAGATTACTTTGATTGGTTATTGGATTACCATTTGAATGAGCACAGTATGGCACAGTTCACAGGCTCAACTTACTTTCCCTTCTTTCTCTATCACTTTTGGGACGACGTGTGAATGTGGAATCGCTCTTCCGCGTTCTTGAAGCGCCGGGTGAAGCAAATCTGGCCGTAAGTGCGGTGGTCGCTCTTGCCTATGATGACCTGCGTAAGTGTTCAAAATGAAAAACTATCTCTAATTTTAAAATAAAAAACACACATTCAATGCATGAACATTGAACACTGTTCCTACTTGGCAAACAAACAGGATGCACTAACAAAAATTCCTAGTTGAAGCTCAATCATAGTACAAATTCTAAATTGTTGATTGTGTTTTTATTTAAGTATAGGGGTCTGTCTATCAAGTTACATTTAACTTACATTAAATTTCAAGAAAGTACCAGCATTTATTTAACATTGCACAGAGAATATGGCAAAATGTACATGCACATATCATGTCAGTAGGCCTACTCAATTTCGTCAGTGTTAGTATAATGTATAACAAATGCAATTGAAAAGAGATTTTTATTGGACTTGGGCAAGGTCCCCTAGATTTCCGCTAGGCTTCGCTGCCGCGCACATGCCGATGGCCAAGTTCGCAAAACCTCCACCAGGAGTAGATACAGGGGACCTTGGGACTTGGGTATATTGCATTATTAAAGCAATTAACTAAATGGGACTCTGGACTTGTATGGCAGTGAAATTTACAAAGAAGTGACAGCCAAACAGATATCACTCATGAAATCATAAAACATGTGTAGTAGTGGACATTTGTCAAATACCGGTACATAATAAGAACATTCTAATTGCCCTAATATTAAGGTAATTTGATAAATTCAGTTTTGCTACATAGTTTAAAATTAACTAGTCCAGCTAAATTTGTATTCAATAGAAACAGTTAACATCTACCACTGCCTGGATGCTCAATGATCAATGCCTTCCGTCAAAACTGAAAATTAGTTACAGTAGGCTAACCTACGTGACTGAACTCAAAATACGAGTTTATTTAATTGTATTCAGTTATTTGTTTAAGTTTTGTTGAGTCAGTCATACTCATACACAAAGATTAAATTTACCGGTAACGGTAAGGTTAATAAAAAATTGATTAGTGAATTAGCCATAGAGAAATACAAAACAGTGAATAATTAAGGAATAATTTAAATGAATGATTAGTATGAGTATCCATACATTATACAAACGAAAGAACTCTTCAACTCAGTCTTATAAAGCCCCTCACAGGATACCTAGTACTTGCAGAGCGTTGCAGAGCAGACATACTCCTCAAGTAGTAGGCCTACAAACAAACCAACATTATATTATGTGCACGATTGTGCATTCCTTTTGACTTGTGTAGTGTAGCACTGCCAGGCCAACACCACATACTACACGTAAGTTAATTAGATAGTAGGTGTAGGGAAGAAATTTTAGTAATAAATCAACGATAACAGTTATAAGTAGTAGTAGTATGAAATATGAATATGAATTTATTTTTACATTTTATGTTATAGTACGGTACGTTACATTATTAATTCTGCTTGTTAGTGTATATATATATATACCCGAAAATACAATGTCTGCATATATATAATACAGTATATATTCCTTTTTATTTTCCTATTTTCTTTTAATTTATTTAACTCTTGATTCCTAGTTCCTACTAAACTTGTAAATTACTTCTTAAAAACAATTCTTGTAGGCCAAATACCGCACAACCACCTGTAGCCTAAATATTTTTAGTTTGCCGAACATTTGTTTGATTTAAATTTATGACGGGAAGATTTGACGTGCAACCACTTGAAGTTGTTAAGAACACTAGTCCATCTTGCCCCCAGCAACATGCATGCAGTATGTATCACTCCACTCCACAAATTTGCATGCCCAGTGCTCAACGTTGTTAGTCAAAGCACAATTCATAATAACCTACACCTTACTTGGCATGTTCACTGCACTGATTCTCATTCTGTGCGGTGCACCTAATAAGCCTGGGTTAACTCCAAAGTTCTGTTTTAAACATTCGGAACTATTGAATGATCGTATGTCATCTAAAATCTGTTTGTACGTTTTTCCAAGGCGAACCCTTTCATTTAAAAAGGCAGTAATATCGATCCCACAAGTATCTAGCACTTCTTTTCTGCATGTGGAAACTATTTCTTTAGTCAGTTTACCCTGGTGAAATGCTTGGATAAGTTTTGGGTCAAAATCATCGTATCGATGTAGGATATTCCCACACATCTCGGTCATAATTTTTATTGCGTTGACATCATTTTCGAAAATGACATCACAACAAGCTAGAAAAGAACATAAGATAACATTGTCAGATGCAACTGAATAGGTCGAGTCATGTTTTTTTTGCAAAAGGCAATGGACATTACATCCACGCAACTATGAAATGGTCGTTTTGTTTCATTCCCACAGTTTAGCCATGTTCTAGCTAGGTGGATATTTTGAGTGAATTAAAAAAAAATGTTAATAAAAGTAAATTGTTTGGGAATACTTCTGAACATTTCTATTTTCTTTGTGCTACATACAGCTCAATACATATTTACCAAAAATCTTATAAAAGTGATGAGCAGTTCCCAGCTGCTGCGAGCCTGAAGAAGGATCACTGCCAGCAGGCAGGCTTGACCCAGCTGCAGTAGTAGAAGAAGAAAAACCTTGTAAAATTTGTATTAGTTACCTATGCTGTTTGACTGTCATGCAACACTTGGCCTAATTCATCAGTTATCAGTTCATCACCATGAGACCGAGGATCTAACCATTTTTTTTTTTTTAATTATGGGATCTATAGGCCATGGCCCTTGACAAATTCTGAACTGGAAGAAAACACCGGGTCATTTTGCTTAGGGTTTTGTGTTTCAACTTTCCCACTGCAGACATAGCACAAGTTAAAAATTACCCATTTTAGAATTTTTCATTAGAATTCATTTTTTTATTTTATAAGAAATGAATGTAGGCCTAGGCCTAATCTTAATACTTGCTCAAAAATGCAGAATTAGTTTACCCAAATCTGGAGACACCTGAGGTGAGGATATCCAAGCTACATTCCTTTTCTTTTAAAAGAGCAGTCAACTGCTTTATTGTGAATTTAAATCCCAATTTCCCGTCTTTAACCTAGGCGCCAAGGCGGCATTTAAATTATTAGAGTGCCACAGTGATTTTCAAGCCATTTTAGGGTAAATTATAGTTTTGATTCATTTTGATGGCAACTGACTGTCAATAAGTGGTTAGCCTAATGTAGATTTTAAGTCGGGTGTATACAGGGTTGTTACAATTTTCCCCAGCGCAGTGAAACCCGGTGGGTTTTATCCCAATAAAACCAACCTGAAAAAAATCAAAAACCCAGGGCTGCTTTTTTTCCCAGGAATATTCTCAAATTCCCCAAAATAAGAGATGATGATAGCTACAACTAACAATATGTTAACATTTCACATTAGGGTTAGGCATCAAGGAAACATGGTATGATTTTGGATCTAGGCAAAAGACATAGGTAGGCCTAGACTTATACTAGGCCTAATTAGAAATATAAATAAAATATGCGTTTTGATGAAATTTGAATTGAACACTGCTTGACCAAACTTAGAATATTTGGTTCATTTTGATATCATTTGACATAGGCCCTAGGCTCAACTGGCCCAAAACTTGATAAAAAAAAAAAATAAATAAAATAAATAAAACCCAATAGAATGTTGAATATTTTGCCGGAATTTTTTACAACCCTGGGTGTAGGGGCTATAAGGTGGTGTTGGCTGGAGTATGGGGGGGGGCAGCATGGGATCCATAGGTTGGGGGAGGTTTTGAAGGTAGAGAAAGTTCAACGTAGGGCGGCAAGAATGGTTACGTTAAAGGTTAGGTGGATGCAGTGAAGGTGGGAGGAGGATGATAAGGGGAATGTGGGGAGAGTATATGACAGTGTTACGGCCATGTTGGGGGAGTTGGGCTGGAAGTCATTGGAGGGACGGGGAAGGGAGAGTAGGGTGTGCAATATAGGGTGGTTAGGGGAAATAAGGGGGGTAGGGGGGGGCATTCATGATAGGTTGCAGGATGGGCTTTACAGGGGTAGGAGGATCATCCATGGAAGTTACAGCAGAATGTAGTAAGAACAAATTTGGGCTGATATGGTTTCTTGAAAAGGACTAGGGCTAGGCCCATTAGGGAGTGGAATGACTTGTCTGGGGATGTTGTTGCATTTAGTTGCCACCGGGCAGAAGTGCTCATTTGCAACCATAAAAAGCAATTGTTATGTTAGGGTTGGGTGATCATAATTCAAAAACGAAAACCCGGACATCTAGAGATTTTGTCCTTTTGAACTCCTGATTTGGACTTAAGTCCATCAGTTCTTGTCTTAGGAGTTTGTAAACGGTGACTTTGGAGCCGTCCTAGCAACGAGGCACATAATAAATTCAGAGTTGTTCTGAATCGATCTTGTTTGATTCTGGCGTTGATACGCGAGTGTTCGCACTGTCCATACCACTGATTGCTATCGATCTTTGGTTGGTTATCGCTCACTCGTTGATTGTGTCGGGGCCTACAGGGTTGGCTTGGTTATACAACTGCGTGGGTAGACTTAAAATACAATTTATTTATGTAGTTGGTGGGCTATAAGGGGTCTGGGGCAAAGCCAGAGCCCCAGATGCTGAAGGCGATAATTTTTCGGGGTATTTCTGTCCTCAAGATAGCGTTTAGAGCGATCTGAGCACGGAAGGCACAAAATACGAAGAACCGAATTGCAATAATTGCCAAGGAAACGTACTATACCTATTAGGTACCGGTAGGCCTACCATTATGTATTTTTAGTCTTTTGGAACTGAAATGGTTGTTTTGAATTATTGAAAACTTCAAAGTGACGCGTCGTATTACTACTAACATATTTAGTAGGTACCTACCTATTACAAAATAAAACAAGATAGTAATTTGGAAATCCGGATCATGAACATGACGATAAAATTAATAAAACCGTCATAGGCCAAATATGAGGGGAAAACGGGACAATTACCCGTCCCAGGTGGTGTCTCTAAGGGACACCAATCAGGTACGGCCTAGGCTAGGCCTACAGGAAAACCAGGAAAGTCCTGGGAAAACCGGGATGACTGGTCAGTGGTCACCCTATGTTATGTAAAAATGTTGTTTGTCACCTCGTCACTTTTTGCGATGTTTTGTAGGGGGAGGGGAGGGGGATGGGGCACAAAGCACGTTGGTGTTAAAATATGTTTTTAAAGCCCTACTTAGCCTATAGCCCATTTAACAACAATGCACTATGTAAATATCTAGTCATAAACCAAAACAATATAGGCTAACACTAAGTCCTAGGCTATCTCCTAATAACAATAACAATTCCTTACGATGGTGTGGCAATTGGGCTTTGAACACAAAGCTTTTCACAGGTTGTGCCACCGTAAGGCCTGCCGGCCCTTAATGCTACAAAATACAAATCTTAATGCCGTGATTGAATTACTCACTTCGCGTAAGCCTAGTTCATTGGGCCCGGCCCCGGCTGAGTGGATTATATTATCTAGACTGTGCTTTTATTAAGGTTGGACTAAGAGCGGAGAAAGTGGCAGTGCAAAGCCCAATTGTGCACCAACCGAGGGGAGTGTCTTGGGTCCTCTCCTGTTTGCAATTTATGTTAACGATCTATTGCAAAGGGGATGGGTGCCAGGGTGAGGCTGTTTGCGGATGATTGCGTCATCTACGCCATAGAGAGTGATAAGAAATGTAGAGGACATTGGCAAACTAAGGGATGATAAGGGGATTCTGGCTTCTTGGTTAGTAGTAACATTTGGCATTGAGTCTGAATATAGGCCTAGATAAGTGTAAGTGGGACACATTCTCAAAAAAAAGGGACCGTGTCTTGGATGGCGAGGGATACCGGTATGAGATAATAAATAGAGACCTTGAGAGGGTGGTAGGTAAGCATCAAATATCTAGGGGTATGGCTACACCACCAGCTAAACTGTGAGAAACATGTGAAAGCTATCACAAAGAAGGGATTCAGGTGTCTCAATTTTGTAATGAGAACACTTAAAAGGTCCTTGGTGGTACTAACCTTAGAGCAGCGTTTCCCAAACTTAAAATATGGCGACCCGGTTTAATCATGCTCCTACTATTAACGACCCGGCTTAATTAACGCATGTTTTAATTGTCTTTTTTAGAAAGAATAGAATAATTGAAATGCGTGCTACAACAATGTATAATTATTATTATTATAGTTTGTGTAATGAGAAAATTATACAGATTTTAATTCGTTTTACATGTTATGGTAAATAAACAAAACAAGCTTACCATGACAGTCAATCAGCCAGGTTTAGTGGGATGGGTGGGCTTGATGATTCTCAGTCAGCTCGTTCCAATTAGGATCTGCAGTCGACAGTGCAACTCTCCTAATACTGGAACTAGTTTGGAGACGGTTCCTATCTTTTGTCTTGAGTTTTGTGAGAGTTGAAAACCCCAATTCGCACACGTAGGTCGTGGAAAACGGTAGTAAAAACAAAACTGCCCTAGCATAATGTTGGAAACTCGCCGCACATTTAAGCCAAAATGCCCATGAGGACAAACTATCGAACTCTCTTTTCAGTGACAAGTTGTTTTGCAAACCTATCATCTCTTCCTCTTCCTTATCACTCAAACCAGCTATTGAAATGTCACTTACACTTGTCAGTAGATAGGGGTTATGCACCCATAGCATACTCTCAATGGTTTGGAAGTGCTCCACAGTAAAATATTGTTCTAGTTTTGTTTTTTCAAGTTTTGCAGATGATTTTTAATTGTTTGCAGAACTATTTCCTGCATATCCAAAGCCAATCTATGGATTCTTCTATTTCAACCATTCTTTCGTTGAAACTTGGGAACATACTGAATTTAGGTGTCCACGCGCATTAGCCACAGCGAAACTGTTTTTATAAAAGTTCCTATCTTCTCTGTAAGAATAAACACATTGTTGTTTTTGCCTTGCAATTTTAAATTGAGTTCATTCAAATGTATAAACATATCTGCTAAATATGCGAATTTCAAAACCCACTCGTCGATTTAAAAAATGCTGCATATTCTGGCTTCTTGTTATTACAAAATTGTTTAATTTCTTCTTTGAGCTCGAAAACTCGCGAGAGAATTTTCCCCCTCGAGAGCCACCTTACTTCCGTGTGCAGGTGCTTGTGAGAGGAGATCTTTAAACTTTCTGACAAAAGAACTTCAAAGCAGATAACACATTGCGGTTTTGAATTTTCATGTTTTTTTTTCATGTCAATTTTCAGTCTGTAAAACCAAATTTTAAATAATCTTTTGATTATTGACGAATCCAAGCCTCCTTCATCTTGGTTGTTCGTTCGACCACTGTAGATTTAATCCTTGGTATTTATTGAGCCTGTCTGTACGTGACTGACACAATAGTATTTCTTTCTACAATTTAGATGTGGAACCAATCTTTGGTGGGACTTGCTGTTTTGTACTAAATGATAAACCCCATGCACATGGCAGTATTATACCGCGACCCGGCATCGAACACATGGCGACCCGGGGACCGGGTCGCGACCCGTAGTTTGGGTAACGCTGCCTTAGAGTAGGTCTACCGGTAGGGCTACGTTAGTGCGGTATGGGATCCTTAGGCCTATAGGAAAGCTTTGACAATCAGAGTAGAAGCCGTACAAAGAAGAGCAGCCAGAAGAATCATGAGGAAATCAGTAAGAAGTTACGAAAGTTAAGCATTAATGGTTAATGACCTAGGGTTGGAGAAACTTGAGGATAGAAGGAAGAGGGATTGCGATAACAAGGAACCATGAGGGATGGGGTGAACTCAATAGCCCGATAAACTAGAGCCACCTATATCTGACTAGCATCATGGGTGAAAGTGCCTATGAGAGGGAAACATATAGGCCTAAGAGTAAGACGGATGTGGGCAAATAGGTAGGCCTACTCTTTCATGGCAAGATCAGTGATTGGGTGAATTGGTCTCGGTGAAGGGATGGGATAGTGGGAGAAAAGAACCTTAAAGTATTTCAGTCGAAGCTCAAGCCTAAACTTCTTCCAATGGAAGACCGAAGCAGAAATGAGGTGGAGGTTGAAGATGAGGGAGCTAACTAAGGAGGGAGAGAAAGAGAAGAAATGTGAAGGAAACAGAATAACAAAGGATAATAGTTAGGCCTAATGAAGAAAATTTGATGTTGAAAGGAAATTATGCTGAGGAAGCGATTAAACCTGCCCTCGATCAGTGATCAACAGCAGGAGAACACACAACAACAACAACATCATCATCATAGCCTAGGCTAGGGCTGAAAAACTAAGGGACGAGTTTCTGGGGTAGGCCTAGGTAGGCCTTAACTATGCCGTACATACCGCCATGTGAAAAGTAGGCCTCACACACAAAAACTTTAATTTATTAATCTGTTATAGCCTATAGGTGTACCAACCTTGTCAAATTTTTTAGATGAAAAGTAGTTAGTGGGGAGTGCCGTGACGAGGTTGGTACACCGGTAGGGCCTACTCGTTCGGTTGGGGGGTCCAAATGCTTTTTGCGATGTTTTGCGTGAAGCGCGTTGGTGTTAAATAATAGCCTACCAAGTAGGCCTAGGCACTACATATTGTAAAATATACGAGCTTCGCCTTCCCTCCCTTCCCCTAACCTCCGATGCCCTACAAAACACTGAAAAAACCTTTGGACCCCCCCAACCGATGGAGTTCGGGTACACCTGTAGTTTTTGCGTGTTACTTTTCACGTGGCTGTAAGCTATACTCTACAGCGTTTTTACCGTTTCTGGGACCATGGGTTCAATCCCCAGTCATAGCAACCAATATTTTGTAGCCTAGCCCCTAGGGCTACCTTACTTCTAGGCCTAATAGCCATTAATCGATGCCAGCCTAGGGGTCTGCCTACAATAACAGGTACTTATTCGACAAGGGGGGTCCAACTTTTATATACACTGTAACGGAAAGGATTTCGGGTGCGCTCTTATCGATTATATCCTAGAACTAGCGCGGCGCACTGTAGCCAGCGGAAAGTTCGGCTAACCTATCGAAAGTACACCTTTAACATAAGTAGTAACAAGGCAATATAGGCCCTAGGCCTAGCAGTGTTAACAAGGTGTACCGGTATAAAAGTTGGCTGTGGATATTCGTACGGTCAGCCGTACGACTAATGCAAAATTATACGTATGGTCAATGATCTGATTGGATAAAGGCGCGCCGTAATAAAAGTGTCGTCCTTCCGTCGTCCTTTTTTGCTGTTTTAGTAACAACAAAAAAACATCAAGACCTTTAACATCGCTATTTTAAACAAAAGTCCTTTTTAGGCTGCCTACCTACACGTCGAGGTGTAGAGATATGGCTTTTCCTTAAAATAGGCATAGGCCTAGCACTTTTTAAACGCTTTTATCATCTAGGCCTAGAATTGTGTTTGCGACGGGGCCGAATGGGTCTGTAGTAGAGCGGACGTGGGTATTATAGCGGCTAATACTCCACCTACAAAACCTTTAACGTCGCTGTTTTAAATCTAAAGTACCTTCTAAACCTTTAACGTCGCTATTTTAAGCAAAAGTACTTTTCCGTTGAAAGTCCTTTATATTAAAAATAGCGACGTTAAAGGTTTTGTAGGTGGAGTATTAGCCATACCCACGTCCGCTCTACTACAGTTTTACCGCCGAATGTAGTGAAATCATTTGCAGAAAAAACATGGACCCAAATAGAATGGTAAAAAAAACGACCAAACGAAAATTTGAACCGCCGACCTTTCGAACAGAATTCGGACGCGCTAGGGCCACTCTGCCACAATACACTGTGATTTTTGAAGCTCTTGGCCTAGCTATACTGTGATTCAGATAAGGTGGCGGCCGTCAAGGTCAAGCGAGAGCACGGACACCAACGTTGACAATTTAGGCCTACATACAACTGGCATTAGGTAGGGCCTACCGTATTTGGTCATGTTATCGTGATATTTTATCACATAAATCAACATTTTATAAGCTGTGAATAAAGTAGTTCGTCCCACAGAGTCTGTATTTTAGCGAAATAATGATTTTAAGTAATCACGATTACGAAAGTGTTTTTTGCCTTGTTGGTTATGCTGTGTCCAAAGTTCCAGCTGTTTATAATGCCAACCTCGCCAGATGTGATGCCAATGTTTAGGAGCATCAAAACGTCATGATTTTATTCGCACACTTCATAAATACTTTAATTTTAGGATATTTTGGGCAAGGCTTGGTCTTTAAAATAGTCGTTTTTTTCTTCGAAAGCAGTTTTAGAGACCGTTATTTTATTCGCTGAGGCTATTCGACCGTAGCTACGGCAAAATTACGTTTCTCAATTCGTCCGTAGCATGAACGAACATCGGCGGAAATCACCGAAGGTACTCGAACTGTGGGTACGGAAAAATTAGACCTACTAATTTAACCGTAGGAACGGGAAGTAAATTACGTTAATTCAATAATAACCACTCTGAAAATATACGAATTATGTTATAATTAATAAAGATTGAACACAAACACTACCATTTCACTGTTGCCGGCGCGCCATGTTTATTATGACATTACTTAGTAGGCCTACCAACCTTTTCAATAAAATACTCTACTTACCAAACCTTTAACGTTGCTATTTTAAATCTTAACTCGTTTTTAACGGAAAGGATTTCGGGTGCGCTCTTATCGATTGTATCCTAGAACTAGCGCGGCGCAGCACTTTTAAACGCTTTTATCATCTAGAATTGTGTTTGCGACAGGGCCGAATGTGGTGAAATCATTTGCAGAATAAACATGGACCCAAATAGAATGGAAAAAAAAAAACGACCAAACAAAAATTTGAACCGCCGACCTCTCGCATAGAATTCACACGCGCTACCAGTCTGCCACAATGCACTGTGATATTTGAAGCTATTGACCTAGTTAGGTGGTATGTCGCGGACGATTCGGATATTTTCGATTATTTCCGCTGATCTTCGTTCATTGTATTGTATCTCTCTCCTACTAGGCCTATTGACTATTATAGTCGGTGGTAGGTTTCTTCATCCTTCCTTCCTTCTTATTTCATCCTTCCTTCCTTCTTATTTGCATTCATCCTTTCGTTCATCATATTTCCCTGTTTCTTGTTTACTTCCCATCTCTCTTCTTGCTTTATTTCCATCTTTCCTTTGATTTACATCTTCAGTCCATGTGGACTTCATCACACACTCATTTGCGAGCCCTTTCCTCTTACTTATTTAGTCCGGGTGAGCCTTAGGCAGTAGTTTTAAAGACTTTTTAAAACCTTTGATATCCTTTTCACCCACTACCCCCTCTTTCAGGCCATGCTACGGACGAATTGAGAATCGTAATTTTCCCGTAGCTACGGTTAAATAGCCACTTCCTATTTTATTTACTTTTTGCCGATCCTGTGGCCATAGTGCGTGGACGACTATCACTACGTATATCACAGCCCTCAATCCGAATTGACTCAAGTCGGTTCGAGTTCAATTCGGTTTGAGTCTCTTGATATACACACTCGATTCGCATTGAAGTCAATCCACTTTCCAAAGTGGACTGACATGAGTAAATTGCTTGATATACAGTTCAATACGCATTCAATACGGATTCAAAAACTGCCTTAGAGATATAGATTTCGGTGAATACCATTATTAGGAGGCGGTGTTTATTACATGTTTTACAATAAAATGGCGTCTTGGAGGCTTTAATGAAGACATTAGGCTTTATATTTACGTAGCTATAGGTAGAGACATAGTATTTTCAAGTGTTATTCCGTGTTATTCATAGAATCTTGTAGCATCTATTTAAACTGCCACAACAACAACTTCAATTCGAATCGAAATAGGATTGAGGAAGTCGTTTCGAATGTCCGTGATATAGGCCTACACTCTAAAGTCAAACCGAATTGAACCAAACCGAATTCAGTCAATTCGGATTGAGGCTGTGATATACGTACTGCGATCCCTCGGCGACCGCCACCTTATCTGAATCACACTTTAGTTAGGTGGTATCGTACGGCTGACCGTACAAATAATTTTGCACTAATCGTACGGCTGACAGTGCGAATATCCACTGCGATAAAAGTTGGACCCCCCCCTAGCCGAATAAGTGCCCAACAAGGCAACAACAGTGGGGCCCAACAACCGCGCCTTACGCCTAGGCCTACTAGCCCTAGGTAGCCTATGCAGGCTTTGGATTTAGACATTCTAAACACAAAGATACAGGGGATATAGCTAGGCCTAGCCCTAGCCCTAGGTAGGCTCACCACGAATCATGTCAATTCGATCAACTAGAGTTTCCTTACCTTGTGAGGTATCGGCCAGATCTTTGTTTCGTGCATTCACCGATGCTTGTAACATTGGATAGAACAACTTGGGCCAAAGAACAGCAAAACATCCAGCTACGATAGCTAAAATCAATACAGTTTTACCAGTGCCAAATTCTCCAGCCATTTTCGTAAATTTTCTTGGTTCGAATATCGTATTTTAAGATAATTTTACTGCCTAAATTGGCTGTCGATCAAATTTAGTTCACACATCCGCCATTTTCTGTATGGGGCGTATCTCTGAAATTTTAACCCCAGGGAGCATGATGATTGGTCAGCCGTGGGTCCACTGTGAAAGGAGATTGGTGGAAGCTATGCTTTGGAAAGTAGCATCAGAATACCCGGGCCCGGCCGGCTGTAAGGAGCAAAGAGGCGAACTTCTTTATCGAGTGTTTTGTTTCTCTTCCGTTGCTATTTTCTTGTATAGGCTATGTAACTAACCTCTAAATTTTGTGTAGGCCTAGCCTAGACCTTTAGTGTTCAAGATTTTATCGCATTTTACCACAATTTTACTCAATTTTACTGTTCACTGCATAGGCCGGCGGACATGGAGGGAAGCAGCTCTGAAGAATTAAATGACGAATTGGTTTGGGTGTTTTACAAAGATAGAAACGAATGGAATGACATCGAACCTGTACCACAAGACGATGGGCCGGATCCAGTCGTAGCAATAACATATTCTGACAAATGTAATGTAGCCTAGCCTAGGCTAGCTAGGCCTATGCCTAGTAGGGCCAATATTAACGTATTGTATTGTATTGTATTTCTTTATTTCTGGCTCATTCTAGCCATTTCGTTACATCTTACATCACATTTATAGCATACAAATACTACACAACATCAATTACAACAAACAACTTGAAAACACTTTAAAAATTAACATTACACTATCATACTAGGATTTTACATAATATTTATTTAGACCTACTACTCAGCTACCCAACAATGCATACTTCATTTTCCCATATGTTCAACCTACTTAGCACTACTTTATTAATACTTAGGCCTTTTTAAAATCCTTTCTACCTTACATTATTCTAAACATGCCCAAACTATTTATTTCTTTGATTTCCCTGGGTAACATATCGAATTCCTTTACACCATTGTTAAAGACTGAGCCTAGCCATTTTTTACTTTTACAATTTGACCTCCATGATTTTCCTTCTTCTGCTCCCCTAGTATTTACATTATGTACCTTACTCACATCAGTCATCTTGTCCTCCATGTAATTTGGCATCATTCCTTTTTTAACTTTATATATGAAAAACTAATACTAACAATAATATATTTTCCTTCACACTCAACCATTACAAAGTATTAAGCATACTCTTTATAGGTGTTTCCCTTCCACATCTAATGATACATCTCATAGCCTTATTCTGCAACACCTGTAACCTTCAACATCATTTTTATTAACTTGGTACAATATAGTAGCACCGAATTCAAAATGCGGCTTAATTATGCTCTTATAAACCATATTTCTCGTCCAACTTGAAAGTTTGCCCCTATTCTTCTCATATAACCTATGTTTTTACCTATTTTTTTAACTATGTAATTTACATGCGCCTTAAAATCTAGTTTATCATCTATTTATAGGCCTAGTTAATATTATTTATGCTCTCAAGTAGGCCTAGGCCTAGGCCTACCCTACTTAGGCCCTACCATTTCATCAAATCATTATAGGCTGTGGATATTCGCACGGTCAGCCGTACGACTAGTGCAAAATTATTCGTTACGTCAATGATCTGATTGGATGAAGGCGCGCCGTAATAAAAGTGTCGTCCTTCCGTCGTCCTTTTTTGCTGTTTTAGTAACAACAAAAAAACATCAAGACCTTTAACATCGCTATTTTAAACAGTCCTTTTTTGGTAGGCCTAGGCCTAGGCCTAAATGTCGTCGTCCTTTTTGCTGTTTTGGTAACAAAAAAAATCTTCCAAGACCTTTTTAAACGTTGCTATTTTAAATGAAAGTCCTTTTTCAGTTGTCGTCATCCTTTTTTGCTGTTTTATTAACAACAAAAAACCTTCCAAGACCTTTAACGTTTCTATTTTAAACAAAAGTCCTTTTTAGGATGCCTACCTACACGTCGAGGGTCCCCTTAAAAAAATAGGCCTAGGCCTAGCACTTTTTAAACGCTTTATCATCTAGAATTGTTTTTGCGACGGGGCCGAAGTAGTAAAATCATTTGCAGAAAAAACATGGACCCAAATAGAATGGTAAAAAAAAACGACCAAACGAAGATTTGAACCAAACCGACCTTTTGCATAGAATTCGGACGCGCTACCACTCTGCCACAATGCACTGTGATATTTGAAGCTATTGGCCTAGTTAGGTGGTATCGTACGGCTGACCGTTTGAATAATTTTGCACTAGTCGTACGGCTGACCGTGCGAATATCCACTGCGATCATTATATGGCCTAGGCCTAGGCCCTACTAGCCGGTACGCTTGTACTGGTAATACTATAGGAACACACACGTGACTTTCACAGCTCGGCGGCAAGTGGCCGCGGTTTCTTAAGCATCATTCACATTCAGTTCTAAGTCGTAAGGCGCAAGGTCTAAGGCGTAAGGCGCAAGTCGTAAGAAATGCTAGGCGTTTACAACAACCATACCATTTTTCATTGCTCCTAGTATTGCGCATGCGCGTAACAGTCAGCTGTGGAGTTTCCTTGTTCGTGTTTGGGGCTGTCGTAAGAAAACCGTCGTAAGAATTGGATTTTGGGCAATTCGTTACGACAAACCATACGCCTTGCGACTTGGGACGTGTTGTGAACGTTCTGATTGAAATACATATACTCGGCAATACAAATTATTACGCCTTGCCTTCCGCCTTACGACTTAGAACCTAATTGTGAATGAGCTTTACTGATGGACAAGCATTCTCATTTCGCTAGTTGAAGCCGATGAACGGTTTCAACAAATATCACGCTCTTACTTTTATCCCTAGGTTTTTCATTATTTGCACAAAACTTAAGAGGAATAATATTTAGCAAACATATCATTCTTCTAATAGCGATTATTTCGATGTTTTTTAGAGAACCGTTAGCTGTTATAACAATGTACGCATTATAAATTACAAAATTATCAAATCTTTAAAATCTTTTCAACTTCAATTGACACAAAACTACTGATGGGAAATTTCAAAAAGAATTCTCTCTAAATATGCATCTAACTAATTAGACAAGAAATAAATAAACAATGATAGAAAAAAGCACAGAATGAAATTTTACAGCATAGCGTGCAGTTTTTCACGGCTCATCCGCACGTCAAAAGCGCGTTATTTTAGAAAGAAAAAACCATACCATGCTTTTTAAACCCTATGCTATAAATTTTTGTTCTGTGCACTTTCTATCTAGAAAAGTTTATTTAATTTTTTTGTCTAAACAGTCCGATGAATTTTTTAAAAGCGGTCTTGTCAAAATCCGATCACTAGATTTTGTCAATAGAAGTTGTTTTATTAAATTTCATAAAAAAACAAGAAAAAGTCTTAAATTTTATTTTAATATGTACATCGAAATAACAAGTTAGCATCATTCACAATCAGTTCTAAGTCGTAAGGGCAAGGCCTAAGGCGTAATAATTTTGTATTGCCGAGTATGTTTTCAATAGAACGTTCACAACACGTCCCAAGTCGCAAGGGTTATGGTTTATGTCGTAACGAAATTGCCCAAAATCCAATTCTTACGACGGTTTCTTCCCGACAAAGCCAATCATGGACAAGGAAACTCCACAGCTGACTGTCCGCGATGCGCAATACACAGGAGCAATGAAAAATGGTAGGTTGTTGTAAACGCCTAGCATTTCTTACGACTTGCGCCTTACGCCTTAGACCATGCGCCTTACGACTTAGAACTGATTGTGAATGATGCTTAAACGGCTGTGTAAAAATTCAAAGTAGGCCTAATCGCTATTAGAAGGAATGATATATTTGCTAAATATTATTCCTCTTAAGTTTTTCCCCAATAATGAATAGGATAATAGTTAGAGCGTGATAAGTTGTGCGACGTTCAGCAGGCGTCCACTTGCGAACCGATGGTTGCTTGTCCATCAGTTGGGCTCAAAGCGGGATGCGTGACGTAGTTGTGTGTACCCTATAGTATAGGGTACCCCGGTTCAAACCGACGTGCGCGCGCATCTCCACTGCAGCCAACTTACACAATGCGGTAGTAACTACATTAACAAAACAATAAATTTGCCTTGTTACTACCTTTATATTATCAACTACTTATGCTAGGTTAGCCGAACTTTCCGCTGGCTACAGTGCGCCGCGCTAGTTCTAGGATATAATCGATAAGAGCGCACCCGAAATCCTTTCCGTTAAAAACGAGGTTGGGGATAGGCCTACTTGTTGTTACGCGGTTGGCAGCATTCGTTGAAAAATTTGCGCGCGAAGCGGGGTACCCTATACTATAGTTTTACCCTTGTACTTGGCGGGTCCCAACTTTTTAACACGGTTTTTTCCGATGAAAAACACTGAAAAACACCTTCAAATGAAGTTTATCTTATAAATAAAGGTTTAAATACTGCTTCTACAACACCTTTAACGTTGCTATTTTAAATATAAAGGAGTTTCAACGCAAAAGATGTTTCGTTTAAAATAGGCCATAGGACAATAAATTTTTGGCCCCGGAGAGCTTACCCCGGGACACCGCGCCAAACGATCAAGCAGCGCACATTGTTTTCATGCAAGAGTTTGGCACGTTGTGGGTGAAGAAGTCGCACGTCCGGTCTACTACAACAAACGACCTACAAGTCGGGACCACGTACCCCCTGGACTGGTGGCAGGAGGCCCCAGAGCAAAGACGACTCACGAACCCCAAACTGGCTATCAAAATGGTGCTTCGAAACGCTCAGACTGACGCCCATAGAGGGAAACAAGAGCGGCCGCTGCACGCCAGGCAGGCAAACCCCCCTCTTTGAGACGCACCCCTGCGCCCAGCAGCCACCCCAAAATTCTTGCTGGACTGGACTGGAATGCTGGAGGCATATCCAAGACAAAATTTGCTGAGTTCCTTTTTTCAATCGACAAAGAAAAGACTGACATCTATGTATTTCAGAGGCAGGACAACATGCCCAGACAGGACACAAGGCCTTAAAGACCCGCAGGCATCCGGCTACACGCTCCATGTTCTGGGAAACGAAACGCCCAAAAAGAAAATTGCCTGCGGGCCCGATCATTGGCGTAAAAAGCAGCCTTGTGGGCCAATTTCAAGGTGATCCACACGATGGGGGGAGGGAGACAGACCTGATCGAGATTGCGTGCAAACGAGGTTTTGGGGGAAGGCAGGAAGACCACAAAACCCACATGATCTACAATCCGCCCCAAAAATATACCTGAGGCGCTCGAGACCCTGCTCATTTCCCATAACACACAATCATCCTTGGGGACTTCAACGCCAAACCAAAAAAATGGAACTACGCCAGTACAACTAAAGTCGGACACTGGTCGAGGAGTTCCCCGGGCCGCCAACTCACTCTTGTTGCTTGACCCTGAGGATGACCCGTGGGGGCCAACCTGACCACTAATGGAACAAAGTCGCGTCCGGACCCGGCCTTCCTGCATCAGAATCTTGTAGACCATTACGCACAGGAAAAATCTTGACTGCCCCTCCGGACTCGGTCACAAGATTCTTAAGCTATCCCAATCAACCAGACGCACCAGAGACCACCGCCCTCTTCAAATGGAACTTCAAAGAAGGCTAATTGGGACAACTTCGAAAAAGACCTGGAAACTGCTATCAGAGCAAACCCAAAAAACTGGCAACACAAACAATGACACAAAACTACTGGTAAAAAACCTTCTAGAGGGCAGCTAAGAAAAACATCCCAAGAGGCGCGGTAAAAGACTTCAAGGTCTTTGGAATATGACCTAGAGGCACTGCCCACAAACAAGAAACGCATGCCGAAAAGGCGCCGAAACACAACAATCAGAGAAACAAGAGAAAAGCTCAACGAGGCACAAAAGCAGCTCACAGCAGCGATTGAGGAGGCCAAGCACAAAGAATACACAGAATACCTACAAAAGCCTTTACTACAGAGAGGATGCGATTAAAGCTCACCACTTTTTTCTCGCAACTCTGTGGAAAGTGGTCACAGACGGACGAACCCGGGAAAGCTCCACTCCTGCTGAACAACAAAGAAGCGACCTCGATTAAGCAAAAGGCTGAGTTTTTCTGCCCACATTTTCACTCTGTCAGCATTCAGCACCCTGCTGGAAAAAAGAAGTTTCTGTAGAGGAGCCCAGATACAAAGAGTTGGACGATCCCTAAATAGACTTTTCAGCTACGAGGAGTTGCATCTAGCAATCCATATGCTGGACAAGAAGAAGGCTCCTGGAGAGGACGAATACACGCCGAGCTTCTTCAGCACTCTGGTTTTATTCTTCAGGGAACAGTTTCTTTATCTTGTAAACAAATCTTGGGTAGACCAAGTGCCTCAGAGCTGGAAAGATGGAGTCATCACACCCATCCTGAAAAAGGACAAGGACGCGAATCGACACGAGCAGTTATCGCCCAATCGCCCTCACGAGTGCACTTGCAAAAAACAGCAGAGCGTATGGTAAACCACCGACTGGAAACTTACCTGGAAGAAAACAACATCATCAGCATAGATCAGGTGGCTACAGGAAAAACAGATCGACAGTGGACCAGGTGGCATACATCGCTCAACATGCCAAGGAAGGCTTCACCGGACAAGAGACCACAGTGGCTGTGTCCATTGATTTGTCTGCAGCTTTCGACGTCACTGATCAAACCCACGCCATAAAAGAGATGCAAAAAGAGCAAAATACCAAACACCTCATCAAGTAGCTGCATGACTTCATCATCACAGAAGAATAAAAGTGCCTACAAGGGTGTGAAAAGCGATACAAGATACATCTCTGCCGGTGTGGCACCAAGGCACCATCACCGCCCCAACCCATATTCAAAATTGCAGTCAAACGGATAAATTAAGCTGGTCAAGATCCTGTCAGGAATCTATATCAAGGTCTACGCTGACAACTTCTTTGTCTATGTCACAGGCAAGAACCTCGGCGGCCTGCAGATAATGCTCTCCACTGCATTAAGTATGTGGTTGGGGTGGCTTGCATCCCGTCGCTTCATGGGGGAACCCTAACAAATCGTGTTACACGGTCTTCCTTTTAAACACGGAAAACCCCACCCCGAGCTGTAACCTCCGGGGGAAAGCAGCTCAAAAAAGAGGAGCAACGTCACCTACCTTGGAGCCATCCTCGACAAGAAGCTCACCGGGAAGGCCCATTTCGAGAAAACTGCTGAGAAGGCTAAAAAGAGGGGTGCGTCTGATGCAAAAGTGCGGGGCCGGAGTGTCCTGGGGAGCCAGGATTGACACACTGGTTCTCACATACAAGACCTATGTGCGTCCGGTCCTTGAGTACGGAGCAGAAGTTTTTTTTTCACCTCGGCGGGAGCATAACCTTGATATACTCGGCAAATCCAGAATCAGGCCCTTCGACTAGCCAAACGGTGCCCGTAAAGACAACACCGGTGGGGGGCAATGGAAGCCTACTGTAAAGTAGAGCCCCCAATACAGAGAAATAGAGCAGAAAAGCCATCATACTGCATGAAAAAACTGGCGAGAATTGACACATCTTGGCTAGTCTTTCCAACGGCGAGCGCAAGCAGGACCACACAAATTTTGCCCAAAAGATAACACTCCTAAAAACAGAGCACTGTCCGGACCTGCTACACCCTCCTCGACAAAAGCTTTTCAGCCTAGATGTCAATAGCCCTTTCCCAAACTCAACCATCAAAATTGACTTCAATCTTCAAGTGGAAAGTATGGGCAAGAAGGAGGAAAAAAGCCAGTCCGAGCTGAAAGTGGGTTACGAGCGCATCTGAAGAAGCACTACCCAATATCCGAATGGGTGCATGTCTTACGGACGGCTCCCGAAACAGCTCGGGGAGGAATAACTGGCTTTGGCTTCCATTGCATCTTCTTTGAAGAGGCGCACCCGATGGCACCAGGCTCGAGCATTTTTGATGCAGAAACAAATGCCCCCCTCTCCAGAGCAGCAGAGAAAATCGCAGAAACACCAACCTTTCCACTCAAAAAGACAAAATTTGTCATTAAACTCTGACAGCAAGGCTGCCATCAAGAAGACTGTCAGATGGAAAAATGTGAAGAAGCCTCCCTGTCTCTTAAAAGAGTTTATTAAAAAATGTGATGCATGGAAAAGTGCTTAAAAAATTTAATGGGTGCTCAGCCACTGCACATCCTGGGCAACGAGAGGCTGACGCGCTAGCCAAGTTGGGCTCAAAGAAGTCTGCCCCTGACACGGTGAGTATCTCGTACAACCCCCGCCAAAAACCTTGCCAAGGAGGGCCTCAAGACATTCAATGGAAGACTTCAAGAGGCCAAAATGTATCACAAACCATGGCGGGACGAGGTCCTCAAAGGGCCAGACAAATCCTGGACAAGAAAGGTGGCAACAGCGCAGTTCCGGCTGGCCACAGGACATGAGGTCCTGCAGCACCACCTGAGTGGATTTCAAATCACAAAGGAACCAGCAACTTGCAAACTATCTACATTGGGTTTTCAGGACAGAGCGCACCTCTTCAGCGGCGCCGCACTTAAATCTGACATTGAAGCCCTGCCAAATAACCTGAGCGGGCCAGAGAAGGAAGCACATATTTACTGGATAGCCAGGAAGAAAAATGATTGAAAAATCAAGCTTTCGGCATAGGAAAAAAAAAGGCCTAGCGACGTTAGAGGAATAATTTATTATTTTCTTGTCTTTAATGGGGGGCGGGGCTTTGCCCCCCACCCCCACCGGGGATGGAATTAGCTAAGAGCCTAAACTAGGCTCTTAGCTAATTTTGAGGATAGTCTAGGCCTAGGGTTATAGCCTAAGCCTACACAAGCCCTAGCAGCAGACACAGGCGGCAAGGCCGCTCTAGGTTAGCCTAGGCTAGGTCGCCCGTGTCTGCTACGCCCTATGCTATTTCCATCGTGAAGTGGTGAAGTGAAGCTTTCAATCGTTTCTTGATGGGAGTGTCAACAACAGCTGTGGAGTTGACACATACAGGGGCCCAAGTTTTTAAAACTTACGTACAGTCACATCTGAAAACGAGTGACCCATGCGTACTACATACGTAGCCCTACATACATAGGTTCTGGGTTCGAACCCCAGTCGGGGCAAACTTTTTCGACAACTGCTATGAATCAATAACTATGTCCTTAAAGTGGGCTTATGCTTAAAAACCTTATATTCACACTACCCAACTCATGGGAGATGAGATGTGTTTGGATTTATTCATGTGATCTTTCAGATTTGACAGCTACATTGCAGTCTTCTGTTGGATTTATGTCATGGTCAACATTCACAACAACTAGCAGTTTAGTAAAGGTTTGTTCTGTTGTCTCGGTGGCTCAATTGGTAGAGCTATGGCACGTTAAGCCGGAGGTTCTGGGTTCGAACCCCAGTTGGGGCAAACTTTTTCGACAACTGCTATGAATCAATATATTATATATATATAGGCCTATGTTTAACCTTGGTTTTTATAGTAGGCGACTATGACGCTGTTATGTTAGTATTTTAGATAGAAATTAATAAAGTGACTAGGGCCTACACCGGGGATCGAACCCGGGACCTTGGCTTTCCGGGCCATGCTCTTACCAACTGAGCTATGCAGCCACCAATTTAATTCTGTCTAATTCTTGGTCTGTTTATACATTGTTAATAAGTGTGTAGAGCAATTGCACTGCCTATTAGACTATCAAATTAACTGAAAATACAACATTCTGTATAGATTAGGCCTAGTGTTTAACCTTGGTTTTTATAGTAGGCGACTATGACGCTGTTATGTTAGTATTTTAGACTAAAAATTTTAATAAAGTGACTAGGGCCTACACCGGGGATCGAACCCGGGACCTTGGCTTTCCGGGCCATGCTCTTACCAACTGAGCTATGCAGCCACCAATTTAATTCTGTCTAATTCTTGGTCTGTTTATACATTGTTAATAACGTGTGTAGAGCAGATTGCACTGCCTAAATTAGACTACATACGAAATTAACTGGAGAAATACAAACCATCTCTGTAACCTTCGAGTTGGGATATTTGATGTTTAACCTTGGTTTTTATAGTAGGCGACTATGACGCTGTTATGTTAGTACTTTAGACAGAAATTAAAAAAGTGACTACACCGGGGATCGAACCCGGGACCTTAACTTTCCGGACCATGTTCTTACCAACTGAGCTATGCAGCCACCAATTTAATTCTGTCTATTTCTTGGTCTGTTTATACATTGTTAATAACGTGTGTAGAGCAGATAATGAAACTCTATAGTATATAAAGTTATTTATTAGACAGAAATTAAAAAAGTGACTACACCGGGGTTTGAACCCGGGACCTTAGCTTACCGGGCTATGCTCTTACCAACTGAGCTATGCGGCCACCAATTTAAAACTGTCTAATTTTTGGTCTGTTTTGTACATTGTTAATAACGTGTGTAGAGCAGATTGCACTGCTTATTAGACTGCACATGCATATGCATATGAGCATATGCTGCTCTCTAGCGGCAGATTCTTGAAAAATGACTTGGACCACTATTGAAAATGTTAAGAGTCTGACGTCATGTATAGTGTCGAAGACTTAGCCAGAAAAAAAGTGACAGACCACTCATGCTCTCATGGGCTCATATGTAGGTACCTATTAGGCCTATATTATATTATATAGGCTAGGTAGGCCTAAGTTTTGAACATCCAAGGAAATAACCACGGATAGATTCCACCAAACTAATTACTTGTACTTTCATTTGTTATAGTTAGAGATGTGTATGATTACTTCCGTGCCATACTACAAAGAGGTGAAAAATCTGAACGAGCGCTGCTACTTACGACGGATGCCTTGGAGCTAAACCCAGCCAACTATACAGTTTGGCAATACAGGTAGATACTAAATCAACTTAGGCGGAGGCCTAATTGGTATTTTGAACTTTTTTTGCATGGTACGGTATTTTTACTAGGGGTGTGGGAATATTTGAAATTTGAATAATATTGGCAAATATCTAGGGTGACCAGACGTCCCGGAAATTCCAGGACAGTCCCGTTTTTTTGTAATGTGTCCCGGTGTCCCCAAAATGTTTTTGGGGAACTGTTTTGTCCCAAAATTTGAAAATGCCCGTGTTAGCCTACAGCAATCTTAACAATACGCCAGTGGAGTTTGTGTTGTTCTCGTTAGCAATGCCTCGTCTCTACGTCTACTAGTAGAGTCGGGCGCGTGTTGGGCCTTGTCAGTCAGTGCCTGATCTTGAGTGGGGTGTATTTCGTGTTACAGTCGTGCTCCTCTATTTTAATTGTGCATGTCACAGTGCAGTGCCTCGGAGAAAAACGTGTGGGTTTTGTTTCTGTTTCAATTGCAGTGCAGGTGGTGTTAGTGTGATAGGTAAACGAAAATGTGTTTTTAATGACGATTTGCGAAAAGAATACGCATTTCTAGCTCGCTGTGATGAAAGTAATAGCAAGGTTAACTGTACTCTCTGTCGCACGGCCTTTCCAATCGAACACGGTGGGCGCACGGACATAAAAACCATGTGCAATCAAAAAAACACAAATCCGCAATCAACGGTAAAGCTGACGGTCAATGTAATGACAAGTTTCTTTTCATCTAAAAAGTTTGATGAAACTGAAACAAAAGTGGCAGTCAAAACGGACTTTCCGTATCTTCGCAATCTCTGATTGTAGATAAAGTTGAATGCACAGTATCACTCAAGGTGTTCGTTTCGTTCAGACATTGTTGACCACTTGGAAAAGTTAAAAAAACACAAGAAAGCCTTATCTGCTAAATGCACCAGTAAGAAAGCGCCGCACTCTCAGGGCAAAGGCCAGCCCCCAACTCAACCTAACCGTCTCAGATCTCACTACAGGCTATCTTGAGGGAAAAATTGACCCAAACCATTTCTGCCTCCGGCGGCTGGGGCTTCGCCCCAGACCCCTGATGGCCCACGCAAGTCCACCCTAAACGAAAGTACATGTGTCCCGGACTTTGCTTTTAGAATTATGGTCAACCTACAAATACAGTATTACTGAATAGAAGCCGACCTTGAATTTAAGACTTAACCCCTTATTTCAGGAAGTTAAATCAGTCTTGGGACGTAGAATGCTACATTTTTCTTTTACTTTAAAAAAGTAGGGCCTAGGCCTAGTGAAATATGTATGTAGCCCTAGCATGCTACAATTTAAACTTTTAAATATGTTTGTCCAAAATCTAAATAACAGTTTTAACAGTTTCCCCACAAAAATTCGCACTATTCTGAAAAAGTGTTACGAGCATACTATCACTGTGCACCAGTTGTTCATAGAGACTATAAGCAGGCGTATGATAGCATGGATTGAGATTACCTGTACGAGACCCTGATGTTCTTGGAGTGCCAAAGAAGCTGGTGAAGCTGGTGCGCATGACTCTAGCGAATTCTACATGCAAGGTGAAGGTGCGGAATTACATATCGCGGGAGTTTCGAGTAAACAGAGGCCTGCGGCAAGTAGATTCACTCTCATGTCTACTGTTCAACCTGATGCTGGAGAGAGTGGTCAGGAACATTGACGTTAACAGAGGCTGCTGAACCGGACCATCCACTACCTAGCATATGCGGACGATGTGGATCTTCTGAGCAGGAATGCAAGATCGCTGATAGAGAGCTTTATCTAGCTGGAGGAGGCGTCAGAGCAGGCAGGATTGGTGATAAATGAATATAAAACCAAGTACATGGTTATGGAGCGAAATGCCAACAATCCTAGAGAACCACTATCAGTTAGTCAACGAGAGTTTGAGCAAGTGAGCACCTTTAAGTACCTTGGCTCCCTCGTCACGGAGAAAAATGAGACGCATCCTGAAATCCTAGCAAGAATCAGTGCCGGAAACAGATGCTACTTCAGCATGCAACACCTGCTGAAGTCTCGCTTATTGTCGAGAAAAACAATGAAGATGATATACAGAGTTGTCATCCGGCCAGTGGCTACTTACGGGAGTGAAACATGGGTATTGACCAAGAGAGACGAGGATGCTCTGATCACCTGGGAGCGCAAGATCCTTCGCAGGATTTCCATGCCTGTCCAGGAGAGTGGAGGATACGCATGAATGCCAAGTTCTACAAACTGTACAAAGATCCCACAATCTCTATTGAAGTGAGGAGAAGCAGACTACGTTGGGCCGGCCACATGGAGCGCATACCAGAGGGACGGGGAGTCAGCAAGGCGTTCCGACAGAAACCAGAAAGGCGGAGACTTCCTAGTCGACCATGCAAGAGGTGGCTGGACGACGTAGAAGACGATATCCGCAGACTCGGCGTTCGGGGATGGAGGAGACGTGCCCTGGATCGGGACGCGTGGCGAGGAGTAGTGGAGGAGGCCAAGGCCTTTCAAGGGCCGTAGCGCCATGGATCATCATCATCACCTTATTTTCAGGAAGTTAAATCAGTCTTGGGACGTAGAATGCTACATTTTTCTTTTACTTTAAAAAAGTAGGACCTAGGCCTAGTGAATATGTATGTAGCCCTAGCATGCTACAATTTAAACTTTTAAATATGTTTGTCCAAAATCTAAATAACAGTTTTAGCAGTTTCCCCACAAAAAATTAACGTGAAAACTATTAAAATTTTAGGATCAACTTTTTTTGAACCGTTTCTCCGAAGGTTGCTGCCCTCCCTACCCCTCTCACACCTTGCCATTGGCCTGCATGGTCAATAAACCCTTCTTTTAACCCTCTCCATTCATTGTCACTGTCATCCTCGGTCCAATCGTGTGTTGACTTGCTAGTGAATTATCGGAAGTGGTCGTGTTGGTTTTTGTGGGTCCACCGTCTTCTTGTGCTACTGCTATGTGTTGTAATAACTTCTGTAGTTTCATGTGCACTAAATTATGTTTCATTTCATACAATACAAATACTTAAATATGTCCGATGTCGACGTTGACACGGAATACTCATGAAGAAACAGACAATTTTCGAGAAGAAAGTTTGAATGCGTTTGTCACACGCACGCCGCGCCCGAGGTTAACAATGGGTACATTCCGAAAGCTGTTGAATATGCTTTGGTGCTGGCATTTTCCAGCACGTTAAAGCATCTGTAAGCACGATATACTTTCGGAACACGTCGAGCATGAGTATGGCTATTTTGGGGAGGCTAGGGTTGCCAACTCTGGCCACGGGAAAAACCGACCTTCCATGTAAATTTGTGGGAAAGGGACCAAGCACGGGGGGTTTGGGGGGCTCCAGCGCCGCAAATTTTGAAATTCAGCTTTTTAGATTGCATTTGGTGCGTTTTAGAATAAAGTGGTGGGCTGGATGATATACCAAAACAATGTAGTTTTTGTGCAGTCAAAACTGGAAAACCACCAAAAATAAAAAAAGTCACTAAGATAATAGGCCTAGATTATAATATTACATCCGCTGATATGCCGAGTATTCATAATTAGAGTAGGCAATGGGCATATTTTTATAGGTACCAATTTAGGCCTAAGGATAATAAATTCCAAATAAATGACGAATAATTTTTGTTGTCTTAATTTCAATTTGTCATATCATGATTCTCAAAGCAGTAAATTAATATTACGTAAACAGCATTAACTGATTTAAAGGAATTATGATCAACTAACAAGTTTACTTCTTAATAGTGAATGAGTATTTAGCAGTTGATCTTGCTGCTTGAAGGAAAGTCTTGTTGGACTATTTTTTCGCGGAGAATGAATTTCATCGTTGGATTCGTGCACAAACTTCGCGTATGAACGGCATTGACAGTGGACTGCAGTGCAGTGTGGCAGTCTTTGGCCAGCCTACTGCCTTGTTCGCTGTCTGGTGAGGGGGTTGGCGGGTTAGGTCAAGGGGAAGTGGAGAAGAGCAATGTTTACTAATTAAGTGGGATTTGGGATTCGAGAAACAATGATTAGGATGGTTTTTAAATATTTATTTTAGTTTGTTGTGTATATTTTTAGTATAATGGGTTATTTACGTAAAAAAAAACGGCAACACTATTGCCGGTCGAAGGGACTGACCGGCAACCGGCCAAGTGGGGCAAAAACCGGCGTGCCGGTCAAAAACCGGCCGGTTGGCAACCCTAGGGGAGGCGCGCATGCGCGTTGCCACAGGTGCTGCAAATATATTTTACGCAATTTTTAGGTTAAGTCCGTCATATAAGTTATTAAGTAAGTGTAAGTGACTTACCGTTGTTTATTCAAGCGGCTGGCTCAGGTAAAACAACTATTACGCAAGTTTTTTGGGGTTTTGTCACGTCAAAGAACGATACATAACAATTTAATTAGGTGATCCACCATTTTTGATTTTAAAATACCGCCAATTCTCCCATATGCTGGGAATGCTCAAGTTAAAACCTCGAGCATATTGAGTATGCTGAATATGCTCACAAACCATGTTACGGAACGCTAAGCATAGCATATTCAACAGCTTTTGGAATGGGTCAAGCACGCAAATAGCATATTGAACAACTTACGGAACTCAGCCAATATCACGTTACGGCTAGAGACACTCGCTACAATGACTCACCGCGCTAATGATGCACTCGAATAACACCCACCACCAGCAGGCAGCAGCGGCAGACTGATCAGGCACCAAGGCCGGCCGAGGAGAAGGGATTATTAACTATACGCCCGAGCGTATTGTTGAAAAAGCGCACACGGACTACTTTATTCTAAATACGTGATATACTAATCAATGGGTTAGAGCATACGGGACGCAGGAAACACCCATCAAATACGGGATTTCCCGGGTAATACGGGACACCTGGCAACCCTACAATGCCCGTTGCTATCTAGCTAGCCTACGGGTAGAATAGAATTTAAATACTAATAGAATAGGCCTAGTCATTTTAATGTTGTTTTTAATTTATTTTTTAATTGTATGTTTCATAGAATTTGTGTTTGTACTATTTTTATTTGTTTATCACATAGAGCATATTTGTTTGTAAATCTCAATTCGTGTACATTTGAAGGAAAATGCCAGTAGTAGGTTTAGGGCGCTTTAACAGCTAAGATAGCAATGAGTGAAGCATATTGAATGAATACCATATTATATTTATTAATAAACTAGGCCTCATCACAAACTCTTTTTCCAGTCACGTTGGGTGAGCATTTTTGGTTTATTGAACCAGTCCTTTTAGTGGTTGCATTTTGTCAATTGTTATCCCATTATGTATGTTTATTCCATAACAGTGTTGTAAAAAGCACTTGGCAATTGTAATTGAATGGAAATTTATCACCTTTTCATAAGGTGTCCAGATTTTCAAACCAAAAAGCGGGACAAATTTTTGGGGGCTGTAGCGGGGGTCTGGGGCAAAGCCCCAGCCGCCGGAGGCCTTTTCGCCGAAGGCGAAAAAAATTTTCACCATACTACAATTATTTTGTCATGTTTTAACTGAAAAATGGCAACTCGGGGGATTACCTTAATGGATAATAACTATAGAAAATGTTGCTTTGTAGATCGTACAAAACACTTTGTCATTATCAGTCTCTTGTCTAACAAGATAATGAAAGTCCTTCTTAACATCGTCATTGAAAACACACGTTTAGGCGGC
This sequence comes from Sweltsa coloradensis, assembly GCA_024449915.1. NCBI lineage: Eukaryota > Metazoa > Arthropoda > Insecta > Plecoptera > Chloroperlidae > Sweltsa > Sweltsa coloradensis. The sequence continues at coordinate 363,334 of JAMZAV010000191.1, forward strand.
GGCATTTTACACACTCACGCGTACGAGAAAAAAACTATCTCGTAAAAGTGAGGCTATGAAGTAAAAATATGTTTTCAAATCAAAATTAGCTTCCCCACCATTTAATTGCTGCTAATAATAATTAAATATCGAATTGCGAACTATATATTCCATCTGTTTGAATACAATCAGTTCTACAAATAAGCAGGCGAAGTAGGCTTGCAAGCACTCTAAATTTTTTGATATTTTTTCCTCACGACAGCATTTACAACGATCTGAGCAAGCAAGGACCCAAGGAAGGTTGGTTTTGGGTGAATTATCAAATTAAATATTTATTGTGATACTCACAGTTATGTTTTATCATGTTGCTCGGCTGCAAAACGACAAAAACTTCGTTGGGGCTCGGGACAATTCGTGTAACTGATGCCGTCAACCAACTCCACCCCCCCCCCCTCTACACTCCGCCTGCTGATGACGCATTCATTCGTGCAAAGTCAAGGCCAGCAGAAAAGTGTATACAGAATACGCGTAGTCCGTAAATTTACAGCAGACGAGCCACGAGCTACACGTGAAATCGGTATATTTACAAAAACGGGACAAAACAGCGTCCCGTGAACAGTTGTCGGGACACCGGGACAGGACCCTAAAAAACGGGACTGTCCGGGTTTTAACGGGACGAATGGACACCCCACCTTTTCAAAATTTGTTTTTGATGTGAGGTATTGGTTAGACACATAGTTTCCAATTTTTAATGTGATCGGAGATCGTTTGATTCTTTAAGAAATTCCATAAATGTTAAATTATGCCATTGCCAACCCTAGCTTGCCTATACCAATTTTTATTAAATCCATTTTAAATGTGCTGTTGTTTGATTGCAGGAGAGTTTTGTTGAAGGGTCTCAATAAGGACCTAGGTGCTGAGCTGGAGTATGCTAAACAAATGATCGAAGACAACCCCAAGAACTACCAAGTTTGGTAAGTGATGCTAGACTGTTAGATGTAGGAAGGACAATTTTTTTCAAATGCCCCTACAATAGAGTTTGTACTTTAAATAAGTGTTTATTGGACATAACACAGCTCTTTATCAAGATTTGTTTGTGATATCTTGACTTGTATTCAAAAGTCTTTTTCAAACTGAAGGTTGACAAAGGAAAATTACTACCTAACAACAATCCATATAAATGATCATGTTTTTGCATGCAGAAATTTTTGGGAAATTTTAAAAATATGGCAGCATTTTATAGACCTTGTCCACGTGTGTGTGCCCCCTTCTCCCTTAGGTGATTATTTATTTATTTGCTAACACTTGAGTAGGCTACAGCATTTCTGCAATTTTTCATCAAGTTAATAATATTCCAGACTAAAACTAAAAAAGTCTCGCACCTTATGCATGAGCTCTGTTGGTTAGGCCTACGTATATCATAATATATATCATTGTTTTAATTCATGGTGTTTAGGGTGCAACAGCTGAACAAGAAAAACAATAATTTATTTTTAAATGTACAGTGATTTTTATGATGATGAATTAGTTGTACAAATGTAAATGATACCTATGAATATGATGGATGTTGTTGTTTGGTTACAGGCATCATCGTAGAATGATAGTAGAATGGCTTCAAGATGGATCTCAGGAGTTAAAACTTACAGAAGGTATTCTTGAACAGGACGCCAAAAATTATCATGCCTGGCAACATCGGCAATGGGTCATTCGGACATTCAAGTAAGTGATTTGTTAATTTATTTTTCAGTCAGTTATAATAGATCTATCTTAACAATCAACTCAATGATGTATTGGCACCCATCTAGGGCCTAATACATACATAGGTAACTAATACAATAATAATAATAATAATAATAATAATAATAATAATAATAATAATAATAATAATAATAATAATAATAATAATACTAATAATAATAATAATAATAATAATAATAATCTAGTTCTAGCATAATATGCTAAGGAGCTAAGCTTTAATATTATTTTTTATAATTCATAAGTAGACTGAGCCTGAGCCTGAGTAGAGGTAATGAGGAATGGTGATATAAAAAACCAAATTTTGATTAAAAACACCAAAATTTTGCATTTTTCACAATATCACAAAAATTGTCAAAAACGTTACGTAAAGAAAGAAAAAAGGAGCGCCTAAAAAACGGAAGACATCAATTCCCATCAAAAATAAAGATTTGTACGCACTGTTATTTTTGTGGACTAATTTCGCGGAGTCCGTGATACGCACCGTTATTTTGGCGGTCTATTTCCGTGAAGCCCCTGCCGTCACAGAACGCTGTTGCGTTGTCGTCTGTTTAGTGTACCGCATGCGTAATGTTCGGTCTGGACAGGCACCTCCACCACATTTTGCACACTAAAAGGTTAAATTTTGCGAGTTAATTCACGTTTTTACCACTTTCATACAATTTTGTTCGTTATTTTGTGCTATACGCGAGATTTCGCGTTTTCAAAAAAAAAAAAATCTCTAAATGATGTAATTCGTCGACAATATTGCATTTTAGGCAATAAAATGGACATTTAAAAAAAATCGCAAATTTCGTTATCACCATTTTTCATTACCTCTATAGCCAATTCATAAGTCATAAATAACTTTTTTCTCTCTTGCCTTGCTTAGGGCCTATGCACTTTATTTTGTCCTGTCTCGAATGTAATCATTTATGGCATCTTGCAAAATTCGTTTTATTTAACCTTCGATAAATTTGTCACTTACTGACATGCAGAAAATTTATGTTTCAGGCTTTTTGAGAACGAATTAAACTACGTAGAAAGACTACTGGACGATGACATACGCAATAACTCTGCGTGGAATCAGCGCTACTTTGTGATAAACAACACGACCGGTTTTACCTCAGACGTAGTTGATCGAGAGGTGGTCTTCACTTTGGAGAAGATTGAACTTGCAACTCTCAATGAAAGCGCTTGGAATTATCTAAGAGGGTAAAAGAAAAGCACTTAGAATACTTTTAAATTTTATACCATACTGTACTTTACTACTTAAGACCTACAAAGCCCGTAGACCTGGAGGAACCTTTAAAAAAATTACAGTTTGCCTAGCTTAAGTCAGTAGCCTACCTACACTCAACATCTTTAAATATTAATAACAAAACACATTAGGCGACTATTATTTACTAATGTACCAAGCACACAGGCCTTACCCAATACAGTAAAACCTCTTATTATCCAAGGTGAATGAGACTGGGTACAGCTCGAATCATCGAAAAACTCGGATGATCGCGATTTTTTGTTTATTTGCTCTCGTAGCATAAACTGATATGGTAAAATGGTATACGCACCAGTAAATACATAAATAAACAGCCTCTTAGTGATGACATCGGCTGCCTGACTGCTTTGCTGATAGAATGATGGTGTAGTCTCCTTATCTTATCTCATAACATAAACAACTGCTTTGCTGATAGAATGAATGTGTGGTCTCATTATCTTATCTCGAGTCATAATGTAAACAAAACAACTGCCAGACAAAACTTTTCACCTGCTGATGACAACTGCAGTTAATTTAAAGTTGTTACCTTAATCCACGACGCGTTTCGTCTTTCTGGGACTCATCAGGCGGATGCTGACCACTAAAAATCAGCTAACTACATGCAAACAAAACTCACAACACATAACCAAACCTGTGGTAGGGCCACGCAAGAAGTAAATTCTGCAAGCATGTTGTCATCATCAGCAAGGTTACTTCACACACCATTCATACTGGGGCACACAGTCAGCACAGACAGTAAGGGGGCTTCCCTCCCAACTCTGGTGCTCGGGAGACAAGAAATCCATGACTTACCCTGGATTCGAACCAGGACCCTTGGCAACAAGAGAAAAGCTGCCCCTCCTGCTGTTGCTGAGCAAGGGTGCCTCTTCATTCATACTAAAAGAAAAGGTTAGAGATAGGAAGGGTGGAAAGTCACAACACAGCACAACCAGTGAGGGGGCTTCCCTCCTAGACTCTGGTGCTTGGGCGACAAAAGAACCATGTATTACCCTGGATTTGAACCAAGACCCGTGGCAACGAGAGAGGCTACCCTACTAATTGTGACTGGGATTCGAAAACGAAAGGAAACAAGACTACAAATTGCAAGCTCTTGGCTGTAGCACAGGTACACGTGCTATACAAGCTCTTGGCTGCAGGTGAAGAGGTTGAAGGAAAAGACGAGTAGGGTCTAACAGGTTCATCACCTGCTAGGCCCCCCCAGCAGGACAAGGAGTCACACTCAGGGCCGTAGCTAGGGTATAAAAATTACCCGGGTATGATTGGATAAAATACAATGGGGGTCTGGGGGGGATGCCCCCCAGCCAATGCGGGTCCGGGGCGCACAGCCCCAGAATTTTTTAGATTCTTAGAGTGTGATTGGAGTGTTTTAACGAGTTTTAGGCATGTTTTTTTTATAACATTTCGTTGCTGGTGACTAGTGAGATTGTTGTGAATTGTGATTGCAAACTTTTTAAATTTTTATTATAATATTCTATGATTTTACATTGGATTTCTTCATTTGTACAAAGACATTTTAAACTTTCATTATTAATGAGTAATGACTCTAGAAAGTAGTCCAATAATGGCATATTATCGTATCGTCAAATAATTTTTTTTGTGACACAATCTATCAATCAAATTATGTAGAGGATTCATTCTTCTAGAGTATACTTTACAAAATACAAAATTTGTAAAAAATGGCAGCCAAGCTCTCCTTCCAAAGTCTTCGGCTGTGAATGCTGCGAGATATAGAAGTTGAGCCAAGCATTTCATTCTTTCTCCCTAGTTTCGCATTGAAAAGAAGTAAGATCATTTCGCCTGTTGACGAGCGCCAAGCCAACCATTTTCGTGGTAAAAAAGTTAAAATTTTAAACTCAAAATCAAAAAAAATTACTTGGCCATTGACTTTTTAGAGTCCTCGTACCAAAATCAATAGCCAAGTAATTTTTTGACGATTTTGAGTTTAAAACTTCAACTTTTTTTTACCACGAAAATGGTTGGCTTGGCGCTCGTCAACAGGCGAAATGATCTTACTTCTTTTCAATGCGAAACTAGGGAGAAAGAATGAAATGCTTGGTTCAACTTCTATATCTCACAGCACTCACAGCCGAAGACTTTGGAAGGAGAGCTTGGCTGCCGTTTTTTACAAATTTGTTTTTGGGGGGATATCACATCTTTTTGTTGTTTGTTTCATATCAAGGCTTAAGATATGTGAAATACGTGTAAAGGTGGATACAGTGCCTTTAAAACAGATTGTCTAGAAACAAAAGCTACCATCTTTTTTTTGTTTACAATCTCTAGGCCTAGTTGGCAATATTCAATGTTTTTATTAAATTTAATATGGTTAATGTCGTCTTGGGTTTTTGTGTGAATGATTTGTTGACCGGACTATAACACATTGACGCATAATTTTAATCAGCAATTAAAATATTAAAAATTGTAATAAAAAACAACCAAACGTTTTTCCCAAAGTAAAGAGTGGTAGAGAACAGTGGGGGTGAAATATCAATTGTCTCCTGGCGGATAATTATGTTTCATATGATTATGTACCACCATGCCAAATTTTATGCTGATAACTCATTCGGTACCTTTATGGTGAATGCTGGAAATCAGGTAAAAATAATATAAACTATTAGGGATGGGGGGTTTAAAAAGGGGTTTTTTTAAGAAATGAGAATAGGCTTATTGGGGTTAAAAAAACATTAAAAAATAATTACTTATTTGAATAAAAAAACAATTTTGGGTTAGAGCTATGAATTTTCCAATTTTAGTTTTAGGGGATGTTGGGGGTGGTATATCGCTTGCATCGCGACAAATTATTTTTCATATTAGTATGTAATACATGCCCAAATTCCATGCTGATAACTCATTAGGTTCCCTTTATGGTGAATGCTGGAAATCAAGGTAAAAATAATATAAACTATAAGGAATGGGGGTTTTGAAAAAATGTGGTTAAGGAAATGAGAATAGGGCCCATTGGGTTAAAACACTTAAAACATAATTTTTTAAAACCACCTAATTTGAAAAAAACATCAATTTTAGATTAGAGCTATGAATTATTCCCCAATTTAAGGGGGTGTTTGAGGGTGGAATATCGCTTGCCTCTCGGCGGATTATTTTTCATATTATTATGTACCATAATGACAAATTTCGTGATTATAACTCATTAGGTGCCTTCGTGTGAATGCTGGAAATCAAGATAAAAAATATAAACTATTAGGGATGGGGGTTGAAAAATGTGATTAAGGAAATGAGAATAGGCCATTGGGTTAAAGCACATTAAAACATAATTTAATAACTTGAATAAAAATCAATTTTGGTTTAGAGTTATCAAATTATTCCAATTTAAGGGGATGATTTAGGGGGTGGGTTTGGGGGTGGGAAAATCGCTTGCCCCTCGGCGAATGATTTTTTATATTAGTATGTACCATCATGCCAAATTTCATGCTGATAAAACATTAGGTGCCTTCATGGTGAAGTTCTGGAAATCAAGGTTAAAATAATATAAAGTATAAACTATAAGGGATGGGGGTGAAAAATGTGGTTTTTAAAAAATGAGAATAGACCAAATTTGGGTAAAAAAACATAAAACATAATTTTTAATAACCACCTAATTTGAATAAAAATCAATTTTAGATTAGAGCTATGAATTATTCCAGTTTTAGGGGTGTTGGGGTGGAATATCGCTTATTGCCTCTCGGCGGATTATTTTTCATATTATTAGTACCATCATGTCAAATTTCATGATGAATCTGAAATCAAGATAAAAATAATATAAACTATTAGGGATGGGGGTTGACAAAATGTGGTTTATATGAGAATAGACCGATTGGGTTAAAACACATAAGAACATAATTTTAATAACTAATTTGACTAAAAATTCAATTTTGGGTTAGAGCTATGAATTATTTTAATTTTAGGGGATGATTTAGGGGATGTTGGGGGTGGAATATTGCTTGTCTCTCGGCGGAAGTTTGTGAGTCTGAGGTACATCTTAGTGTGGTCCAAGTTTCATAGTTCTAAGATGTACCGTTTTCTCTGTAGGCTCTTATTCCTCTCTGGCAGAATCCACTACCCCCCCCCAACCAACCAGCCAGCCGAACGATTATCGTCGATATTTACGCACTTTTTTAACACAGAACGGGTTATCGGATCGGGCTGATTTTTTTTTTGGTATGTCATGGACCACATATCAGGTCATATACCGAGTTTCAAGATTGTAAATCTTTCGGGACGGCGTGTGCAGATAGCTGAAAACCCCCCAACTCGGGTAGGAGTAAACAGGGTCGAGTTAGTCATCGCCTTCTAGCAGTCGCGTGCGCTTGGCTGCGGGCGAACGACCGTCACCCTAGATTCTATATAAATAATTGTTCACTTACAGTTACGCGCATGTCAATCAGCTTTCTAAAATGCTAGGGCTATCCGCCTGTGTCCTGTTGAGTCCCAACGTTGCAGAACGTTCAAGAAATCAGAAGTAAAATGTTGCAAAACTATTAAGTCGTCATTCTATCACAAAACTCGAAAGCAACGCCAAACACAACACACATTAGTAAACCAATCACTCGATCACTCACTGCACTGCTCTCACTCTTCTACGTTTAGAAGTCAGAACCACACTGAACTTGCATGAACGGAAAGACAGGGTTTTTGGTTGTATTGTACTTGTAGAACATAAAAATGTTGCCATCTCGTCACCAAATGGATTGACTATTTCTTGGAATTCGAGATGAAATCGTGTTTGGTGGCCACAAATCGTTTAGGCATTGATAATTGCATTGGTCAAACAGAGGGGGGGGTCTATTATATCTACAAGAGACGTGTCGAGACAGACCTTGTGGTAGGCACCACAGTCCCGTTCCCCCCCCCCCCCACCCTTCGCCACCTACACCACCGGACCAATAGGTTATAACCTTTGGGTTTCTAGTGTAGAAACCCAAAGGTATAACTCAAACCTTTGATATTATTGTACACATTTGTTGGCGTGCGTAGAAAAAACAAATAAATCTCAGTGCATTTGATTTGTGGTTAATAACATGAACAGTAGTTGTATTATCAATTCAAAATGGTCTACTCCAGATTTTTTACCCGGGTATTTACCCGGGTTACCAACCCCTGGCTACGGCGGTGGACTCACACTTGTAATGAACATGGAAACACGGACCCACCAGAGGGTGTAGAGTAGGCTCGCCCATCTCGACCCCATAGGTGAAGAAAGATGGAAAGTGATAGGTCTCAAAAGACTTGGTTGTTCAATAAGTTTGGAAAAGGCCAAATGGCTAGTATAGTTTAGATTGGAGAAGGGTTGACAGGTTGGGAAAGCATAGAGAACATAGAGCCCAGCCTGAAGAGCTGGGGGCGACAAAACTTTTCACCTGCTGATGACAACTGCAGCTAATTTAAAGTTGTTACCTTAATCCAAGACGCGTTTCGTCCTTCTGGGACTCATCAGGCGGATGGTGGCCACTAAAAATCAGCTAACTACATGCAAACAAAACTCACAACACATAACCAAACCTGTGGTAGGGCCACGCAAGAAGTAAATTCTGCAAGCATGTTGTCATCATCAGCAAGGTTACTTCACACACCATTCATACTGGGGCACACAGTCAGCACAGACAGTAAGGGGGCTTCCCTCCCAACTCTGGTGCTCGGGAGACAAGAAATCCATGACTTACCCTGGATTCGAACCAGGACCCTTGGCAACAAGAGAAAAGCTGCCCCTCCTGCTGTTGCTGAGCAAGGGTGCCTCTTCATTCATACTAAAAGAAAAGGTTAGAGATAGGAAGGGTGGAAAGTCACAACACAGCACAACCAGTGAGGGGGCTTCCCTCCTAGACTCTGGTGCTTGGGCGACAAAAGAACCATGTCTTACCCTGGATTTGAACCAAGACCCGTGGCAACGAGAGAGGCTACCCTACTAATTGTGACTGGGATTCGAAAACGAAAGGAAACAAGACTACAAATTGCAAGCTCTTGGCTGTAGCACAGTTTTGTTTGCATGTAGTTAGCTGATTTTTAGTGGCCACCATCCGCCTGATGAGTCCCAGAAAGACGAAACGCGTCGTGGATTAAGGTAACAACTTTAAATTAGCTGCAGTTGTCATCAGCAGGTGAAAAGTTTTGTCGCCCCCAGCCCTTCAGGCTGGGCTCTATGTTCTCTATGCTTTCCCAACCTGTCAACCCTTCTCCAATCTAAACTATACTAGCCATTTGGCCTTCTCCAAACTTATTGAGAAATGATTTCAAGTTAGACTTAAAAGTTGAAATGGAGGGAGAGGTTCGTGTGTTGTTTGGTAGCTTGTTATAAAGTCTTTTTACACTATCAACTTGTTGACCAGATAGCATGGAAATGTGATGCTGCTGTAACCCTAAAATATGTTGACTCAACATTGACGACCACGGCAATATGTTGACAAGAAGTTGGAACAAGTTCAACTTTTGAGAAATGTTGACTAACCAGATGTTGACGACGTTCAACCGAGCAACATTTTGTCATGTGATCATTTCGTTGAGTGTATACTTTTATACTGACGTAATGCGTGGTGAAGAGATTGTATCGTTGACTATGGAAGTCTTTTGATGCTTCACAAAACACGTACCGTGTGTTGTTGTTGTTGTTCCATCCACGGTGTGTGCTATTATAAAGAAAATTTATGGGAAGAAAGCCTTATTTATGCGAGTAATTTACACTGAAAAGTTATAAAAATCGAACCCGTTACAGATAAGGCAAACAAAAAAAATATGGGGTGAGTAAAAAAAAAGTTTTCCCAAACGAGACTCGAACCGGCGACCTTTCGCGTCGTAGCCGAGCGCGCTCACCGTTCAGCCAGCAGCGAACTCAAAGTCTGGGCCACCTAGAGCAGTACTCATTAGCCCATCAGATACGCATGCAGATTCAAGATGAATATAAAAGCTTCGGGATGGCAATTACAACACTTTTGTATCTTTTAAATCGATCTGCCAATACTTTTTTTAATGTTATTCACAGCTGTATACGGCATATGTATGTAATTACTATCTATTTTGGTATGAAACAGTTTTGAAGTGGCAGTTCTCTCAACGGAATGTTCCAAATGTCCGTCAACAGTTGATGGAGGTGACACACAGACAGTTGACTAAATAAATAAATAATTTGTATTTATAGTCTACCCACTCAGTTATATAACTGATTTTATTTTCAGTGGGGGACAGTAAATCAAAGCGACCAAGCCAACCCTGTAGGCCCCGACGCAATCGATGAGTGAGCGATAACCAGTCAAAGATTGATATTTTTAAATAGGAAATATAGCAATCAGTGGTATGGACAGTGCGAACATCCGCGTATCAACGCCAGAATCAACAAGGCCGATACAGAACAACTCTGAATTTATTATGTGCTTCGTTGCTAGGACGGCATCAAAGTCACCGTTTACGAACTCCGAACTCCTAAGACAAGAACTGATGGACTTAGTCCAAATCAGAAGTTAAAAAACTTCTGACTTTGGCGGGAATCGAACCCTGGACCTTCTGCATTGGAAGCAGATACGCTAACCACAAGACCAACGAGCCACACAACAACAAAAAAAATCACAACACACTTGTCAACAAGTTGCACCAACAAGTTGAACAAGACTTGTAGAGAGTTAAAGCTAGATATTGTGAACCTTTTTTTTAGGGTTAGTTTTTAGTTGGGAATGTGAATTTGGAGATTTGCACTTGTAAAATGGGAGTGGACAGAGGAGTTTAGAGGGAAAAGGTTGAGGTAGGACGGACAAATGTCGCAGCAGCTTGAATAAGAGAGCAGGCCAGAGTAGGTTTTCCTAGTTCCTTGAAAAGATCCCTATGCCTATGCCTCCTGGAAACTCTTGGATGATGCGGATGGCTCTCTTTTGGAGGAAGAATATTCTGATTGCATGGGGGGATGCACCCCAGAAAAGTAGGCTATATGATATGAAGGAGTGAACCATTTTAAGTACGTGGGGATGAACTAGCTGTGAGCTTCGTGAGAATGAAACAACCACTTTGAATTTTAGAAGCCACCTGGTTAATGTGGATAGACCAATCTAAAGTTTTTGAGATGTTTAATCCTAACAATTTAGTGGAGTTGGTTCGAGTGTTTTGGGGGCATTGAGGGGGGAGTGTATGTTGTATGTATGTATGTATGTAAGTGCATGTTGATGTATTTAATTTTTTATTTACAGACTTTTGATTCATCACGAAATGGGACTTAGCAGTCGGATTGACGTTGTTCGATTTTGTGAAAATTTATTTTCATCAGGAAACCGTTCCCCATATTTGCTTGGATTTCTCATTGATGTTTGTGAGGATAATATAGAAAAGAAAAACATGGAGACAAATTTGGATTTGGATCGTGCTATTAAGGTAAGAGCAAGACATTATTTGTGTGAGCCAATGTTATATGTAGGTTATTTTTCACCACATCATCAATGATCCATAATAATTTCCTGCCTATCATGGCATTGAGCATTCAACTGCATTGCACTTGGCTGTGCAAATCGGTTGAAAATGGATTCTTACATTACCTGTTATCATATTCGAAAGGACACCATCAAAAATAAAGATTAGAATTAGATTTTAGCAATAAAACACAAAAACTGGGACTCTGTAAAAGCAAGACCACATGGCCTACAGTTTATTTTGTCATTTTGTCATACAATAAATGCCCTAGTATTTCCTGTAAATCAAGGCATTTTTTTCTGTATGAGTTGGCCTTTCCAAATCGGTTGATAAGCATTCTTACATTACCTGTTATCAATATTGAAAGGAACCTCAAAATATAAGATGTAGAATTACGAGTTGTAGCAATAAAACACAAAAATGGACTCTGTAAAGCTAGTAAAGTAAAGTAAACATTTTTTAAAATGTGTACACAATTTATAAATAACAATGTTAAATTAAAGAAAATAAGCCTTGCCTGCCTTGCTTTTATTATGTAAATGTGTTTTTATTTCTAGCTGTGTAGTGATCTTGCTAATGAACATGACACAATTCGATGTGAATATTGGAACTATATCGCAAGAAGTTTGTCTCTTCGCAGTGCAGGAAGTGGAGATGCAACATCCCATAAGAAGCTTGTTACAGAGGTGTCTTAATAAGCAGAGTTTTGACGTACTGATGCAATACAACACAAAGTATATTTGTAGGTCTATTTGTAAAGTAGTAAACTTTGTTGTTTAAAAGCATTACAGTATTACAGTGTATTGAAGATCATTCCAAATTAAAAGGGGAATTCGGTGATGCATTACCAGCACTTGACTTTTGACTTTTTTGACTTGACTTGACTTGACAGTATTGCATTCAGAGTGAGTAGTGTGGCACATTTGGCATTTCTTGCAGCCAGCAAGCATTTGATTGATGTGTTCTGTGTATGGTTGTCAGGCAAGAATGTGTACACTCGATAAGGATGCAACTGCAAACCAAAATCAAAACGTACTGAGCAAAATATTTGAAACTTTTTGTAATTTGTGTAGTTCTAATAAAATTAATAATTGCTCATTATGAATTATATGAATATTGAATACCTCTTTGGTTTTGTGTGGACTTCTCAAGATAATTTTGTATGGCATGTATGTTGTGTTAACCTGGCAGCCTAGCCAGGTTATTCTAAATAACAGGGGTAAGCCGGGAGCAGATCCAGGTCCTTTGTAAAAGGGGGAGGGATAAAATTGGTGGAACACAATACCAGGAGGGTCTGGGAGGCACAGCTACCAATATCAGCCCCGTAGGTAATTTTTTTAAAGAAAGCTTTTCAAAAATGTTTTTAAATGGCTTTAGGGAGGGTATATTTCAATAAGTTTTATTAGATTTAGTTTAGATTTAGATTAGTATTTGTATGTTATCATGTTGCAGGACTGTTATAATCATTATAACGAGGGCCCCGTTAAATGAGTTTAAACTATGAATACTAAATATGGCCAAATTGGGTTTTGAGTTTATTTGTGGAACTTTTGTTAAGTTTTGAGTGTTATACAAATTTTATTTTTGCTAATTAGTAATTAATGCTAAAATATGCTATTAATTTATGATAAATTATAAGTAACATATTGGCTAATTTGCGCTAAAAATGTGGTATTTCGGCTAATTTCAGCTAAAAATACCCCTTTTTGGCTAATTTCAGGCATTTTGACAAATACTTTAGAGAAAAATAAGGTGTCTATTTTATTGTAGCAATAGAGAATTTTCATAAATGTATTTTATAGCAGACACCCTTCCTTTACACAAAAATAACTTATTTTGATTGTTTTGAACATATTTTCATTCATAACATTTAGTTTAAAGTTTTCTTAATATTTTGGCGAGAAAAAACGGGCACTACGTCACCAGCCTTCATGATATGAATCCACGGATCACGAAATTACTAATTATTAATAAAATAACTTGTTTTTGGAGATATCTTTGTTATAAAAGCCCATTTTGATATATTGTTTGTTCTAATATGATAAAATTTACTCTTTGAACGTATAAATAATATAACTAGGAAGCTTTGCAAACGCTTTTTCAGGCGCGTTGTTGGATGAGCATAATTGGTGCATTGAGCTGCCATTATCATTAATTTTTTTTATTATTATTCAATGAAAAAAGCATAAAATTGCGATTTTTAAGAGAAATAATTTTTAGGTTGCGCTCAAATTCACATGAATATATTAATTCATAAAATTAAAGTTCTGTGAATAAATCATTACAATTGGATAAAGCATGGTGTTATAAGTCGAAGAAATGTTTTAAAATTTAAAAAAATTGTAAAATTGCAATTTTCATGAAAAATAATTTTTCAATACGCTCAAATTTCACACGAATATATTAATTCATAAAATTAAGGTTCTGTGAGAAAATCATTACAAATGGATAAAGCATGTCGGTGTTATCCGTCGAAGAAATTTAAAAAATCAAAAAAATAAAAATTGCGATTCATCATGAGAAATGATTTTTCGATTCTGCTCAAATTCCACACGAATATATCAATTCATAAAATTAAGGTTCTTGAAAAAAATCATTATAATCTGATAAAGCATGTAGGTGTTATAAGTCAAAGAAATTTTAAAAATAGAAAAATATCGTAAAACTGCGATTTTTATGAGAAATAATTTTTCGATTTCGCTCAAAAACGTGGCAGTTCTAAGTTCAAAGATTTCGAAGGCCTCCAGAAAATTTCATTGCAATTGGTGTATTGGTTTAGCCGGAATCGTGTTAACAAACACAAAAATACAAAAAAAAAAGAAAAAAAAAATCCGGATTTTTTTCTCTATTATAGTGAAATGGAATCTTTGCTTCGCTCACTACGCTCATCCAATAATTCTTGAAACAGAACTTCAATAACAAACCATTGTTGTATGATCAAGAGGGGCCAAAAGGGGATTTTACAGTTTATCTAGGCGGCCGTGACAAATTATTCCACGGCATAGAGGCTGGTGACGTCAGAGTGCTTTTAAAAATAAATGAACGATAACGGGAAATATAAAATAACAAACTTTGGCCCTCAATAATAATGGACGAACATGCATATTCCCTATTCTATCAAAAGATTGTTTTTATGACCATTTGTTAAATGCTTATACTGCAACAGAAAAAAATTAATGCTAATTTCACAGGCTCTAATTATAACACACCCTCTCTTTCCCCCCCCCCCCACCTGGATCATACCACTGGTCTAAGCCTTTGATTTGACAGGCGTTCGTTATACTTAAACCTCGAATTCATTCATGTTAGGACTACAAGTACTTATGGTGTTTTCTAATGGCAAGCACTGAAACGTCACTGCACTTGTCTAGTTTTGCTCTTAACGCTATCTTCATTGGAACACGGCGACAGGGTGAGGGCAATCATGGCGTCCGCTGCAAGTAGGGTTATGTTTTACGGGCGTTTCCTTTTCTGACATATTGAAAAGCATACTTTATGAACCAAATAGCGGCAAAAAGCTATACCGCTACCAAGGCCGAGTTAAGTCTATGCCTGTCTAGGCCTATAAGCTTTTCAACCTAATGCAATATAATAACAGTTAACAAGAACAAATTTTGCGCATCTTGCCGGACGCCATATTTGTACTGGCATTCTTGCACTTGCCTCCGCACTCGGTGCGGTCCAGTGCGAGCTCATTTTGTGCGCGTCGCCATTGGAATACGAAACACTGACTTGGTGCGGTCCAGTGTGGCCTTTGGAAATTGCCATTAGTACTACTGGGCAGATGCCAGGTGGGGGGGAATTCTCCCTCCCACTTCAATCTTCCTGTGACCCTACCACTTCAGAATCTTAAACCCACAACCATGCCATTCTTCAACATGGTTACAACTGAACAACTAGTTGCAGTCAGTATACAAGGTTGGGTTGACTTGGTTATAGTGATAGTTATAGCATGTAAAGCAAAAAAGGTTTATTGCCGTCCCCCAAACACACTCGGAAAAGAATTCCTACATGCCTAGCAGATGCTGATGCTCTTCAATCTTCATGTCTCTCTCTCTTTATCTCTTTCTGTCCCTATTTATCACACATTCTTATTGTTCTGACTACATATGTATAACAATATGTTGGACTTAAATATGTAAATACTAAATATATGATATTATCATCAATAATAATGCTGAAAATTATGATATTTATTACTTCAGTTATTATGTCCAGTTCTGTATTGGGTTTGCAAGGAAGATACAACAAATAATACTAATCTAGTCTTCTCCATCTTCGGTCCTGCCACCACACTTTTATTAGACGAGTGAGCGAAGCAAATGAGGATTTTATAATGCTAATTGATCGGGCCTTGTTGAGATTAATTCTGTTTGTCTGTTTGTCCGAGCTCATACGGCCAAGTGGCCAAATAGATCGAGCTGAAATTTTAAACAGACATCCGCGACCAGGTAACTTAGAACTGCTAACAAAATGAGCGCAATCCATTTCGATTTAAACCCACAAGAAATAATAAATTGAAAAATATGCTTGAAATGTGTAGGTTTCATTTTAACAACAATGCTTTTTCTTGAAGAAGTCATTTTTATCAAATAATTTTTGGTAGGCCGTGATTACATGCATAGCAGTGATCAAGTTATATCAAATATGGAACGACCAAGGTTCCCCTAAATTCTGCTGGGACATTGAGTAAACCTTGCAATCTTTACTCGTATTTCGTACTGGCTATGTTTTCCATAGTATTGTATGCATTTCAAAACATGTTTTATAATTTTCTAAATACAAACCAGAAATTAAAAAAATCTTTTCTGACCGGGGGTTTGAACCCAGGTCTCCCACATTTTGGGTATAATGGCACCTTAGCCAACTAGACTAGGGAAACGCCAAATTCGTTGTTAGACGAGTGAGCTAGTCATGTGTTGAGTAACCAGGAACATTTGCATTTACAATTGATAATTATATTGGTATAAATAATAGGGGTTTTAAGTGTAGTTGGTATAAGGGCCCATCAACTGTAAGGCCATAATGCGCCACTCTAGCTTAAGATAGGCTAGGGAAGCATAAGGTAGGGGGAAGAAAAGTAATGTTACCGGGTACTCAACACATGGCTCACTCACTCGTCTAACAACGACTTTGGCGTTTCCCTAGTGTATACTTACATGTTCCAGTCTATTCCTTGTTATTCCTCAATTATCGCACTCCAATCCTGCTACTGCACTAAGCTCTCCTACCTCAAACTTATGAGACGAATCCAATCTAATCCTGTTCTTCTGTCCTGTTCCAAGCTCTAAATCAATGGTTCCCAACTTTTTACATCCCGTTTGTACACAATTCAAATCTTGTTACCGACTGGGGCACAGTCCCAACCACCGCTATCAAATAAAATGTTCTTTCAAATTTGAGTATTATCTGCGACTGTGACTTGCTAAAACTCTGACAATATGTAGTGTAGGGAGGGGGGTTGTTCTGTCTGCCTTGGGGTTATTGGAAGCTGGGTATGGTCCAAGGAATGGTTCTATAATCTTTTGCTTTTTTGGATGAGCGTAGCGAAGATTCCATTCTACTACACCGAAGAAAAGAATCTGGATTGTTTTTTTTTTCTTTTCTTTTTCATTCTGTATTTTTGTGTGTTTGTCCACACGATTCCTGCTAAACCGATACTCCAATTGCGATGAAATTTTGTGGAGGCCTTCGAAATCTCTGAACTTAGAACTGCCACGTTTTTTAGCACAATCGAAAAATTATTTCTCATAAAAATCGTAATTTTACGATTTTTTCAAATTTTAACAAATTTCTTCGACTTATAACACCTAGGCCTACATGCTTTATCTGATTGTGATGATTTTTTCACAGAACCTTTATTTTATGAATTAATATAATTGTGTGAAATTTGAGCGTAATCAAAAAATTATTTCTCATGAAAATCGCAATTTTACGATTTTTTTTTTTTTTAATTTCTTCGGCTTATAACACCTACATGCTTTATTCGATTGTAATGATTTTTTCACAGATCCTTAATTTTATGAACCTATATATTCGTGTGAAATTTTAGCGTAATCGAAAAATTATTTCTCGTGAAAATCGCAATTTTACGCTTTTTTCGTATTTAAAAAATTACGCTCATCCAACAACGCGCCTGAAAAAGCGTTTGCGAAGCTTCCTAGTTTTATATATATTTTTTGTTATATATTACAAGTGCTGAGAATGCCTTTTTATACAAATAGATGTTGTGCATAAGGATGTCTCACTGTCCATATCACTGATTGGTATATTTCCTATTTTAAAAAAAGGGTTGGCTTGGTCGCTTTAGTTTAATGTCCCCCACTGAAAATCAGTAACCTACATGACTGAGTGGATAGACTCTAAATACGAATTTATTTATTTATTTTATTTAACAGCTTCAAATTGCTAAGAGGCTTGGGTGTGAACGCTTCACCCGAGTGCTGTACTTCAGACTTTTTGGATTACTTGCAGAAAAGTCAATATTTTGCTGTTCTGTTTTCACCCTCAGACAGATATCTCAAGTAAATACTTACTTCTCATATATAGCCCTTTTTTAATACAGGTCACATTTTTTTTTTTAAACTAGGCCGCTTCGTGAACGTTTTTTCCCATCTAGTTGATGGATGTGCTTTTATTATATATGTATATATACGTATATATTTCTGTCCAATGATTACGTTTTTAAGTGGGATCTCATTACTTTTTCAAGTTCCACTACTTTTTTATTTATTTATTTATTTATTTATTTAACATCTATCCTCTTCAGTTATAAAAACTGATTTACAAAGGAGGACAACTAAATAAATCTAATTACATAGATGCAGACACAACAATCAACTACATTTAAAGGCCCAGTCAACTCTTGGAATTACTTGAACTATGATTTCCTAATCATCATTATAAACACATAAAAAAAAATCGACGAAATCGGTCCAGAGGTTTACGATCTTTGCTCTGTCCCATGCTATTTCCCGCTTGTGGCGTCACGTGGGGTCTCGCTGCTTCTAGCGCGGTCAGTCGAGGCCGTCGCTATACTCAGTACGTTAGCGACGGCCTCGGGTCAGTCGGAGGAAAGGGTGGATGCTCGCACTCACCCGTAGTTTCATTCTATCGCTATGGCAGGAGCGAAGCCATACCGTTTCGAGCCGCGTTATATGGAAGAAAAATATACCGTGATTACTGAAACAATTGCATCGGAAAGTAAACGATTAGAAAATTTACAAGGTAGAAGTGGCAACGTGGAGTGGTGTAAATGTGGCGAGTGTGCTTAGATGGTGACAAATACCGAATAGGTTTGCTGCACCGAATCATTTTTAATAAATGATGTGAGATAAGATTCGGACTGCATAATATACGAGGCATTTGATTCCGTTGTGCTTAATATTCACACTCTGAGAACTGCGAGACATAATTTGTGGTTTAATGTGAAATGTTCTAAAAAGAAGAAAGAACTAGAAAATTTAACCAATGCACTGTGGAGACATATTGCGTACAGGCAATTTGTATTTTGGGTGAATTCATGGCAAAAAATCGAACAATTTAGGTGATTTGTCTTGCCTTCGTGTGTTGTCCAATCGATTCGTGGGGAGTATCCAGAAGCTGACGGTGTTTATGTTGGTTTTAAAATGGCAGGAGGAGTTGTAGAAAAATATTTTACAGGAAATGAATAACATTTTAAAATTTGAAATGTACACGGTTCATTCATTTGTTTGGTAGTGTTTTTTTGTTTTTGGCTATTTTTATAAGAATATGTGATGGAAACAATTGTATTTTTTTGTAGTTCTTCCGTTACTCTAATAAAAGCCACATGCGAGTTTTTAACGAACGAGTGTACACTGTGTTATCATTGTGATCAGTTTCTAAAATAAATTATATGATCTCATTAATACAACAGAGGCTCTACGTTGTTTGTAAAATACATGCAAATGCACAGAACAAACACGTGTATTTTTAGACGGAACAAATTTCTTGGGTTTTATTTTGTTGAGCCAATGTTTATACAGAACGGGAAATCGTGTTTTGTCAGGGAAGACGTGCATAGAAATGTCTCCTCCGAGCATTGCTACACTGAAAAACACAACACTTGTTCACCATTTTACAAATTATCATGCATTAATTTATCACAACACAAAAACAACTTACGTCTTATTTTGCACATGCTTAAACTCAACAACACAAAGTGTCAACTGCACGATTGAAAGTGACAGTAGCAACTGCTTGTGTTCTCTACCTGGCATCTCGGTATGCGGGCCGGCTCGCCGAGGTAGACGGTAGACCCCTCGTGACGCGCCAGTAGGTCACGTGATGCTGAAGGAGCGCGCGAATATCTCGAGTACTAGCGGGCCGATTTCGATGCAGTTTTGTGGGGTGTTAATAATATCGAGCAATTTATCTTTTAAGAACGTGATGTCACAAGACTTAACAGGGCCTTTAAGTAAATATTTGAAATAGTAATATTACAACAATGCATTAAAAACTCCACAAATTTGATAGCAAATAGAAAGGATATTAAATGCAATTTATGAATGAATCAAATATAAAAAAGGGTGGGGAATGAAAAGAGAAGAAAAAAGAAAAGAAAAGAAAAAGAGGAAAGGAAAAAAGTAAGAAAAAAGAAAAAAGAAAGGAAAAAAGAAAAAGAAAAATGATTTATTAGACGATCGCACTCAAACGAATATGAGGTTTGCCGAAAATCAGGAACAGCAAATCAGGGAGTAATCAATCTTTTGCGGAAATTATTTTCCAAAATTATTCAATTCAAAATCATTTTCGTTAAATTAGTTTTTATAAAGTAGTATTAATTGCTATGGAAATACCAAACAATAGAATGTAAAATATATCTAGGTCAAAGACATTTTTGTACACATTGTAGGTGATTATTGTCAAGTTTCTATAGTTAGGCCTACTTGATATTACTTTTTAATTATACATCTGTAAAAGGGTTATATTAAAATCTTTATTTCTATGAATTTTGACCAACTTTCTCAATTTTTCTTTCAAAAGCACTACATCACCAAAATCTTATGTCAATGGAAAATATGAACGCTGTAGCCCCACCCGTTTGGTCAGAATCGGCCCAAATAATCTTGAATTTATCGTATTGAAAATCTAGGAAAAACTGTAAAAGTATGATTTCTATGAGAAATATTTCTTTAAATGTCTCTAAAATTATAACATTTATAATTTCAGTTATTTTAAACGTTACAATAAAGTTGCATCAAGATCGGAGTAGCTGTTTGCCCGGTCGCGGGCTAAATTACACGAAAATATCGCATTAAAAATCAAGAAAAAAATCGTAAAAGTACAATATTCATGAGAAATATTTCTTCGATTGTACCCAAAAACGTGGCAGGTCTAAGTTCAGAGATTTCGAAGGTCCCCTCCAATTTTCATTAAGATTGCATATGCCGTTTGCCCGGTAGAGAGCGGGTCGGGGTATTAGCACAGAAATGCCTTAGCACAGAAAACTGAATTGATGTTTTTTCTAAGTTATCTGAGCAGTATATGGGTCTTTACACCGAATCGCCGTTGTGTCTTAAGATCGCCTAAAGATTTAAGACCAAAATTCGGTGTAACTGCCCATCCGGATGGGCCGCTACACCAAATTACAGTATAAGACCGAATCACAGTCTGTGTATTAAGTGCGAGTGCACCTTTTGGACCGAAATAAATGAAAAGTATAGATATTTTCGGTGAAACGGCGATTCGGTGCACGTTTTGAAGTAGAAACTTTGAAAAATATTCTTTTATTTTCTGGGTAACGGCGTTTTTGTGCCAATACCCCGACCCGTAGAGCGCGAATAGACAGAAAAGAAAAATAAAACACCCGAGCTAATTTTTTGGGGGGGTCAGTGAAATTGAAGTCTTCACTTCGCTCATCCAAAAATATTAACAATTCCACCTACGGGAGTGTTTCCCGACTAACCAAATTGATAAATCCTGTCTATTTGTTTTTTAAACTCATGTCGTGATTGCGCCAAAATTAACCAACTAGAGAAAAAACACTACTGCCAACACTTATGAACTCAGTTTTGGGGTGGCCACACCACGGTCCAATATTGGACCGTGGGTGACACGGTCACACCTGTTATAGATATTTAAGTCTTTATTTTGAACATTTTTGTATTTTGTATCAATTCATGTGATAATTTTGGACCTACGCAGTGACCTAGGCCTACGCCTACTTGTAATATGTTTATCTTATTTTTACTTTATCTGGTTTGCGACACTGCTACGAAATGGCCGCTCCACTGGATAGTTGTAATAACAAATACAAAATTATTATTATAGGGGCAGGAATGGCAGGCCTCTCAGCAGCTAATCACTTAGTAAAAAACGGAGTTACTAATTTTAAAATACTTGAAGCCAGAAACCGAATCGGGGGAAGAATTGTTGCTACTGATACAGGTCGGTATTCTTATAAGCTAGCCATCCATAACCTCAAAATACAGATCCTGTCGAGGCTTTGGCATTGGAAAAAAAGCTGCTAGGGCTAGGCCTATGTCTTAAACAATCTCTTTGCTTGATGCCGTAAATTGCTGGTGCAGACCTTGGCGTAGGCCTAGGCCTAGTGCAGGGCTGTGTTTAGGTATGGTATGGTTGGAACTTTTTCGGTTGGTAGGGCGGAGGGCCTATAGACCGGTTTTACAAAACTACTTACGTTAGGTTAGCCGAACTTTCTGCTGGTTACCCTGCGCCACGCTAGTTCTAGGATTTAATCGAAAAGAGCGCACCCGAAATCCTTTTCGTTACAAAATTACTTCCGGGTAGTAGTAGTAAGTAGTAGTAGTAAAAATCTTCTTTTTAGCAGCTAGACTCTGCTATTTTTTTCTGGTCGTACATAACTTGATATTTCTTCTTTAGACAAGTGGAAACTTAATTTGCACCCATTGTTGTATAGCACTTTTGAAATTTGTTTTTTTACCCACCAACATTTTTAGATTTTTAGGTAACTCATTGAATTTTTTTAATCCATTTACAAACAGGGATTTTTGCCCACAGCACTTATTTTGAGTAGGCATGTAAAAATCTTGAGCAGCTCTAGTATGATGATCATGCAAATCATTATTGTGTTTGTAGAATTCTGAGAAGTATGAGTAGGCCTACTCTTGGTTGCACATCACTTCATGAATGAAACATAAAACTTTGTAGTTGATTAATTGTTCAACACTAAGCCACTGAAGTTCCTCGAGCATGTCCATTCTGTGTGTTAGTCTGTGACATTGAAGAGTTGCCCTCATGCCTTTGTTTTGAAGTTTTTGGAGAATATCAAGGTCACTTTTATTTATGTCCATAAGAATGGTAGGACAATTGTTTTCCAGTGTTTTTATTGAAAAAAAACTGTTAAAAAACTGGTCCATACCAACCGAAAAAGTACTGTATGGTTTAGGTAGGGCCTGGGCCTACTGAGCCGCCCCTAGGCAATTAAATTTGGCCGCTCCGTGCTCCCTCAAACTTACTGCTGGGTCATTCCGTGTCAAATCAACCAAACCGAGAGCCAAAAAAAACTTCACCGACACAGATTTTCATGATTTTTTTTATTTTAGTTAATACCCCCAAAAATACCATAAATCCAAAATTTTAGGTCTCTACCTTAAATACTTTTTGAGTTACAGCCGGTCAAATAGGCCTATTGCCCGTAAACTCAAATTTGGGTTCGCGCGCTGAAGCGATAAATGCAGTAGCTCTGAATCTATTTGTCCTAGAAAGCTCTTCCATATGTCATTTGAAAGCTGTTGCAAAAATCTATCCATAATAACTACTTTCAACATTGTTTTGGGCAATTCATATGCTATTGTGCTACAGTGTATTTTTTGACCTTGAATATTTCCAAAAAGGTATCTTTGAAAAAAAAGAAAAAAAATTGGCTTGATCTTTGATGTATAAGTTTTATGTGTGTGCCAAATTTCAAGATGGGGGTGCAATGGGTTTAGATTCTGTAGCTAAATGAATACCGGTACTGGAAAATGTTCAAAATTCAGTTTATCCCAACATTAAATTTTCTTTTAACTTTGCTCAATAGTAGGGGCCTACTGATCAACCCAGTAGACATAAATTTAAAGTACCAACATAGGTTGCATAGTTATGTTTATAAAGGTTAATGTTATGCCTACCCCATTTCAATAAATTATGGTTTCCAACTTGTGAGCTTAATGTCTGCTTGAGATGTTTCACTCTTGCTCAGTGAATACACTCGTCCTGTCATAGTTGTCGGGTCAATTATTGTTAGTATGTAAGCCCTGCTTACAGGTAAAGAGCAAGTCATAAACGAAAAACAGCACAGAATCAGCGAACTGGGAAAAATAATAACCATACAAGAAGAAATAATAAAAGAACAAAATAGTCGAATTTTAAAAAGTGAGGTTAGGGTCGCGGCAATTTTGACAAACAACCGTCAGGAAAAAACAGCACTAGGCCTAGTAGAAACGCCAGGCACCGACACCTACAGTCGGGTCCCAAGAAGGAAAACAGGAGCGAGACAACAGGAATTAGAAGAAGAGGAACTCGAGAAGGTCCAACGTAACAACAATATAACTTGGACTAAAAAGGATAGGCCAAATATGGCCAACAACAAAAACACATGCCAGTCGAGACTACACGGAGGTAGAAAAGCAGAACCCAGGATCAACAGCCAAGAAACTCAGCAATGTCCTGATAATTGGGGACTCCATGGTGAGATGGGCAGGAGAGGTATGCAAGACGGAAGGCAGTGAGGTGTTAGTGTACCCAGGAATAAGAACTGAACAATTGGAAAACAGAATAGAACAAGGAGACACAAATGGTCTAAATCCAGAAGTAATAGTGCTCCAAGTAGGTACCAATGACTTAAAATCAACAAAAAGTGCAGACCACTTAATGGGGGATATATATGGTGCAGTGTATGCCTTAAAACAAAGGCACAAAGATGCCAAAATAGTGGTGAGTGGCATTTTATATAGGAGAGACATTGACACAAGTTTTATCAACAAGGTAAATGCAGGCTTAAAATGGGTAGGAGAAAGTTTTAATGGTATCTTTATTAACCCAAATAAAAATATTCATCCTAAAGACATCAGCAAAGATGGGCTTCACCCTAACACCAGAGGGGCAATAAAACTAGGAACACTGTATAGGGATGTGGCATATGCCCTAAAACATACTAGGCCTACGGAAAACTAAAAAGGACAACAGAGGTGATTTCTGCCAATTTATTGGAGAAAAAATAAAGAGAATAAAGAATGTAAAACTAGTTTTAAAATCAATAGCAGATCAAAAACAGTAATGAGGGAAAACAGAGACCTATGCAAAATACTTAACACCAGTAGCAAAAATAGGAGCAAGTTAGACATCAACACAAAGGGGATCACCAGGCCTACAGACGACATTTCTGGGTTATCAATCATGCATCAGAATATTAGGAGTATTGGGAACCCAGATAAAATTAATGAAATCAGTGCCTTACTGGACGATTTCCCCCTTATAGACGTAATTTGTTTGACAGAGCACTGGAGACAAGAAAATGAACTTCGACATGTAAGATTACCTGACTTTGAACTGGCAACGTACTCGACTAGACTTAAGGAAAATTATGGTGGCACCTGTATATTTTGTAGAAACTCGTTAGAAAAGGTATCCATACGGCATGACTTAAACAAACTTAACATGGAAAAAACAGTTTGAATGCTCTAGTATTGAATTGGAGATGGAAGGTAAATCAAAAGTAAAGGGGATAATAACTTGTATATACAGACCACCTAACGGGGAGGTTGAGATATTTTTGATAAACTAAATCAACTTTTAGATAAACTGCACAAGGGAAAAATATAAGTATCATATGTGGAGATTTTAACATCGACTTGCTAAAAAACTCCAAAGAAAAATGTAATTTTGAACTAATACTAAAATCATACAACTTTAAAGCGGTAATCAAAACAGCAACACGTTGCACAGACACGTCACAAACGCTTATTGACAACATAGTAACCAATGTAAATGATAAGACTTTCATGATACAAAATTTTCCAACCACACTTTCGGATCATAATGCACAAGTGATTACATTTAAAAAAGAAACATTGCCTAAACCTCTAAATGACACTATGAAATTTCAGGGGAGGTCATTTAATGATGAAAATATAAAAATGTTTCTGGATAACCTTGCAAATGAAACTTGGGTGGGGGTGCTACATGCAGTAGATACAAATGAAAAATACAATACTTTTCTTAGCATCTTTAAAAGTCATACGAAGCGTGTTTTCCAAAACGGCAAAAAACAGACTACTAAAACGAAAAGTTGGATTACTCCGCAGCTCAAAAACACTGGTAAACAACTTAAACAACTCCATCATCAAATGAAATACCATAATGATATGGAAACAAAGCTTAAGTATCAGGCCCTTAAATCAAAATATAAAAAAGACTTGAAGAAGGCAAAACGCGTAAATAATAACAATTTTATTACAAAAGCTAAAAATAAAAGTAGAGCCATTTGGCAAATAGTACGCAAAGAAACGTTCTCAACGAATACAAAACAATTGAAAAACATAAACTGCATATTAGGGGAACAAATAAAACGGACCGGTATGTTGAAAACCCACTAGAGGTTGCCTCAGAATTTAATACGTTTTTTGCAAATGCTTTCAAATCAGTGAGTCCAGACGACCAGCCACAAAGCAAGAGAATAACCAATAACGGGGAAGACGAAGACCCAATGGAGATGATAAAAAACATAGTGAACCGTTAGGGAACTCGTTGACTTTGACACCGGTCACGGAAAAGGAGTTGGTGGAAACTGTCCTAAAACTAAAAAACACAACAGCGTGCGGGTGGGATGACATCTCAACGCTAATAATAAAAAAAAGCGTTCACTTAATAAAAGGGCCATTAACCCATATATTTAATAACTCGCTAGAGACCGGTATCTTTCCAAATAATCTAAGGCTATCCGTGGTCTCTCCTCTTTATAAAAAAGAGGACCCAGCTAATATTAACAACTATAGGCCAATCTCAATGTTGCCAATATTTGCAAAGGTACTGGAATCATTAGTACAATTTCGAGTCGTCCAGTTCCTGGAAAGTAATAATGTAATATCAAAATCACAACATGGTTATCAAAAAAACAAATCGACTATAACGGCTCTAGCAGAATTGGAAAATCTTACTCTGAAAGCAATGGATAAGGGAGAATATGCTTTGGGCATTTTTTGCGATCTGACAAAAGCGTTCGACTGTGTTGACCATAATGTACTTCTTAGCAAGCTAGATTTCTATGGTATAAGAGGGGTGGCATGGAAGTGGTTTAAATCGTATCTTGGGGGAAGAAAACAAAAAGTAAAAATAAGATATAATAAGAGAGGGCTTTGTACAGAATTCTCTTCAAACTGGTTAGAGATGGTGGCCGGAGTACCACAAGGTTCGGTCCTTAGTCCTACCCTCTTCCTTGTTTATATAAATGATCTACAAAAATATATTAAAGAAATAACGTTAATTCTTTTTGCAGACGACATAACAGCGCTGCTATTTAATAAATGTCTGGAAAGCCCCGAGAGGGAAGCAGTAATTATTATTAAACTAATTTACCAATGGCTGGTAGCAAACAAGTTAGCACTAAATGAGACTAAAACATGCTTTATTCAGTTCCATTTTTGGCAGAAGCATATAGAACATTTCCCAAAATTACAACTTAATGATAAAAAATTGAGCGAGTAACGAATACAGGGTTCCTGGGGGTAATCACAGATGAAAATCTAAACTGGGAAAGCCATATAACCAAACTAAGTTCTAAATTAAGTTCGGCATCTTTTGCATTGAGGGTGATTAAGGCAGCCACAGGCAAGCAAACAGCTAAGATTGCATATCACGCATATTTCGAGTCACTACTCAGATATGGAATACAAATATGGGGAAGCACCACTCACCTAGGGGACATTTTCATACTCCAAAAAAAAGCGATAAGGATAATAGGAGGACTAGCCTTCAGAGAGTCCTGTGTGGCAACATTCATTGAATTAGAGATTCTTACGGTACCATGTATCTATATATATGAATTGTTGAAACTAATTATTAAACAGCAGACAGACAGAGACCAAACGTTAAATAAAGACATTCACCAGTATAACACAAGACATAGGGGGGATTTTAACATACCACGCAGTAGAACGACTAGGTACCAAAAGGGTTATTGTATTACAGGCCAAACAATATTCAATAAGCTCCCAAAGGGTATTAGAGAAATAGGAAATAAGGATAAGCAGATAGAGAAAATACACAAGTACCTAGTCAAAAATGCATTTTATTCTGTAGAGGCATATTTTACAGTGTGACCAAAATAAACAAAAGGTGGTGTTTGTATAATGCTTAATGCTACAACTTGTTAAATGTTACAATTTTAATTACCTAACTTTGAACTAATTTTAACCAATGATTGTGATCCATGGTTGAATTGTTTTTTACATAAGGGTCTGCAGTGTTGTTGCATTTTATGTATTTATTATTGTTGTACAGAAACTGGTTGTAAGTAAATTTTCTTTTTTTAGTTTTAGACATGCCTGGATAGGCAATGACATGTAATATACCCAGACCAGCTGATGTTGTAACGGGTCAACATTACGAAAATAAAAATGAAATGAAATGAATGAAATGAACCTAGGGCCCCTGTTAGGATATCTTGTATCTACGGGTATGAGGACAATGATGAAGGCCCATGTGGATGAAGAAAGCTTAATGTCACCTATTTCTTATTGTCGTCAGTTGAAATAACACACGACGTCACGAAACCGCGTAGTACTTCAAAATTGACACAGACTCTTCTCTCTAACGTGCGTTGAATAGGAAAATATTTTTGTGGCTACAGTAGTGTTTGAAATTGGTATCAAGCAATGTAATTTCTGAGTGCCAGAGATCGTGCTATAGCAGCCGAAAACCGTTCTTAGAAAAGATGTTCATGGGTGTCATGGTTCTCATTGGTACATTAGAAAAAGGACACATTTGTTAAGGTTGGAATTGCCCATTTGTACAACTGCCTTGGTGTCATTATTTGGTCTTGGTATGCTCTCTGCAGACTTGCCCGTGCTGCCAGCGCTCAAATCATCACAAGCACCTTTCCCGTGGGAAGTGACCGAAAAATGCCACTCTGCAGCAATACCATGAAAATGAAAATCCTCTTTATGTAGACAAAGATATACAAAGTTCTTTCGGTTTTTGTATTGGGCTGCAGAGCCATCAGAAAAGTAAAATATTTTCTTTACTGCCCCATGGAACTTGTTTCTTAAACTTCAATTAACTTAGTTTGAAAAAGGTGAACGCCAACGGACACAGTATCATGGCGAAGACATTCTGAAATTATTACAAAACTTAGGCCTACATATTTTGTCTCACCATTCTCATTGTAGTAGGTATGCCACAAAAGGATTAATTGTGGCTTGGGCATTGTCTCAATGGTATCCTTGGGCTGCATCTTGCAAAACAAATGAGTAATTTTCCGCAGTCACAAATCACTAAAAATTCCCCATCTTCCAGCTGCCTTTTTTTGTGTGTTTGAAATTCTGATTGCTGCCTTACAATGAAAGAGTGTCGATTCAAATTAATCAACTAATCACAAAAAACATCAACAAATTCATCGGCTGATTTAGTTAATGTTTTAAGATTGCAGCGATCTACCGACACCCGCTGTTTGTATGTAATATTTTCAATCATTTCCCGGTCCATGATATCTAGCAAATTCTTCTTCAAAGGTGTTGCACCAGGGCAGTGAGGACAGTCCGATAAATAACACTTAGGCACATGTAGATCGCTCATCATAGTTGCTAAGCAGTCTTGGTAGGATTTTATGACAATATGGCTGACTCACTTGATTTTACATGACACTATTGCCACCTATTGGCAATAAATTGAAACACAATTTCGTATTTTAATTCTAAGATGTAAAAACAAATGTTAAAATTAAAGTTTGGGGGAAAAAAATGCATTTTTAACATTTTCCAGTATTCATTTAGCTACAGAATCTAAACCCATTGCACCCCCATCTTGAAATTTGGCACATACATAGAACTTACATCAAATATCAAGCCAATTTATTTTTTATTTTTTCAAAGATACCTTTTTGGAAATATTCAAGGTCAAAACATACGCTGTAGCACAATAGCATATGAACTGCTCAAAACAATGTTTAAAGTAGTTATAATGGATAGATTTTTGCGACAGCTTTCAAATGACATATGGAAGAGCTTTCTAGGACAAATAGTTTCAGAGCTACTGCATTTATCGCTTCAGCGCGCGAACCCAAATTTGAGTTTACGGGCAATATTTGACCGGCTGTAACTAAAAAAGTATTTAAGGTAGAGACCTAAAATTTTGGATTCATGGTATTTTTGGGGGTATTTACTACAAAAAAAAAATCATGAAAATCTGAGTCGGTGAAGTTTTTTCATCGGTTGATTTGACATGGAATGACCCTGCTTAACAATCCAGTTTAGGTAGGTAACGGTTTTTTCAAACAATGTCCCTCAATATTCATGACTAGGCCTAGGTACTTTTTCGGGTAGACCGAGTAAGTGTAGGTAAATTAGGCCTATTACTAAATTACCTTGAAACACCAACATTTTATCCCAATCAAAAATCTCTTCTTTTATTGAGACCACGTCAAGAACACAAATAAGAAAATTTAACAAACTTGAAGAAAAACAACCATATCCCCCCAATCGAGCAGTAACAGCAACAATACCGCATTCAAATTAGGTAATTAACATATCTAATCATACTTTGAGACTTTGAGTGAGTCAGCTAAGTATGTGCTAAGTAGAGGTTTTAACTTTGTCATCACACCAAAAAGAACTCCAATAGAAGACATTAATACTAGCATAGAACAGGTTACAAGCAATCTACCCCCTTTCTCAAAATGAGATGGAAGACGTTCATCAAGAAACTACACATATCATTAAGAAAGCTGGGAACAGATCTCAAAGTTGTAACATAACTTCAGAAGAGCTACGTGCACTAAAAGATATAAAACGTAATTTACTGACAATTTGTGGTTTTAAAAGCAGACAATGGTAATTGCACAGTTGTTATGAACGACTCGGACTATAAAGAAAAAATTTGAGGTTTACTGACTGACACGGCATACACAGAACTAAAACGTAGCCCTTTGAGCTACATTACAAAATCGATTAGAGAAATTGTCAAAAAACGGTTAGACCCAGCAGTTAAGAAGCTTGTTACACCACAAGACCCAAAAATCCCTAGAATATTGGGTTACCGAAAATCCATAAAGAAAACATACCACTCAGGCCTATTGTGAGTGCAATTAACTCTCCAACTCAACAACTTGCAAAATATTTAACCAAAGAACTACAGCCTGTAGTCGAAACCGCCGCATCATATGTGAAAAATTCATTCCATTTCGTAGAAATACTGAAGGAGATTTCCATTGACGAAAACGACATGCTAGCTAGTTTTGATGTGTGTTCTCTTTTCACTAAAATTCCTGTAGACGAAGCTATAAACGTGATAAGAGAAAGAGTACCAGAGCACATAGCAGATTTAGCGCGAATAATCTTTGCCGTTGAAGCGCCCTAAAACTACTAATAAAAATAGGTTTAAGAGGTTATGTAAGGATTGGATTGTAAAAAGTAGCGATGTTAGTATATGATCATGTATAGTAAACTGTTGTTGAAATTTTTTGTTTGAAGGAAAGACTGTACTATATGAAAATAGTAGCAAACATGCTAAATAAAGTACATTATTACAATTAGTACAAAGATCTCACTTCTCAGTTCTCACTGCCTCAAGTCAATAGTTTTTATGTTTGATGGTAAATATTACGAACAAAATGAGGGTGCTGCGATGGGTTCTCCAATCTCACCTGCGGTAGCAAATATATAAGCCTACATGCAGGCATTTGAGGTAGAAGCCCTGAATACCGCGCCTTGAAAACCTAAACTGTATCTACGACTATATTGACGACATTTCTGACTTGGCCACACGGAGATCCTGAACTTGAAGTCTTTTTCAGTCTTACATGAATATGCCTAGTCAAAGTAACAGCATAAAGTTCACTGTAGAGAAAGAAAAAGATGGTAAACTTCTGTTTCTTGACATCATGGTAACAAAGAAAAAATATATATTAAGACAGTAGGCCTTATACCGCAAACCGACACACACAGACCGTTACCTACATGCTGTATCTTACCACCACCCTCAACAAAAACAAGCAGTAATCAACACATTGGTAGGCCCCTACACCGTGCGAAACTTTTGTCGGACGAAGATAGCTTTGAATCAGAGAAAACTCATCAACTTAGGTAGGTACTTCCGCTCTCATAAAAAATGGCTACAAATTACCCGGTACCAGATATTCAAAAAGCTTTCAAATGAACCCCACAAAGATGAGAGAATGATAGTGTAGAGTCTGTAGACAAACCAATTATCACAGCCCTCATACCTTGCGTAAAAAACACGACTGATAAAATTGCAAGATTAGTCCGACTTCCATGTTACACCATTAGTACCAATTGTGCACTTTTTATAGAGGTCCAAATTTTTTTATGCCTGTACTTCACCCCCAAATAGTCATTTTTAGACCGGGAGGCAATTCGTCTCGCCATTAATTTAGCTATGGCGGCCATCTTTAAAGATGGCGCCAAAGTGTAATAAGATAAGACTACCACATTTTGGAGCAATCTTGGCATTTGGCACCACTTTTTCCATTGAATCAACCATGGGAAACTCAAATATGGCATCAGAATTAGAATTTTGTTAATTTTGAGGCCGCAAATGGCAAAATTTACACATTTTAAGGCAATTTTGTTACTAAATTTCACTGGTTTCTACGACAGTCGAGTTGACTGCAATTTAACATGTATAGAGATCAAATTTTTTGTATGCGTGTACTCGACACCCCAATAGTCAGTTTAAGACCGGGGTCTCTCAATCTCTTTACCTATGGCAGCCATCTTTAAAGATGGCGTCTGTAGTAAATAAGACTACCACATTTTGACGGAATCTTGGCATGTGGCAACATTTTTAGTATTAAATCGACCATCATGAACTCAAATATGGCAGTAAAATTAGTGAACCTTGGATTTTGAGGCTGTAAATTGCAAATTTTACACAATTTAAGGCATTTTTGTTAAAAATATTACTAGATCCTACAATAGCCGAATTGACTGTAATAACATGTATATAGAGATTTTAAAAAAAAATATGCGTACACTAGACACCCCAATAGTCAGTTTGAGACCGGGAGCCCATTCGTCTCTCAATCCATTTACCTATGGCAGCCATCTTTAAAGATGGCGTCTATAGTGTAAGTAGACTACTACATTTTGACGAAATCTTGGCATGTGGCAGTAATAAATCGACCATCGGGAACTCAAATATGGCAGTATAATTAGTATTTCGTGGATTTCGAGGCCGTAAATTTCAAATTTTTAATAATTTATGGCAATTTTTTTACAAAATATCACAATTCCTACGGTAACCGAATTGACTGTTACAACGTGTATATAGAGGTCTAGTAAATATTTTTATGCTTGTACTAGACACCCAAATAGTCATTTTTAGACTTGAAGTCCATTCGTCTCTCAATCCATTTACCTATGGCGGCCATCTTTAAAGATGAAATAGTGATTTTTTTAAACAAAATTTCCTTAAAATGTGTAAAATTTGAAATTTAAGGCCTCAAAATCCACAGAATACCAATTCTACTGCCATATTTGAGTTCTCCATGGTTGATTTTATGGGGAAAAGTGGTGCCACATGCAAAAATTCTGTCAAAATATGGTAGTCTCATTACACTATAGACGCCATCTTTAAAGATGGACGCCATAAGTAAATGGATTGAGATTCGAATGGGCTCCTGGCCTAAAACTGACTATTGGGGTGTCTAGTACACGCATATAAAAATATGGTCTCTATATAGCCTAGCCCTACATATTATTACAGTCACCTCGGCTGTCGTAGAAACCAGTGAAATTTCGAAACAAAATTGCCTTAAAATGTGTAAAATTTGCAATTTACTGCCGCAAAATTCACTAAATCCTAATTCTGATGCCATATTTGAGTTCCTTAAGGTCGATTTAATGGAAAAAGTGGTGCCACATGCCAAGATTCACCCAAAATGTGGTAGTCTTATTACACTTTGGCGCCATCTTTAAAGATGGCCACCATAAGTATAAATGGATTGAGAGTCAAATGGACTCCCGGTCTCAAAGTGACTATTGAGGTGTCTAGTACACACACATAAACAAAATTGATCGCTATAGGCCTACATGTTATTACAGTCAACTAGGCTGTCGTAGAAACTAGTGAAATTTAGTAGGTAACAAAATTGCCCTAAAATGTGTAAAATTTGCCATTTACGGCCTCAAAATTCACGAAGTTCTAATTCTGATGCCATATTTGAGTTCCCCATGGTCGATTTAATGGAAAAAGTGCCACATGCCAAGATTCCCCCAAAATGTGGTAATTACTAATTTTATTACACTTTGGCGCCATCTTTAAAGATGGTCACCATAGATAAATTAATGGCGAGACGAATTGCCTCCCGGTCTGAAAATGACTATTTGGGTGTAAAATACACGCATAAAAAAATTTTGGACCACTACGGTACCTATATAAAAGTGCACAATTGATTCACACCCATGCCAGACTAGATATCTTCACAAAGTTCACAAGTATAATGTCAGAACCATCTTTGTCCCGGATAAGAAAAATATCAGCTATGTTACCTACGGTGAAAGACCAGCTCAAACTAGCATCAGCAGGAGTTTATGAAGTGCCCTGTAAATGCGGGGAAGTAGCCTACGGTATACATAGGACAAACAGGGCATAGGCCTATAGTAGCAACTCACATTTTTTTAGCACAAACGTCACACCAAATATGCACAAACAACCAAGTCCGCTATTGCGGAACATGCGGTAACCTACATCACTGATAATAGCCACGAAATACTTTTCGACAAAACCAAAATTTTGAAAATAGAATCCTCATACTGGCCACGAACCATACGTGAAGCAATCAAAATAAGAAAAAACTACAACAATTTCAAT
Source organism: Sweltsa coloradensis (assembly GCA_024449915.1). NCBI lineage: Eukaryota > Metazoa > Arthropoda > Insecta > Plecoptera > Chloroperlidae > Sweltsa > Sweltsa coloradensis. The sequence continues at coordinate 397,733 of JAMZAV010000191.1, forward strand.
CGCAATGAGTGTTACCCCCTCAACAAGACATGGACATCTGTGATACATCGAACAACCCCTGGCGCCGTCCAGACGCAACAAGGTCAGATCGCAGGCAGAGTGGGCGGTCCAGGGTCACGTGAAGAGGGGACGAGATGCGACGAGGAAGAAGACGACAAACAATAACATCTTCAGTCACCTTGACAATGTGATCCACAGCGGCCACGAAACGTTGGTGTTTCAAGGTAATTTAGTAATAATTTGCTACACTTCCTTGATCTACCCGAAAAAGTAGTCACGAATATGTATAACCGAGAAAGCTTCAAACATACCAATGTCCCTCAATGTTACTTTTTTATTGGAAATAAACTTCACATACTGGTTACCTACTACACAAAAAGGAAAACCACTACATTCTACAATCAATAACACAGAATTTATCAGTCCAATCACTGTTAATACGAACGATTTTCATTGTTTCTTTACGTTCTTCACAGTTTCTTTACGTCGGTCATGTTGACAGCTACAGGTTGATTTTGGATTTTAGAGAAATTTCTTAACAGAACTATAGAGCCAGTCTAGACCCACCCAGGAGCCGCAGGATCCCGACCCCTGCTCTAGGGCCTAGTACGGCCGAGGCTCTCGTTGAATACCGGCAGACAGTGCTCAGCACTCGGTCCATCCAATGCATTGAAAATTTGTGTACTTCGCTAGTCCAAATATCTTGGACCTCTACACCCGGCTTATAGTAAACCCATTGAAACTCCATACAAGGTTCGATACAGTGCTGTAGGTCTATTCGGCACCAAAAAGCACACTAGCGCGGCCCTGTTGGCGGAACGTAGAACCCTAGCAGTAGTGATTACTCAGATAGATACAGCGGCAAATAACGTGGAAGAACGTGTAGATGTAACTAAAAAGTTTAGTTTTCGGCGTGATACGTTTTGTTTACGGATGTTGAACGTAAGAAATAAAATAAAGACATATTTGTGCTATGGTTATCACAAGAAAACAAATTTTAAATGAAAGAATGGGGCCTGTTAGTGCACCATAAAGTGGACACCTGACGCAAGGGTTATGTCTCGAATGGTTAAGCATTGGCCTTCATTTCTCTTTTAAAATACAACTCTTTACACTTAAATAACAACTTTTAAATTATCGTGCTCTCAATTTAAATTTCGGTAGGGCCTACTCTTAATAAAAACATTATTCTTACATTTAAGTCCAGGGATAAACTCCGAAAACATATAGTCAGATGACAGTGTGGTGTCACCCACTGAGTTTTCCCGTTGTGTTTGATAGATTTATTATTTATTTATGTTCATTTTTTAATAATTATACTTATTGTTTTTTACCCGTCACCGACACTCATATTAAATCGCGTTTTACAATTTCAGACAATAATTTTAATTCATGCTTATGCCAATAGGCTATCACACCATTCCCAATTGTTACACATACAGGCCTACATAGCACATAGGCCTACATTCAATTTGTTTCGTATGTGATGGGCTACCTCAAAATTACTACACTGTAGTGTGTTTTTAGAGCAACAACAAAAAAGGTAGGCCTATTTATAGTAATAAATTCGAAAAAATCGTTTTCATTTGTTACAAAATATTTCTTGATACAACAAACAGACTCGTTTCACTTCAAAAATTTAACATTCTAAATTCAAATTTGGTAATAATTCCTTGGACCAATACCAATTTCGGCTGGCAACTTTACTTATAGTAGTAATTAAATAATAAATAATAATCTGCTTATGAATTATTTTCTGAATATTCTTACGCTCAAACATAATAATATACCCAACTATTATGATGATATTATTTATTATTATATAATATTAAACATTTCATCCCCATCCCATTGAGAAATATAGGAATAGGAAGGTTCAATTTTGGCTATAGTTGGCCTACCTACGCAATTACGCCTACTTGTGGTTGTATAAGAGCGTAACAAATGCAAACCGTAGATGAAAATATACATCTTATTTAATGCGTGTGCGAGAAAGGTAAATGTTAGTGAACAGATCGGAAATAATCCCCGAATTGTCATAACCGGCGCGACTAAACACACGTAAGCGCCATATACGCTCCAGCCCGGAATCACAATTACGCCAGCCATGCTGTGACGTAGCGCGCCGCCAGTGCTGCGATCTACATGTCGATTTGGTGCCCAATATGGTGACATACAATAAAACAAATTATATTTTGTTTTTAGAAATTGAAATTTGATAGGAGAAAATTTAAGGTAGTGTTAGCGCACCAGCACACAATAGGCCTAGCTCACCATTCGCCACTGGTAAATGTAGGCAAGCACCAGTCCGTATTGCGGAAATCGACTTTAGATATGAAAACTTTTGACAAACCAAAATTTTGAAAATAGATCATATGGCACAACCATAGAGCAATCAAAATAAGAAAAACTACAACAATTTCAACTCGCAATGAGTGTTACCCCCAACAGACATGGACATTGTGATACATCGACACCCCTGGCGCCGTCCAGACGCACAAGGTCAGATCGCAGCGGTGGCGTCCAGGGTCACGTGAGAGCGACGAGATGCACGAGAAGAGCGACAAACATAACATCTTCAGCACCTTGACAATGTGATCACAGCGCCACGAAAGTTGGTGTTTCAAGGTATTAGTATAATTGCTACACTTCCTTGATCTACCCGAAAAAGTAGTCACGAATATGTATAAGCGAGAAAGCTTCAAACAAACCAATGTCCCTCAATGTTACTTTTTTATGGAAATAAACTTCACATGACTGGTTACACTACTACACAAAAAGGAAAACCACTACATTCTACAATCAATAACACAGAATTTATCAGTCCAATCACTGTTAATACGATTTTCATTGTTTCTTTAAATTCTTCACAGTTTCTTTACGTCGGTCATGTTGACAGCTACAGGTTGATTTTGGATTTTAGAGAAATTTCTTAACAGAACTATAGAGCCAGTCTAGACCCACCCAGGAGCCGCAGGATCCCGACCCCTGCTCTAGGGCCTAGTACGGCCGAGGCTCTCGTTGAATACCGGCAGACAGTGCTCAGCACTCGGTCCATCCAATGCATTGAAAATTTGTGTACTTCGCTAGTCCAAATATCTTGGACCTCTACACCCGGCATATAGTAAACCCATTGAAACTCCGTACAAGGTTCGATACAGTGCTGTAGGTCTATATGGTGACATACAATAAAACAAATTATATTTTGTTTTTAGAAATTGAAATTTGATAGGAGAAAATTTAAGGTAGTGTTAGCGCACCAGCACACAATAGGCCTAGCTCACCATTCGCCACTGGTAGGGCATATAAAGATGTAGAATCTACTTCCATAATATTATATTAATGTGTTCCAATATGCAGCCTTTGCTAGTTACACATGTTTAAGAAAGATTGCATTGTGATATCACATATGTAGGCCTAGGTAGTGAAGTAATGTATGTTATTGTTGGTAAAATTATTTAAAGTACTTAATATTTCACAGGTAGCAATAATGTTGAACTAGGTGCTAATTGGATTCATGGTGTACTTGGTAATCCAATGTATGAGTTGGCTATGGCAAATGGTCTCATTGATATTGTACATGTACCTAAGCCTCATACTATTGTAGCAGCTTTGGAAGATGGAAAGCAAATACCATTTCCAGTTTTACAGGTAAGATAATATGCCAGGCCATAAAAACAAGATTTTTCTTAGCATTAGAGCAACTGTTGTTGGTGTGTGTGGCAATGCTAGGGCCTAAAATGTGACAATGGTTTTGTGCACTCAAGACATCTTAAACCTCAGACAATTTAGCTACCTCTTTGAGTTTGAAAAATGCCATACCCTCCCTAGGTTACGCACCGGTGTAGGCCTATTAATATGTAGTCTATATTTTGTAGATTTTCCCACCATCAATAACTTGTGTACTTTCAATAGAATTCAATAATAATAATCATTTTATTGGACATTAGAAAATATATAATTTATTTATATATACGTATATGTTTTTGTAGATTTTCGTGGCCGATATGTAGGGTATTAATGTAGGGTGTACTTGGTTTTTCGGTTTCAATGCCACGTATATTTTTGTTGGGCCGACGTTTCGATGGGATTTCACCCATCATCTTCAGTGTGCAGTGATTTCTTTTGTAGACTTTTGTTGTGTTTTCTCTCCAGTTTTGTTCTGTATTTATCAATAGTTATGTAGTTTACGTTTTTAATATTTTAAGTTGTATTGGCCCTGAAGATGATGGGTGAAATCCCATCGAAACGTCGGCCCAACAAAAATATACGTGGCATTGAAACCGAAAAACCGAGTACATTATAATAAATATTACTAGGAAAACGCTAAAGTCCCGTCGCGTTGATGGATGAGCTTTTTTGTAAGTTTTTAGTTTGCGTGGGATCTACTAACTTATCAAGTGCCTTTTGAACGCATTGTTGGTGATTGTTGTCAAGTTTCTATTGTTACTTGTAAATTGTTATTATAAACCTAAAAAAACTCATATTAAAACCTTTATTCTATGGATTCTAGATGACTTTTTCAACTTTTTCTTTCAAAAGGTACTACATAACCATAACCTTAAAGGCCCAGTCTTGTCTTGAAGTCGTAACAGCTATTTTCTTCCATGTACTGTTCTACGTACGTAGAAAAAAGAATTTTCAAAATCGGTTGAACGAAATCGGATTTATTTACATTTGAACCGAGGCGTGCTAAGACTACGTGTGACGTCACTTGGGGGAGAGAAACGAGCTCGGCCGGTCGCCCGCTACCTGCTATACCCTTCAGTCACAGCGATGTCTGCGCGAGGGAGGCCCTATCGTGTCGAGGCGATCACACCATTGATCACACAAACATAGGAAAAAACATATGGTATAATTATTTCAATCAATGTATTTTGCAAAGTTACTGTTTATTGTAGTGAATGAAATCGTGTCTAATTGACAATACTATATAACGAAATGCCACGATCATAATTACGCGCATTACTATATCCGAATAGACACAATACGTGTTCACTATTGTCACAAGATTTCAAAAACAATACCAATATACAACATAAATATGTGACACTAAACATGAACTCAATAAATTATTAAATCACAAGGTACATGCAGTTTTCTTATAAGTTTCCATTACCCGAGTGAGTGATCGCCTAAAGCCGGGGTCCCACGACGCGTTGCTTGACGAGCCGCAGGTATAAAAAGGGTAGGATCATCGCGCAACACGCCGTGGGACCGGGTCGGCTCGGGCTTGCGGCGCGTTGCTTGAGCTTCCCGTCAGTTGTCGGTAAATTTTGCACAAGCCAAAGAGAACGCGCAAGGGGTAATAAAAAATGGTCAGGTCAGGTAGTCCGGCTCGTACATGCTCGTTGAAGCGGTCCCACGAGGACCCACTGGCTCGCCACTCGTATGAATGAAAAGGCGAGATTTGTTTTGTTCTTCGCCGTTTTGACCTTTTGAAATCCGTCCGTACAAGCCTCCTCAAGCCAGGCTCGGATAAGCAGGTGCAGGCTATAGGCTTGACAAGCCACACGCCGTGGGACCGCTCAGTTTTTTTTGAACCTGTATACCTGCGGCTTGTCAAGAAACCCCGACCCGACCCAGGCTCGTCGAGCAACGCGTCGTGGGACCCCGGCTTTACACTTGTGGGCTGCGCCAACCCTCTACCTGGCTATCGGTATGCGGGCGGACTCACGCCAAGTGCCATGTGGCTAGGAAGGGTGCAGACAACTAGGCGCGCGAATAGCTTCAAAACTTGTCGGGCGATTTCGTTGCATTTTTTTCTGATCTCTATGATAACATACAATCTTTTTAAAATTCCAATGATGTTTGAAGAGTGGACTGGGCCTTTAATGTCCATGTGAAATCTGAACGTTGTAGCCCCATCCGTTTGGTCAGAATCGGCCCAAATGTGACGCAAATATCGCACTAAAAATTAAAAAAAGTACGATATTTATGAGAAATATTTCTTCGATTGTACCCAAAAACAATACACCTCCAAGTTCAGAGAAAACAAAGGTCCCCTCAAATTTTCATCAAGATCGCATTTATGCCGTTTGCCTGGTAGAGAGTTAACAAACTGACAGAAAAACAAACAAAAAAACAAACAAAAAAAAACACCTGAGCTAAATTTTTTGGGGGGACAGTGAAATTGAAGTCTTCGTTTCGCTCGCTACGCTCATCCAATTATTATAATACATTATAATAAAATATACAGTATTTACTAATACAAACAGTTTCCACCATGTTGTCCAGGATAGGATGACAAACAAGCTTTATTTTTTATTTTATCTTGAAAACTGGTGATGTGTTGCAGTAACCACCAGTATTAGCTGGTCAGCAATACATATTTGACATTTTATGGGGAACTTATCCTGCATCCAGTTGTCTTCTTATTCCTGACAAATAACCCGCTCATGCAAAAAGATTTGTGTCTGTAAGTTGCAGACGCAAAGATGGCAATTAGACCACCATGGTTTTAATAAAAATAAATGACTATGTACCTCTGCAACAAGGGGATTCATTTAAAACTCTCTTGACAGGGGATCTTTTAGCTTAATAATCTTCATGGTCATATAATGGCATTTTTTAGAAATACCAACATAGGAAAAAAACAGCTAATTCCGAGTGAATGCACAAACCAATTTTGTTGTTAATATATTTTTTATAGTGATGGAAGCTTTCCTAACATGATAGAAAAGTTTTTTCTTTTGGAATAATCTTTATAAATGAGCACAGCGAAGAAGTCAATTTCGCTTCTAGGGCTAAACATCCTTATTTCACGTGATTAGTTTGATTGATATGCAATTTTGCATGGTTTTCAATCAAGGATATGGTCAGTCTTCTATAGTCAAAGATTAATAAACAATAAACATTATTGCGGATTAGCCACAAATAAATCCCGAAAATGTACCAACCAATTTTGATGATGCTAGAAAATCCCAAATCTTAAAAATCAATTTTAATTATTTATAATTAGGGATGTGCGAGTCCTGATTTTTGAATTCGAGTCGAGTCCGATTCCTAAAAATTACTCAATTTCGAGTCCAATTCGAGTTTGAGTCCGAGTCTTAAGTAGGTGTACACAGTGCCTTCCGCAAATGTTGACACAAACATTATAGTGACATATTTTTATTATTTGTGCAAAAAAAGGTCAAAACTTCCAAGAAGAATACAAATTTGTATCAAAAGACTGAGGTTACTATTATGACTCTGAGTTGGTAAGGTAGCGCCAAAAATAGATAACGATTTTTACGTTTTTACACTCGCCCGTGGGGCCGCGACCCGGCACCTCCACCAAAATCATTAAATTTGTTTTTTTTTTGTTTTTTTTGAGACTCGATTTCGAATCCAAATACTCGAGTTCGAGTCGAATCCCAAATACCCGACTCGACTCGAAATTTCGGGTACTCGCACACCCCTATTTATAATTCATTGTGACTGTTTTTAAATGTGCCTCTATAGAAGGTTGTATATACATGATCTGTGCAAAGTTTGTTGATTAGTTAATTACTAGCTTCAGGAAGTGCTAGTAGGCCTATTGCAGACAGTTAAATCAAAGGAACTGGGCAAGACTGGGTATCAGACACAGACACTAATATATTATAATGAATGGAATTTTCAAGTTTGTCAGTTATTTTCTCTTCCCCCTCCCCCCCCCCCCCTTTACTCACTTATTAGTCTTATTAAGTACTGACTGACTGATTGCCAAATGATGATAGGCAGCAAGATACAAGTAACAGGTCTAAATTACATTCTCTTACCGGTCGGTACTTTTACTTTTTAATTTTATAGGTATATTCGACTGATCAGCATGAGATGTGCTTGTGTAAGCCTTTGCCAATTTAAGGCAAATACCTATACAATAAATTATTGCTATTGATTTATATTTCACTACACTTAAGTTAAATGATATTGGAACAAATTTGTTCCAATATCATTTAGTTGGGTAAAGGCATGTTACCACAATTGATCTTGGGCATCTGCATCAGAGAATCGTCAGCACCGGCCTGTCAAATCTACTTGCCGGTCCATTTTCAGGTTAAACTTTTCTGAAAATTTCAGATAACATCTGAAAATTCTTATTGTAGACCAGCTAAATTTTTGTGTGCAATGAAATATATAAATTTATTACTGTATTATAATTTAGGCCTATAATAAGTCGACCTTATTTAACGCATTATTAACACAAACATTGTGGGAGAGAGAGAACTTTTATTTTTTTTAACAAAACAAAACTCTGTTGTACAAATACAATTGCCACAAGGACACAGAATAAAAATAACATTCATTGATTAATAACAATTAAAAAAGGTTTAAAATTTAAATACAAATTCAAGAAATTAGTCATAATAATACAATTAAAAATTACATGTTTAGGCCATAAAGGTGATTCCTAAGAATGGAAATGGAACCTTTCAATGCCACCATCGATACGTCTTGTATCAGTGTTTTGCCTAACTTAAAAGTGTTGCAAAAATCAACAAAAAACTTTGGAAATACGACTGTGCAGCGCATGATATACTCCTATTATTATTAATTAATTTACCATACTGGTACCATTGTTTCCATGAAGGATTAATTTATATCAAATTAACTTAGTAGAAAATTGATGATTGTGGTCCTGCACAAGCCCTTTTGATGTCAACTTTGCCCCAAATGTTCAGACCAAACAAATTGATAATTTTACATTTCTTCTAGGCCCAGTAATAATGCTGTCTTATTAAATATATGGATATTCTGCTTATAGGAAATTTATGAAGCTTACATCTGCTTTCTGCGACGTTGCGAAGAATATTTTCTATGCCATTATTTACCACCAGAAGGAATACAAAGTGTCGGAGAGCACATAGGATTAGAAACAACTTTATATCTAGACCGAATTGAAGACGGTGAAGAGCGCCACCTGCGTGAACTTATCTTCCGCTGCCTTTTGAAGCGCGAGACATGTATCACAGGTTGTCACTCTATGGAAGAAATAGACCTTCTGGAGTTAGGCAGCTACACTGAACTTCAAGGCGGTAATATTGTTCTTCCCTCGGGCTATAGCAGCATTTTAGAACCAGTTTCAAGATACATTCCACCTGAAAATATGTGTTACCTCCATCCTGTGTCTTTAATACGGTGGCGATATGCCGATGAACAGATGATAGCAAACCTTGTTGGTAGTCCCTTTGACGATTCTGGAATAGCAAGTAGTGACCCAGGAAATGAGTCAGACGACTCTGATAAAACAGTTACTGAATTCCCTGTAAAAGAGTCTTCGAATCAAGATGATAACTCTGAACAGGGAGTTGTTAGCCAAGTTTCAGGTGAAAACGAGTCTGCATTGGCACAGTCAGATAAACTGTGTACCAATAGCAAAAATTCAAGAACTAAAATGAAATGTGATACGAAAGAGAGATCCTTAGATGAAACTATGGGCAAGCCTGAAATATGGAATAAAACGGATGTGCCAAATGTTGAGGTTGTGTGTGAAAACGGGTCAAAATTTTATGCAGAACATGTGATTTGTACAATTCCTCTTGGAGTGCTAAAAGAAAATGCTTCAACTCTCTTCTGCCCTCCATTGCCACAGTATAAACTGGATTCCATCGAAAGACTTTTGTTTGGAACAGTCAACAAGATCCTCTTAGAATATGATCGACCCTTTCTCAACCCTAACATTTCTGAAGTCATGCTCTTGTGGGATTCTGATGATGCATGTAGTAGTGTTAGCAAAGGTATGATACTGCAAATTGTAAGTTGAAAAATTTTGTTTAAAAGCATATTTTACAAATTTTGTATTTTAATTCTGTTGTATTCTATTCTTCCAGAAATATTAGCAGAGACGTGGTTTCGTAAAATATATTCCTTTTCCAAAATCACAGAGACGTTGCTTTTGGGTTGGATATCCGGCAAAGAAGCCGAGTACATGGAGACATTACCACATGAACAAGTTGCGGAAACATGCACGGAAATCCTCAGGAAGTTTCTAAACGACCCTTTTGTACCTAAACCCAAACTTTGCATGTGGTGTGTAACTTGAAATAATTTAGTGTGCTATCCTTTGTGATGTCTCTTTGTTATGTACTTTCTCTGAATTTTACTTTGTGTTTCACAGTACAAGTTGGCACAGTCAACCGTATACACGAGGGTCTTACTCAGCAATGGCTGTTGGTGCTAGCCAAATTGATATTGAACACTTGGCACAGCCCCTTTATGCAAATCCCAGACAAAACAAGGTAGCTTAGTAGAATAATTAATTAACTAATCACTAATCAGTAATGTTTATTTGTTAGATATATAAATAAATACATGTTAATATTTAATTAGGCCTACACATAATATACTAACACCAGTGTACTGCAGTAAGACAAAATTTTAAATGCCAAATGTTGTTTCTTATATACTAGAGGAAATATTGAGTGTTAGGATAGGATCCAAAAGCTTAGGTACCTTGAATAAGTGATTGATACTGCCATATTGCTAGATAAAAAATAACATGAAATAGTAGGCCTATATACATAACACAGAAAAATGCTAGACGTTAGACACAATGTCTTGATCCCTCAGGGCCCCTATTCAGTAGCTTCACGGGTTCAACTCTGTCACGGGACCGACTCGGGAGTAACAGTAATCGTTCCGGTTGTTGTTGGTCGAGGTCGAAAGGTATGATTTACATGGCAGTGGGCGGTCAAATGTGAACAAATGATTCGCAGTCAGTTGTCAAATATTTGAAATGACATAGATGTGTGTATTATTTCCAATCGGGGAGAAATTGGATTTAAATGGTATAATTTCATGAAAAAAGGGAACGCACGGGACTTTTAGGGGTAGGCCCTTAATAAAGGTAGGTTTTCTTTGAGCATACTATTGTTATTCGTTTGAGAAAGTTAATAATCTGGTTGTGTTTACGTGTAGGCCAAGGCTTATCAATTATCATCCACCATTTTATACAAATATAACCGAGTCGGACTCGGTTGTCATGGATTATATCGCAACGATATCGACCTCAACTGGGTCGATCACTTACAACCGAGTCGATTACGGTAGAAAACGCCCGGGTCCAACTCCGTCAGAGTTATAGAATCGCAGTCCAGGAGGACAGTAAAATGACTGCATTAGAATTGGCAACTAAAATAACAAACTAGGCAAGAGAATATGTCCAAAGTTAACAAGGCAGCTGATTGGCATTCTATCAACATAACCTTGTTGAGAAAATAATTTAAGCGACAATCATCATGGTTCTGCGCCCTCGTCCTCATACCCCTAGGCTAGAGTGGGGCATTATGACCCAACAGTTAATACACCCTTAGGCCTTAAACGCTCCAAAATTCTCGCAAGTTGTGAGTGACTTATGACAGGTTGCGACAAAACTTTCCTTACTTCAGAAAGTATTTTTCACTCATCACATGCCCCAACACTCCCGCCCCTCTCACAAGTCTCTTATTACTTTGTTTCCTTCCAATCTCATGATCTGGTAGTAATCTATTTGCATACATTTTCTTAGTGGCAGCTGTGTAGCGAGATGACTTAAAAATGTATGCAATGATTTTTATGTATGATACTTGCGATTTACATTTGCATGCAAACCAGCCTTTCAATTTTAGACAATCCTTAAAACTGGAGTGCGACCTTCGATCAAGTAAATACCTATAATTTTACTATGAAGCTTCGCAAACGCTTTTTCAGGCGCGTTGTTGGATGAGCGTAATTAGTGCATTGAGCTGCCATGTGTTATGCAGATTTTCTGTCGATCTGTGAAAAAATCGTTACAATCGAATAAAGCAAGTAGTAGATTTTGTTTGTTTAAAAAAAAATCGTAAAATTGCGATTTTCATGAGAAATAATTTTTTAATTGCGCTCAAATTTCACACAAATATATAAATTCATAAAATTAAGGTTCTGTGAAAAAATCATTACAATCGGATAAAGCATGTAGGTGTTTTAAGAGTCGAAAGCAGGGCCGAGCGCTTTCAAATTTTGCGGTGACTACCTAAACTAAATCGTCCGCTATCGGTAGCTCTGTCAATACAGTTGCGTCTTCTCCCCTAGGGTCCTAGGCTACCCGCATTACCAGCCACGTTTCAAACCACGAGATATTATTTGGTGGCGAGTTGGATGATTTTATGCGACTGACTGCCACATCCAAATAACTAGGAAAACGCTTAAGTCCCGCCGCGTTGTTGGATGAGCGTAATTGGAGCATTGAGCTGCCATGTGTTATGCGGATTTTCTGTTGTTCTGAGAAAAAATCATTACTTCATTGAAGATTTTTTTTAAATTATTTAAATTAAATAAAAAATAAACTTTAATTTTTAATTTTTATAATTAATCGTAACTTTAAAAATCGAAAAAAATCGTAAAATTGCTATTTTCATGAGAAATAATTTTTCGATTGCGTTCAAAAACGTGGCAGTTCTTAGTTCAGAGATTTCGAAGGTCTCCAGAAAATTACATCGCAATTGGAGTATCGGTTTAGCCGAAATCGTGTTAACAAACACACAATAATACAAACAGAAAAAAAGGAAAAAAAAAACATTCCGGATTTTTTTCTCCAGTGTAGTGAAATGGAATCTTCGCTTCGCTTGCTACGCTCGCCACGCTCATCCAATTATAATGTACATCTCATGTATAGAGACGTAAATTACACTGTAGAAATATCGGCAGAAGGTTTTAAAACTATTGAAAGTGTCCTAATTGTAATGACAAATGTTTTACGCTCGTCTCAAGTTAGCGTGCATCTGCATAAGTATCACTGGAGACCGCCCGCTCACCGTAGTCGTGTTGGCTCACTGGTCAGCACGCTTGTTTTGAATGCGAGAGGTCACCTTTTTTATAAAACATTTTTTACTTTTTTTACTCATCCCATTATTATTGTTCACTCGTAATTTATGACGGAAACAATTTTTATGACTTTCCGGTGCAAATTACTCTAATAGCGAAGGCCTTCTCGCATTCCGCATTCCATAGTCGTGTTGAGCCCATAGATAATCACAGAAGTTGTAACGTAGATAATTGTGTACTTCTTGTTTATTTATTTAGATTAAGGACGCGTCAACCGTTAGGTCATAATGCACCACTCTAGCCTAAGGGGGGTGGGGGAGGAGGGGCCCATGCTGGTCAGAACCAGCCACGGGTAAGGGGAGGAAGGGGGGTTTCTCACGTCGCGGTCGTCATCATCTTTAAGTGCTTTTTGAATGCATTGTAGGTGATTGTTGTCAAGTTTCTATTGTTACTTGTTAATTGTTGTTATAAACCTAAAACAACTCATATTAAAACCTTTATTTCTATGGATTCTGGATAACTTTTTCAACTTTTTCTTTCAAAAGGTACTACATTACCATAACCTTAATGTCCATGTGAAATATGAACGTTGTAGCCCTAACCGTTTGGTCAGAATCGGACCAAATGTCACGAAAATATCGCACTAAAAATCGAAAAAAAATCGTAAAAGTACGATATTCATGAGAAATATTTCTTCGATTGTACCCAAAAACAATACAGCTCTAAGTTCAGAGATTTCGAAGGTCCTGTCAAATTTTCATCAAGATCGGATATGCCGTTTGCCCGGTAGAGAGCGAACAAACAGACAAAAATACAAAAAAAAAAAAAAAAAAACACCCGAGCTAAATTTTCTGGGGGGTCAGTGAAATTGAAGTCTTCGCTTCGCTCATCCAATTAATAAACTAGCCAATAAAATACACTTATAACATAACCATACATGTATAAAAATTACACTCTGTCAGTAATTGATAATTCTCTTTTAACAAGGCAAAAATGTAAATTACCACAATAAAATAATAGTTGAAGGCGTGGTCACCAAGGACCACGCCGATGTAGCCGAAAATGGCAACTAAGGGCTAAAATCAAATTAAAATACTCTGTTAAACCGTCCTCCGCCAAAGACGTGTTGCTGAATGGCCAGTTGACAAGAGCAATCCCTTTATTTACGACTGGCTGCCTATCTGTCACTGACAGGACCACCGACAAGGCTAACCCTAGCTACCTGCACCTTCATATTTACACCCACACCTGGCCTTTGTCTTACATATATTTAATCAGATACACAAAATATTAATTATGGTTATGGCAAGTCATTACAAAGCATAGCATAGCTAATGAAGTTTCACTCTAAACAGTGAAACAGTTTATGTTGATTTGATAGCCATTAACCACCAAAGGCGAAACATGCAACAAAATGGTCGAAAGTATGGTAACCAAATTGAAAGAATAAAAATACCCGCCACTTTCATCTTGGAGTAAAAGCATGCCGAGTAAAGATACATGCATGGGTAAGAATACCACAATGTTGAATGTATAAATCAGTAATCATCGTCTCGCAAAGCAACATTGACCTTGTGAGACTGACGAAAGGTCACGACTGCAGCGCGAGAAGGATGGGAACGCACACGCAGAATCAGCTACCCAATAAAAATATACTTGTGAATATACTGAGACATTTTAAAATACAAAAACTTGCAAATCAAATTCGTATTTTTGGAATAGAGAGATCTCAAAACAGATTTGAACGTGGTTTTTCAAATCACTTTTACATTACAGTTACGTACATACATACACTACATAGTTACATTGCACATCTGCCACGTACTAAAAAATAACCCAGTGTTCTTCGTAGCCCATCAAATCAAAATAAAATAAAAAATTTCCAATGCAGCAACAAACACAACAATTGATATTTTCCACCTTTCCCACTGCATTCCACAGCCATCTAAATCAGCAAATTATCAAATGAACACTGAAAATTTGCACCGCCTTTTGTTTAACATTTTTATTTAATGACAGGAGCATTGAAAAAAAGAAAAAGGGTATTGTTTCCGTAAATTTTTGTATAGCCTAGGACTATCATCCCCTACTATTGTTCAACTACATTAGGCTTTCTGTAATCAAAACTAGTTATTTGTGCGAAAGTGTCAGAACACGGTCGTGCAGGCCTAGGGCTGGCTAGGAGAGGCCTAGGAGTTGTCAAACGTGATGTGTTTGTATTCATATTTCTAGTCATATAGCCTAAGGTAACTTGAAGCTTACACTGTTGTATTATAAATAATTTTCATCGTCTGGGCCTAGGCCCGGGATGGTTTCTGTTTTGTTTTATGAGCGTAATGACAACTTTTCTCGTTTTACTCATAGACACAAAATTAAAAATGTCGTCCATCTGTTTACGTATTTTCTTGGGCGAGGCGTTCGTATAGCCTGAGCTGCCGTTATCGTCTTTCGTACATACGATCCTAACGCACAGACGCGGAACTCCGTGCAGCCATCAATCCCCATTTTAGGCGCAATTCCGTGCCTTTTTGTGTAGCTTTTACTGATGAAATTTAACGATTATATCCATAATTATGGTTCAAATAAGATCAACTTTCACCACAGTGTTCGGAATAGTAAAATTAATACGTCGCTGTCATGAAACATGGATATTACTTATTTCAATGCAGTAAAGTGCATCATCAAGTTCCCAAGTTATCATTTTTTTCCGAAGCAATAACCGACCAAAGAAAAAAATAGACAAATGCGATGTGTTCAAAATTTATTTTTGAGTATAGTTGAATTTTTCCATAATTATTTGATCATAACTGTAGAGCTTGTTATTTTATTTCTAACCCTCTGCAGCCGCGCCTGAAACCTGTCTATGCATTAGGCTCTTAAGTCGAAGATTGTTTTTTAGAATTTTCCTAAAATTGCAATTTTCATGAGAAATAATTTTTCGATTCCACTAAAAAACGTAGTAGTTCTAAGTTCAGAGATTTCGAAGGCCTCCAGAAAATTTCATCGCAATTGAAGTATCGGTTTAGCCGGAATCGTGTTAACAAACACACAAAAATACAAACAGAAAAGAAAAGAAAAAAGAAAAACATTCCGGATTTTTTTCTCCAGTGTAGTGGAATGGAATCTTCACTTTGCTCGCTACGCTCATCAATAAAGCTTTAAAACTAGGAAAACGCTTAAGTCCCGCCGCGTTGTTGGATGAGCGTAATTGGTGCATTGAGCTGCCATGTGTTACGCGGATTTTCTGTTGTTCTGTGAAAAAATCATTACTTAGTCGAAGATTTTTTTTTAAGTAAATTTAATTTAATAAAAAATCAACTTAATTTTTTTAATTAATCATAATTTAAAAAAAGAATTAAATCGTAAAATTGCAATTTTCATAAGAAATAATTATTTGATTGCGCTCAAATTTAACACAAATATATTAATTCATTGGATGAGCGTAGCGAGCGAAGCGAAGATTCCATTTCACTACACTGGAGAAAAAAATCCGGAATGTTTTTTTTTTATTCTTTTTTTTTGTATTTTTGTGTGTTTGTCCGCACGATTCCGGCTAAACCGATAATCCAATTGCGATGAAATTTTATGGAGGCCTTCGAAATCTCTGAACTTAGAACTGCCACGTTTTTGAGCGCAATCGAAAAATTATTTCTCATTAAAATCGCAATTTTACGATTTTATTCGATTTTTGGAAAATTTCTTCTACTTATAACACCTACATGCTTTATCCGATTGTTATGATTTTTTCACAGAACCATAATTTTTTGAATTAAGATATTCGTGTGAAATTTGAGCGCAATCGAAAAATTATTTCTCGTGAAAATCGAAATTTTACGGGTTTTTTCTTTTTTAAAACAACTCTTTGACTTATAACACCTACATGCTTTATCCGATTGTAATAATTTTTTTTACAGAAGCTTAATTTTATGAATTAATATATTCGTGTGAAATTTGAGCGCAATCGAATAATTATTTCTTATGAAAATCGCAATTTTACGATTTTTTTCCTTTTTTTAAGTTACGATTAACTAAAAAAACTAAAAATTAAAGTTTATTTTTTATTTAATTTAAATTAATGTTTAAAAAATCTTCAACTTAGTAATGATTTTTTCACAGAACAACAGAAAATCCGCATAACACATGGCAGCTCAATACACCAATTACGCTCATCCAACAACGCGGCGGGACTTAAGCGTTTTCCTAGTAAAATTAAGGTTCTGTGAAAAAATCATTACAATAGGATAAAGCATGTAGGTGTTATAAGTCAAAGAATTGTTTTAATTCATGAGAAATAATTTTTCGATTACGCTCAAATTTCACACGAATATCTAAATTCATAAAATTAAGGTTCTGTGAAAAAATCATTACAATCGGATATAGCATGTAGGGGTTATAAGTCGAAGAAATTTTTTAAAATTAAAAAAAAATCGTACAATTGCGTTTTTTATGAGAAAAAATTTCCCAATTACGCTCAAAAACGTGGCAGTTCTAAGTTCAGAGATTTCGAAGGCCTCCATAAAATTTCATCACAATCGGAGTATCGGTTTAGCCGGAATCGTGTTAACAGACACACAAAAATACAAAAAAAAAGAAAAAGAAAAACATTCCGGATTTTTTTCTCCAGTGTAGTGAAATGGAATCTTCGCTTCGCTCGCTACGCTCATCCAAAAATCCTTACTTACAAACTAAATTTCACGTTGTTCTTTACCCACATGGGCATATCTAGTTTTGATAGTAACCTGTCCCCAATCACCTATTATTCCATTTAAATAGTAAACTCAGTCCAAGGCAAATGCAATAAATAATAAAATAAATAAATTGTATTTAGAGTCTACCCACTCAGTTATATAACTGATAAAAAAATTTACATTCTACTTGTTTTGTTTAGCCTCCTCTTCTATTTGCTGGCGAGCACACACACAGCAGTTTCTACTCGACAGTCCACGGCGCTTATCTCACGGGCCGCAGTGCAGCTCAGACACTTCTCCGACCAGACTCGCCCCAAGAGATAGTCCTGGATTGCGAAGGAACAAGCGATCTCAGCTCATGGATACAAGGCATTGCTTTAGAAGATTAATACACTCAATGCTTACCCATTTTTAGAGATCATACAAAGACAGCCTGAGAGGGTGTGTGGTTGTATCACAATATTCTTTGGCAATGTGTAGTGTGACCTGGTAGGCCTTAATGTGTATGTTTCTATTGTTTGTTTACAAGTAGTTGACTGTAGGTCTGGATAAGCAGGGTTTACGCATTCCCCTGTAACCATGCACTCTGAAGTATTGGAATTTCCTTTATCTGCCGTCTTGGCTAATTTCTTGAAGAACATAACCAAGATTTAGAAAAAGAGCAGCTAGTTTATTGCATAATTACATGTGGAAACCAATTTCATTACTGTTAATTTGGTTGAATTAAGCACTTGACAACTAAGATTTAATTTCAACCACCCTTTAGTTGCCTCGTATGACAGGCAAAGCTACCATGCTTTGGCCCAGACGAGTGCTAGATTTCTCTTGCATTGGGTAGTAGACTTTCTTTTTTTACTAATAATAACCTGTCACAACAAGAATTTAGTGAGTTGAACTTTGCAAACCTGTGACAAAGAGCTAGTGCTTCGAATTGTGAGATTTTTTAGATCTGGTATTTTCATAGCAATTTAGTCATTGCAAAGTGATCATTAAACAAGATAAATGTTTATTATTATATTCATTTTTGGCAGATAAGTTTGAGGGCCATTCAGCTAAGTTAGTTGATTAGAGAAGGTAACAGCTTGGGAAAGAAATAGGAAAAACAAACATGTTGGCAAATTACATATTTATACTGTACAGTACTAGTAAAAATGAACAGAAGAGACCGCATTAGGAATAATTGATAAAGGACCTGCTTTTACCAACTAAAAACAATGTTAAGTCCTGAATCAAAGCCTATATGATCTTCCTAAGTGGAACATTAGAGGGAGTTGGTAGCATATACTAGGCTGCCTAAGCTAGACTATATGTAACCAAACTTGTTGTCTTCCTAGCAGTTTATTCATCTTGAGTGCTGTTGGTGTTGTTCAACACATAATCATTTACGCAGATTAGTTGTATAGCCTGGTAATATGGCTAGACAGTCACACTTTTAGTTCTGTTCCATTCTGTTACCACTCTTCTCTAACCAACCAATTATCTGGTGAATTCTCCTAGAGGAAACTTATAAATATTGTTTTCTGTATGAAACCACAACAAATTTAAATACAATACTGATTCTTTATAAATGCATTGGTCTAGTGAAGCTGATCAGTGATCAATAAATATCAATACTAAATACATTTATATTATATGAAAAACAGAAAAAGTATTTTATATAAATATAATTTTCGATTTAAATTGACATAAAAACTCCCAAATGCACAACAATAATGACATAAAACTCTTTTTAAATGTTATTCTAGTACATAATTAATTAGTTATTAACTTATTACTAGAGGAAGGAATATGTGCAAAGCTTACTATTTTAAAAAAGCGTTGTGATCGTATGTTTAACAAATGTAGTTTCCGGGCTTGACCCGGAAATTCTTCAAGGGGTGGGGTTTTAATCTTTTTCAAATGCGAAGACTAATGGGGGTCCGTGTTTGCCCAAAATTTTCTATTTCAAGGTAATTTTGGTGAAAATCTGTGCGTTTTAAAGCATCGCACCAACTTTTTATCTACTAAAATCCTGTTTTTTACCAAAAGTTTCTATTTCAAGGTAATTTTGGTGAAAATCTTTGCGTTTTTAAGCATCAAATCCAACTTTTATCTACAAAAAATCTGCTTTAAAAGTTCACTTCAGTCATTTTGGTGGGTAAATTGTGCGTTTTAAGCTCAACAATAACCAACTTTATATCTTACTACTAGGAAAACGCTTAAGTCCCGCCGCGTTGTTGGATGAGCGTAATTGGTGCATTGAGCTGACATTTGTTATGCGGATTTTCTGTTGTTCTTTGAAACTAGGAAAACGCTTAAGTCCGCCGCGTTTTTTGATGAGCGTAATTGGTGCATTGAGCTGCATTGTTATGCGAATTTCTGTTGTTCTGTGGAAAAATCATTACTAAGTTGAAATTTTTTAAATTAAATTAAATTAAACTAAAAATTTACTTAATTTTTTTAATTTTTTTAATTAATCGTAATTGTTAAAAAAAATCGTAAAATTGCGATTTTTATAAGAAATAATTTCTCGATTGCGCTCAAATTTGACACTAATATATTAATTCATAAAATTAAGGTTTGCGAAAAAATCATTACAATCGGATAAAGCATGTAGGTGTTATAAGTCAAAGAATTGTTTAAAAAAGAAAAAAACTGTAAAATTTCGATTTTATGATAAATATTTTTTCAATTGCGCTCAAATTTCACAAAAATATCTTAATTCATAAAATAAAGGTTCTGTGCAAAAATCATTAAAATCGAATAAAGCATGTAGGAGTTATAAGTCGAAGAAATTTTTTAAAAATTGAAAAAAATCGTAAAATTGCGATTTTCATAAGAAAAAATTTTCCGATTGCGCTCAAAAACGTGGCAGTTCTAAGTTCAGAGATTTCGAAGGCCTCCATAAAATTTCATCGCAATCGGAGTATCGGTTTAGCCGGAATCGTGTGGACAAACAGACAAAAATACAAAAAAAAAAAAAGAAAGAAAAAAAAAAAAAAAAAACATTCCGGATTTTTTCTCCAGTGTAGTGAAATGGAATCTTCGCTTCGCTCGCTACGCTCATCCACAAATCATTACTAAGTTGAAGATTTTTTTAAATTAAATTAAATAAAAAAAAACGTAAAATTGCGATTTTTATAAGAAATAATTTCTCGATTGCGCTCAAATTTAAAACGAATATATTAATTCATAACATTAAGGTTCTACAAAAAATCATTACAATCGGATAAAGCATGTAGGTGTTATAAGTCAAAGAATTGTTTAAAAAAAAAAAAAAACGTAAAATTTGATTTTTATGATAAATATTTTTTAATTGCGCCAAATTTCACAAGAATATCTTAATTTATAAAATAAAGGTTCTGTGCAAAAATCAATAAAATCGGATAAAGCATGTAGGTGTTATAGGTCGAAGAATTTTTTTAAAAATCGAAAAAAATCGTAAAATTGCGATTTTCATGAGAAATAATTTTTCGATTGCGCTCAAAAACGTGGCAGTTCTAAGTTCGGAGATTTCGAAGGCCTCCATAAAATTTCATCTCAATCGGAGTATCGGTTTAGCCGGAATCGTGCGGACAAACAGACAAAAATACAAAAAAAGAAAAAAAAACATTCCGGATTTTTTTCTCCAGTGTAGTGAAATGGAATCTTCGCTTCGCTCGCTACGCTCATCCAAAAATCCTCTTTTAGTCAGATGGTAATTTGTAGTTATTTTATTTTCTCCTTTACACTTCTTTTTTCAAAAGGGGGGGGGGTTTGTCCCCCCTCTCCCCCCCCTTGGATATGCCACTGGTTAGTTTTAATGTTACCTAGAAGTTAGTCTACATAGGAATAATAGTTGGCCTATTAAGTATTTATTTTATAGCTTTTTACTGTAAATGTTAAAGAATTAAGTAAATTTCACTGCCTGTGAGATATAGAATGCAAGAAATTGCAAAAAGCTAGAATGCAATCATGTGAGAATGTGTTTTCTTTTCCCAGACACTAAAAGATAGACCGGGCTTATCATAACAAAGTTATCCATGTCGAAACCTTTGAAATCAAACATAAGGTATTGTTGTTGAGAAAAAATGTACTCGTAGTTGAGCGTGTGACATCAGGTGTGTCTAACTTGCAAATGACACCATTACGTAAGGTGAACCACATACAAACTTTAAGCTGCAGTAGCCCCTAATCTTAATTCCTTTGCGCTCGTTTTCTCATGTCTAATACAGACTGCAGGCCTACTGGCAAACTCATTCCCACAGCAGCCCAATAGCCCAACAGCTACGATAATTGTAAATTGCATGATGTCACTTCCTGTGCGAGTTGGATACCCACTGAGCACTTCGATGACGGCGGCCGCTTCACCGCCCACCCATTCAATACCATTGGGCACGGAACGTGCAGTTCTATTCTCCAAGCAACCTCTCAATTTTACAATTAATGGTATTGCACTTTTGTTTTTTAATTCACATTTTGGTTTGATATTTTCCACAAAATCATTTTCAAACTATGTCTTCAAACTATGGCTAGCAAGGGGTGAGTATACTCACCCGATCTTATACATCGTCTGCTTACCACTGTTCGGGCCTAATCCCATTTTAGTGCGGCCATGTAGACGGATACGGTAGTGGTAAATGAAGGTGACAAGTTGGTATTTTACCAAGTAGGGTCTCACTAAATACAATATTTTACTTGCTTCAACATGGTTTGATATACAATTCTAAGGTAGAAATTGAAAGAAGTGATGATACATTGCACTAGAGATGCACAACGATAAAATAAAAATTATAGATAATCAAAAAGGTGAATGCATTATCGAAGCATGTTGTTAAAAATTGTGCACATTTTTCCCAATAGACAGGCGAGATCAAGTCCAAAAAGACCAAGATCAAGAAGTCAACATCAAGACTTTTTGGTCAGAAAAAGTGTTAAATGTTTTAGCCTCTGTGATTGCAAAATGGCAAGTTATTGATTTATTATCATTCACATAAGATACAAATACAATAGCGGTGGTATGGCAATTCCGCGTAAATGCTGGAAACATATTAACGTATATATTGAGTTTTGAAAAGTTCTTCAGGAAACATGCATTACATTAATTTTTCCATTATCGATTATCGAAATGTTATTGATATTGATTGTTATGTGCATTTCTATTTTCTAGGTTGCATAATTGTGGACAACTTTAAAATATAATAGACATTGTTTCAAGCTGACAATATATTCTGCTACCAAGGCCTTATTAGGCCTATAGCCTAAATGGTTGTTAGTTTTTGCATTACATTCGGAAACACCTAAATTTGGAGAAAATTACATTTCATCAGGTCATGATGTGTACTAATGTAAGCATGCTGCAACATTGTTCCTGCAATTATTGTACATATCTACAGAGAAGGGGAAATATAGGTATTTTAAGAAAAAGCATGAGATGCTAACCAGTACTAAAATCTTGACCCTCGACAACTTTTACTGTATTCATTACCCATGACAGGGTATGTATGGAATCATATGCAACATAAATTTACATTGTTTTGAAAGTGTTCAGTAGTACTTTAGTTTTTGAGTTTGCTGAATAGCGCCAAATGGATTGTGTGTAGTGTACGTACGATGCTTCTTGTTTAGGTTAGGAGCTAGAAAAGTTAGGAGGAACTTTGTACGTATACTACACACAATCGATTCGGCGTTATTCCATTCGTCACTGTTTTGGCATCTCTAGTTTTTTACCCTGACTTTTATTTTCATTATTTACAATATACATTTCCCCTTAAGGCTATTGTACCACCTCTGGCCGATAATTTGAAAGTCGAAGAAACATGTCTGAAAAGTTTGCTGAATGAAAGAGAGCCTTTAAAATAACAGAAAAAAAAATTGTGAATTTTTTTGGGCGGGACATAACCTCACGTTTGGAAATTATATTTAGATTTTTGGACAAAAGTGTAACATACAAGACTAGTTCAAAATTTCTAATCTAATCAAAAAATCTAATTTCCAAAAGTGAGGTTATAATTTTTTTCTGTTATTTTAAAGGCCTTCTTTCATTCAGCAAACTTTTCAGACATGTTTCTTCGACTTTCAAATTATCGGCCAGAGGTGGTACAATAGCCTTAAATTCAACTTTCCATTATAGACTGTCACTATACTATTGGTTTCTTTCTCAATTTCATAAACGGGAAACACTCTCGTAGGTGTCATTGATTATATGGAAATCAATTCAGAAATGAAAAAGTCCATTTGAGCCGGGTATCGAACCCGGGTCTTCGAATTGCTGGTCAATTTCTGGATTGATTTCCATATAATGTACCTACTAAGTAGTCCTTTTATTCCTTTTAAGTACCTATTAGAGGAACTGAAATTGTGTTGTCAATACCTGCATCATACATTTTTGTAATATTAATTTATCAATGCAATTTGCATTTACCCTAAAAAGTTATCAAGTAACAAAAATATCAAACTTATTCCTTTCATCCATAAAAAATTGCATTCTTTTATGTTGCATTTTATGTATCGACATTTATCTTAGCTAAATGTTAACTAATAGCCGCAACACTGATAAGTTTCATGTTATAACTCACTGACACAAACATTTTTTTTTTTTAATGTGCACGTATTATCTTAAACATTAGTATTAGTAGGGGAGACCGGGGCTAGTTGGCCACGTTTTTACAGTTGGAATTTTAGGAAGGAATCTAATTAAAGAAATGATTGATATCTTTCTGTAATCATTTCTTCCATCTTTGATGCACTTAAAAAAAATACTTCAAATTTTTACTTACTTTGTTTAATACATTAAACTACAAAAATACCATGGAATGTGAATTGGCCAACCTGCCCCATGTCAGGGGTTGGTTGGCCCAGTACATGGGGCTGGTTGGCCCAGTAGGCCTACATAAGAATAGCTATTTTTGTTGTTTATTGTATTTTTTTAAATGTTGATATATTTATTTTAAAGTGCAACACAGATTGAAGAAATGATCACAGAAAGAAAGAAATCATTTCTTTAATTAGATTCCTTCCTAAAATTCTAAATGTAAAAACGTGGCCAACCAGCCCCGGTCTCCCTAGGTCTAGTATCAGAAATTCCACATAACCTGCAAAGTGAATGGGTGGGCCAACCAACATCACGCATTTATACATATTGTTTGCGTTTGTATTAGATCCTACAGTTTCATTATGTTTTCAATACTTAATATACAATCCCTAATGGATATTGTACAATAAAATTATTTACTTCAATATAATGATTGAAAACGGAGTGGTTTTATAATGAAATGCGTAGCTTGGTTAAAATTTACAAACCAGCTGTCAAAAATTCATTTTGCTCTCAGACACAGTGCTGTGAAACTAGCGTCTTGAAATTTTCACAGCCATCTCAAGTAGTGAACACGCATGTTCAATTCAAATTTTGGCGGCAACAGCCTTTTAGATATCGAGATCTGCCTGGTGGGCCAACCAGCCCCGGTCTCCCCTACTGCCATACTGGCATTACCATGTCATTACAACTGAATATGTAAACTTAATTATTCAATAGGTACTTATAAAGTGATGTGCATAGCATGTTTGACAGTTTTCTACACAAAATACAACCGTTAATTTCATGTTATGTGTTGCGGATGCATACCTGCATTATTAACATTGAATTTTGGCCTATATATACCGGTACTTGTAGACTTCTTGTTGATTTATCAAACACGTTTCAATTGCTTCTACATTATCTAGTCAATCTGTGTCATTGATTTAAGTTTTTATAATCTGCTGAATAACATAAAAGATTTTGGATAGGATTATGTATAATTAAATAATAAAGGTAATATGGAAATAAAACTGTTTACCCAAAAAGCTTATATATCATCATTCACTTGCACCCACCAACATTTATGAATTAAGGATCGTACCAAATGGTGAGAGTATGTTGTAGTTTCCTTTCCTTCCAAACTGTCCCCCGTCTGGGCCCGGGGTAGAATTGGCCCAGAGCATGGCTCTGCTAATCGTAAAAGGCGATTCAAGAGAAAAAGTCCACCTCGCAAACATCAGCTAGAAAGAGCGGATCTTACTCCCCGAAACTAGAGGCGAGCTCTGGCAATCGTTGTCGGGGATCTTGCCCCCTTCCCTTGACGACCCCCCGGCGACGATGACAATGACGATGACGACCGCGACGTGAGAAACCCCCATTCCTCCCCTTATCCGTGGTTGGTTCTGACCAGCATGGGCCCCTCCCCTTTCCCCCCCCCCCCCTAAGGCTAGAGTGGTGCATTATGACCTAACGGTTGACGCGTCATCCAAATAGACCAAAAAACCTTCCAAACTGTGTATAGCTGCTCAATCGGAAGTTTGCAGATGGTGACATCACCGGTGGGTTAGTTCTAGCCAATCAGTGGCCCCTAATTTAAAATACCGATCGCTCATTGTCTACGTGTATCAGGACGTTCAAAACGGTTTGTAGGAATCAGTTTCAAAAACTCACCCATATGTAATTCAAACTCAAAGTGATTTGATGATAGTGGTTTAAAAGTGGATCCAACTTGGCTGCACTGCAGGCAAGTCATAACCTCTTTGTCTTATGAATATTAAAATCTCCCACTAGCTTTGACACGCAAGGTTGAGAATTCAAAGGTACTGAGTGAAAATAGGAAGCCCATCCTTCCAATGCTTGAAAAACAAACATGTTGTGCTTTTGTGACATTCATTTTCAACTGGTTTTCTATAGGCTGACTGAGAGAAAAAAGATTTTTTTAAACAATTGTCTTTCCTGCGAATTTTTTTGTTTGGCGATATTTTGTACCGATTTGTACCGCCAAACGAAAAAATTCGCAGGAACGACAATTGTTTAAAAAATATTTTTTCTCTCAGTCAGCCTATTTGAGGAAACAAGAGAATGTAGATAGCGCGCGTGTTCGTCAATATGGCCGCTCGTTCGGGGGTAGTCTAGCAGACAGCATAGGCGAAATACATGTAATAACGTTGAAAACATTGTGTTTGAACGCATATTAAAAGTGGTTTTACGCTTAAAATGGAAGGAAATACACTTCGTTAGTATTCGAGCCATTATGGATTGGAGAAGGATCACGGACATTTATTGAGAGAGAAGTAGTTTTTAATGCAAACCACATCATCTTTGTGGTTGCACAGGCAATGATTGCAAAATTATGAATGTGTGGCCTACAGTGATGTGACAGGCTGTTGGTCAGCTGTATGAATGCGTAGAGGTGTGTGTTTTGGTTTTATTTAATAAAACCAAAATAACACGGCCAAATGGTTAAATAAAACCATATTCTCCTATTTGCTTTAAAAATAACACAGTTAATTCTATTCTTACTTCTTGGTCACTTTTCACTAAAAACTTGCCGATAAAAACAAGCTAAAACGAAAACAATAGGCCTACTTGCAATTTTAAAAAAAATGATTTCTTCTGATTAAATAGTGCTAGTATTGTGTTTCCACTTTTTTTAACTTCTGCAGGAGCAATCACTAAATGGTATATGCGAGATAAAAACTGGGGTGACTTATGCACGTATTATTGCAATTTACTATGGATTTTATTTTTAAGTAATACGATTGATTATATCACTGTATTGCAATGCGAGAAATGCGAAAATACAATAAAAAACATAACACCACTTTTTACAATTTCCAAAACAAATTTAGGGGGAAAAAACATACACACCTCTATGAATGCGTATAGGGCCTACGGTCAGTTGCACTTTCAAAAAATGCATTGACAAACTATTTCACATCGTAATAATTAAAATGCCATTTGTGTTATGTTCATGAAGTGCAATTCACTTCACATAACACTTTCCACACTTTTATTATCTTTGACGTAGAATTGCGTCCGCGACGAGGCCGAATGTAATGAAATCATTTGCTGAAAAACGTCTAAATAGAACAGTAAAAAAAAAAAGGCCGAACTAAGGTTTGAACTGACGACCTTTCGCTTAAAACTCAAACGCGCTACCACTTCGCCACAATGCACAGTGATATTTAGAACTATTAGCCTATATGTTAGGTGGTATCGTCGATGACCGTACGACGAATAGTGCATAATTATTATTCGTAAGGCTGACTTTACGATTGATTTTACACTCGGTAATAAAAAATCACAGCCTGTAAAAGCTCCGCGCAAAGCCATTTAAAGTGTCCGTCCCAGGCCAATTATTATAACAAGTGAAGGCCTAAATTACAAATAGATGTAGGTACCGAGTAGGACTACTGGGCTAAATTTTTAGAACTGTCATAATGATTTTATATTGGCGTATTTGAATTTTATGTAGGATATTTCTAGTTTGACAGTGTCAGGACTCAGGACACCGGCTAGACACACCAAGTAGGTCAATCAAAAAGTTTATTTTACCACAAAAATTGTAAACGTTTTAATGTTACCCCACCTTTAAACGTTATGTGCATAATATAAAATTGCCAGAAAAATAACTCGCCGGTAGTATAAGCCTATTACTCAGCAGAACAATGCTGTTCGAGACCACGAAAGTGCAGACAGCAGACACACGTCATGTGTATAGTGATTGGTTTCACAATTTACAGCACCCTTTTCCACTCATTCCTCATTTTGTATCATTCGGAAATAAATCAAAGTATATATTATCTGTTTTCTTTGATGAGCACTGTGGCACCGAACATTAATTCTTTGTGTTAGGTCGGGATATATGTGAGAAACCCCTACCTCTTGCATATGTTCCGCGATTAGTACCCCCGAAATAATAGTTCGCGGTTCGACCACTGGGCTGCGCTAGTGTTTCTTGTTTTCTCGAATAAAAAACTAGTTGAAAATGAATGTCACAAAAGCACAACACCCTACGTTGAATGGTATGCCCTGGCGAATTGAAGTTTGAAATCATTTTGAGGTGGCGATATTGGCCGTGTACCGGATAAGAAAAATTTGAAAAAATAGTTTTGATTTTCTAAAATAGCCAGGTTTCAAAGCCATTCACTATATTTTAACGTAGTAGCATATTTTGGAAAATAGAAAAACGCGGTCGAATAGCCTTAACGACAAATGGTGGTGTATGATAAGAGCGGCATTAATCACCATTCACCACAAAGAATGCTGATTTTTTCACATTGGGTATTTGTTTATAGAAATGTTGGTTACAACTAAATGACTACTATGTGTTTTCTTGTAAAAACTACCATTTCAGAAAAATTCATATTCATATTATTTCTACCAAACAAAGAAATGCCATCCAAAATTATATAATTTCCTTTGTATAAGAGTCGACCCCTAGCCCTAGCCCAGGGTTCCCATTGGGTCCGAGGGCTTTGGCTTTTAGACGAGGGAGCACAGCGACTGAAGTCCACAATTCAACTCAAACGGCACAAGATCTGTGTTTATGTCTGTGAGTGAGTGAGTTCGCTCCAGAACGGCTAAACAAATTGAGTTGAAATTTTAAACAGACATCCGGTACAAGACTTTAGCGAGCAGTTAACATTTGGAGCAAAATCCGTTGCGTTTTAAACTCGCAAGAAATAATAAATCGAAAATAAAGGCTGAAATGTGTAGGATTCAATTTAACAACAATGGTTTTGTTCTTGAAAAAACATTTGTATCGAATCATTTAAATTGTTAGGCGGTGACCAAGGTGTGCCGAATCTTGCACGCTGAAGGTTCCCCAACATTCCGCTGGGAGATTGAGTAGGTCTAAACCTTGCACATATTTTGTACTAGCTATATGTTTTCCATAGTACCTACTGTATATGTAATTCAAAACATGTTCTATCATTTTTTAATACAATCTAGAAATTTAAAAAATCTATCCTGTCCGTGGTTTGAACCTGGGTCTCCCATATTCCGAGTATACAGGCGCTTTAGCCAACTAGACTAGGAAAACGCCAAAGTCGTTGATAGACGAGTGAGCGAGTCATGTATTGAGTAGCCGGGAACACTTGCATTTAAGTTCATTAATATATAAATGAAATACGGTTTTGAGTTTTGTTGGTATAAGGGCGCGTCAACTGTAAAGTCATAATGCGCCACTCTAGCCCATGATAGGCTAGGAAAGAAAGACCCATGCTGGATCCAGCCTTAGTAAGAGGGAGGACAGGGAATGTTGTTGGGTACTCAACACATCACTCACTCACTCGTCTTATCAACAACTTTGGTGTTTTCTTAGGTAGATAGCAAATAACATGCATAACACCAAAGCCCTCAGTTCCAGTGTTGGGAACCCTTTGGGCTAGGGGACAACTATGAATTTGGGCCTCAGTATGTATTTACTATTTATTTATATAAATATTTAACTGTGTCATGTTTTGGCTTTGATATCTGAGCAAAAATATTTGTGTAGGCCTACTCAATTTATTCATATTATGCAATAATAAAAAATCATTATAGTATTCGTGAATTTCAACTGAGTTAATGCTTGTGTGCCAGTATACCTTCAACAAGAGCAATTACTCTTAATATACTTAATTCTGTTGTGGTGGTATTGGTATTACAGAGAGTGGCACTCCTTCACAGTTACTACTCTCAGCGCTCACCTCTCTCCTAACGCAAAATAGCAGAGCCATCCTGTTGTCAGCCGAGTAATAACTGAATAGTGAATACAGTATTTTGATCATACACAACTCTCAATGCTAGGGATGCACATCAATAAATAATAAATAAATTTTATTTAGAGTCTACCCACTCAGTTATATAACTGATTTTCAGTGGGGACTTTAAATCAAGCGACCAAAGCCAACCCTGCAGGCCCCTACGCAATCGACAAGTGAGCGATAACCAACCAAAGATCGATATTTTAATAGGAAATATAGCAATCAGTGGTATGGACAGTGCGAACACCCGCGAATCAACGCCAGAATCAACAAGGCCGATTCAGAACAACTCTGAAATTTATTATGTGCTTCGTTGCTAGGACGCTCAAAGTCACCGTTTACAAACTCCTAGACAAGAACTGATGACTTAAGTCTAAATCAGAAGTTAAAAAACTTCTGACTTTAGCGGGAATCGAACCTGGACCTTCTGCATTGAAGCAGATACGCTAACCACAAGACCAACGAATACTTTTTTCATTATCAAAATGGTAATGCCATTATCGATAATATTGATATTACTAATAAAAAATTCAAGACCGTTCCGACATAGATGGAATCTCAAATGTGGTAAATGAAATTCAAAACAATACAATCTCATGCCACTCGCTGCCTCGTCATGTCTGTGTTGTCTTTGTTTTTTAATCCCGCTGTCGGCTAAGTTCACTCCCAAACATAAATCTAGAGTTAAGACACCTATGTGACCTATCTCTGTCTGCCCAAGCGGGAAATACGAATTATATATAAATAGATAGATAGATAGATAGATAATGACTTTTGATTATCGATTATCAAAATTTTATCTAATATTGATTATCGTGTGCATCCCTTGTGCTCTTACACTCGGACATTTAAAGGTCTTTTCGTTTCTCCTATGTAACGAGCTCCACATTCACAAGGAATCGAATATCTTAAGAGTTTTTGGATGATTGAGTTGGGTTATAAGATTCAGTTTTTGTCAACAAATACGAAAGGTATTTGAACACTTGAAAACAGTCCTTATTATACCATGTGGAGATAAAAGTTGTCTCAATTTCTCTGACAGATTTGGATGGTATTCAAGAACAATTTTTGTCTTAGAATATCACGTCCACCATCCTAATCATTATCTGTTGATACCAATGCACTTGTTACAGCAGGCTGCACACATCTAGGCCTCTTGTGAAAAATTCTCTGGATATCCATTTTGAAAAAATGCTTTCTTAATGTTTGACACTTCTGTACATAAACTGTCCAGAGTTGAAGAAATGGCTAGATACATAATATAATACATAATTTTTACATAATAAAAACTTATTTTCCCACCTAAGAGCAGTGTTAAGTTCAGTTAATTGTTAAATAATAAATTAATAGTTGTAACGGCCATGAAGGTTTGATTCAACCATTGATTTTCATAGCAGTATTACAAGTTCGCCGAGCAAACAATGACCAACTCGAGACGGGCATAACACCGATCAATCAAGCTGGATACGACTCCACCCGCGGACAGCACCAGACTCAACAAGGCTAATTTGGAACAATTTAAGAATTTATTATGGGCCTCGTTGCTAGCACCGATTACACATTCCTAATCCAAGAACTGATGGACTGAAGTCCACACCAGAAGTTAAAAAACTTCTGCCTACAGCGGGAATCAAAATCTTGACCTTCTGCTTTGGACGCAGAACCTCGAGCCACAGACTAACGAGACTTATTCTCTTGTCCTGAAAACCAAACTGAATGAAACATAATTTTAGTTTACAACTTGTTGGAAACCGCTAGTATGTACTGAGGCTGCCCACAAATGCTTAATATGACTCGGGTTAGTCGAAGTACTGTAAATACATTTCATAAAGATATGACAACGTTGACATTTGACAAGTTAAATGTTTGTTAATTATTTTATTATTCTTGATTGTACATTTCAATTTAGAATGACAAAGCAATCAAACATGTGAATTAATATAAATTTGTTGAAAAGGTGAGGATGGTAGTTGCCCTTCACTACTACCTTCTCTTTACAATTTTACATATTCTGTAAGAAATGAGGAAAGGTAGGTTCCAAGACCCCATTAAATATTAATTTACTGTGTAAAAGCTGGCAAACACCTTGTTTTTGGGACATACTGCCCTTTTTGGCCAACTTTCCCAATTTAAGTTGAATGGTGGTACATACAATAAATAATAATAACCATCATTCTCATATTATTAACTATCCGGTATGTTATAGAAATTATGAGTACACAATGTTAATTTTGCAACAAACCATATGTTGAGATACCAGTAGTCATGACTCATGATTCCTGATAACAATGCCATAAGACAAACAGTTTTAGGCAGACAAAAATGTAATTATAAGCTTTTTTTATTTTGCTACATAAGGCCTGTCATCAGGTTGAATAAAATGAATACAGTATATTATAACATGTATAACGTTAATGGTACAGTATAATATGTATTTCTACACCAAAAATAGAGCATCATCTTAAATAGTATCAGCCTTGACTAACAGCCCCAAATTGATCGACTTGATAAACTAGCCTCTCATCACAATTACATTCCGTATTAAAAATAAACTTTAATACCATTCCCTTCTTTACCATGTTTAACATCATAAGTTAAAGCACACTGTGTTGAATGCATTCACAAATTAGTGTTATTCCCACAAACACAGGAAATATAATACAGTAGATATGCAAGAAAAGTGAGTTGGAAAAATACAGTTGCAACCAAAAACACGATAAAATGTACCAACATTTTTTGTTTTGTTTGTGCTTGCAGTTTTTTAACACTTGGGTATTCTACTTATTGTGCTACTTTCTCTTTACATTGGTTTGCAAATACCTATTATTCTTATTCCTTGTTTGTCATTTAACACTGCCTACTTTGGTAGGTACTGTAGGGCCTATGTCCTTTCCACTTAATTACTACTCAAAATTTAAAAAATAAAATAAATGCATTAGTAAATAATAATTGTGTAATCAACAGTTGAGATAATATTCAACAATGATTTTTTTTCTAAAAAAATAAACCTTACTTTGTCATATGAAAAATACATCCAAACATGGCTCGTCAACAAGATACAAGCTCCACATAACCATTGTACAAACATGAGGCAAGTACAGTAGGTATGTTAAAATATTCAGTAGAGATGTATACCTCCCTCCCACTATAGTTTAAATATTTTTTTAATTAAATATTTCTTGGTATTCCTAGTTTCTGGCTTTAAGATGGATTTACACATACTAGCATATATATTTTTTAACTAGAGCTCAATTATAACTCAATAATTATTATGGGTACTTAAGTTACACACCAACTAGAAGCCCAAAACTATGCGCAGCAGTGTTGTGCAAACCTGGATTTCTAATTTTGAACCAAACTCAAACTTTCAGAAGGGTTGCCATCAAACTTTGAACTTATAAAATTTTGAACCAAACCTGAACCAAACTTAGAGGGATGTCAAACAGTTATAATAGGAGCCTAGAGACTCTGGACCTACACCTCCATCAAAAAAGTATGTAACTTCTGGACCGGCCACTCCACCATCAATTTCTTTTTATTTATGCCTGGAAATAGAGTCTTTTTTGTCTATGTAAAATTATAAGTACCCGCACACCACTACAAATAATAATAACAAATTTAAACTTCAAACTTTTTCCACTCAAACTTGGTTCAAACTTTTTTAAGGTTCCAATTTCGAACATTTGCACATCCTTAATATGCAGCAAATATTATAACAAGTAGGCATGGCAGATATTTACATTTCAACTTTGGTACACCTATAAATTTATAAGTAGTGATACCCTAGACTATACTGGTTATCACAACCAACAATTGAAAAACTGTTCAGTTAAATTTTTCGTAAATTATTGTAGTACAATCAAACAAATGCAGAGCTTTGCGTTCGATGATAAATTTACTAATATTTCTTAAAATACAGTAGGGTCTACTGTAGCTAACGTGATATTTATAGAATTAACAAAGATTTTGAATAGGCCTAGCTACTTGAGAACCATGGAAACTCTAGGAAAATTATCAATGAGAATTGGATTTTAACCTTAAGGGATACTTGGCTTGTCTCGCAATGATTGTTTAAGCCTATTTTTTTGCAACCGAGATATCAATAGAACGGTTCTTCATTAAGACTTAACAGTCTTCACGAGACATTCATGTATTATGCACGCTCGTAAGTACTCACATTAGTTTGTACAACGCTCTGGAGAAAATTTGAAATTACAAAATTATGCGAATTCTAAAATCAAACTTTAGTTGGTTATCGCTCACTCGTTGATTGCGTCGGGCCTTGTTGGTTGGCTTGGTCGCTTTGGTTTAATGTTCCCCACTGATTATCAGTTATACGACTGAGTGGGTAGACTCTAAATACGAATTTATTAATTTTGGTTTTATTTATACACAACACATGACATTTCTATACAGAACAACATACATAAAACAGAATTGATTTATGTAATAAACACTATACATACACCATGCTTAAGCATAAAGTCGTACTATTTGGAGTACACAACGGGAGCTTCCGGTGCGTCAACTTTATGCTTAAGCATGGTGTATAGGCTACTACTTTATGGTGTGTGTTTATTACATTCATCAATTCTGTTTTATGTATGTTGTTCCGTATAAAAATACCAGTGTTTTGTGCATTTTAGAATTTGCATAGTATGTAATTTCAAATTTTCTCCAGAGCATTGTACAAATTAATGTGAATACATATGAACGTGATAATACATGAATGTCTGGTTAAGACTCTTTCTAGCAAAATTTGTTAACCGTCTAGCAGCAATCACCTGAAACCTGAGCATATGCACTTTTCTCGCTCTAGCCTCGGTGACTCCTCCTAATGCTTACCAACGTGAAGTAGAAAGTTATGTCATGCATATTCAAGGTTAACAACCGTCATCTTTTACATCACCTAACATAATAAACATGTATACGTACATCTATTATTAAAAGTAGGTAAACCTTTTTGACTTAAAGAAACTCAAAACTTATTAAGAAGAGTAAATATTTGAAAAGGTTGGTATTCAGCGGAGCAATGCGATTACAACCAATAGTTATTATAGTTGTGTATAAAGTAGCTTAAGTTACCATGTTGAAATCTTTTATCATACATTTCTCATACCCCAATCTACCAACCTTTAACTTAATATTGACAAATGTGGGGGATCATGTCTGCCTTACATTCCAACGGCAACGGTCAATGTTATGTACGTTGTTTATCGATTATGCTTAAAAACATAATTTTACTCATTGATGTAGTGCCATCATCAATACAAACAAGCCACTAGCCAGTGAGTGCATATTGGCCATATAGAAACCACACATATTTTAAAGAGCTCTTTGAAAGATTCATGAAGCTGCTCACACTCTTGAACTTGATCTTAACTAGCTTGGCCAGATTGATTGGGATTTACAGAGCATGGTAGTATAGCAACTTACACAAGTCACATGACAGTAAAAATAGTAGATGTCCTAAACTAGTTGTCACACCATATACAAGAATACTTCTTTGTAAAGATAGGTGCTTCCACACATCCAAAAAGTGATACCCAGATTGATAAAACACTGCTGCATAATTGGCCATGTTGTAGAGACTTGGGTTATATGAAGAACCAAAGTGATACCCTGATTGACAAAACACTGCTGCATAATTGGCCATGTTGCAGAGAGTTGGATTATATGAAGAACCAAAGTGATACCCTGATTGACAAAGCACTGCTGCATAATTGGCCATGTTGCAGAGACTGGGGTGAATGAACCAAAGCGATACCATCACAAGATCTTTGGCTAGAACGTGCATTGACATTGGCCAAGCTGGCTCCCTCTACCAAAGGCTGTTTACATGGCAGTGGATCAAATCCATACAACTTGGCTTTATAACAAATTATTGACTCCTGTTTTTCAGCTGTTTTGAAAGTTAGGGGCATAGTTTGCCGGTCGAACACAGAGTTATGAATCTCTACATAGTAGTATTCTTGCATATGGTCCCACAAAGCAATATGCGTGGTAACATTCATAGTCCATAATGTGTTACCCTACTACATACTACAGGTTTAGTAAGGTATAAAGTAGATGGTTTATTTAAAGCATAGCTGGTTTTTGGATGAGCGTAGCGAGCGTAGTGAGCGAAGCGAAGATTCCATTTCACTACACTGGAGAAAAAAATCCGGAATGTTTTTTTTTTTTCCTTTCTTTTTTTGTATTTTTGTCTGTTTGTCCACACGATTCCGGCTAAACCGATACTCCGATTGCTATGAAATTTTATGGAGGCCTTCGAAATCTCTGAACTTATAACTGCCACGTTTTTGAGCGCAATCTATAAATTATTTCTCATGAAAATCGCAATTTTACGATTTTTTTCGATTTTTAAAAAATTTCTTCGGCTTAACACCTACATGCTTTATCCGATTTTAATGATTTTTGCATAGAACCTTTATTTTATGAATTAAGATATTCTTGTGAAATTTGAGCGCAATTGAAAAAATATTTATCATAAAAATCAAAATTTTACAGTTTTTTTCTTTTTTTAAACAATTCTTTGACTTATAACACCTACATGCTTTATCCGATTGTAATGATTTTTTCGCAGAACCTTAATTTTATGAATTTATATATTAGTGTTAAATTTGAGCGCAATCGAGAAATTATTTCTTATAATTATCACAATTTTACGATTTTTTTAACAATTACGATTAATTTAAAAAAAAAATTAATTTGATTTAATTTAATTTAAAAAAAATTCAACTAAGTAATGATTTTTTCACATAACAGAAAATTTGCATAACACATGGCAGCTCAATGCACCAATTACGCTCATCCAACAACGCGGCGGGACTTAAGCGTTTTCCTAGTTATTATCCTTTATGCCTGAAGAGTCCCAAAAGTATGAAACATGTTGTGGATTAAAACAACCATAAATTGGAGTCATTAACACCAAGTGAACATAGTAGTACTGTCTCATCCAGACTCTGAGAGGTTGTGTTGTTTTATGTTTTAATTAGGGTTGCCATTCCCTAGGAATTTTAATGGTATTGATGATTATGCATGTTAAATTGCAATTGCATGTAAAGATGAACTAGAAGGACAAGGAGGAGGGGCTTTTGAGGTGGTTGCTGCAAAACTATTTAGCCCAGACAACACATGTGCTCACTGCAGGTGACGGACCACACTACTACTACTACTACTACTACTACTACTACTACTACTACTACTACTACTACTACTACTACTACTACTACCACACAGTGTGTGTGTGGGGGGGGGGGATATTGATTTGAATTATTGATTTTCAGATGGCAACCCTAGTTTTTATGCACTAATATATATGTGGATTGTTGTAGGTTTTCACGACCCAATATAGTAGAATAATAGGTTCTTGGGTTAAACGT
The DNA here is from genome assembly GCA_024449915.1 of Sweltsa coloradensis. NCBI lineage: Eukaryota > Metazoa > Arthropoda > Insecta > Plecoptera > Chloroperlidae > Sweltsa > Sweltsa coloradensis. The sequence continues at coordinate 435,066 of JAMZAV010000191.1, forward strand.
GTCGAAATTATGAACCAGTGCAGAAACTGAGCATCCTTTAACATTTTATCTGAACTACGTCAGACATCTTCAGGGTGTGTATAGTTCAGATGAAATGTCGGTGGACGCCCAGTTTCTGCACTGGCTCATCATTTCGATGTGGTTTAACTCAAGACCCTAGTATTGTAGCCATCCCAAACTGTATTATATACTAGAGTTGTGCGAGTCCTGATTTTTAATTCAAGTAGAGTTGAAGACCTAAGAATAAAGTAAAAGGCCTAATTAGAGTTTGATTTTGTGCTTCGATCTTCACTTGAATATTACTTTTCGATTACTTCAATGAAAAATCAAACGTTACATAATCATTTCATGTATTAATGTTTGCCAGGTGTAGGCTCCAATAGTGATGACAAGATTAACTTTCAGGAAAAACAAAAAAAAAAGTAGAGAATTTCGATCAAGTTTAAAGTGTATGGACCCAAACAATATTTTCAGTGACCAAAAATTGATTTAAAAATAATTTTTTTGGCACTTTTACTCAATTTTGATTAGCAAATTCTAGACTTTGAGTCGAGTACCAAAATACTCAACTAGCCCTGAAATGTTAGGTATTGCACACCCCTAATATAATATACACCAGCCTGTGAACTCCTCCAAGCATCCACTCAAATTTGAGTAAGCATGCATGTTTATTCCATATGAAAAAAGTTACCATTTTACCGGTATGTAAAAAAAATATAGGCCTGAATGTTTGAGCATAACATAGTAATAATTTTTTTCAATAATATGTGGCACAACAATTGGGTCTATTCTCTATATAGCCTACAAGATATGGATATTGAATCACTAAAAATAGCAAATTTTATACTTTGCATTAAAATCATAGATTATTATGAAGTTTAAACACATGAACAGTTTGACAAGAGAAATAAGAACTGCGCGAGGAACACGCACATTACCACAAAAAGGTTTACTATGAAATGTCATGTGGTACAAGTTTAGAGTGTACAATGGACACATGTGAATTTGCTAGGTAAACTGTGTGCCCAAGACATACTAGCAAGTAGCTTCCAATATCTGTCTGTTCTGCAACAACATTGTTCTGTCATTAGTATGTTCGGAGAGGATGTGTTATCCAAAATTGAAAGCTTGGTACTGTAGTTAAAGTATGAACCATCCTAAAGTCTATTGAAACTATCAATAGATAGTGTAAATGCAAGGCAGTGTATTGCCTAAGTACATTTTTGGATGAGCGAAGCGAAGATTCCATTTCACTACACTGGAGAAAAAAATCCGGAATGTTTTTTTTTTCTTTCTTTTTTAATTTTTTTTGTATTTTTGTCTGTTTGTCCGCACGATTCCGGCTAAACCGATACTCCAATTGCGATGAAATTTTATGGAGGCCTTCGAAATCTCTGAACTTAGAACTGCCACGTTTTTGAGCGCAATCGAAAAATTATTTCTCATCAAAATCGCAATTTTACGATTTTTTTCGATTTTTGAAAAACTTCTTCTACTTATAACACCAACATGCTTTATTCGATTGTTATGATTTTTGTTTAGAACCTTTATTTTATGAATTAAGATATTCGTGTGAAATTTGAGCGCAATCGAAAAATTATTTCTCATGAAAATCGAAATTTTACGGGTTTTTTCTTTTTTAAAACAATTCTTTGACTTATAACACCTACATGCTTTATCCGATTGTAATGATTTTTTCACAGAACCTTAATTTTATGAATTATTAGATAAGTGTTAAATTTGAGCGCAATCGAGAAATTATTTCTTATAAAAATCGCAATTTTACGATTTTTTTCTTTTTTTAACAATTACAATTAATTAAAAAAAATTAAAAAATTAATTATTTATTTATTTAATTAGTAATGATTTTTCCACAGAACAACAGAAGATCTGCATAACACATGGCAGCTCAATGCACCAATTACGCTCATCCAACAACGCGGCGTCTTGTTTTAAAATGTGTTTTTAATAGTTGTAGCACAAATTTCTATTTCAATTTGATATCAGTGACTTTATTTGGTGATAACCTACCACTGGTATTATTAGTGAGTAAGTTCATCTGCGTTTTCTATCGTTTTTTTAGGTTTTAATGTGAAAATTTTGATAAAATTATTCAAGCAAAGAAACAAAAGAACAACACATCAGCCCAAGGTTCAAGTATATTCACAGCTATCTGGATATTATTAACTTATAACAAAGAACTCAACAAAGAATATATCACCAACTATTAGCCGCTGTCATCCACACAATCCCAGCCCATACAGTACTACTCATAACCCTTGCGAGAGAGTGAGACGTCCTCAAGGGCTTGCAAACAGCCGTGCTATATAATATGTACAAATGTTCTTAACTCCGGTTATCTGTTTCTTTGTTTGCTATGTTTGATATAAAATCTGTATACATTTTTAATATTGTTCATATAGGCCTATAAGTATTTTAAATGTAATATTACTAAATTTGATAATCTTTGTATTATGTTTGGTTAGGCAGAAGAAAAGGCCTCATGGCCTTAAGCTTCGCCAAGTGAAAAATAAAGACTCTTTTATTATTATTATTATTATTATTATTATTATTATTATTATTATTATTATTATTATTATTATTATTATTATTATTATTATTATTAAAAAAAAAAGGCATAAGACAATATTCAGATTAGAAAGATAGTAAAATGATCTGTTTATGTACCGGTACAAGGTGATATTTGCTAAGAAGTGCCAGTGGCAGCGCTTCACGACAGTTCGTCGGTGGCGAATACGCTCAACATAGCGTCATTACACCATTCAAGGTGATAAAACCACGGGTGGGAATGAGGTATTCTGAATATCATTATCATGGCAAAAGATTTCAGTAAGCCCCACAAATCAAAGCGATTGGCAATAATTGCAAAACACTTTCCACACGATGAACTGTCTCAAAGATACAAATTTTACATTGATGACGAGATCTATGATGAGATCGCGTTTTACGAAGAGTTGATAATTGAAAATACGGACACAAAGGAGGAGTAAGGGAAAGTTACAATCAGCGTGAAACATGCCGGTAAAGACCAGCAATACTTTCAGATTCGCTCGTCAGCACAAGCAACAATCAACGGGAACATTAGTGTAGTGTCAAGATTATCAGTTGCGTTGACAGACATTTCGCCACGATCGAAGAGAGACGAAATGATTACTCTACTACCTCTGGATCGGGAGAGTTAACTACCTTCCCTGTGAACAAATATTGTACATCGTCAAGACAAGGACATCTATCACGGTTCTGTGGTGCAGCACCATCTCGTACGTAGACATCCAGGCTCTCCTGCTGCAAAAACCCAACCAAGTGATCCCATTCTCCGTCAAGTTTTTCACTGCCTTCCAATACAACCCGAAGTATGCAGAGATTTATGAGGAAGACACTCCTTGCGAGTATGACTACGAGAAACATGAATTTTTTACCCAGAACTGCGCCACATTCTCTCGGACCACATCCAGGCTCTCCTACTGCAAAAACCCAACCAAGTGATCCCATTCTCCGTCAAGTTCTAAAATCACAACCATTCGACGGAGTGCAAGATCCCTGTGAAGATACAGTTTCAGGACAAGAAACCTAACCATCTTAGTTCGATGACTACATCAAACTATGTTCAGAACCTCAAGCTGATCTTCTAATCATGATTATTGTAATTATGATTGTTTTTATTGTTTTTAATCGTGTATTTGTCTTTGAAAAAAAATTATTATTATTATTATTATCAATCATGTAAACCATGTTGTAATTTTGAAGCATTGCAGCTTATGTATACACAGGAAGCCAATCAAATCACGAAAAATAAGTATTTACTTGCCACTTTAAAGAGTCCAAACAACAAATATTAAGCATAGCATAATATGAACTAGTTCCAGTATTAGAAAATCTACACTCTTACAGTAGACAGTTTATTATTAAATTTAACGTGTCATTCATCAAAAAAAGTAAAAACAATGTCTTAAAAAATTAGGGGCGTGTCACAGGTTGCTTTGCAAGTAGATTATCAAGCACAGTGCAGATAAGTACTTTATTACAGAAATTATAATTAGTATGCTGAAGTAAGATACAATTTACAGGTTAAAGCCAGCAAAGATAATTTACGTCCTTTATGAGTACTGTAAGATATTTTTTACAGCTGCCAGTTAGGAACTCCCAAATACAGCAGATCTGTACGAGTTGTTTTGAACGAGTTACAATGCAAACTATAATTCTTGGAGTTAAGAGACATGCTTACAATGCTGTTGTATAAGTTCAAGTAGACAAGTACCAATTAATTGTATAGCTAATCTGACAGAATTGTATGTGCTTGTGGCATCACTTCTTTGCATATTACATAATAAATACAAAAACAGTCCTTGTTTCTTTAGAAAAATACACCATAATATTATTTTCTTTTCAATCTCAAATTACATTAAACTAAAAAGAGCACAAATATATCTTTGCAATAGGCCTTATGATAATTGTTTATACATGCAATTAGGCTATGACAGGCTACATCGAGCATTTTGCCTATTGGCAATTTGTGAACCAGTAAATTTAAGCAACTGAAGGAACCTTACTTGCTACCGTTAAAGCCATGTCAAGTGTTAATCCTACTCGTCCACAGTACCTATCTACTTCCTGAGTTCTGTCAAACATCCTATATCAATGTGACGTTAAAATGCTGTAACCTCGTTATCACAAAATATATATGAGGCTCTTTTATGTCCATTCATTAAGCATGTCATGACTCATCATGACTCATCATGGATTTATTCCCTCTCATGTACAAAGATTAACAAGCGCAAAGTAAGATGCGTCTCGTTAAAAATGGCTCGACTTCCAATCCATATATAATATGTTAAATCAAGGACTAAAAAAACGTATGCACACAGATATTTTGCGTTAGCAAACTTGCGACCGCGAGTCGTTAAGATACCTCGGTAATATTGCGGCTCCTCTGAACAATGGTATGTGACAAAATGTTGATTCTTGCGTTTTTGTATCAGAAAATAAATATTTCAACTAATATTTATGTACAAACATATAGCGAGGAAAGCAAGAAACGTGAAATAATGAGTAAAAAACTGCAAAATAGTTCTAAAAATTGTAGTGTTTTGAACCCGCGACCTTTAGCAAAGAAATGCCTCTCGTTATCCACTGCTCCCAAAGTGGACGATAAATAGTACTGCAAATTTTGATCACTACATATGTTGAAGGTGGCCTCAAACATATGATTTAATTTAATTTTGCTATTTTCTATCTAGAAATACTCTTTTTAGTGCTAAAATAATTTATTCATGTCATTTGGGACTGATTTTTGCTTGCATTTTGTTTCCATTTATCACTAAACCTTATCGCCGGTGACAATTCTGCGGCCATCTTTGCGTCCGCAACTTACTGACGCAAGTCTTTGTGCATGAGGGGGATTAACTAGAACCATTTAGGTTAGTTTAAATATTAAATACCACAACAATGCATATATTTATTCACTAGTAGTACCGTACTGTACCAGCACTAGAGAAAATGGTTAGTCATATTTACGATAATTACTAATTAATATGAAATAATCAACACAATGGCTAACAGCTATCAATAGGTAACGATGATCAGCACTGCGATTAACAATAAAATACAGTATATTATTACTGCCATATAATTGGTGACACAAACATTTGAATATAATATTAGAACAATTAAACACACTAGAGATAAAATTACTTTTCACAGATTTTTCACATTAAGAATAAATATTAAATAAGGATATTTATTACTGTAATAAGTTTTTATTAAAATAAACTATGTGGTAGATAAACAAACATAAGAAGAAGTGTTCTACTTTTACTACTACATAATTCACTACCAGTAAAAAACGTCACAGCACCTATTGTAATAGACCAGCTATAATAATAAACAATGCATTCTATCTATACATCAACTAAGTAAACCTTTTTAAAACATTAAATACTTCACTTAAATTAATATAGAGGACTGACACATTTTGAGCACAAACAAGAATATAAATAATTACTCCATATAAAACTATCACTAACTGAACACAAAATTGAAGCCAATTAAATGAAATATAGAAGTACTATACTGTTTTCAAAATCCCCAATGAGTATGTAATAGTATAGTAAAAATAAAATACTGTCGTAATTATGTAGTTCCTTTACAAAAAATACATCAGGAAAACTGCTGAGTGATCTTCACCTACAGTCATCTATATGGAGAGTTTTGATACCATTAGACACATATTGTTTAAAAAGCATAGGCCTACAAACAAAATAAAAATAAATTACTAAAATAACATAAGACATTTTTGACAAGCTGATATTGATCTTTCAAGTTCAAAATTACTGTCTACATATTCTGAATTGTCAAAAATTGGGTTATGTAACCTACAAAACATGCATAATTATCCTATTTACAACTATTTAGTAGCCTACTTTATATTTTACAGTGAGATGCATGCATGCCCTGATATATAGTTGCAAATGCATTAGGTATCAGTATTACTATCCAAAAATTATTTATCTGAAGGTAATTCAGTTTATGTATAAAATACTAGAATTGATTTATTATCTACCTACTTTTTACTATTGTAGTGCAATAATAACTAGGGATATCAATGGGTACCAATTAAACCACAATTACTCGTTCCCTTTGTCTTCATCCAAGACAAAAATATGTCATCATCATGGCAGTACATGTTTCAATACAGGCATTTTGATGTGCAAGCTGCTTTCATATCTACATTTTATACCCCTTCACATGAGTAGTAAGCAGCATTTGCACATCAATACTGCTGGAGGAATAGTAATGTGGTTGCTTCATGCGATTTTCTCTTAGTCTGATACTGTGTATATATATTGACCCAGTCTGTCCTCACACACAGTCACAATAATAACCAGAAAATGAACTACTACTGTACTTGGGAAACTCATGTAATGTGCAAGGGTATCAAGGAAGATACATGCAGTAAATGACCACTCTAAAAGATAACAGTAATTAATTTTAACTGAATGCACATTATTTTATGATCAGGGTAGGCCATCTAACCTATTTTATCAGCGGCCTAATCTCTAGAGACTTTACGGCGCGATACGTTTTCACGCAACACATAGTCCTATATTTACGAGACACAAATGCCAGCAATGTCTCATTGAAGATTTATATGATGGTGTGTCCATTCAACTGTACCAAATATAGAGATGGGTGAAATAAGCATTTTGCATGGATTTATAGGTGCTAAATAATATGCAAGTACTCGATTTTTGAAAATGCTAAAAAATAATTTTTTGACTGAAACAAGAGGTTATCTAGAGTTATTTGGGATTAATTTGATTTTTTTTTGTTCCTTACTTAAGAAAGTACTTTTTCACTTGCCACTCATAGAAACAATATAACAAAACATAAAATGTCTGAATAACAGTGGGGGGTGGGGGCCCCTACAGGCTGGACAATCAGGGTTAAAGTTGAAACACATTTAAACATGGTTTTAGCCATTAAAAAACCATTAACGCCAGAAAAACTCTCGCATATGGGACTTTGCCCCAGACCCCTGCCTTGCCCATGCGGGTATGAATTCTAGCTTGAAGTTACTCTTGATGATGTGATTCTTGGAGGGTTGGTTTAAAAATGTTCTTCTATTTCAAGTGCAATGAAGCCCCAGTATACAGTTATTGAAGCAGGAAACAAAAATTTATCAATTTGCAACAGAGCTAATTTTGAGATTTCAAAACTCCAAATTGCTAAATTTGAAAATCAAATTGCTTCAAAGTTGGCTTGAATTGAATATGCTTTACACCTATCTCAATCATTAATTAATTTGTATGCAAAATATAATATTGGGCAGCTCAAAACATACTACGACGTACAAACGTACAATGGCAATTTAAGTAACACATTCTTTAAAAAATCCGTCAAAAATCAAATTGTTAAGACTTGCCTAAAGTAGTCGTCACCCGCAGAACATACCAAAATAACATAGGGAAAACGGTTTTAAAACGGACAAACTGGCATGTTGTCCGAACATTGTCGACTATAACTATTCTCTACCAAGATTACTTTCATACAATCTTTTTGAATCCAGTCCCTAAGTCCAGAAGTAATTTCAAATTTTAAAAAATTATCATAAAAAGAAAGACATATTATGGAATGGAATTGTAAAATGTTAACGCTTAGTAAAATTTTTCTAGGGCAACATTCTCCTTTCTATGTATTTCATTTGATTTTTTGTAATTAGGTACATGTGCTAACTTTGACAACAGTGACTTAACTTATTATTAAAAGTATATTGAATTACGTTGTGTATTAATTAAAAATTGTAATACACAAGATCAGATTTTAAATAATCTGTAAGTTAAAAGATCACACCTTTAATAGGTTTAGGAACTATCTGGCTACTTACCAAGCTCATACGTCTAATATCTTTATTACAAAAATAGACTACGTACCTTAACTACTGTATAATATATTTATATTTTATATTCGACATAGTTCACTGATTAACATACAACTAATAAAATACATATAACAGGTTGTCATTTAATAGGTCTGTGTGATTTTCAATTTAAATCAGGGTAATTCAAATATCAAACTAGAGATGACATTGGATATCCAATACCATGTATTCAAATTATTTTAGTACAAGAATCCCAAAGCAATTTGAGTAACACATTCTTTAATAAATCCGGCAAAAATCTATTTGTTATGACATCATATTGAATCTTTCACGGAAAAATTATCTTTTACAAGTGGTTTAACGGATAAGTTGTTGTATAGCTAGTAGTTCTAGTGTGAAAAATGCCTATCGGCTAGTTAGATTGGAGAAGAGTTGACAGGGTGGGAAAGCAAAGAAAACATATATCCCAGCCTTAGTAGGTTATTAATTTTGGTTTAATTTATTTGCAAATGTCCTGTTTATTGAATTGAATTTTATTTTGTGTCACAAGTTAACAGCATTGGCTGCAGAGACCAGGGCTCGAATTTTAAAATATTTAGCACTCGCCCTCTCTTGTTAATTTACTGGTCCGAAATTAAAAACACTAGTCCGTATTCCTACTCCAAACCACTACTAGTACTACTATAACTTAAATACGTAATTTTGTAATCATAATTAACTGCGTAATATTTGGCTACCCTTTACAAATGGACCGTGTTTATCTCCTACGTTAGATATCTCACAAACAGATCAAAACATCGAATTTAGTTGTTGGTCAAAACGTAGCCACGTGTGTTCTGTTAGCCAGCGTTCTTGAAAAAGGCGCACACGATTCTTCTCATATTTTGCATTGTCTGCAGTAGGATAAGGTTTCTGTTTCTTGTTTGGGTTATCAACTCCTTGTCAACTCGCCACATATTTGTTGACCGCGTAGTTTGAAACGTAATGTAAGCAATTTATGTTACGGCTCACCAAGAAAAATCACTCGCCTGGCGGGCGAGTGATTTCCAAAAGTTACTCGCCCGAGCAACAATACACTCGCCTCGGGCGACCGGGCGAGCGTTAAATTCAAGCCCTGGCAGAGACCAATTAAAAGTTTATTATAGGTATGTAAGTTTTTGAGAAACTATAAAATAGTAAGGTTTTCTGGTGGTAAAAATCTGTGGTACAATTACGTGGTAAAATGAGCACTGCATTAAGTCATTGACTCATTAGCCATGGTGATCTAAGAGTGTATTTATTCAACATTGTTGTTAGCCCTTGCACCTACAGTGTGGTTGTGTGTAAAGAGAAGAGGGAAGGCACACTAGATACGGTAGACAGCGGGTTGATTGCAACACCAACTTGGCAATGAATGAATGTATTGTAACTGAAACTGATGTATTAACCCCTCATCTCCTTTTCTATCTACTGTAAACTTAACAAATTGAATTATTTTCTTACAATACATTTTGTATGGGTTTTGCATACCATGACCACATAAAAATGATTGAAAAAGTGATGTGTAAGAATAATTGCAAGTTGCAAGATTCTCTTGCGATATGATTTTACAACACATAAATTTAAAAATTGTAACACCTAGTTCCTACCAAACTCATAATGGCAGCAGCCATGTAGTCAACAGTGACCCTAACCTTTTCCAAACACCATCAACCACAACCAGTTAGGGTGGACCACTATTAATATTACCGATATAATCCAGTGTTGTGCTCGGTATTAACAAAAATAATATGTACGTTAAGGCTGTGTGTTCACCAAAAACCAAAATCCAAAATATGCATAAAACAGTTGTTATAGAGTATGATAATTAGTCTTTTGAAAAGATTAAAAAATTTAAAATATTTTTTTGAGTTTTTTGGTCGATGCATTTTTTTCTCTATTGCTACTTTTTTAATGATTTTTGGTGCTAAGTTTTTCCAAAAGTATACCATTTGGATGGCTGATATTTTTATTGCAGCTTACACTCATCTTTGACTATAGAATGAGGTATTTTGAAATGTGTATACTGTATATTCAATACCTTACATTTTACAATGTTTTATATTTTCCGGTACTTTTGTGGTTTTTGTACCGTCAAAAGAAAAAAATGGAAGATCTTAAGATACGAAAGCTATACATTTCAAAATACCTCATTCTATAGTCAAAGATGAGTGTAAGCTACAATAAAAATATCAGCCATCCAAATGGTATACTTTTGGAAAAACTTAGCACCAAAAATCGTTCAAAAAAGTAACAATAGAGAAAAAATGCATCTACCAAAAAAATCCAAAAAATATTTTTTGATCTTTTCAAAAGACTGTGATCAGTGATCATACTCTTTAACTGTTTTATGCATAATTTGGATTTTGGTTTTTGGTGAACACACAGCCTTAAAAGACTTAATGGTGAGGCGTTACTTGTTTCACAAACATTACTTTTCTTTCTTAAAGAACATTAGGTACCGGTACCTTTATTATTTCTTTGGGTTAATAATTTTAACAATTTTTTTCATTAATCATAGTTATTCAACCTACTTTTAATGGATGTTAATCAGTGCCAATTCAATACAATTTGACAATATAGCTCAAGACTAAACAGAAATGTGGATTTGTATCAATCATATCCCACGTCCAAACTTCCTTTTTATTTTCAGGGCAAGCAAAAAAATATTTGATTAAAGCAAGAGAAGTAATGTTTTAACTAAATTAATGTAAATATTATACCTTCATTACTTAAACTAATTTCAATTTTATTTTTAAGTTACTTTTGAGCAGATTTAATTTCCAACTTTTAATCGGTTACATTAACCCATCTAATCCAACTCTGGTAAATCACTCAGAATTACACATTTCAAGTCATATCTCAAGAATGCTGTAAAATATCAAAAATATTATTAATGCAAATAATGTGGTATAATTAGATGATAAAGATTTGTTTTGCTTCTATTATAATTAATGCAATATTGCTATTAGAGACAACGGGTCGTGATAGATGAAGGACGATTACCAAAAAAAATACCATATGCGGGATTCGAACCAACGTCCTCATAGTGTCAAACGCTTTGGACCAGCGCCCTAACTGAATTACATGAGGGCATGAGATTATTTCAATATATCCTGCATGAAAAAATATATTAATATTAAATATAATAATCGGTACTGTTTGAATTCAAACATGAATTTCATTAGTTAAACCTCATAGTCGAGAAACTTCTTATAGTAGAGTGTATGAGAAGATAGGTAATATAAAAACCCAAATTCGTTTTAAAAAACCCAAATTTCGCGTTTTTCGCGATTTCAAAAAATTGTCAAAAACGTTTACTAAAAAATAAAAAATCACTAAAAAAATTGTACGCACTTTATTTTGGTATACTATCTTCGCGGAAGCCGTGATACGCGCCGTTATTTGGAGGTCTTTTTCCGTAAAGCCAGTGACGTCACGGTACCGCCTACCGCGCGCGTAATATTCGGACTGGACCGGCAACCCACCAAAACTGGACCGGCACCTTCACTCACTTTACATTTTGCACATAATAAGGTTCCATTTCGCGATTTAATCGCGTTTGACCAGTTTTCATGTTAATTTGTTCGTTTTATTTCGCGTATACACGAATTTCGGGAAATTCGCGTTTTCAAAATGTGTTTTTTCCATCACTAAATGATGTAATTCGTCGACAATATTACATTTTAGGCAATAAAAAGGACATTTAAAAAAATTCGCGAATTTCGTTATCACCATTTTTCACTACCTCTACTTATAGGTAGTCCTACAATAACATTTTAATTTTATTCTTCTTTCATGCCAGCTATAGTTCTAAATCTAACAAAACCTCATTACCAGTCCTGTTGGTAATATCTTTTTCGGTGTTTAGCAGAATTTTTGAGAATTAAAAACTGTTATTTTGTGTTGTTTTAACAAAGGGTGCGATCTACCCCCTCAATTAGATCTAGCTGTTATGAATAATAACTTTTTTAACACCTCTCTTCAAATATAGCCCACCTTATTTAACTTAGCAAATCAACAAGTCTAGGCCTACAGTTGAAATAAACTAATAAAAAAAAACACATCCCCTATATATTTAATACATCTCTCATCCCCAAATCATTTTAAATAGTACACAAACAATAATGTGTATTAACCAAGGGGTCTGCAATTATTTTTCACTCTGGGTTTTGTTCTGGCAAAGCAAATGGTGCTCTATTTTATTTTGGTATTTGCCTCTATTGGAATTATTTAACACTAGACTGGCCGTAGTCAGCATTATAACACGGATTGCATGGATTCATCAAACATTCCATAAACTTAGAACAAGCTTATTTCTAGTGTAAAAATCACTTACTATCACTTACTTATATATAAGAAACTATATTTCTTGTTTAAAAAATAAGGTAAGTCTAGCCTAGTATTTGCCTGAGAGCAGCTGTTTGCTCACACAATCACTGTGGACAATATATTCGTAAATAAGTTGCGAGAATGCAATGGGGTACGTACCAAAAGAATTATGTAATAACTTCCCTACTGCTTAATAGTTTCCACAAAGCATATTTCCAAACTAAAATATGTAACCTTCCTCGCATCGCATGAACCAACCTAACTTAATCCTCACATTAGAACTCAAGTTCCTTGAATGGCACACAATCTTATAAACCTCGTTTTCATGCCCAAATAAATTTCACTATGGCGTTCATAGGCTAAGCAGATCATTCTTTGCTCATACGCTGGGTGCTAGTTTAGTGTGAGTTCCCGTAGGCACACAAAACTGTGGTACAGGTATCTGCCAGTACCCTTGATTTAATTCTGGTTGCGGGTGTACCTTAAATAAATTCCTGGTCCCCTCCCATTACAATATTTTTATAATACAGTAATTACTTTTAGTAAATTTACTAAATGTATGCAGGCTCTTGCACAGTATACAAATGTACGTCAGCACTGGCCAGGTAGAAATAAATAAATGCTAATGGACCAGTAATGGTACATGTGTAGAATTTTAAACTGTTTAGTGGCTGAAATTTAGTGCATGGTATGAGGATTTTTTTTTTTTTTTTTAATTTGAATTTGAATTTGAAGTACATATAACTTACAGAAAATGTGAATAGTATATTGTATTCCAGAATAAATAGTATGTTTTATGATACACAAAAATAGCATGGCAGGGCACGCATACACCAAGGTATTGCTCTCTTAATCAGTAATGACCTTGCCACAAGTATGATGCAATCATTTATAGAAAATAAAGATCTAAAGAGGTCATGTAAAAAAGGTAAAAAGGTCATGGATAAAGATTATCCATGACCATGTGGTTAATTCTGAAAACGACAACAATCCATGCCAGTCTCAGCATAGCTTTTGGCCTGGCATCTCTATAAACAAAAAGCCATATAATTGATAATAAGTAATAAATAACCCTACATGTGTTAGGAGTACTATACTACATTACTAGTAACCAACCATACACAAACAAGTTGTTGTCTACATCAATGTGCACTAACTACTATTCATGGACTGTAACTTTATTACATAAAAGATGAAAACAACAAAAAATATAAAACAAGAACAAGAAGTACTGTACAGTGTACACCACAGAAGTTAAAGGTAAATATGAATGTAATACTAATAGTGAATATACAAAGTATTGAAAGGCAGGCACAGAATTGTAAACATTAAGAAAATGTGAGGACATTTTTAATCTAGGCCTACAAATACAGGTCACCCATTTACCCTAAAACTAAAATTTAAAATGAAATGTATTTACAAAATTATAGCAAGTAAAGTTCACACAGCAGTATCCTTCACTAAATAATATGCTTAAGAGGGAATGGGACACATTTGGCAGTTGGCACATAGCTGTTCGCTCGGCCAAGAAGCATCAACGTGTATAAATATATATATAAATCAATCTGTCAGAAATAATCACGGATATATAGTCAATTTTGGACAGTTTTAACAAAATCCAAAATAGTGAAAAACAAATTTTAAAAAAAAAATTTCAAACAAATTTTCAAAAAGTATGACCGTAGGCCCCATACTTCCACTTCCGTGACAACTGCCAAAAATTTCAACCACCTGCGGTGTCAGTCAGCCGAACGAACAACAATTTGCTTTCAACTCATGTGTTATATCCTCTTAAGAGTCTGCAAGGTCAGTGATTTTTTTCTGGAACTCTTCCTGAAGCCAGTTTTTATTAGTTAGTTTCCACACTTTGCACATAACTTATGGTCATGTATATACACAGTCTTCTATAGAGGCAAATATTTTGTTAAAAACTATCACACAAAAATGTAAATAAATAGAATGTATTTTTTGGGAGGATTTTGGATCTTTGTAAAATCATCAAAATTGGTAAATTTTTTAATTTATTTAATGCGTAATGGCACTAATGTGCAATGTTTTGTAACCTTCGACTTAGCAGAGTGACCATATCCTTGCTTGACAATTACCCAAAATTGCATATAAATTGGATGACAACTGGAAGCAGGAAAATTTCTCCAAAAAGTTTCCAAAGTTGACTAATTAAAAAAAAAAAAAAAAATGAGCAAATGGTAGAATAAGAATAGGCGTGTTGGCGTACCTTGTATAACATTATTTAGACATTTTTACCAAAACATAACTACATTAATAATTTAAATGATTTATTATTCACAATGTAGCCTTTAGGTGTGCTATTAAACTTGAAAAGCAAATTTGAGAAATGTTAATTAGAAGCACATAATCTTTGTGAGGATTTCCAACAAGTTCTGCTCGTTGCACAGAAATTCCATAAATAAATCTCTTGTAGAGAAGTAACAAGGGATGATCAACTTAACACCAAGTTTCTCTTTTTAACACGTCAATACCGCCCATACTGAATACGAGATTCCTGGATGAAGTCGATAGCAACAATAACTTGACCACATGACGTAAGTTTAAAGGTTACACATTTAAATGCAAGTTTTGCGTGAGCAACTGTGACATTTCTACTGTGATGGCTTTGCCAGTAAGCCTAGGCCTATGCTTACAAATTCTGGTACCTTTTAGATTTAAAACAACTGTCTATTACGGGCTCCAGACAAACATTGCATTGCAACTAAATGCACATACGCATGTGCTCACACAAGTGTGAACATGGAAGCACTAGATAGCACTCCACACTGTGATTCCTCCAAGTTCGTGTCAACATCGATAAATGGTCTCGAACATTGAACAATGAACAGTGTAGGCTATTAAATACAAACTAGACTTCCCCATCATCCGATATCCTAGTGCTGTGCATTGCTTTCTTATGGCAAGAAAACCGCCAACTGCTGATGTAATATTACTATTAGTATCTAGATAGTAAAGTAAGGACCACTATTACAAGTGTATAGGAATATTAAAAATACATAAAGCACACTGATAGGCAAGTGTGAGCTAATGAGATAAAGAACTACATACTATAATAATAAATGAAGAGACCTGTTGCCTGCCAGTCCCACACTCCAAGACACTGTTGCCAAGTGGTGACATGCCAATCTTAAGCGAGAGCACTCGGGCATATCTTGTTGCAATGGCACTGGATTCTTGCGTTCAATGCTGATCTGTACAAATGAACACAGAATTGGAAATGGTAATATTTCATTTCATTTATTCATTTTATTTATTTAATTGTTTATTTACCCTGCATACAATGTTTAATCATTACAAACAAAACAATACATAGGTATAAGCTAGGTATTACTACTAACACGTCTACACACGTACTACCAACTCATGGGAGATAAGATGTGATTGGATTTATCCATGTGATCTTTCAGTTTATGACAGCTACATTGCAGTCTTCTGTTGGATTTATGTCATGGAAGTCAACAGTCACAACAACTAGCAGTTTAGTAAAGGTTTGTTCTGTTGTCCCGGTAGCTCAATTGGTAGAGCTATGGCACGTTAAGCCGGAGGTTCTGGGTTCGAACCCCAGTCGGGGCAAACTTTTACGACAACTGCTCAATAACTATGTTTTGAAAGCGGCCTTATGCTTAAAAACCTTATACGTACTGTATTCATTATTATTATTATCATTTTATTGAATGATAGCAATAGTCGTAAAAATTTGTACCGACTGGGGATTTATTATTTATTATTATCATAATAAATATTTATCATAAAATTATATTAATTATCATAATAATAATAATAATAATAATAATAATAATAATAATAATAAATATTATTATTATTATTATGGTGCATGCGCAGTTTGTGGAAGGTCGAATGTATGAAATATGTAAGGTTATGAAAGAAAGAAATGTATTATTTTTAAATATTTATGTTATGAAAAATGCATATTGCAAAGTATGTACAATAAAAAAAAAAAAAAAATTATTATCATTAAAAAAATATCTATATATATTTATTATTATTGAAAAACTTTACATTTGAAATTGTTTTTGTTTAATTCTTTTGCTTCTTATTATCTGGCTCCGATTGTAATGACAGTGTGCCTCAGGTGATGATACGGACAGACGTATCAAAACTTTAGATAGAATTAATAAAATGAACACAGCAAAATGACTCGTAAAATATTTGATTTCTCTAATATTTCGGGCTGTGAAAGCATGAAGAAATTATTATTATTATTATTATTATTATTATTATTTTTATTATTTTTTTTTATTGGATATTTCATACAAACTCGGTTAAAACCGGAGCTAACATGTTGTACGGACTTACGTCAAGTACTTCCATGTGTACCTATTACATTCATTATTACTTTGTCTTAACTCTATCTAAAATAAGTCATTTATAAATTGTAATATTGTTTGTAGATGATGTTTTCTTTCTGCTGTGTACGGTCGTGGCCGATTTCTCGTCGCCATCCTAGCATTTGCTCTTCGGACTATGGGAAACCACAAAAACCATGTCAGGATGGAAGCTGTCTCGAAATCTCGAAGTATCATTCTTAGTTTAGAAATTTACGAACTATTCTACACGTGTTGAGTATTACTGCCTTTTGAGTCTCGATGTATACATTGGGTTGAAGATCTAGTTGTTTAATGCTTTCATGTAGCTTCTTCGGTATGATGCCGTTGGCTGATATAATGAATGGGATTGTATTTACCTTTTTCTGTTTCCACATCTTCTTGATCTCAATTGCAAGTTCACTATACTTGTCAATTTTTTTCTTCCACGTGGTCTCGACGTTATGGCACATTGGGATAGCAACGTCGATAAGGGTAGTTTCTTGTTTCTTCTTGCCAATTATTATTAAATCCGGTCTGTTGTGATGTATCGTTTGGTCTGTTATAACTGTGCGATCGTAATATAATTTGTAATCTTTACTATCTAGTACTTTCTCTGGTTTGTATTTGTAGTAAGGTGTGTGTGTGTCAATGAGGTTGTACTTGATAGCTAGTTTTTGATGAATAATGTTAGCTACTTGGTTATGTCTGTAGAGGTAATCTGTTTGACATAGTGACTTGCACCCGGATATGATGTGTTCGATTGTTTCACCCCTTGCACTACATTTTCTACATTGATCGTTTACTGTCGCATCTTGTATTATGTATTTTTTATAATTGTTCGTCGTAATCACTCTGTCTTGAATAGCCATCATAAAACCTTCTGTTTCTCCAAATAGTCCCCGTTGTTTAACCACCTATTTGATGCTTTAATATCTACGTGACCTTTGTGTAGTTCATCATAATGTCTCTTGTGTAGGGTCTTTTCTGGAGAGACGTAACTCTTTTGAAGCGTCAGTTATGAGTTTCCCTTGTAGATTGGCATTTTCGTTTGCTAGATTGAGTGGAGATGATTTGTCAGCTAGCACCACAGCCCTATGAAGTGTGGATTGGTTGCTCTTTGTAAAAAAGTATTTTCTTAAAATGTCTATTTGTTTATAATATAAGTTGTTCAGATCAATTAGGCCCCGTCCTCCTTTTTCTCTTGGAAGTGTCAATCTCTCTATTGCTGATTTAGGATGATGTATTCTGTGTTTGGTAAGTGTAGTACGAGTTAATATTTCCAACGCGTGGATGTCTGTCTGCGTCCATTTAATGATTCCGAATGAATATGTCAGTACTGGTATAGCATATGTATTTATTGCTGTGATCTTGTTTTTACCGTTTAGTTGCGTCTTGAGGATAGACTTTAGTCGTTTCTTGTATGTATCTATCAATTTTGCTTTCATAACTTTATGTTCAATTCTGGCAGCTTGTGAGAATCCTAAATATTTGTAAACATCATTATCGTCCATTATTCCAATCCTATTTCCATCATCTAGCTGGAACTCTTCTGCTTGTGTAACCTTACCTTTTTCGATATGTAGCGTCTTACATTTGTCTACTCCAAACTCCATGCAGATATCTTGACTAAATTCTAATGTTGTATTGACTAGACTGTTTAGTTGAGCAAAATTTGATGCATACAACTTTAGGTCATCCATGTAGAATAGGTGGGAAATTGTGTGACATTATTATTATTATTATTATTATTATTATTATTATTATTATTATTATTATTATTATTATTATTATTGTTATGAATATAAGGTTTTTAGCATAAGCCCGTTTTGAGGTAATTATTAATGAATTATAGCAATTGTCATAAAAGTATGCCCCGACTGGGGATCGAACCCAGAAACTCTGGCTTAACTAGCTCCCAATTAAGCTATCGAGGACATTACCTTTATTATATTATTTATTATATTATTATAATATTATTAATTACATTGACGGCATTACCCTTCAGTATATGGAATCTTGTAAATATCTGGGGATTATTCTAAATGAAAAACTCAACTGGAGCAATCACATAAACAGTGTAATTGCCAATGGAAACAAAAGCCCCAATTTCGTGATGAGAAAACCTTAGAGGAAGTAGTTCGATGATAAAAGAAAAAGCATATTTAGAAATAGTGAGACCGGCATTGGAATATGCAAGTTTGGTTTGGGACCCACATACAAAGTCCCATGTACATAGCTTAGAAATGGTCCAAAGAAGGGCAGCAAGGAAGGTGCTAGGAAAATTTGGTCCAAGACACAGCCCTTCTGAAATGATTTTAGAATTGGGTTGGGCACCACTTAAAAAACGGAGGGAAACATCTAAACTATGTGCAATGTATAAATCATTAGCAGGAGAACTGGCCTGGGCAGACATCAAAGATCGATTGAAAGCTGCTACACATAAAGGAAGGCAAGATCATGATCAAAAACTGTTCTTACATAGGTATAATACGGAGGTTGGGAAACACTCATTTGTCGGTTCGACAATTAGAAGTTGGAATGACCTAGACAAAAACATATTTAACCCTAAACCCTCAAGTGTTGTCAATTTCAAGGAGAGAATAAATCTTAATAGGTTATGAAAGGATTGTATTAAGTTATGTATTTATTGAAATAGGCTATAAATTAAATAATCTAATCGATACAAATACTGTTATAGGTATAGTATATTTCCTATACTATACTTATATTATGTTTATAACTAATCCTAGTAATTTGCTTTGTAACAGTAATTATAAGGAATATGCACTGTAAAATATAAAAAGTCAATATTCTGTATCCGAGCAGAAGAGCTCAAAACATGAATTAATTAATAAATACAAATACAAATACAAGACCATAGAGAAATAACCAGGGAAGAGTGGAAACACAATGTTAAATAGCGGGAACCAGAAATTTAGTATAGAAGTTCGGAAGATGATTCACAGAAAGCAGCACCAACATCTTTAGTGTCGCGATCTATGAATGACTCTTCCAACTATCAAGTAACAACTAGCGCAACCTAGTGACTACTGCTTGGACTATCTAGGCTTTTGGTGGCGCCGGTGGGGGATTTCAGTTTTATTTTATGGTTATGTTCATGTAATGGAAAGAAATGTTAAAAGTGTGTGAAGAGAGTATCCACCCACACTTTTATTATTTCTTTCAACGAATTCTGGGACTTTGGAGACTTATTGGGACATAAATGTTCATCAATATCCGATATTGCAAACACCACGCCTAGGCCTAGGCCAAGGCCTGCTTGCTGGAGCCAGTTCTTTTATTAGTACACACGCGTTTTATTATGAACTAACGAGTATTTACGAATGCACTAGGCGCTGCAAGAGTGGTTTTAGAAACTCTCAAACAACTCAAAACTTTGATTTTGGCACTAAAAAAACGAGAAACAACACAAATAGCAAAGACTGACAGCAGGCTGGAAAAGAACCGAAAAAAGAAATGCCTATCACTGTCTTCTCGGCGCTCAAACATCACCGTTACCATGGTTACAGTCTTCGATGGTGCTGCTTTCTGTGAATGAATCTTCCAAACTTCTTGGTAAACAGGGTAGCTCGATGGTTCCCGCTCGGCTATGCTTTTTACCACCCTCTGGACAAGACAAACCTTTATTAAATTGCTATTTGTTGTGATTGTTGACACCCATGATATAAATTGAACAGAAGACTGCAATGTAGCTGTCATTACTGAAAGAACACATGGAAAAATCCAATCACTTCTCATCTCCCATGAGTTGGGTAGAATGAATATAAGGTTTTTAAGCATAAGCCCTGGGGATGGGACGTTTAAACGTTTAGTGGACGGTTAGAGGTTATTAAATTCGCAAAATGTTAAGTAAAAAAAAAAAAAAAAAATTAAATGAAATGTTATTTTGGTATCACTTTTGGAGCCTACACAAACACGAGCTAACAGATTACGCCAATAATTTTCTAAAAATGCTCAATTTTGGTGGAGGTGCCGGGTCCCAGGCTGTATTAAGACATCTTGTCTGTTACACATGGTGGAAGTGCCGGGTCATTTAATGCAAGAGTGAGAATAAAACCGTTGTTAATTATTCGTCGGCCGGTCATAAGTACAAAATTACGATTTTTGTTATTAAACCTAGGTCTCTGCCAACCTAAATTAGTAAAAAAAAAAATTTTTTTTTTTTTTTGAAAAATTAAACTTTAAAACATAAACATCACATAGAACATTATTGAATGAAAATCATGTTTTTACTCATAGTCACTCGACTTAAGTTACACTTGATGTTCAAAAATTTTTTTTTTTTTTTTTTTTAGAAAATAGGGGTTGAACGTTTAAACGTTTAAACGCGATTAGTTCAAGGGGTTAAACGTTTATGAAATTAAACGCTTTTCTTTTTCCCATCCCTAATAAGCCCGCTTTGAGGACATTATTAGTGAATTATAGCAATTGTCATAAAAGTATGCCCCGACTGGAGATCGAACCCAGAAAGAAACTCTGGCTTAACGCGTGTCATATGATCATGATTCATGATCATGGATGTCTCGCAACAAATAGCAATTTAATAAAGGTTTGTCTTGTCTCCTCAATTGTTCAATTGGTAGAGCATATAGTCATCATATCATTTCTAGCCCCAAATAATTGGGTGTGTGAGGTGGCTTTATGCGACAATAAATCTTGATAAAAAAGTCTTATATTTGGGATTGGGACAAAACAGTATTTACTTTCCTGGGCCCCGATTCATGTACATTTATCCCGGGTATAGGTGGTATAAGGACGGTATAATGCAGGACATGGCAGGATAAGGCCTGGTTAAGTCTGGTCAACTCTCATCCAATCAAAAATTTCCAATGCAACAACGACACAACAAATGTTATTTTCCACTGCATTCCACAGCCATGTAAATCAGCAAATTAGCAAAAGAACACTGAAAATTTCCACCATCTTTTGTTTTACTTTTTCATTTAGTGACAGGAGTTTGCGTGAATTCATTTAAAGAAAAGAAAAGGCTTATTATTGCCGTAAATTTTGGAATAGCCTAGGACTATCATACCATTCTTTATCTGCATTAGGCTTTTAGTAATTAAAAACTAGTTATTTGTGCGGGATGTGTCTGAACAAGGTCGTGCCGGTCTAGGGTTGCCTAGGAGAGGCCTAGGGCTTGTCAAACGTGTTATGTTAGCATTAATTGAATGTAGTCCTATAGCCTAATGGAACTTTAGGCCTACACTGTTGTATTATGAATAATTTTCTACATCTGGGCCTAGGCCCGGGACGGTTTCTGATTTGTTTTATGAGAGTAATGACAACTTTTCTCGTTTTACACATAGATGCAAAATTTAAAATGTCCGCCATCTGTTTACGTATTTTCTTATCCCCGGTCGAGGCGGGATAAGTCTTCATGAATTGGATTCGGAGTTATACCGCACTTATACCACCTAACTCGGCTTATACCGGGATAAAAATGTACATGAATCGGGGCCCTGATGGTATAGTAACCCTACTCAATTCTTGTGTATGTTCACTAAATGGTTAAATTACAAGTTCTCTGCATAATAATTGACCGCCACCAAGGCAATCAAGAGCCTTTACGGAATCCCTATTGACTCGGTTGATCACACCTACAGAAAGAAAAATCCGAAAAAGGGAAGATTCAACAGGTAGCCTACATGGCGTGAGGTGTGTCCCACCATGGACTTAATCTATCTTCAATAGTATATGTTACCTACTACATAGGGGGCTGAGATCATGTTAAGGTATTTCCGGTTTCGATAGGGTTGCCAACCGTTTCTCCGGACAGTCAGGATTTCTATACATTTGTCCGGATTGAGGAATTGACCCGTTCTGGACGTCACTTTGTCCGGAATTTGTAAAAAATACTAATGTTTACTACATATTAATAGAATTTGTTTATGATCATCTAAAAGCATTATTCATCCTCTCAATTTTCGATGTAGGCTAGAATTACTCGCAATGTTTCAATTTGGTAATTTGTTCTCGATCTCTGCCATTCTGTTGCCATTAGCTGCTCTCTATGTCCTCAACCACCGCCCGTATGGCGTATGCACTCACCTCGGGGGAGTCACCGACTTTCTGTTCAGCTGACAGACGGCCGGCGGCATATAGCACAGGCGCAAACACATTTCGTTTTGTCTGGACAGTCGCCAGTTGACACGTACAATTTGAGCGGTGAAATGTGTACTTGTGCTTGCAATGTTCATTGTTTACGTTCTGTTCGCATTTTGGATTTTTGTGTTACTATTATCTAAATATCCTTGACATTGACATCATTACTAAAAGTATTGAACAAATTCAATGCCTAAGATGTTCTCAATTCACAACACTCAAATTTCTGTAAGTTGATCCTGTGTTCCATACTTCCATTTTTGAAAAATCCAAAATTCTTGAGTTGAGTGAAATGGATGGTTGTAGTAAAAAAAAATGTGGTACCCCCCCCCCCCCCCCCACAATCTTATGAGGCTATATCCGGAATTCCATTTATGTTAAGTTGGTAACCTTAGGTTTCGAGTGTACATTTTTGCAGAAAAATGGCGAGCCCCTGGTTAGATCCGAATGATCGGCCTATGTTATGTAGTCTTTTTCACTAATTAATTGAAGTTATATACATATCCTGTTGGCAGATATCGATGGTAGACGGTAGGCAACAATGAATTATAAAATAGCCTTTATTAAAATTTGAAATTGACAATCAAAAAGTAGGCCTAGGTTTAATGTCAGGTCTAGGACATGTGTATGCCCTGACCTTAGCATAAGTCTAAGACTATTTGTTTAAGGCTAGTAGGCCCTAGAGCTTGGTAAGATATAGCCTTATCCAAGGAATAAAGCATTGGCTAGGCCTAAACTATTACGGCATTATCCCTCCTTATTGTCGCATCTCTTGAAGCTGGAAATGGACATGAAACGCATAATTCGACCTTGCTCAATGTTGAAATGTTTCATTAATATTTCTTGTAGCCTAGGTACGATTAGGTTACATTTTATTATAGAATAAACAATTGAAATATCAAGAATTAGTATCGGCAACCAATATGAGCATACAAAAACACGAATTACTGGTATTCAATTTCTACCAATACAGCGTGCTTTTGTGTGCGTTATGACTAGGGAAGACGACGGGTACGTGTTTCCACTACCCGTTTACCCGTAAAACCTGGTTCCTGAATTGAGGTGTCATATTGTAGGCAGAAGGCTAATGTAAACATGCGCTTTCTCATATCTTTTGTGCTTGGCGGCGTTTTTCTTTTGAATTATAATGTCCTTTCTTCATGCCACCGACTTGTGGCAGTGTGCTGAGTTGCCCCCCCCCCCCCACCCCCCACCAGCCTTACCACTCATGCAATCTTCCAGAGATTATACCCTGCTAGAAGTCAAAACTCAAAAGCTATCACCCATGGTGATAAATGAAATTAAGCACATGGGAATAGAGATACTGCAGAGGCTGGCCTTTCCTTATCTTGTTTACTCTCATTCTGGCTCCAGTCCCCCCCCCCCCTCAAGCATGCATCACATCGTGACCTTCACCAGACTGACAAGATATAAAGCAGATCCAATGAACAGTGAGTGTTATCTTAATGGCCCGTTGTTGTTACTCTTTCGTGATTATGAAATACTACTTTCGGCACATTTTTCTCCAGTCTATGTAACCAAGAAAAGAGGGAAGAACAACAGGAGCCAATAATATATAAAGAAGTCCAACTCACCGAAGATAAGAATAAAGCAGGGGCGTTCTGTCAGTATATGTCACAACAAACAAGACCAATAAATAATAAACATGTAAAAGTAGAGCAACCAAAATACATACATGATAACGAGGACCCTTATAATGCACCATTTAATATCCATGAATTGGGACAAGCATTAAGTAAACTGAAAAACAAGAAGTCACCAGGAGTTGACCTTATCTACCCTGATTTCTTGAAAAACCTAGGAAAGGAAGGGCAACTGGTATTACTAACACACTTCAATGCCATATGGGAGGGAAACATACCAGATATATGGCAAAACGCAGAAGTTATCCCCATAGTGAAGAAAGGAAAAGACAGTAGTAAAGTAGAGAGCTATAGGCCTATATCTCTCACAAGTATGATGTCAAAGCTCATGGAACGCATGGTAAACCAAAGATTAAAAATCTACCTGGAGACAAATAACCTCATAACAGAACACCAGGCAGGCTTCAGGAAAGATAGAAGCACTCTCGACCAAGTGGCATATCTACAGCAGGAGGTGAAGGAAGGCTTCAATAAACAACTAGCAACACTTGTGGTGTATGTTGATTTCCAAACTGCATTTGATGTTGTGAACAGAAAGATCTTACTTACAAAAATGTCGGATATGAACATCCCAAGCAACATATACAGATGGACTAAAAATTTCCTGAGCCAGAGGTATATATGAGAGTGAGATATGGAAACAAAAGATCAAAATACAGAAAAACCAAGGCAGGAGTTCCCCAGGGAGCAGTCATGAGTCCTACCCTTTTCTTGATCTTCATAAATGACCTAGCTGACTATATTGAAGAGAGAAGTGAGGTCAAAGTAAAGCTGTTTGCAGATGATGTGGTGCTGTGGTACAGTGGTAGAGATAAAGATAAGATGGAAATTGAAATGAATAAAGCCCTTAAAGCTCTGGAAGAATGGACAGAAAAGAATGCAATGATAGTTAACGAAAAGAAGACCGTGTACGACTACCACACTACGGGACGAAGTGTACCAACATTTTTACTCAAGTACAGAACAAACCCGTTACAGAAAGAAGATAACCCAGTATACCTAGGTGTAACTATGGATCAAAAAATGACAATGACCAAGCATATTGAAAAAATGCAAGCAGCAGGAAGGAAGCGATTAAACCTGTTAAAAAGAGTTGCAGGTGTTACCTGGGGGGCAACAGAGAACACATTATCTACCACATATAAAACCTATGTGAGACCATTGCTTGAATATGGTAATGCAATCATAACAAAAGCCCTAAAAATGCACTACAATCTCTAAATAGGATCCAAAATTCTGCACTCAGAATAGTTACTGGAGGTGTTAAAACCACACCTATAGTAGCTATGGAAGCAAAGGCCAATATTCCACCCCTAGAGGCCAGACAAAATGAAGCTGCAGGGATCCTATATGAAAAAACTGGTAAGACTGGATCAGAACTACTGGGATAAAGAACCATGTGAAAAACATAAAACCCATGTAACATTCATAACGAAGGCACGACAAATAAATGAGCATTTAATTGGGAATGAGGCAACTAACAATAGACAAGACCTCCTACCACCAAACATAAATGTTGCATTGTTAGAAATCCCACATGCATTGACAATACCTGACATCGACAGTAAGAAAAACAACCACTCATTGGTTCAACTAAAGAAATTGACATTGGCATACATTCGCCAGAAATACCCAGAAAATGAATGGCTACATCTGTATACAGATGGATCAGCATCCCCAGGGGAAGGAAATGCGGGCGCAGGGATATACAGCCGAGAATTTGAGGCTTCCTACCCAGCTGGTGCTAATGGAAGCAATTATGATGGAGAAATCCGAGCAATAGTTGAAGCACTATTGAAACTATCAAAATCTGAAAACCGGAAAATTGTGATCCTATCCGACTCCAAGACTGCCATTGCAGCCATTGCAAATAGGGAGGAAACAGAACCCGAAATTAGACAATGTAAACTACAGATTCTACGACTCATGAATGATGGGAACAAAATTGTGCTACAATGGATACCGGCCCACTGTGGCATATATGGTAATGAGAAGGCCGAATACCTAGCCAAACAAGTAGCAAAAAGCAACAAGAAAGTAAAAAACTGTCACATAAATCTCTCAAATCTCACCTGCATGCGTCGACAGACAAAGCAGTCCTTAAGGAATGGCAAGAGAGGGGGCAGAATAAACTGTGGGAAGATTACACTAGAATGAGGCCGACTGGTAAACGTAAGTGCTACAGTAGATAAATAGAGACAGCTCAATTCCGGCTTCAAACAGGACACGGCCTACTCGGAAAGCACCTCCATAGATTTGGAATTTTTTAATCTAGTGTCTGTCGGATGTGTGGAGCTGGGGAACAAGACAGGAAACATCTTTTTCAATGTACATATATAAAGCTTGAACGCGACAAAATGCCAAATGGCATGGATCGGAGCGAACAGGAGTCCTATCTCTACTGGCTAACTAGAAAACACATGATGACATGAATAATGTCAATTGTTGGCATATGAAAAGAAGACATTTATAGAACAGCATTACGTCTGAGATAATACGATAATTGATGAGCGCGTTGCTTCACAGTTCATTTGACACCCCACACGATTTTTTGTGTTACTACCCGGGTCGTAAAAAAGTCGGGTTTCGTCATCCCTAGTTATGACCCACAATGCATTGCCCACATTGTGAATCTCGTAGTCATAGTAAGGAAGTGTTTTAACTTTTAACTAGCGCCTGCATCTCCCGGTAAGGGTTGAAGCTCCATAATCCCACCACCCAAGGCTCTGTGCAACAAAAACAGATTGGGGGCTTCACTTCTTAAGACTCTAGTACTCCAGACCATAACCACCTTCAATTGTTACAGACACCGTTCATTCTCAGAGATAGGTGATAGAGACAGGAAATGCAGCAGCTTGCAAGTAGCTCCAGTCATGATCAGCAGATGATAATAGCAGGAATAATATTGTGGTATTTACCTGTGGTTTCTGAGATGCCATTGCCTATCTAAAGGTCATCCAAACCTCCACCAGAAACACCACTCTTCACTTTGTCCAGCACCTTGTTTACAAATTCAGTTGTGAAGCCAGCAATTTTAACTTCTGAAAAGAAAAAATACAGTTAACAAACATCAACAAGACAAATTACTAGGTATAGAATAATGCAAGCATAGCATAAAAAATATGAACCAATATTAATTTTTGTGCCGGGGGTTATTTACTAACTTTATAAAGTAACCATTTACTAATGACAACATGTTGACAACTTAGTAGACAAATAGAACCTCGTGGCCAACACAAGCTTCTGTGTCATGCAAAATGTTGACTACCACGCTGCACCTGGGGGTAAATTTACCATAGTTAGTTATCAATGTCTACCGGGACAAGATGTTGTTATTTTTTATTGTGTTGTGCTTGTGCTATGTTATGCAGTAACGATTGACTACCAGTACAATAGTAATCATGTTATAATTGAGTCAATTACACACCGTTCCTCATAGTCATAACACTCATTAAGTCACAAGAAACTGTCTGTGTTTCGTTGTGATTTTGTTGCCATATCATTTAATTGACGTCCAACAAAAATTTTGATATCGATAGCTAGGCCTACGGTAAATTGACATTTTATTATTTGTGCAAAAATTATAACAAAAGCGTAGGCCTGCTACCTATTAAAAATGTTTGGCAGAAATGGTTGACAGTAAAAAATACCAATAATTCGTAAAGATTTTTACTAAGTCACACACGCGTTTATTGCCCCGGCATTTCCACTATAATTACGCAGACAATCCCAAATGTAAGATTTTTCTTAGGCTTTCAAATATAAACATTGCCAAAAATTCCTATATTTGTTTTACTTTTACTTCATCACATTTTTTTACAATTTATTCCATTTTTTTGATACAGTCTAAAATAGCCCTAGCTTTTGTTATGATTTTGTTTGAACACACAACGAGGAATAGAAAGTGAAAGGAGCAAACAACCACACAGCCGATTGTGTTTTTACTAGGGATGCCATTTGATTATCGATACGATTATTTCCAAAAACTATCAACGACACGGCTGAGATGGTTTGGGCACATGAAACAAATAACGGAAGAGAGAATGCGTAGGAGAATGTATGAAAAAAGGATTGAAGGAAGAAGAAGATGGTGAGTCCAAGGAAGAGAGTTTGCAAGATGGCGGATTATGTAGATCGCACAGTACATAGCTCTAGACTTTTCATTAATAGAAATAGACTACCGGTTTCTAAAAATCAGCTCCGATACGATGAATCAAATAGTGCGATGAATAATACTAGATTATACAACGAAGTCCTGATATCATCAACAAAGTCGAGGCAATCTCAACAGGGAAACAACCATGTGTTGCCCAGCATGCATAAGCCTAGGCCTAGTAGGCCTACCATACCTACGTATTCTGAACAAGTAAAATCAGTGACGGAACTCATAACATCGATGAATGGGCTTAAGACGTCACCACAGGTAGGCGCAAACTGTGAACAATTGTGAACACTATATAGGCTTAGACCAGGAACAGAAATCTAGTCCTGAATCTACCCTAGGCTCAGTCCTAGAACACGAAAGTGAGGTTAGAGTCTACGAAAAATCTGTCTTCAATAATCTGTCTAAGTAAATTAGGGCCCTAGAAATGGAATTGCAACAACTAAAACAAGAGATGAAAATACTGACATCAAATGTTTCTGATAGTGCCACTTCAAATAACTCCTTATAGGAGGTCTAGACATAAATAGTCCCACTAAGCCTATGCACACAAGTCTCATTCCAGAAAACACATTAATAAAAAATCGATTTGATATCCTGAGAAGGCACTACAAAGAGAATAAGATAAAGAATGATGAGAAGGAAAACATAGGCCTAGGCCCAGCCAAAGAAGCCACACCAATCTCTCGCGAGCCTAGGCCTAGGGGTAGACTTCAAACGAGTCTTCAAACTCCGCTACAGCTTCCTAGGCTTAGGCCTAAGCCCAAAACCAGGAAGAAGATAATCATCCTAGCTGACAGCCACGGCAGAGGGCTTCAACCTTTAACACAACAAGCCATAAATAGCGGTTCCACTGGGTCAAATGAATACAAAGTGGTATGCGACTTTAAACCTAATGCTGACAGTTGTCATGTACTACAGGACCTGCAGGTGATTCTCAATACACTTAACTCACAAGATACAGTAATAATCATGACTGGCACAAACGACGTGGACAAGGATGCCAACAACATAAAGACTGCCCTACGAGTCCTGAAGGAGCGACACTCGCCCTGCCATAAAATTGTGTTGCCTATCCCACCAAGATATGACACAAACGACAAGGAACTCATGCAAATCAACGCAAGAAGAATTAATTCTATAAATTACAAGATCAGAACCTATCTCTCGGACGTACCGAACACAGTTCTTCTAGATTGCGATGACATCTTTACAAGGCCAAACTTTACAAGACACGGCCTCCACCTTAATCTAAGAGGGAAGCAACAACTATCAGAAAGGCTAGCTTCGACCATCCGAAACAAAGATAGTCCTAGTCTCAGTGAATTAACTAAGGTAATCAGGGAAGTTACGACTTCTTCTCCCCAAAAGCATGACTGTCTTTGCCCCGGACTACCATGCCCGGTGCAATGGAAAGCTACGGACAGCGATTTCCCTTACTCTATCGACTCCTTGTTAGAAAGAATTGACGACACCCTCAATACAATTTTGACTCCTCCCTTATTACCGGTACCGCTTCCGAAAGAACCGGTCAAGAACCCGGACAACACGAGTAGGCCTATCGTCACACCTCCACACAAGAGCTTGCCAGATGGAGGAAATGAAACCATCCCCATGGAATGCTCCAACCAAACAACAGCTCCTGTCAACACACCGGCTCTCGAGGACCCATCTGACACTCGGACTTCCAGGACATCCGGTTCATCCAGGAGTAAGATATGCCCCAAGACCCTTGCGAGCAGTGAACATGTGTCCCCGTCGAACGTCGGCCAAGCCCAAGCCCAAGCAAAAGCAAATGCAAATGTGGAGAGCCCCGGCAGTCCAGCCTCCGAGTCCTCGCAGCTAAGTACGTCCACGACCGGATCAGTGGAGAGCCCCGGCAGCCCAGCCTACGAGTCCTCGCAGCTAAGTACGTCCACGACCGGATCAGTGGAGAGCCCCGGCAGCCCAGCCTTCGAGTCCACACAACCAAGCACGACCGCGACCACAATCAATAACAACACCCCAACAACAACGGTCCAACCCCAGGATGCGGACTCTGCAGAGATCCCAGCTGCCGCAGACCTAGTGACCTCCATGCAGGTTGAAGTACCTACCAGTACCATTAAAATATAATGGCTGCACTTACCAAACAGGTAGGAAAAAAATTTTCATATTTTGATAGGGAGGGCTTAAATTTTTTAAAAAAACACAAAATGGGGGGGCAACCTAAAAATTTACATCAAACGTACAATACCTTACGCATTCAAAAAGGATGTATTGGAGATATTTATAGATGAAGAAAACCCGGACGTTTTTTGTATTACTGAACATGGCCTAAAAAAAGAGGAGCTAAAAACATGTAACGTGCTAGGTTTAAAATTTTACGGGCAAGCTTCTGTCGTTCAAGACATAAAGGAGGAGGAGTAGCAATTTTTTAAAAACACTGCACTAGAAATGGAAGAAATTACTTTGTATGACTGCGATAAGCTACCTTGGGGCTAAGGAAATGTGAGATTGAATTGCAGTCTCAAAATTTAAAAACCCAGTTTTGGCTACCGGTAGCTCTATGAACAGGCCTATAATTATCATAGGAGTTTATAGACCATCCAATGGGGCACTCAAAGTGTTTTTTCAATACTTTGAATATGTACTTAAAAAAATTGCAGCCACAGAAAGAATATAATTTTTGGTGATTTTAATATTGTTTATTACAACATGGGGCAAGAAACAGCTAGATGACATTTTAAAAGTTTAAAATTGATTATGACTATAAAAAACGCCTACTAGGACAGTAACCACTATAAAGTATACATCTGAAACAGCCATTGATAATATATTTACTAATATACATCAAGTAATTATATAGTGAATTTTTGTGGACTCGGTAATATCGACCATGATGCGGCAGATGATACAGGTGATGGGGAGTAGAGGGAAATCCAAAATTCCGCAGCAACATAAAATAAACCCCTTAAAATATAGAGATATGAATCCAAAAAATATTCAACTATTTCGTAGGAAATTAAGTAGGCCTAATATAAATTGGAATCTAATGTATAGTGAAAATCTCTCGAGAGAATACCAATTTTTTATAAATAAAATTCAGTACCTATTTAATCTTTTTTTTCCAAAGAGAAGATAGTGCGGAAAATAGGCAAAAAATGGATTACTACTGAAATACTAAATGCAAGAAAGAAATTAAGATCACTATACAGATATTGTAAACAACATCGGATAAAGGCTACATAAAAATCCTAAGAACAAGAAAACAGAATATAAAGCAATGGTAAAAATGCTAAAGTAAAGAGATAAAATCTTTATTGGAAAATCTACTAACAAACAAAGGCTGCATGGAAAATCATAAACAATGACGAGGGGATTTCAATGACAAATCTGGGGAAAAAAATCGGGAAATTTTAAATAACGATAACGGACACAGGGGTAACTGATCCAAAGGGTGGCCGCGGATATGTTAAATAAGTATTTTGTGAATGTCGCCAAGACCATGACAGATGAATCAAAACTGGCAAATAATTTCCCCGATTTTGTTCCTATCCCGGAAGCGGAGGTCTGTATGAAATTACATGATGTGACTGAACTAGAAATCCTACAAATAATTGGAAAACTAAAAAACAAAACTACGATTGGATCAGATGGAGTATCGAGCAAATTAATCAGACAATGCTCTAAACAATTAGTGCAGCCACTGGTCCACCTAATAAATTTTACTTTTAGTCAAGGACAATTCCCAAATGCACTAAAGATAGCTAGGATAAAACCTCTTTACAAGAAAGGTGACCGGAAACATGACAAACTATCGACCAGTATCGATACTGCCATCTTTTTCAAACAGGGCTCGAAAATTCCTATGCCCGAGTTGCCCGGGGCAACTAATACTCCAGGCACGGGCAACCATAATTTATAACCAACAATTTGGTTAAAAACTCGAATCGCGTAAGATTTCACTAAGTAGAAACCTACTTTATCGACAGGTGACAGATGCTTGATGTAGTTCCAAGACTTGCCACAGGCTGCACCACGCACCACTACAAATCGCATTCCCATCGTATCGACCTATCGACTTTACCCATAATTTAGTACCCTATTCACAGCGTCGAAAAAATGGAGATCTGAGGCGTGTTTACCTTCTCTCGTTTCGTGAAATTCAAACCATTTTTGACACTTTAAAACCATTGTGTAATATTGAACCATTCTTAAATGGATTTACCGAACTTTTTAACTGTAGGCCTAGTGGATTAGCTTCAACGTCTTGGCCTACGGCTTTAGCCACTCACAATTAAAGAAGATGAGATAGGCCTGGACCATCATTGCCTAGGCTAGGGCCTAGGCCTAGCTAATGAAACCCCCCCAAAAAAGTAAAATATGACTAAGAGTAGGCCTATGATAAAAAGCGGGGGGACTAAAATCGGTAAGTTATTGACTCGTGGCTATTGTTAAAATAAAGAAAGTTGTCGTACATATATGTAAAAATAAAGAAAAATTTTTGTGTCAACCTGAATGAGTCTGGGCAACTAAAATTTGGGCCCCTTGCCCAGCTGGGCAAGAAATTTTTAAAAATTTGTTGAGCCTGTTTAAGGGTGTTTGAGATTGCTATGCATGTCCAAAAGGAAAAATTTTGAAGCAAATAATTCTGCTGACTCCAACGCAACATGGCTTCAGGCAGGACGATCCACTGGCACTGCAGTGGCTGATTTTGTAAATAATGTTCCTTTCTCACCTGGTATACGAGGAAAAGCACTGCAATGAGTGCACCCGTATTTAAATGGAAGACAGCAGTACGTAGCTATTAATTAAAGAGATGTGTAAAGATGTATAATTTACATTTTATCAGACAACAGGTTTTATCATGTAGGATAGTAAATTGCAGTTACCATGCAGAGTTTTGTGTATCTACTTTCTACTATATCCTGTGATGGATGATTTTAAGTTAAGTGCATAGTGATATGAAAATGTGTATTTGTGGACTGAATCAATTATTATGTGTGTGATATGAATGTAAATGTAAATTTTTAATTTAATTTTAAGTTACTGACATGTAAAATACCCCGAACACGCTGTGCAAGGGGTCAGCTTTACAAAAATAAATAAATACAATACAATTATAAGAATAATAGTGGACAAATAAAACTGATAACATCAGATATGCAAATGCTAGTCTAGTATGTGGAATACCCCAAGGATCTGTGTATATATGCCTATGGCTGTTAGAGATGGTAAATTAATAATGTATGCGGATGATGCAACTCTATTAATAGCTAACAGTATTACATCATTATTAGAGAGAACTACTTTTGTTACTGTGAATGAAATTATGCAATGGTTGCAGTGTTTGTCATTAGTTATAAATGAGCAAAAAACAAAATTTATGATTTTTAACAATAAGAATAAACAGACTGAAGAGATAAATGTAATTTTAGGAAGTGATGGTAACAAAAATCTGGAACAGGTAGACACATTTAAATTGCTAGGTGTACAAGTAGATGATGACCTGTCATGGAATGTACACGTAGAGCAACTTTCAAAACAGCTCAGTTCTGATTTATACATAATGAAAAAGTTTAAACACTATGGTAATATTGATCTGGTAAAATCAGTGTATTATGCACTTTTTAATTCACACATGAGCTATGCTGCATTGGTATGTGGCAACTCAAGTAGGGCTAATACGGATATAATATTAAGATGACAGAAAAGAGCCATCCGAATAATAGTCAGCATAAATTACTTGGAATCATGTAAAGAACATTTTAAAGACCTTAAAATACTTACGTTTCCAAGCTTATATATATATCAAGTTATCATGTACGTTAAAATTAGCAAAAGTGTAAAGACAAATGTGACAATTCATAGTCATAATACCAGGAGTAGGGATAATGTACATATAGCTAGGCATAATCTAGCTAGATATGAAAAAGCACCTGTATATGCTGGAACAATTTTAATGAATCTGCTACCAAGCAACATAATAAATGGCAGACATAGATAAATTTAAAAGCTCACTTAAAAATTACCTAATTGGAAAAGCATATTATCAAGTTGATGATTATGTACAGGAACACAAGTTCAAACATGTATATTTTAACCAGTAAGCCAAGCTTGTATTTTAAATTTTAAATGGATTCGCACTTCATGTATATCTATAAAGCCATGAATCTATGTATTATGTGTGTGTTGTATGTGTTTGTGTATGTATTTGTTATTTGTGTATGTATGTATTAGGAATAGTTCTGTAATAGTTTTTAGGCCTAGTTGCATATATTATGTTCATGACATGTTTCATACATCTGTGATGTTAAAACGAAACTCGAATTAAATAAATAAATAAAATAAATAAATAAAAAGATGGAAGGAGACCATAGCAAGAGCCCTACAGACTACTAGAGAAGAGAGTTGGGAGCAGGTAGTTTTACTTTTACTTCATCACATTTTTACAATTTTTTCCATTTTTTTGATACAGTCTAAAATAGCCCTAGTTTTTGTTATGATTTTGTTTGAACACACAACTAGGAATAGAAAGTGAAAGGAGCAACCAACCACACAGCCGATTGTGTTTTTACTAGGGATGCCGTTTGATTATTGATACGATTATTTCCCAAAACAATCAACGACACGGCTGAGATGGTTTGGGCATATGAAACAAATGACGGAAGAGAGAATGCGTATGAGAATGTAAGAAAAAAGGATTGAAGGAAGAAGATGGGGAGTCCAAGGAAGAGATGGAAGGAGACCATAGCAAGAGCCCTACAGACTAGAGAAGAGAGTTGGGAGCAGGTAGAAGAGATCCAACCAAATACAAAAATTTGTAAAAAAAAAAAAAACGGCAGCCAAGCTCTCCTTCAAAAGTCTTCGGCTGTAAATGCTGTGAGATATAGAAGTTGAGCCAAGCTTTTTATTCTTTCTCCCTAGTTTCGCTTTGAAAATAAGTAAGATCATTTCGCCTGTTGACGAGCGCCAAGCCAACGATTTTTGTGGTATAAAAGTAAAATTTTTAAACTCGAAATCATAAAAGAAATTCTTGGCCATGAACTAAATTCAATGGCCAAGCCATTTTTTATTTTTTTTTCGAGTTTAAAAATTTTACTTTTTTACCACAAAAATCGTTGGCTTTGCGCTCGTCAACAGGCAAAATGATCTTACTTATTTTCAAAGCAAAACTAGGGAGAAAGAATAAAAAGCTTGGCTCAACTTCTATATCTCACAGCATTCACAGCCGAAGACTTTTGGAGGAGAGCTTGGCTGCCGTTTTTTTTTTTTTTTTACAAATTTTTGTATTTTGTTGGATATTACATCTTTTTGTTGTTCGTTTGCTATCAAGGTGTGAATGATGGACTTTGAATGATTAGATTTGTTAAGTTCAAAGTTGTTTTTTGATATTTTTGGGCCCACGGTCCCCCCAAAGATACCCCTTGTGTTTTAAGCACTAGATATTTATAATGGTTAAGAGCATGTTTAATTTCAAGCTTGTACAAATTACTACGCCTGAGTGATTACGCGTTTTGATTTTGATTTTGCCGGTCCCAATTGCCCGGTTTTGGTTATATGAGGTACATCTGAGTGTGGCCCCAGTTTCAAAGTTCTAAGATGAACCGTTTTCTCAGTGTAGCGTATTATTCATAAGAGTACGGAATTACCTACCTTTGATAATTTTTATTTTCTCCGGTACCCGTTACCCAATTTTGCTTTCCATATCCAAAAGTGATAAAGAATGAGAGATATCAAAATGTATTCCACGTTTGAAACATCTCAGTTGTGGCGTTTTCTTTGAATGATTCATTTCTTAAAGTTCAGATATGTTTTTTGTCATTTTTGGGCCCATGGTCATCCCCAAATTTAGCCCCTTGTGTTTTGGCCGCAAGATATTTATAATGGTTAATAGCATGTTTAATTTCAAGTTTGTACAAATTACCACGCCTTGGTAATTACGCGTTTTGATTATCATCCAAATTTTGATTTTCTCCGGTCCCTGTTACCCGATTTTGGTTTTGAAAGCAAAAGTCACTGCGTCAGAAGTACATCTAAGTGTGGTCCAAGTTTCATAGTTCTAAGATTTACCGTTTTCTCTGTAGGCTAAATTAATCTCCGGCTCTGCGGAGAACTCCTAGCCAGCCAGCCACCAGCCATCCGAAAGGAATTTGACGATGTTGAGAGCCTTTTTTAACACAGAACGAGTTGTCGGATCGGGTTGATTTTTTGTTGGTATGTCATGGACCACATACCAGGTCATATACCGAGTTTCAAGATTGTAACTCTTTCGGGGCGGCGTGTGCAGATAGCTGAAAACCCCCCAACTCTGGTAGCTGTATACAGGGCTGGAGTTCGTGTCGCCTAAGCAGTCGCATGCACTTGTCTGCCTATATGGGAATACGTGACTATACTACAACAGGGACTTGTTTCTGAATGCGTCAATAGATTTCTGTTTTTATTTAGATAGTATTTTCATTCATAAAAGTCAGCTGAAAGTTGCACCAAAAATATTAGCGGGAAAAACGGGCGCATGATCCGTCATAATCCAGTCAATCAACCAATCATGCAACAAATAAACACAAAACAAAAGAAAGTGACAACAAATGTTGTCATAGCAACACGAGCTGTTTAGTGACCATGCAGTAAATTTAGAAATGTTATCTAAAAGGTGGTTGTTAATTTCATTCATGCACCATGGATTTACAACCTGCGGTTACTATTTTAAGCCCATGCATAAACCATGTAGCTCCCAAAGAACTTAGATAAGAGAAATTCTTAATTCTGCTTGTATTGTTGTAAGTGACGAGATACAATGTACCGTTATGTAATGTATAGGGATGGGCGAACCTTGTTTTTTTAAGTTTTGAACCGAACTCGAACTTCTGTAAAAAAAAGTTCCGAACTTCGAACTCGAACCGAACTTTAAAAAATCTGCTTAAAACCAAAAACAGGGAGGTAGGAATTTCAATTGGGCATACTTTAATGTCTAGGCTAAGGCTATATCTCCCTACTATCGAGATCTATTTCATCGACCTTCATCGACAGGATTGACTAGCTTAGCCCTTTTGGCACAGCATCCTAAATTTAGGCATAGGCCTAGCCCTAGTCTAGGCAAGGCTACCAAATTTCAAAGTCTTGGTTTAGATAAGAGCTTATAAAACATGTTTAGACACCTATTATCTTCTATATTCTAGGCTAACCTAGGCTAGGCTTTTCCTTACTTGGCCTAGCCCTAGCCTAACCTTAGCCCCTAAGCCTAATATAGGGCCTATTCCTTATGTAGCCTAGGCCTAGGCCCTGGTCCATAAACCAAACCTAACAAAGATTGTTGTGAAATCGCGGCCAGTTCTCGTCTAAATACCGCAACTTAAAAATTTTATTAGGCCTAGAACATGGGCATGTTATTGTTATCTAACTTTGAGTAACAAACGTAAAATGACGATCTATTTTGAGGTTATGTAGCTTATCGACATCGTATTAAGGTGTGTAAGCTGACGCAAATGTGGTTAAAACTTGCCTGCGAGAAATTTATTTGAT
This sequence comes from Sweltsa coloradensis, assembly GCA_024449915.1. Lineage (NCBI taxonomy): Eukaryota > Metazoa > Arthropoda > Insecta > Plecoptera > Chloroperlidae > Sweltsa > Sweltsa coloradensis. Next base: position 473,628 of record JAMZAV010000191.1, read on the forward strand.
AACATAATTGCATATAAACGTGGTTAATCGGTCTTTAATCATTGTTCAGTGATTCCAAATAATACTTGTTACTCTATAAAACATCGTAAATATCGTCGTAAATGTCACAGCGTCTCGTCTTGGCGTCTTATATTAGCAGCTTTCTCATTGGTGGATACATTCATGATGTATCGCATTATTGCTGCGAATCGATTAGTCGAACATTAGAAGGTACGCAATTGGTGGAGAGCTGCTTCCATTTCAATTATCGAAAATATCGCAGGAAATCGATAGTCGAATGAATAATACTGCCTCACCATTGGAGGATTTTCTCGCACGCGACAGCGGCAAGTTTAAAAGTTCGGAGCAAGTTCGTAATTTTGATAAATCACGAACTCGAACTTCAAATTTCGAAACTCGAACCGAAACCGAACGAGTTCGGAATTTCGAACGTTCGCCCATCCCTAGTAATGTACCTGATGTATCTATTAATAAACTTAAAACTTGAAACTTACTTAACCGCTAGTAGATAGATTTCTTATCTGAATTCATTGGCGTCGACCTGGATAGTGACGTCTCATGCCGTTTGAAATAATAAACGTACAACTTTGTACCTCAATAAAATTAAAATGGTTTACTTTGGATTGGTTTACATTGCGGCAACAATGTTGTTAAGTGGTTTTCTATTCATTCTATACACCCAAGTCAATATCTGGACTTGGCGTATGTTCCCTATTGTGGGAGGCTAGAAAGAAGTGGAGAAATTTGGTTGCAAAACCCAAGCTGACCCTGCCAGGCAGAAGTAGAAAACGGCGATGGATAATGATATGCTAATCAATTACCTATTGATTATTTCCTAATAGCTTGCTTGAATTTACAGCTTTCCCCATGGATGGGGTGTAGTAGCTTCAACAACCATTCTTTAACTCTGTCTAACCCTATTCCCCCACCCCTAGGTAGTAGCATAGCCCATTTAGTACAAGGTGGATCCGTCACCTATTTAAAAATACCTTTCTGTCTGGCCATTGATTACTTGTTGACGGTGTCAGCACCATTAAGCCCTGTACCCAAAGCTTCTCCAGAGACTTTCATCGTCACTTATCAGTAGTTTGAATCATCCGAGTATGAATGAATGAGTATTGAACATGAAAGAGGGATGGATTGAGATTTTTGGATACCCTTTCCTTGAACTATAATAACAAACATGCTCCTAGAATTCTTTTCTATTCATATTTGCTAGTGGCAAGAAAACTTACTAGTGGCTGACTTGGTAACTTTCTCGATCTGTTTGGTCAACTCTTCTTGACTTTCAAGAGTCTCTGTAGTGAATTTAGCAGCTAAGATTTGTTTGATTTGCAGGATTCCCATATTCAGGCGTTCTGTAATTAAAAAACAAATACCATAACAAATGCATGTAAGGGAATGTGCGTTTCTACAAGTGTATGGCATACAAGAGTGTTGTGTTGTAACTTGTAAGATATGGATCTGGTCATGTAATTTCGGAAATTGTGTTATCTAACTATTAAATATTTCCTCTACGCCTACGGTGATTGTGTCATGTTGAGAAAAAAAAAAAAAAAGTGTATAATGTACTTTTAGTTTGGCACTTCACGTATAGTTGATCAACACATGACATGTTATCAACCATGGGTCTCTAATTTTGTTTGCTTGTTATAAACATACATAAAACAATACTGAACATAATAATAATATAACACTCCTTACAGCACAGTTTTCATTGTAGTAATAGATTTGCTATGGGTATATCCATGTAAATTATAAATAAAGTAGGCCTACACTTCTCTACACAAATTGGACATAAATTATTGAGACGGGGTTCTCGTTGTAAGCAATGATAATTGTATTAGGGTTTTACTCTAGTAGGTATAAGCCGGTAATAAAGTATAGAGGGAATGCTCCTAATTTTAAAAAAAATATATATTCGTAATGTTGTTACTAAAAAAAAACGATTCCCAAAAAAGTCCGTTGAAAAATGTTTTTTACTTGGTTTTATGAGGGTGTGAATATTCGTGTTTAAATTCCGTGCGTAAACAAGCCTAGCTGACTGTGACATCCATGTGACGTCACATAGAAGTATTGTTTCGTCAGTCTGCCGGTAGGGGTTCCACCGCCTGTCAAATTCATTGGTTCCTAGTCAATTCCTAGCAAAGGCAGTGGGCCCAAGGTCTTGGTTACCATGGAAACCAGAGTCGATAAAGAAGGTTCCCCGGATTAGAGTCGGTAATAGATCAAACAAAGTACAATGTTGAATAAACAAATTTGCAGATAAGTAAGGTATTATTCGTTGACAATGCATGTTATATTATGTATACATTTTTATTTTATACATTATCATTATTAGGTGTAGGCTCATGCCTCAGACAAACTATTAGTACATATTAAATTGCTTGACATGGATTTGACTACATTCAATTCCAGACGGCGAGCGTGTGGTGCAGCGCGCGCGCGGAGATCTATTCAACTATTACTTTGTCGTGACGTCACGCAATGCACGGAGCGTTTTAGTCCCGCTTCGCCACTAGCCAATTTAAAACCTTCATAAATACGCCAAAAATCGTTAAGTTTTTAAAATAAATTTATATTTGTGAGTATTTCTTATTATATTTTATGTTAATTACAATTAAGTCGCATACTAGATTGAGGAGCATTCCCTATTATGATGTAAATGTTTCTAGAATACAACTTACTATGCTCATGTTCCAAACCATATAATTTCAGCTTGTTGGCTTCATGCTGAGCTTTCTTTTTCAGCCTGCATGCCCTAGAAGAACATAATGAAACATTATTAAATATTAATTGTAAGGCTGTGCGAGTACTCGATTTCTCGAGCTTTTTCAAGCTTCATTTTTAAGCTCGCGCTGAGCCGAGCTTGGTTTTAGGCTAGATTTATTCGAGCCGAGCTTACAAAAACATGCAGTTTGCTCATTTTCATAGTCTTGTCAACAAAGACTTTCGCCGAAGAATGCGGCGTCTTCTTGGTTCACTCAACACTAACAGTCTTTGCGACGGCCGATGAGTAGGCCTACAACCAGCTGTAGCCTGTGTCTACGCTAGCACTCCACAGTCAATGCGACGGCCGGCCTACAACCACTGAGCCTACAACCAGCTGTAGCCTGTATCTACGCTAGCACTCGACAATCAATGCAATCTGCCGCCTAGCCCTAGCGGTCGGCCAGCCGGCGAGAGTGAGAGAGAAGAGAGATGCTACTAGACTGTGTTGAGACGACAGACAGTTCGTAGAGCTTGCGTCGTGAGAAACGAGATTTGAATTTCGCTGTCGCGCTGTGGTTTTCTCTAAATAAACAGCATTTGAAAAAGCTCGGCTCGGCTCGAAAATCAAGCTTTGTTTTAGTACTCGGCTCAGCTCGACTTAAAAATTCTAGGCTTGCACAGCCCTAATTAATTGATAATTACGTACATTGCAATATAAAAGCAATTCAGCTCATCACATGCCAATATTTAGCAATCAAGTGTGCAGTCAAAGTGAACACTGTATGGTACCCACCACTACCCTTGCGCTTACAGTCAGCCAGCACTTCACAGTTCTCAGTTGATTGCAAAGGTATTGGAGAAAAATAGCTCATTTCAAAAAATATATTTAAACAAATCCATTTTTCAAACAAATCCATTTTTCAGTAAAAGTTTTACATTGTATTGTCATTAAAATTGGGTTACACAATAATTTCTAAACAGAACTGCCAACACAATAGCAATTAGCTCAAAAGGCTGCTATTATTTCTTGTTTTATTAATTAAACAAAACTCAGAGGATCCGTAATCCTATGACTAGAGGTAGTGAAAAATGGTGATAACGAAATTTGCAAATTTATTTAAATATCCTTTTTATTGCCTTAAATGTAATATTGTCGACAAATAACGTCATTTAGAGATGGAAAAAAACATATTTTGAAAACGCGAATTTCGCGTACAGCGCGAAATAACGAACAAAGTTGTATCAAACTGGTCAAAACGCAAATTAAATCGCGAAATTGAACCTTTTCATGTGCAAAATGTGAGGCGATGGTGGAGGTGCCAGTCCAGACCGAATATTACGCGTGCGGTAGACGGTACCGTGACGTGACGGGCTTCACGGAAATAGAACTCCAAAATAATGGCGCGTATCAAGGATTCCGCGAAAATAGTCCACCAAAATAACAGTGAGTACAATTTTTTTGTAACATTTTTGTCAATTTTTTGGAAATTGTGAAAAACGCAAAATTTGGGTTTTTTAAACGAAATTTGGGTTTTTATATCAACATTTCTCATTACCTCTACCTATGACTGATGTAAGGGCCTGCCTGTCAGGGATGGGTCTTAATTTATCAAGTAGTCTGGACTCACAAGTATTTTACTCGAATCATAAGCATATCACAAGGGTTTCATATAGCATTTTTGTTTTTGACAATTTTTTGGAAATTGTGAAAAACACGAAATTTGGGTTTTTTAAAACAAAATTTGGGTTTTTATATCACCATTTCTCATTACCTCTACCTATGACTGATGTAAGGGCCTGCCTGTCAGAGATGGGTCTTAATTTATCAAGTAGTCTGGGCTCACAAGTATTTTACTCAAATCATTAGCATATCATGAGGGTTTCATATAGCAGTGCTGTGCTTGCAATTATTAATAGGCCTACTCAACTCATAACAATGCCTATGTCTATGATAAAAAAAATAAAGCAAAACTTAAGAAGAATTAATTTTTTTGCAATCAGGTAGGTATGTCTTGCCAGAATATTTAAGTCTGGCTTAGCCTCCATTACCTGTCTCACTAGGCGACCCGCCACTGTTTATAGTTTGTACAAGGTACCTAGCTTATCAGTAGTTTGTGCTTACTGTATGCATGTCCATCAAGTACACATTGCATTACACTATTAATCATTTTTTAATAAGTAAATTACCTTGAGGCAAGCTTATTTTTCTCCTTTCTTGTTTTTGGTCTCACATTAAACGGTAGCTCACTAACTGGTGTCATGTCGTTAATCACCCTGCCAAGTTTATCCAATTCTCTACCAATATTGCAGAGCTTACGAGGATTTGGTGTCAGGTCATTACCGTCACCTTTCCTTGCTTTCCCACTGTAAGGAGAAAGAGAAAACAAATGTATTAGCTACTGACCAACCATTGTTGGGTAACCACACAGATCTTCCTTATTAATTATTAGTAGGGTTAAGATTCGATTATAAATTCAAAATCAATGTCAAACCAATAATTTCGACATCACATAAAAAAAATCGACATCGGAAAAAAAACGGCAAAAGTTTTTTTTTTTTTTGTGGGGGGGGGGGGGGGATTTTTTTGTTTTTTAATGTGAAAATAGGTAATGTTATCATGCAAAAAGTAAAAAACTATATGGTTTTTACATGGTTCCAACATTGATTTTCCTAAAAAAATAAAAAATAAGATGCTAAATCGATGTCGAATCGAAAGCCAATGTTGCTCCTACATCGATGTCAAGTCCCAACCAACTCTAATTATTAGTACTACTTAGTAGTATACAAAAGTTCTTATATAAAAAAATATATGTTAGTACTTAAGACAGAAATTAAAAAAGTGACTACACCGGGGTTTGAACCCGGGACCTTAGCTTATCGGGCTATGCTCTTACCAACTGAGCTATGTGGCCACCAATTTCAAACTTTCTAATTTTTGGTCTGTTTTGGACTGTTGTTAGTACTTTAGACAGAAATTAAAAAAGTGACTACACCGGGGTTTGAACCCGGGACCTTAGCTTACTTATATATATATAAATGGAATTTCTGAGGTTTTTGGGGTTATTTGTATGTGCTACCATCTTTAAATAATTAAATTTACTTTTTTCGGTTTGTTTGTTTGAGGTTATTCTTGTGTTTTTGTTTTAGTTCTCTCTTGAAAAGTTTTTGTATTTTGTATTTATATTTAAGTTACTTTACAGTCTTTGACAATGATTGGTGAAATCCAATCGAAACGTCAGACAAAATAAAGAATATCTTACGTGGTAAACCGTAAAAAGTAAATTTAATTATTTAAAGATAGTAACATATATATAGGCCTATATGTTTCTGGATATTTTCGTGGACGATATGAATTAATGAACTAGGTTTTTCAGTTATAATGCCACGTTTATTTACATTAGGCCAACGTTTCGATGAAATTTCACTCATCTTCTTCAGGACCAATACAACTTAACATATAAAAAAAAAGAAAACTACATTACATTGATAAATACAGAACAAAACTGGGAAAACAAAATACACCAAATATAAACAATAGAAATCACTGCACATATGGCAAATTAAAACAACTCAAAGAATCACTGCAAAGCTTGACGTTGCAAAGAAAGAAGAAAGTCACTGCATGTCCGTCTTATTGTTTTTCGTCATGGATCATGTCACTCTGACTGTCGATGTATTTACTTGCAACAGATCATCTGCAGGAACTAACGGGGGCATTGGTTGTTGGTCCATTGGTTTCACAGTCAACCTATGTGGCCGTACATATGTATCCCTGAAATTGCAGGTTTCCACGTTACTGATGAACGTTGGCTATCTTGCTGTTTATTTAGACTGTGAGCTCGTTTATTAATCTCAATGGCTTCCCGTAACATTCTAGGATGAAGAAAGATGTAGATACAGAAAAAGAAGAATCATTTGCAACTGCATATTTGCCATATGTTAAAGGAGTAACAGACCGCATAGGAAAAATTCTTGCTAGAAACAAAACATCAAAACAGTCTTTAACACTGTAGCGGGCCAGCCTGGTCGCCCTACCACCCCATATAAATTTTTTGTATTTTTGATTGTACGAATAAGGATGGGCGGGGTAGTGATAAAAGTGTAAACCAGTGAAGGAGGGTTTAAATACTCAAAAAGAGGAATCAAAATCTGGAGGTGTGAGAAAATAGTTTTCGATCTGAATCCCAGTGTACTATTGCACCAACCTGGCCCATTTTAAATGTGCCGGGAGTCAGCGGAAAAGAAGTACAGAGGAAAGAAGAAATGAATGGTGGTGTGGGTGCAAAGTGAGGTTCGGGGGTCGGAAACAAGGCAGGGCTGCAAATAATAACAAGAACTTGATAGTGAAAGAAGGCCTAGTCATCCATCAACATCAAGCAGACCTCTGGACCTAGACTTGGGTGAGAGCATAAACATTAACACATTGACAAGCCTAAGCCTATGACCTTAGGCAAGAAGACTGGTAGGCCTACAAACAGGTATCAAAGGACCCAAAAGAAGAGTAAGGAACCACAGTAAAAATGTGCCAGTGTAGTGGGAAGAAGTTAAAGGTGGCTTTTAACAACAATAGCAGGATGATCAAAAATATTGAGGAACTGAGTGAAGGTTATAAGTTTGGAAGCAGATACCGGTAGGCCTAGACAGGCCTAGAGAAGAAGCAAAGTAGGCCTAGGTCTAGGCGTGTTAGACCAACGTGTTATATCAACATGAAAGGGTCATGGAAGAATGTACAACAGAGGGTGGTGAACATCGGTTTGGACCTGGAAAAGTCATATTCCAGGTTGGAAACAAGAGATGGGAAAAACGCAAATGAGTTTTGGTGATGTTGGAGAAAAACTGGAGGCGGAACAGGATGGAAGGAAAATGTTAGAAAATAGAGTTACCAATATGTGGGGAGATACAGCAAAGAATAATAGTTACACACCAAGCAGCTCCAAACCTCACCGGTTAAACTATATTAACCCATAGGCCTACTACTGAATACCTAGCACTAGCAACAATCGGTCATAGAACAGACCCATCCGTGGAACATCAAGCTCAGAGAGAGGGCGTTTGAGAATAGGGAAAAACGGCAGGAGGAAAAACGGGACGAAATCGAAACAAGGGATAAACAAAAGGAAGTAGGACTAAAAAGACTGACTGAAAGAATAATTTGTAGGCATACAAGACTACCAGAGGAGCTCAGGCCTAGGAGCAGTTTAGATGCCCTAGGGCTAGAGCCAACGGGCGGTACAGATGAACAGCAAGGGGAAAAGAGGACTATAGGCGATACTCGTTGGCGATATCCGTGGAGGAATAACTAGGGAATTCCTGTAAGAAACGGGACCCGGCCAGGACATATCCTGGAATAGAAATCGAAGAGTTACGCCGAAGAATTGTAAAGTTTACAAGGAAGAGGACATGGTACCCGAAACAGTCACAATACATGTAGGAAATCTGCCGATGGAACCGAGAAGTAAAATGGCTATCATAGAATGAGATAAGAGGGCTGCTGAGGGTATACAGGTAAATATCCACTGGCAATGTAAATATGTTGTGCAGTAACCCCAGCGCTGGCCAGTATGTAAATAGGGAAATCGAACAAGTGTGCGACCACGAAAGGTGAGTTTTTTATTGACATAGGAAGAGTAGGAGGCCTAGGCAGACAGAGGTGGCAACGTAAATGGGAAAAGGTAAGAAGAAGTTGGAGAAAAAAACTAAAAGATTATAATAAACCAGAAGCCTACAGACATTTACATAGGTCGTGTGGGTGACGACACAAAAAAACTAGGCCTACCCACGAGGATTTTTACCCAACCCGGGTGTGGATCCGGAGTATTTAGCAGCAGTCAAGAAAATAAGAAGGAACCTAAAAGAATGGAAAGAAGATTGTGAAATAGCATAGCTTACACTTAACATTGTTACACTTAATGTAAAAATGGAGAGGTGATAGATTACAATGCAAACTAGAAGGTGGACATTCGTTGGCTGTTGAAACAAAGTGGAAGGAGTGGATCAAAGGAGCTTAGAGAACGGTATAAAATATGGTGGTCATGTGGAAACGAGGGCAAAATGGTGTTGGGATGGTGTGGAGGTCCAGAGATTAGAGACTTATTGAAATAAAAATAGCAGTGACAGAATGATCAAGATGAAGTTCTGAATAGGAAAGAGGCAGACCCATATAATCCCGTGTAAATGCTCCTCGTAGGGCGGACCCATGGACGAGAAGGCATCCTGTTTTATGACTCGATAGAAAGGGAATAACCTCCGAGAGAGTATTATCTTATTGGGAAAAAAAAGAAATATGAATGCCAAGTTATGGGAAAACCAAAGGATATGATGGCGTATTGGGGGCCCAACGGTATGGGAGACGAGACAGGAAGGAGAAATGCTGTTTGGAGATGTGCAGCCGAAACTCTCTAGTCATAGCAAATAGTATTTTTAAGAGAAAGTAAGCACACCAGATCACTAGGTATGGTTGGGATTGGGGAGACTGAGAGGTGTGATAGACTATATTCGTAGTCAGCAAAGAAATGATGCCGGTAGTTAGGGACGTGAAAGGTTATTCCCAGCCTGCTGGACGGAGATCACAGACTACTGGTAGCAACAATAAAAGCTCAAAAAAACCGGTGACAAATACAAAACTAGCAGGACCAAGAAGCTGAAGATATCGAACTACAAGAAGAAGAACTAAGAGGCTGTTTAGAAAAGAAAATACAAAAAAATACCTCAAGAGACCTGAAAGATGTATAAGAAGAATGGTGTGCTCTAAGAAACACACTAGTGAGGATTACAGAAGAACTATGTGGAACGAGTGCAGTGGAAAAGAAAGCTGAAGAGATCACCATGGTGGAACGAAAATGTAAAGCTGTTGTAAAAACAGAAGAACGAAACATGAAGAAGAAGGAGGAAGACGCTCCATTGAAAATTATTTTGAACTATGAACAGAGCAAAAAAGAGGTAAGGGGATTGTCAAGCTAGAAAAACAAAATCCAATGGTTAGCTGGCTGAAAACTTGAAAATTGACTTTGATGGGAACCAAAAGATGTGTGGTATGATCAAAAATAAACGTACAGACAGTGAACCGCCCAAATTATCTTAAAAACAAAGACGGAGAACAACACAAGAACCAGTAGTGAAATACAAGCTTTGTGGAAAGAGCATTTCTCCAACCTACTCAATGATACCAAAATCAGGGCTGTGATGAAGTATCAACATCCTCTGTGGCGGAAAAACTGGAAGAATACATGAAGAATAGGAGGTAAAATAACAAGAGAAGAAGTACGGCATGCTATTGTCTGATATCTGAAGACGGAAGAGCAGCAGGTGTGGCATGCAGTAATACGTATTAAATATTACAGCAGCAGGACCAGCAGGGGGTGAATGGATGTACCGTGTGGTAAAAGCAGCCTGGCAACAGAAAGCAGTTCCGAGGACTGGCGGAAAGGAGTAATTGTCCCACTTTTTAAAAAGGTGACAGGAAGGATGTAAAAACTACAGAGGCATCACCCTAATGAGCCAAGAGCTAAAATATATGAAAGAATAATACGCACGATTAAATGAATAATAGAACCACAGCTAAGGGACGAGCAGTATGGGTTTCGATGGAAGGTCAACCACTGGGGGGGACTTGATATTCGCAGTGCGACAAATCATGAAAATATATGGGAGGCAGACAAACCGGTGCACATAGTGTTTTTAGACCATAGAAAAGCCTATGATCGCTGCCCAGGAAAGTGTGGGAGTGCCTAAAAAAGACGGGTGTTACACGGCAAATGATCTGAGAGAATAACTAGTATTACCAACATGTACAAGTTGTGTTCAAAACAAACCATGGAAATACTAGTGGTTCACACTAACTCTGGCCTAAAAGGCAAGGCAGTGTTATCCCCATTACTATTCTCAATACGTAATGGACGAATTTAAATAAGGTGGAACCAGGACGGCAACTGGCACAAGGACCATGATTTAATGCGGATGACATCCTAAGTGTGGGGAGAGGACAGCTGAAGAAGTGCAGACAAAGGAAAGCAGTGGAAACTTGTAACCGTAAGAATTTGACAAAAGATCGGTGTAGGAAAAGTAAAACTATTGTGATGGAAAAATCTAGAAGAAAGGAACAAGTAAAGTAACTGAGAAAAATTAAAAATGGAGATGAGGAACTGGAAGAGGTAGAAGAGTTTGCGTACGTAGGTAGCATTATCACAAAGGAGGCAAAGATGGGAATTGAGATCAGTAAAAGGGTGGGCCCAGGCGAATCCTTCTATCAGCAAGTAAGGAAGTTACTTTGGTAACGAGGATTTCCTAATGAATGCACGTGTTTTGTACAAGGTATACTATCTCCCATCCTTACATATCTTCGGACTTGGACACAGAGCCGTAGATGCAAGTAGGATTCAAGCAGCTGAAATGAAGTTCGTAAGAAGCTAGCCTAATATCAAGTTAGACAAAATTAGAAGCAAGAAATCAGGACGAAAGTTGAGTTGAGAAGCTATATTCAAAATTGGACGAGAAAGGTTGAGATGGTATGGACATGTCCAGAAGGATGGGCAGAGAAAGAATCAGGACAGAAATTTGAAAGTGGGGACAAAGTTTAAAAGACGAGGCGGTTAGACCAAGAGAGAAGTGGAAGATCAATAAGGAATGATATACTGGAAAGAGGTGGAGAAGTGGGAAGAGTCGAAGCAGGAAAACTGTGGGAAGACAGAAGTGGATGGCGTGAGCTGGTGGAAGAAGTGCGAGTGAACCTGAAGAGGACATGACAGGCCTGGCAAGCCGGTGTTAACAACTCATAAAAAGCCCTAGAAAATTGGTGGCTATAGCCACCCCTGACCTAACTCAAGTTGGAACAGGAGTCAGAAATATATATATAATTAATTAAATATGGAATTATCAATTTGCAGAGCCACTAATCAGGCTATCAAAATTAGCTAAGTTATATAATCAATTTAATTACTAATGAAAAGTAACTTCTAAAGTCAATCAATCAAAGTCCGTGGGCCTAAGGCTGGAGAAACGGGCATCAGTTTATCGGGCTATATGCGCCCATGTTAATTTTGAGCAACTTGGCTCGCAAACCTGTGCAGAATTGGAGGCGTCGCAGGGGTGGTCTTGAAGCCATGCCCTGGAGCTAGCCCAGCTAGGCGACGTTTCCAAACTTATGACAGTGTTGTTCCGGTGAGTAGTACTACTACGTCACAGTGGAAAAGTCTGAAGGTCGCTCGAAAATCCGCGAATTTCAAATACATCTGGAAGCGAGTGGGCATTGGCCTAAAGGGCCAACTCTCACGACGAGGTGACCAATAGGGGGTGGAGAGCAGAGGACGCTAGCTGCTTGGGTGGTCGAGCGTCCGTACGCGGAGCTCGGATGGCTAGGGGACGCCAGTTGGGAAGCGACAACCACAGTGTGAAGTAACCGTGTTAGTGCCGGGCGATAGTGCGCGCATTTTTCGGTGAATTAACTTCGGAAACCAGGAACCGAGTGGCCAGGATGGCAATCACAAGGAACCGAGTGAGTGTCGGAATCGGGGTTTACCTAGAACCGCAGTTTTAGACATTGTTTTCTCACAAATAACTCGGGAACCACTAGTAGGGCGTTCACCATGACGCCACGGCGGTGCTTCCCATCCTACCTATGAAGACCTTGCAATCCACCCGGCTACCTCTATTAGTCTAATCCTTAATACCTGATATAATGTCCCGAAATACCTTGCATCAAAGTTGTCCAACACTATTCCCTGACCTAGAGCAACAGGTCCCTCCTTGGTTTGAGAGAGAGACGTGGTAGCGGAAGCTCCAGCCTACGAGAGCGAGCAGACCCTCTAAAATGGTCCGTAAGACTTGCCTAGCTGTGGACGCTTAAGTCCGGCTAAGCGAGACGACGTCGGAGGAACGAGAGTCACGTGAAGACGCTGTAGACGCCGGGGACGCCGTGGGAAGCGGGAACGCGAGGACGCCCGCACCAAGGAGCGAGCGCCGCCAAGGACCGGGACAAACCGCCCTACCTAGCCGGGAGAGGCTCCTGCTGAAACGCCCCCATCAAGCCATCTTGCCCCGCCCTATCTTCGCTTCGACACGTCGCAATAAACTACGCGTCGCTCTACGGCAAACCATGGACTAGTGCTAAGTACTCAACAAATCAATCTATCATTAATGAGTATGTAACTTTTATGTAAATTTTATGTAACTTTTATGTACCCATGTATGTAAACCATAGTAAGGGGGAGGTTCTTCAAACCGGCAGCTTGGATCCAAGTCAAATCATTTCTTTTCGAACATAATATGTAAATTGTTGGTTGTTTGCTAAGTAAACATCTCAAGGCTGAATCTCAATCCGGCTCTGATTGCTAAGTGAGACCCCTCTCCTGCAATTAAACCTATAGATACCCATCAGCATGACAGGCCTTCAGCCACCTCTTAGTTTTAAGCCCTATTGAACCCTAGGAAGCCTGGAAGCAGTGAGGGTGCCTGCCATTCACGGGAGCGGACGCCGCAGTCCAGCCGCGCCCACACCTTCGGAAGCCAGGGAGGCCTGGTAAGCCGGATAGCTAATCTTATGGAGATTAGACTATCACTGGTAGTCGCGACATTGTCATTGTCTCGATGTTTGTGCTTTAATTAGGTTGTTTATCTGACTATTTCTGTTATTCGAGTTTCGTGCAGAGCTAGCCAGAGCGCGTAATTTGAATTTTGTAAGGCCAGAAAGGCCTATCCGCCTCAACACTGACAGAAAGATAGGAGAATTGTTAAGAAGCAGTAAGGACCACATTCACCTAGAAGGTAGTGGCGTGTATGAAATTCCGTGTGGGAATTGTGACAAATGCTATGTGGGTCAAACAGGAAGAAACATGTTTCAACAACACAGGAACACAGGCTAGCTGTTGAGCACATGGATAAAACATCAGTCCTTGCTCAACATTCTAAAGAAAGTGGTCATGTTATCGACTTTGCTGGCATGAAACCCATTGCCACCGTTGAGGAGTTTCTTCCTAGAATGTTACGGGAAGCCATTGAGATTAATAAATGAGCTCAGTCTAAATAAACAGCAAGATAGCCAACGTTTATCAGTAACGTGGAAACCTGCAATTTCAGGGATACATGTACAGCCACATAGGTTGACTGTGAAACCAATGGACCAACAACCAACGCCCCAGTTAGTTCCTGCAGATGATCTGTTGCAAGTAAATACATCGACAGTCAGAGTGACAAGATCCATGACGAAAAACAATAAGACGGACATGTAGTGACTTTCTTCTTTCTTTGCAATGTCAAGCTTTGCAGTGATTCTTTGAGTTGTTTTAATTTGCCATATGTGCAGTGATTTCTATTGTTTATATTTGGTGTATTTTGTTTTCCCAGTTTTGTTCTGTATTTATCAATGTAATGTAGTTTTCTTTTTTTTTATATATACATTAAGTTGTATTGGTCCTGAAGAAGATGAGTGAAATTTCATCGAAACGTTGGCCTAATGTAAATAAACGTGGCATTATAGGCCTAACCGAAAAACCTAGTTCATATATATATATATACTGTATATATATATATAATATATATAAATATATATAGGCCTACATATATATATATATTGCTTATATATAATATATACACACACGTTATTAACAATGTACAAAACAGACCAAAAATTAGACAGTTTTAAATTGGTGGCCGCATAGCTCAGTTGGTAAGAGCATAGCCCGGTAAGCTAAGGTCCCGGGTTCAAACCCCAGTGTAGTCACTTTTTTAATTTCTGTCTAGTACTAATACATATATACCTATATATATATGTTTAGAGGTGTGCGATTCCTGATTTTTGAATTCGAGTCGAGTCCGAGTCCGAGTCCTAAAAATTACTCGATTTCGAGTCCAATTCGGGTCCGAGTCTTAAGTAGGCGTACACAGTTCCGCAAATGTTGATACAAACATTATAGGGCCTATTGACATATTTTTATTATTTGTGCCAAAAAAGGTCAAAACTTCCAAGAAGAACACAAATTTGTATCAATAGACTGAGGTTACTATTATTACTAATCAGAGTTGGTAAGGTAGTGCCAAAAATAGATAACAATTTTTACGTTTCTACACTCGCCCGCGGGGCCGCGACCCGGCACCTCCACCAAAATCTAAAAAAAGTTTTTTTTTTTTGATACTCGATTTCTAATCTCAAATACTCGAGTTTGAGTCGAATCCCAAATACCCGACTCGACTCGAAATTTCGGGTTCTCGCACACCCTTAATATTGTTACTTTGGAATATAATTTGTAGGCCTAAATATAAATTAATTAATTAATAAATACATTTGTATTTATTTTAGAGTCTACGCACTCGGTCACAAAACTGGTTTTCAGTGATTTGTTGTTGATTATTTTTTCTTCTTTTTATGCACATGTAAAGATCTTATCAATCGAAGGTTTGTAATGTTGCAAGCTGATTATGGAATTTTACATTGTTAATTTATTAAAAAGTAAAATATGTATGTGCAACTGAAAACTTATTTTAGCTAATAAACACAATTAGGGAATATGCATGATCGACGATTGATCATCCAATATTGATTCTAGAATATGAGAGCATCCACGGAGTCGGCGCCCCTGATAAGGGTTAAGGCCTTTAGAGGAAAAAATTAAGATTTCCCAAAAATTCATATCTAACAACACGTTGGTTTTCACTTTTATAATTATGATACTTTTTTACTTTGATATTCATTCCAAATATCAATAATCTAGGTGCCCGTTAGGGCGCCGCAGCCAAGCCGCGGTGCGCTACACACTCAGACACCTTATACAGCAAGCAGAGTTGGGGTGATTTCGAGGTGTCACCCAGCCATCATGAAACGTGATGTGAACTTGAAAACTATCAAAATCGAGGGGATTTAGGTACTCGACAACACATGCCAAATTTGGTTGGGGTACGAGCATTCCTTCTTGGTGAAAATATGACTTGAAACATGCTCAAAATCACTTAAAGGACGTTACTTACTACTGGCTACTACTATCTAATTTGTAATTCTTCAGTTTCAATTGCCCAGCGATTCTGACCAAACAGGTGGGGCTACAATGTTCATATTTTACATGGACATTAAGGTAATAGTGATGTAATTCCTTTTGAAAGAAAAAGTTTTAAAAAATTGCTGGAAGGCTTCCAAATAAAGGTTTTAAAATAAGCCTTATACAGGCATACAATCAACAAGTAACTATAGTTACGTGACAATAATCGCCTACATTGTTTACAAAAAGCAAGTCTTTGGACCACTAGGTATATTTTTTCATAAACCTTACACACTCCAAAGAAATGAGATCTAAAAAAAAGGGCCAAGCTCATCTACCCTTCCACATTTGCGCATTCTTAATTCATAAACGTACAGTGTCCCGTAACAACACCCTTGAAAAGCTTGGCAAAATAGAATTTGCATGACCATTACGTTAAAATTAATTAGAAAAAAAAGAATTTGGATGAACTATTACGTTTAAATTAATAGTTGCAAATTCTATTTTGCCAAGCTTTTCAAGGGTGTTGTTACGGTACACTGTACGTTTATGAATTAAGAATGCGCAAATGTGGAAGGGTAGGTGAGCTTGGCCCTTTTTTTAGATCTCATTTCTTTTGAGTGTGTAAGGTTTGGCTGTATTTTTACAAGTTTTTGTTATGTGTGGGTAGAAATAGTCCCAAATAACAATATTGTATCAAAATATTGATTTCTTTGCCCAGACCTAAAATTTACTAGGCCTACCATAGGGAAATGTCATTGGCTCAAAATAGGGGAAAACATAATAAGCCTATAAACTTTTACTGGTTTATTGGATTAGATAACCTGAAAAACAAAAATTGTATAGTATTGACTATTGTTATGTAGGTCTAGTCCAAAGGCTAAGCTTACCTGTGTTTGATTCCACGGACAGAACATTGAGGACTAAAAACCGGATCAGTTACCACATTTAATACGTGGGGATCTTCAAGGTGAGTCTTCAGAACTAGTCGCTGACCTTTAGGCCCTTTAGCTTGTACATTGTATTGCCAGAAGTAACGTTCCTTCTTGGACATTGTACCAGGATGCCTGGATGGGCCAGCTCCTTCCCCATCACTAGAGTCTAGGAGAAAAACAAGAGTTATTGCAGAATGGCCTAAAACAATATCAAGCAGTTACATATGTACCACTAGTCAAAGAAAAATCAAACCATTATCATCAGAGGAGAAATCTTCGTAGTGATCGCTGTCATCTTCCGAATCAAAACCTTCATCATGAGAGAAATCATGGGCTTCTGGACTCAGAACACCACCTAAAAGTAAACAAATTGACATAAGTAATCAAAAATCATCATTTAGTACAACATTATGAGGGAGCAAAGATCACATAACTTAAAAGCACCACTTTTCAAAAAAAGTTGATGGCCTACACAATGTTTTTGGTGACCCTTGGGGTCAGGGGAGATGTAATTTTAACTCTCGGTCCCGCGCGTGAGGTTCTACAAACCCCAGGGTCTACATTCGACTCTTGTTGCTCTGCATCGGACAAACTGTTTTACCGACTCTAGATTCTCAGTACCTTCAAGTCACTCTATCTGTTAGGGAAATTCGTAACCCTCTAATCATTAGGGCTTTTAGTGTTATATTGCCGGTCTGAATGTGGCTGGGGTTGCTGAAACCCCGCGCAAGTGATCACGTTACTGTAACTGCATACAGAAACTCAATACTATTTTGGCTTCAATTTTGAAATTTTGGAAAAATTCTTCTTGCAATTTACTAACTTTTTTATTACAAAAAAGTAAAACAAAACTTAAAATTGCATTATTTTGAAACAGTTTTTTTAATATTTTGAAAATGTCCATTTTTATATCTAAAAAATACAATAAAAAAATATTTCATACAAAAAGGTTCATTGGCATTTTATTTCACGGTCCTCCCAGTAACAACCACCTGCATAGTAGTTCCACAAATCATATGAGCACAGAAAGAAAGACCCAAAACATCCTACTGCACTAATTACAGCCCAAAATAATTTGGGGTTTGAGAAACCCCAAGCGAGGGATGGTGTTAAGAAATTCCGCGCGAGTGACGGAGGGCTAAAGAGACATTTTTCAGTACTCGGCACCTTGACCAAAGATTTCAAAAAGATTTTATTTCTGTGTTCTTCTTGGACAATCTGTTGGTTATGTAACTTACTCCGGGGGTATGTTGTGATTTGTGAACTACCGTATCGGACCGAATATAGCGCGATGTTTTTTCCCGAAAATACTATCTCTAAAACAGCACTCGCGTTATTTCCGCGCTATTGCATTTGAAATAGCGCCTGAACATAGGCCACCCGCAATACAACTCCCGCGCATCGGCTGCTGCTCATTGCCCCGCCCACCCACTCGACGCCAGCTGATCCCGTGAGGCGGGCGGGTGACGTCATCACGGGCTCCGCGGCAAAAGGCCGCAGGAATATCGCCGCGTATCACGGTTCATGGGTTCCGCGGAAAATGACCACCAAAATAACTGTGCGTACAATTAAAAGTTTTTCTTGGGAATCGATCCCGAATTGATTCTAGGTCACAATGATCGATTTGTAATCCCTTAATCAGACTGGTGAACTGTGGTTGGCCCTACCATGTTAAAAAACAGGACTAGGCCCTAACATTGTTCAAAATGTTTTGTTGTGAGAATGAAACTAGTCTATTCATTCATTGCATTGTAAAAAAAAAATGTTTCTTGTACATTTTAATTTTCTTTGATTTTTCTTTTTTTCTTGAAATGATTCTGAAAAATTGGGGGTCGTGTTATATTCGAGATCGTGCTATATTCGGTCCAATACGGTACTTAGTACATGTAGGCCTACTTAGGCTATTCATATTTAAATTCCCTTTGCAATGTAATTTTCTAGGAGCAAATCTCCCCTAGGATTATATAGAAAACTTAGGCTAGTACATCTTGTCAATGCATCCTATAATACTATATTTATTTTTACTTTTTATTTATTTTTTATTAGGCCTAATATTATTATTAATATTAAATCAAGCCCAGACCCTTAACTAAGTAGTAAAAAAATTAAGGTTACAATTTGTATTGTGGCCCTAAAAGCTCAATTGGCAAGGGCAAGCGAGGCAGGTGGAGATTCTAGGTCAACAATTGCCACAGTATATAATCAACCCTTGAAAAATCTACTTGCCAGCTCTCCACTACCGAGCTATAAACGTCTCCTGACGAGTTGGGAAATCCAATCCCATGGCTTGATACTACAGATAAATCTGTGAATTACAATTATTAAAATCAACACTATAACACAATTTTGATTTTGAACTAATATCGAGCAGCAGTAGTCCTTGTGAAAAAATGAAGTTGACGGCACTTGAGCCCCCCCCCCCCCCTCATACCATTCATTAGAACCTTACCATTTAGACATCTACAATGAGCAGGTAAAAAACTCAGCCCATACAAGAGCCTCATTTCATGACATGCAGGCGGACAGTTGGGCACCAGTCGCTTTCAAACAAAAGGGAAGGTTTATGTTAGCAGCAAATGTAGGATAGATGTAGAGGGTAGGGATGAAGCCATAGAATTGTCGTCTCCTCAGAATTGAGGTGCAGAATGTCCCTTGCAAATGCCTTGACTAACTTATTGGCGTTGAAGTATCTAGGATAGGTATGTAGGTAAATATTTTGTTGGTGCAACAAATAGTATGACATATTATGAGATAGTAAACATCTCACCCCTGATTATTGTTTTGAACTCTGGTTTCAATATTAACACCCACACCCTGAAATCAGTGAGTAGAATGCTAAAATGCTACTTGCACCAAAAAAAGTACTATACATAGATTTTTTAATCTTGCCTGCAAGTTTTCTGCTGCTAAACAAATTAATGTTCTGACCACAATCTCATTCAAACCTCATTCTAGCCCCTATGGCCTATTTGTTTAGGCCTAGGCCTACTTGATTTCAAATAATAGTACAAATAACAGATTGGTAAAACCTTTGTTTCATTGGAAAAATATAGCTATATAGGCCTAGCTATTACTATAGGGGACCGTATGACAAGAAGCGCTGCGAGCGATGCAGTTGAACAAATTCACAGTCTGCCCCTTCATTCTAGGGAAGACGACGGGTACCGGGTACCCGCCCGACGAAGTCGGGTACGGGTACATGTTTCCACTACCCATTTACCCGTAAAAACCGGTTCCTGAATTGAGGTGACACATTGTAGGCGGAAGGCTAATGTAAACATGCGCTTTCTCATATCTTTTGTGCTTGGCGGCATTTTTGTTTTGAATTATAATGTCCTTTGTTCATGCCGCCGTCTTGTGGTAGTGTGCTGGCTGCTGAGTATGCCCCACCCCCCTCCTGCCTAACCACTCCTGGATCTTCCAGAGATTATACCGCATAAATAATTACCACAACACCACTTATGTTTTCAATCTGCTAGAAATCAAAACTTAAAAGCTATTACCCATGGTGATAAACCTTTCCTTATCTTGTTTACTCTCATTCGGGCTCCAGTCCCCCCCCCCTCCTCCCACGCCCCGCGCCAACGCATCATGAGTCGTGACCTTGACTTGACTGTGTCAAGATATAAAGCAGATGCAACAAACAGTGAGTGTTATCTTAATGGCCCGCTGCTGTTCCTCTTTCGTGATTATGAAATATTACTTCATCGGCACGTCATTGTTTATAGAACAGCACTACGTCCGAGATATTACGATAATTGATGAGCGCGTTTCTTCACAGTTCATTAGACACCCACAAGATTTTTTTGTCTTACTACCAGGGTAACCCGCGGGTAATGTGGACGGGTACCCGGGTCGTAAAAAAGTAGGGTTTCGTCACCCCTATTTCATTCATGCATGTAATTATTTTGTTGTGCAAATAAATAAGGCTGTGAGATGGAAATATCACAACCTCATGTGCAAAGCGTGCACTGGACTTCCTACTGTCACCAAGCATTTTTTTTTTTTTTTTTAGTAAACTTTGCTGACTATAAATTATAACACACAACACTGATGCATCTGTATTTTACTATAAAATAGTATGCATTAAATAACAGTTAGCCCCTCCTGTTACAATATTGAATTGCGAGACAACACCAAACAACACTACGGACACAAGCGTGGCTCTGGCTGTTCTAAGTAAATGTGTAGCAAGTGAACGTGATTGCTCGCAGCGCTCTCTTTGCCTCATGGTCTCCCATAACTATAACAATACTTGTTTATAATTATATACTAGGAAAACGCTTAAGTCCCGCCGCGTTGTTGGATGAGCGTAATTGGTGCATTGAGCTGCCATGTGTTATGCGGATTTTCTGTTGTTCTGTGAAAAAATCATTACTAAGTTGAAGATTTTTTTTAAATTAAATTAAATTAAATAAAAAATTAACTTAGGCATAAATTTTAATTTATTTAAATTAATCGTAATTTTAAAAAAGGAAAAAATCGTAATATTGAAATTTTCATAAGAAATAATTATTCGATTGCGCACAAATTTTACACAAATGTATTAATTCATAAAATTAAGGTTCTGTGAAAAAATCATTACAATAGGATAAAGCATGTAGGCCTAGGTGTTATAAGTCAAAGAATTGTTTTAAAAAAGAAAAAAACGTAAAATTTTGATTTTCATGAGAAATAGTTTTTCGATTGCGCTCAAATTTCACACGAATACCTAAATTCATAAAATTAAGGTTCTGTGAAAAAATCATTACATTCGGATAAAGCATGTAGGTGTTATAAGCTAAAGAATTTTTTTTTAAATCGTAAAAAAATCTTAAAATTGTAATTTTAATGAGAAATAATTTTTCGATTGCGCTCAAAAACGTGGCAGTTCTTGGTTCAGAGATTTCGAAGGCCTCCATAAAATTTCATCGCAATTGGAGTATCGGTTTAGCCGGAATCGTGCTAACAGACACACAATAATACAAACAGAAAAAAAAAATCCGGATTTTTTTCTCCAGTGTAGTGAAATGGAATCTTCGCTTCGCTCGCTACGCTCATCCAATAATCTGCAAACGTTCAAAAATCAAACTTTTTTTTAAGTTCAAGTTCGGTTTGAGTTCGGAAAAAAAAATTATTTAGGGCTAGGCTTACTAATTTGTCGTGGTGTACGGTCACATATTATTTGACAAGTTAAAAAATGGTTCTCAGTTTACAGGTACAATGTTCAAAACAAATGGATGGTGGAGGAGGTGCCGGTCCAGAAGGTAGGCCTACATACTTTCTTGGTGGAGGGGCCGGTCCAGATTTATCACTATTTTATCTAGATTATGACGGTTTGGTATACCTCCAAGTTGGGTTCGAGTTCGAAACCGGGTCCAGTTCGAAATTTTTGCTAAAGTTTGAAGTTCGGTTTTTTGAACTGGGAAAGTTCGAGTTAAGTTTGAAAGTAAAAAAAGTGGGTTTGCACATCCCTATAATGTAGCTTTCAACTCGCTCCACACCAAGTTTTAATACGCAGCGCGATACTAGCAGCGCTATTAAAAAACGTAGCATGCTACAAGTAGTGCGCTACTTTCAAACTAGGCCTACACTGACAATTATGAATTAAAGAAAGTAGCTGTTACCAGCTACCGGTAGCAGGTCTATATAAATGTATGCCTACCAATGTTGCTGAGATGCACTTTGAATGTAGACCTCCTCATGCCTTGCCTTTAAGATGCACAATTGTAAATTAGGTAGGATACCTACCTAGGCCCTCCCTACAAGTGCTGGTTTATGCCAAGCAAAGTTTTGTTTTTCCTATAGCCCTATAATAGGACCATTTAACATGTTTAGTATTGTTTAGTGCTCTTGTTATAAGGTAGGCCTACATGCAATGCAATGCCTAACTCCTTATGTAGGAAAAAAATCAACAATAATTTGCTTATACTTTAAAACTAATGAAAGCACAAAATCAAATCATGGATTGATGGGATTAAATTTCAATACTGGTACGGTAGGCCCTACCTAACACAGGACCCACAAGCGTACAAGCCTAACAATAATAGGCCTACTACGCCTGTAATATCCATTGCACTTAAGTCTGAATTAGACAGTTCAATGTTTCATTCAAGATTACTTGAATTCAAAGACAAAATACAATCAAAATGTTCAAAGATAATAGAATACAACAATGCCTCCCTCACATTGATTAGGTATATTTTGTCCTTGATTGCAAGGAATTTTGAACAAAAGATTGAACTGTCTAATTTAGGCTTAATTGGTAGCTGGTGGCACCTGTTGATAGTGATGATGTAGAGCCAGCTTCTGCCAAGGATCCTGTAGACAAAAGATGCTGCCTGGGTTCTCGCCTCTGCCAGATCTGCTCCAATCCCAGGTGTGTGGGCGCGGAAGACGAGAGACGAGATGTCGAATGAACGTTCCTCCCAAATCTTGAACCGGCCATGTTCACCATTACACTCATCGGGCTGACTGAACCCGGCACAGACTGACCCATCTGCTGCCGGTCGGGGGAAACCGAGAAGGTTTCCTTCTTTAGTAGCAGCTCGTGTAGCGTACTGTGTTTCTGCTGTAACGGACTGATGCCCAATGGGGGGGTTATCGAAGAAGTGGCCGAGAGTAGGAGTAAAGAGGAACTGGAGCTGTGATGACTTGTGGGAGTTAACGTCTCGCGACAAGGAATGGAGGGGGACCCCACCGTACAATGGGGCGGATCCTCCGGACTGTCTTTGTAAAATCCAAAACTGGTTGTTGGGAGTGAAGATAGGAATAAACTACCCTGGCTGTTGTTGTTTACAAGATTAGAATTGGAATTTAGTTGTACCAACGGAGGGGCTGTAGTCGAGAAATTATGTTTTGACTCGATTGGTGCTATAGGTACGTTTATGTAGTAGCTGTTTTCCTCAGGTAACAAAAGATCGTCGAAATTCAAGTCCCCTAAAAGGTTTTCGTCGTTGGCATTGAGTTCAGCCAGGGTTGGGCCTTGAATCAAATCTGCCTTGTCCACTTGGAAGATGTCGTCGTCGTCCATACGAAACGTCTCCGTTCTGTTGAGATCACCGTCACCGCACAGCCTGGCCCCCCACATGGCTGTTCCGCTCAGCGTCTGATACGGTCCCTGTATACCAGCACTGGCAACAGCATTTGACATATCATTGGAGGTTATTGGGGACAAAGTGTCCACAAACTCAATGCCAAAATCACGGAGCTCGGACATATCCATCATCTTACGAGCAGGTATTGGCATGCTAGCCGTCATACAGTTGGACGCGTCCATTTGTAACGGTTCTTGTTTCACAACAAATCCTGGATCCATGAAGAAGTCTCCTGAATAGACAGGATCACCCATTCTTCTACGCACTCAGCAAGTGAAATCTTCTTGATTGTAACAGCCAACAGCTAGTGGTTTAACAATATCTGGCAGGATTACACTGTAACATAAAACAATGAATGTGATTGGTAAAATTACCATAGACTTAAACAACGTAGACTAGGCCAAGTAACAAAAAAATTGGGTGGGCAACAGATTTTTTGCACAATCCTTCATTTGTAATGCCGAGTCACAACTGCAATAGGCCTACTAGTAGATCAAGACATAGGCCTACATAAAAGTCAGAGGATTATAAATTCATTAGGTACCTAGATATGTATAAAACAAGATCCCCAATTTGTGATTGCTTATTTTCTTTTTCAAGGGTTGATACAAAATGGACTTAAAAAGAGGAAAACTTACATATTTCTGACAAAGGCTTTTAGCTTGCACGCATTCACTCAAGATACAAATCTACTCAGCTGAATTACAACATGCACTTAAAAAAGTGACGCATCATTTACAATTTTTTTAATTAGGTAGCCTAACATTTGCGGTAGGCCTAATAGGCCCTATGTAGGCAACCCCACAAAAATAATTCACCAGGTAGCACACACTACACTATGTAGGCCCTATATCAAAGACATTTAAAACGAATTCCGTTCATCAAAACATGACTATTATGGCAATGGAACGGAGTACGATATGTAGGTACATCTAAAGAGTAGGCCTATACACTATCCAACAAAAAAAAATTTGTAAAAAAAAAAAACGCGCCAAACTCTCCTTCAAAAGGTTCCCCTGTAATCGTGAGTTTTAAAAATTTAGCCAAGCTTTTTTTTCTTTCTCCCTAGTTTCGCTTTTAAAATAAGTAAGATCATTTCGCCTGTTGACGAGCGCCAAGCCAACGATTTTGTGGTAAAAAAGTAAAATTTTTAAACTCGAAATCATAAAAAAATGGCTTGGCCATGAACCAAATTCAATGGCCAAGGCAATTTTTTTTTATGATTTCGAGTTTAAAAATTTTACTTTTTTACCACAAAAATCGTTGGCTTGGCGCTCGTCAACAGGCGAAATGATCTTACTTATTTTAAAAGCGAAACTAGGGAGAAAGAATAAAAAGCTTGGCTCAACTTCTATATCTCACAGCATTCACAGCCGGAGACTTTTGAAGGAGAGCTTGGCTGCCGTTTTTTTTACAAATTTTTGTATTTGGTTGGATATTACATCTTTTTTTGTTGTTCGTCGTATCAAGGTGTGAATGATTAAATTTGTTGAGTTCAAAGTTGTTTTTTTACATTTTTGGGCCCACGGTCCCCCCAAAGATACCCCTTAAATAAATAAATGAATTTTTATTACAGACTACCCACTCAGTTATATAACTGATTTTCAGTGGGGGACTTTAAATCCAAAGCGACCAAGCCAACCCTGCAGGCCCCGACGCAATCGACGAGTGAGCGACAACCAACCAAAGATCGATATTTTTATTAGAAAATTTATCAAACAGTGGTATGGATAGTGGGAACACCCGCGGATCAACGCCAGAATCAACAAGGCCGATTCAGAACAACTCTGAAATTTATTATGTGCTTCGTTGCTAGGACGGCTCCAAAGTCACCGTTTACAGACCTGGGTAAGTTACTTTTGAAAAGTAATGAAATTACATTACTCATTACTTCAGCCAAAATGTAACTAAATTACTATTAAGTTACTTTTCCAAGAAAGTAATGAAATTACGTTACTTTTTATGAAAAAAAGTAGTGAAATTACTTTCAAAAATTACTTTTTAATTTAAAATGTATCTGATGTGTGGACGAGTATGACGCAAGTGCTTTGTCTGCCGATGGCGGGTTTCAGACAGGGTGTTATCCACGCCCACACTTCAAAACTAGCGGAGGCCTTTCACAGAGATATTGTAGAAATCGACGTATAGATGTACCTATAGTAAATTATTGATTATGCGGGTGATATCTGTCGGCGAAATGTTGTAACTACACTACAAGTGTAACAATTCGACTATCGATTTATTTGACACAGACTTGAATGTTTGATGTCAAGTAGATAATTACGTCGTCAACGGCGCTCGTCATAGGCGGAAGTACCAAAAGTAAACATGGCTAGGTTCTGAAATAAAAACTGGGACTCGAAATCTCTCGATCAGACCTACGAAATGTCGGAAATGCTGCATGCACATGCACATTGTTCAAGCGGGCGATACGTAGAAAGGCACAGGCGCACTGGCCCAGTGACTGATTTTGATACACAAAGGCGCGGGCCGCGCGGCAAAAGTAACGCGTTACTAACGCCAAATTACAATGATAAAAGTAGTGAAATTACTCTTCCGTTACTTTGAGAAAATTTTTAATTTAATTACTGGCTTGTTACTGAAAAAAGTAATTTCGTTACAGTAACGCGTTACTTTTCCCTTTCGTTACTACCCAGGTCTGACCGTTTACAAACTCCTAAGACAAGAACTGAAAGACTTAAGTCCAAATCAGAAATTAAAAAACTTCTGACTTGAGCGGGAATCGAACCCTGGCCCTTCTGCATTGGAAGCAGATACGCTAACAACAAGACCAACGCACTAGCATAAGCACTAGATATTTATAATGGTTAAGAGCATGTTTAATTTCAAGCTTGTATACAAATTACTACGCCTGAGTAATTACGCGTTTTGATTTTGCTAGGACGGCTCCAAAGTCACCGTTTACAAACTCCTAAGACAACTTAAGTCCAAATCAGAAGTTAAAAAACTTCTGACTTTAGCGGGAATCGAACCCTGGCCCGTCTGCATTGGAAGCAGATACGCTAACAACAAGACCAACGCACTAGCATAAGTTCTAGATATTTATAATGGTTAAGAGCATGTTTAATTTCAAGCTTGTATACAAATTACTACGCCTGAGTAATTACGCGTTTTGATTTTGCTAGGACGGCTCCAAAGTCACCGTTTACAAACTCCTAAGACAAGAACTGATAGACTTAAGTCCAAATCAGAAGTTAAAAAACTTCTGACTTTAGCGGGAATCGAACCCGGCCCTTCTGCATTGGAACATACGCTAACAACAAGACCAACGCACTAGCATAATCACTTGATATTTATAATGGTTAAGAGCATGTTTAATTTCAAGCTTGTACAAATTACTACGCCTGAGTAATTACGCATTTTGATTTTGATTTTGATTTTGATTTTCCCCTGTCCCAATTGCCCGGTTTTTGTTATATGAGGTACATCTGAGTGTGGCCCAAGTTTCAAAGTTCTAAGATGAACCGTTTTCTCGGTATAGCGTATTATTCATAAGAGTACGGAATTACCTACTTTTGATAATTTTGTTTTTTTTCCGGTACCCGTTAACCAATTTTGCTTTCCATATTCAAAAGTGATAAAGAATGAGAGATATCAAAATGTATTCCACGTTTGAAACATCTCAGTTGTAGCGTTTTCTTGAATGATTCATTTCTTAAAGTTCAGATATGTTTTTTTCATTTTGGGCCATGGTCATCCAAATTTAGCCCCTTGTGTTTTGGACGCAAGATATTTATAATGGTTAATAGCATGTTAAATTTCAAGTTTGTACAAATTACCACGCCTTGGTAATTACGCGTTTTGATTATCATCCAAATTTTGATTTTCTCCGGTCCCTGTTACCCGATTTTGGTTTTGAAAGCAAAAGGCACTGCGTCTGAAATACAACTAAGTGTGGTCCAAGTTTCATAGTTCTAAGATTTACCGTTTTCTCTGTAGGCTAAAGAACTCTCCGCGGAGAACTGCCACCCACCCACCCACCCACCCACCAGCCACAGCCACCAGCCAGCCTTAAGGAATTTGACGATGTTGAGAACCTTTTTTAACCAGAACGAGTTGTCGGATCGGGTTGCTTTTTTTTTTTTGCTATGTCATGGACCACATACCAGGTCATATACCGAGTTACAAGATTGTAACTCTTTCGCGCGTGCAGTAGCTGAAAACCCCCCAACTCTTGTAGGTGTATATAGGGCCGGAGTTCGGTGTCGCCTAAGCATTACATCGCTTGTCTGCCGGGCGACGACCGTCGCCCTAGATATGGTTTGACCCGGAAAAAATCGTACAAAGATGAAACAAATTGTATTATGTCAAAAAATAATTCACAAATAACTTAGCCAAAGTCGGCAAAAATCGGACTTGGGGGAAAAATGGCATCTTAATTCTACACTTTTACGGCTAAGTCTTGAAATATTGACTCTCCCTTCTTTAGATACAAAAATTGTGTTACTTTTCTTTATTATTCCTGATAAAATTTCCTTTAAAATAGTACCAAATACAACGACGACCGGAAGTAGTTGGAAATATTGACGTAAGAATCAGGCACATTAGGCTATACGGTGTCAAAATTAATGTAGGCCTAGGCCTATCCGTTTTGAAATAGGGTCAATCGGGGTAAGTGTGACCACGGGGTAAGTGTGACCGGGGCCTAGCATTTGGCCAATTTAGTACTTAGCCTTATTTTGTTTGTTGTTTTAGGATCGTCACACATTTGTTTATCAATCTCTACAATGATAGGCCTAGGCCTATGTGGTTTGTGATTAATTTGAGTATTCAAAATAAGTTCTTTCTAAAGTTCTGTTTTTCAATTAGAAATCCCAATTAATCCACTTGGCATAACAATTTGTTTTCAGATAGGACAATTTTTTTTAAAATAGCAAAACACATGAAGTTTACATGTGAGGGCAGAGGTCTATACAATAGGGAATGCTCCTAAAATTTATTTTTAATATATTCGTAACGTTGTTACTAAAAGAAAACGATTCCCAAAAAAAGTCCGTCGAAAAATGTTTTTTACTTGGTTTTATGAGGGTGTGAATATTCGTGTTTAAATTCCGCACGTAAACAGGCCTAGCTGACTGTGACATCCTTGTAACGTCACATAGAAGTATTGTTTCGTCAGTCTGCCGGTAGGGGATTCCACTCCACCGCCTGTCAAATTCATTGGTTCCTAGTCAATTCCTAGCAAAGGCAGTGGGCCCAAGGTCTTGGTTACCATGGTTACCATGGAAACCAGAGTCGATAAAGAAGGTTCCCCGGATTAGAGTCGGTAATAGATCAAACAAAGTACAATGTTGAATAAACAAATTTGTAGATAAGTAAGGTATCATTTGTTGAAAATGCATGTTATAATATGTATACATTTTTTGGATGAGCGTAGCGAGCGAAGCGAAGATTCCATTTCACTACACTGGAAAAAAAAATCCGGAATGTTTTTTTTTCTTTCTTTCTTTCTTTCTTTTTGTATTTTTGTGTGTCTGTTAACACGATTCCGGCTAAAAACCGATACTCCGATTGTGATGAAATTTTATAGAGGCCTTCGAAATCTTTGAACTTAGAACTGCCACGTTTTTGAGCGCAATCGGGAAAATTTTTCTCATAAAAAACGTAATTTTACGATTTTTTTTTAATTTTAAAACATTTCTTCGACTTATAACTCCTACATGCTTTATCCGATTGTAATGATTTTTCACAGAACCTTTATTTTATGAATTAAGATATTCGTGTGAAATTTGAGCGTAATCGAAAAATTATTTCTCATGAAAATCGAAATTTTACGGTTTTTTTCATTTTTAAAACAATTCTTTGACTTATAACACCTACATGCTTTATCCTATTGTAATGATTTTTTCACAGAACCTTAATTTTATGAATTAATATATTTGTGTAAAATTTGAGCGCAATCGAATAACTATTTCTTATGAAAATTTCATTTTTGCGATTTTTTCTTTTTTAAAAATTACGATTAATTAAAAAAATAAAGTTAATTTTTTATTTAATTTCATTATTTAAAAAAAATCTTCGACTAATTAATGATTTTTTCACAGAACAACAGTAAAAATCCGCGTAAACATATGGCAGCTCAATGCACCAATTACGCTCATCCAACAACGCGGCGGGACTTAAGCGTTTTCCTAGTATTATACATTATCATTATTAGGTGTAGGCTCATGCCTCAGACAAACTATTAGAACATATTAAATTGCTTGACATGGATTTGACTACATTCAATTCCAGCCGGCGAGCGTGTGGTGCAGCGCGCACGCGGAGATCTATTCAACTATTACTTTCCTATGACGTCACGCAATGTCCGGAGCGTTTTAGTCCCGCTTCGCCAATAGCCAATTTAAAACCTTCATAAATACGCCAAAAATCGCTAGTTTTTAAAACAAATTTATATTTGTGAGTATTTCTTATATTTTATGGAAATGACAATTAAGTCGCATAATAGAGTTGAGGAGCATTCCCTATTGTATGTTTCTTTTAATTTGCTCATAATAAATTGGAAGGGGGTCACTCTTACGGTCTTACCCCTTGAAAATTGAAACTCTGGGAAAGTGTGGTCACTGGAAAATCACTTGGTGGACTAATCAGAAAGTGCAATAATGTTGGTAAAACTGATTCTAAAAAAAATTAAGCATCAAAAGATAGAGATGAGATTAGACAGTTTCAATTTCTGACATCAATGGAAATGATCCAGTCCCACTTTCTGCTTTAGAAGATGAAGACAACGAAAGAACGCAAGAAGCACCCTTAAAAATGAAGTGCGTAGCCTAACCTTAATTAACAAATGTAACATTTAAAGACTGGTTTTAATCCGCATTATTTGACCTACGGTTTTCATTTCTCACAGCTGTTTTTCGATTATTAATTAGCTTAGGTTGTATCTACCAATCTAGCCAAAATAATGCCATGTTTGTCATTTTATCATTAGGCCCTAAGTGTAGTGAATGTCTCCTATTTTATTGAAACGTAGTTCTGACTTTTGATTCTATTGTATTTCTCTATTTCAATGTACTAACGTAGTATTGTTTTATGATTAGTAATATCTTAATAGTTTTTAGTTTTAAGTATCAAGTGCTCACAGAAGTGAAACAGGCATGCCATGCTATGGGGCTCTGCCCTATCTGTTTCTCTTCTACAACCTTGCTGGTATTCTTGTTACTATTCTGTTAAATGTACATTGTTCATACATTTGTAACCTTGTATACATGAGAATATCATGTGGATTGTAAAAAATAAATAATTAATAATTAATTAATAAATGCTATAAAAGTTGGTACTTTTGTTCTTGTGTCTTTCCCCAATAAATCCAAAAGGAAAATAGAATGTAAATACAAATATGTGTGCATGGTTCAAAGCATAGAGATACCATTAGTACCTAGAGTCACCACCATGTTCGGGATTCAAGGCAATTTGAACGAGCCAAGATGTCTTCTGAGTGTGGCACCAGGCAGCGAGGAATTCAAACTGTTGTAGTTTTTACTACTGAACACTGAACAGTATATTTATCGGCATGGATACTGATCATTTTAATGTTAAATCATATAATTTATGAATGAATGAAACATTGTAATGGGTTGTTTATAGTCATTTCATTAGGTACTCACTATAGGCATTGTAGCAAAGATTACAAAGCTTCACAAACACTTTTTTTAGTCGCGTTGATGGATGAGCTTTTTTGTAAGTTTTTAGTTTGAGTGGGATCTCTTTACTTATCAAGTGCTTTTTGAACGCATTGTAGGTGATTGTTGTCAAGTTTCTAGTGTTACTTCTTAATTGTTATTAAATACCTCAAAAAACTTAATTTAAAACCTTTATTTATATGGTTTCTGGATAATTTTTTCAACTTTTTCTTTCAAAAAGCAAAACATCACCATTACCTTACTGTCCATGTGAAATATGAACGTTGTAGCCCCACCCGTTTGCTCAGAATCGGCCCAAATGTCACGAAAATATCGCACTAAAAATAAAAATAAATCGTAAAAGTACGATATTCATGAGAAATATTTCTTCGATTGTGTACCCAAAAACGTGGCAAGTCTAAGTTCAGAGAACACGAAGGTCCCCTCCAATTTTCATCAAGATCGCATAGGCCTATGCCGTTTGCCCGGTAGCATGCGAACAAACAGACAGAAAAACTAACAAACAACAAAACACCCATAACGTAAGTAACGTAACGTAAGTGAAAAAAAAAACAAAAAAAACAGAAAGTCAAATTGAAGTCTGCTTCGCTCATCCAACTATGCGACAATAACTCCCCCCCCCCCCCATAGGGCTAGGCATGTCTGTAATTTTTACGCGATAAATGTATGGATAGTGCGAACACCCGCGGATCAACGCCAGAATCAACAAGGCCGATTCAGAACAACTTTGAATTTACTATGTGCCTCGTTACTAGGACGGCTCCGGTTTCGGCGGGCCAATGTGCAATCAGTATATTTTAAATTAGGGACCGCTGATTGGCTGCAATCCACCTGCCGGTGACGTCAGCATCGGCTTACTTGCTTCAGAACAACTAGGCTTATAGGATCATGGGTGTTTACAGTATTCTTGTTCAGCGGCCATTACGGTGCTGTCAAGGGGGTCTTGACACTAGCGCATTAAACTCTAGGTGATTTGAGTCCTCTCTATAGCAATAACGTTTAACAATTAACTCAATTTATCTAGCATCAACTGTAATAAGAACATGTAGCAGATTTAATCAGATTAAGCCTAATGTGTTTATAACAGTTTTAGAGGTTCCAGTTCACTTTTGGAATCAAACCATATTCCCGTTACGATAAAGGACCTCACTCCTGGACTGTAGCAGATATCGCCCTTGTCCCCTTTGGAGATTCCTAAGTGCCAGAGAACCCCTAGCCTATGCCTAGCTAGGCCTAGACCTAGACCATAAGCTCGACATTTCTTAACAATTGATGCGGTACGCTTTAAGGTCTTGGCCCTATGTATGCCTCAGCATAGTCCCAAGCCTTTGTGTAGGCCTAAGTTCTTAAGACTATAAATTTAAAATTATCGAAGCGATTATCAATGTAGGCCTAGCTAGAGCCTAGGCTAGGGCCTAGGCCCTAGGGCTAGCCTTAGTTTACGGTACACAAACTCTATGCCTAGACCTAATTATTACCAGGCCTAGGCCTAGCCTAAGTAATAAGCAAGCATGGGCAACATTTATTACAAATCAGAGGCCTAGGCCCTAGGCTAGGCCTAGCCTTAGATCTTTAATAAAAAGGGAAAGTTAGGCCCAATGGCAAAGTTCCATTAAATTAGCCTTAGGCCTAGCTAGGGCCAAGGCCTAGGGCTAGATAGGGTGGCCTAGGCCTAGGTCTAACAAACTTTTTTTAAGTCTGGGCTAGGCCAGGTTAACACACTGGGCACTAAATCTGTCTGCTAGATCTCGATATCCACGCTGACCTCGCCAAGAGTGGCGCTTTGTTATGGCAGGAGCGATTGCACAACATCATGCTCGATGATAAACAAACTTAGGAATGCCTAAGGCTGAGCTAGGGCCTAGCACCAGTCCTAGCTAACCTCCAGACAACGTAATTAAATATTCTTTCTGCCAGGGAATTATTTGAAGTAGGATAGCCTAGTTAGATCAAGCAAGATGATGAAGAAAAATTGTGAAAATTAATGGAGAGACAAGGTCTTGTCTGATCGAATGAACTTACCTAACTCAGCAGAAAAC
The DNA here is from genome assembly GCA_024449915.1 of Sweltsa coloradensis. Classification (NCBI taxonomy): domain Eukaryota; kingdom Metazoa; phylum Arthropoda; class Insecta; order Plecoptera; family Chloroperlidae; genus Sweltsa; species Sweltsa coloradensis. Next base: position 507,016 of record JAMZAV010000191.1, read on the forward strand.
ACTGTGCACACTAGCACTGTTTCCCGCGCTAGTCACACGATCGCAAGAGTAGAATACGTTCTACGACCATGACTTTCAGAAACTTGAAACTGCATTTTGAATTTAGATTCTAAACGTCGACCATGTCCCTCTAGAGAAATTATATTTTCAACCAAATATTCCACACGTTCCTTATTCTTATGGTAAGGAATGCACTGGATTTTACTACACAAAACACTCGATAAAACACAATAAGGAAAACACTCAAAGGTCACATGAGCACAATCAATCGACTCAGCAATTGACCAATGACATGGCAGTTTCTTCAGCATCAACCAATCAAGAGGTTTGTTATGATCCTTCCTCCCACCTTCAGAGGAAATTACTATTAGGAGAATCTAGTATGTTATCACCAAAACAAATCTCTTTTTCTACCAGATTGGTAGAAATACAGAGAGTGTCAACTCAATACTTTTATTACGTTGTATTCGTAGAGTATTTAGTGTGTATATTTTATAATTTAAAAATACAATCTTGAATATATTTTTAATTTTCACTAATAATATAGAGCAGTGAATCATCACTGTATTTTTTCATTATGTAAATTATTTCCCTTTGACGTCACTATAATCTCTACGTCACAGCAATTTGACCTTCTCTTAGAAATTTAGCCACGTGAAAAGCAAGCTGGAATGTTTACTAGGAAATAATGATTGGAAAGTGAAAGACAATATCATAATATAGCGAGATAATAAGTTGAAGTTGGTTAAGCTTAAACAAGTCCTGTTGTTTCAGATCGTAAACATCCCCCAATTTACTTATTATTCCGCAAACAGTCTTAATTCGTTTTGTTGGATGAGCGTAGCGAGCGAAGCGAAGATTCCATTTCACTACACTGGAGAAAAAAATCCGAAATGTTTTTTTTTTCTTCCTTTGTTTTTTTTTGTGTTTGTTAACACGATTCCGGCTAAACCGATACTCCGATTGCGATGAAATTTTATGGAGGCCTTCGAAATCTCTGAACTTAAAACTGCCACGTTTTTGAGCGCAATCGGGAATTTTTTTCGATTTTCAAAAAATTTCTTCCACTTATAACACCTACATGCTTTATCCGATTATAATGATTTTTTCACAGAACCTTAATTTTATGAATTAAGATATTCGTGTGAAATTTGAGCGTAATCGAAAAATTATCCCTCATGAAAATCGAATATTTACGTTTTTTCTTTTTGATGAGCGTAGCGGCGAAGCGAAGATTCCATTTCACTACCTGGGAACAAAATCCGGAATGTTTTTTTTCTTTTTTTTTGTATTTTTGTGTGTTTGTTCACACAATTCCGGCTCAACCCATACTCCAATTGCGATGAAATTTTATGGAGGCCTTTGAAATCTCTGAACTTAGAACTGCCACGTTTTTGAGCGCAATCGGGAAATTTTTTCTTATAAAAAACGCAATTTTACGATTTTTTTCAATTTTTTAAAAATTTCTTCGACTTATAACACCTACACGCTTTATCCTATTGTAATGATTTTTTTACAGAACCTTAATTTCATAAATTAATATACTCGTGTTAAATTTGAGCGCAATCGAATAATTATTTCTTATGAAAATTGCAATTTTACGATTTTTTTTTTAAATTACGATTGATTGAAAAAAAAATTAAGTTAAATTTTTTATTTAATTTAATTTAATTAAAAAAATCTTCGACTAAGCAATGATTTTTTCACAGAACAACAGAAAATTCCGCGTAACACATGGAGCTCAATGCACAATTACGCTCATCCAACAAGCGCGGGATTAAGGTTTTCCTTTTAAAACAATTCTTTGACTTACAACACCTACATGCTTTGTCCTATTGTAATGATTTTTTCACAGAACCTTAATTTCATGAATTAATATTTTCGTTTTAAATTTGAGCGCAATCGAATAATTATTTCTTATGAAAATCGAAATTTTACGTTTTTTTCCGGAGTGGATATTCTTACGGCATGCCGTAAGAATTACTACACGCTATTCTTACGGCATGCAGCGAACTTTTTCGTTTGGTATGCCCAGTTTTTGATCAGTAGGTAGGGCTGGGCCGACTTTAGATTTAAAATAGCGACGTTAAAGGTTTTGTAGGTAGGTACCTACTTTAGATTTAAAATAGCGACGTTAAAGATTTTGTAGGTACTTTAGATTTAAAATAGCGACGTTAGGCCTAGCCTAGGCCTGCCTAGTGCATGGTCATAGCATGGAGTTATAATACCAGCTCCATGGTCATAGTAGGCATAGACCGTTAGAATTACTATACACTATTCTTACGGCGCGCCTGTATGATGAGTCACGTGATGAGACAACCAATGAAAACACAATACCGTATGAATAATTTCTAGTAATTCTTACGGAATGCCGTAAGAATATCCTCTGCCTTTTTTTTTCTTTTTTAAAACAATTCTTTGACTTACAACACCTACATGCTTAATCCGATTATAATGATTTTTTCACAGAACCTTAATTTCATGAATTAATATATTCCTTTTTTCATTTGAGCGCAATCAAATAATTTTTTCTTATGAAAATTGCAATTTTACGATTTTTTTCTTTTTTAAAAATTACGAATAATTAAAAAAATTAGGTTAATTTTTTTTAAATTTAATTTCATTTTAAAAAAATCTTCGACTAAGTAATGATTTTTTTCACAGAACAACAAAAAATCCGCGTAACACATGGCAGCTCAAAGCACCAATTACGCTCATCCAACAACGCGGAGTTAATATAAATTGCAAACAGCAATGTCCCCAGACCCCAACACACTCCCCTCGGATAGGTCCCCCCCTCCTTGACCCTCTGCCTTCTGTCATAGAGATATTCCTTGACCCATCTGTTTTCTCAATAATGGTCATCTATGACCCCTTCCAGTTTACCTATTAAACTAACCATGAGGAAACTTGTCGAATGCTTTTTCAAAATCACTGACTACAGCATCCTCTATTTCCCCTGTATCCAGTGCGCTTCCAAGGTCACTCACTAACCAGTCCCAAAAGGTGAGTCTCACTTGAATAACCCTTCCTAAACCATGAATGTTGACTTACCTTTAACCATTTTTTCCCCCTTATAATCTTTTTGGATGAGCGATCGAGCGAGCGAGCGAAGCGAAGATTCCATTTCACTACACTGGAGAAAAAAATCCGGGATGTTTTTTTTTTTCCCTCTTTTTTTTCTGTTTGTATTATTGTGTGTTTGTTAACACGATTCCGGCTAAACCGATACTCCAATTGCGATGAAATTTTTATGGAGACTTCGAAATCTCTGAACTTAGAACTGCCACGTTTTTGAGCGCAATCGGAAAATTATTTCTCATGAAAATCGCCATTTTAACGAATTTTTTCGATTTTTAAAATAGTTCTTCGACTTATAACACCTACATGCTTAATTCGATTGTAATGGTTTTTTCACAGAACCTTAATTTTATGAATTAAGATATTCGTGTGAAATTTGAGCGCAATCGAAAAATTATTTCTCATGAAAATCGAATTTTACAGGTTTTTTCTTTTTTTAAACAAGTCTTTGACTTATAACACCTACATGCTTATCTATTGTAATGAATTTTTCACAGAACCTTAATTTTATGAATTAATATATTTTTGTAAAATTTGAGCGCAATCGAATAATGATTTCTTATGAAAATCGCAATTTTACGATTTTTTTTCTTTTTTTTTAATTAAAAAAATTAAAAAAATAATGTTAATTTTGTATTTTTTTAATTTAATTTTAAAAAAATATTCGACTTTGTAATAATTTTGTCACTGAACAACAGAAAATCTCATAACACAATCATGGCAGCTCAATGCACCAATTACACTCATCCAACAACGCGGCGGGACTTAAGCGTTTTCCTATGTATATAATTTTCATCACCCAATGTTTGGATGAGCGTAGCGAGCGAAGCGAAGATTCCATTTCACTACACTGGAGAAAAAAATCCGGAATGTTTTTTTTTTCTTTTTTTTGTATTTTTGTGTGTTTGTTAACACGATTCCGGCTAAACCAATACTCCAATTGCCATGAAATTTTATGGATGCCTTCGAAATCTCTAAACTTAGAACTGCCACGTTTTTGAGCGCAATCGAAAAATTATTTCTCATGAAAATGGCAATTTTACGATTTTTTTCGATTTTTAAAAAAATTCTTCGACTTATAACACCTACATGCTTTATCCGATTTCAATTATTTTTTCACAGAACCTTAATTTTATGAATTAAGATATTCGTGTGAAATTTGAGCGCATTAAAAAAATTATTTTTCATGAAAATAGGAATTTTGCGTTTTTTTTCTTTTTTTAAACAATTTTTTGACTTATAACACCGACATGCTTTATCCTATTGTAATGATTTTTTCACATAACCTTAATTTTATGAATTTATATATTCGTGTGAAATTTGAGCGCAATCGAATAATTATTTCTTATAAAAAACGCAATTTTTCGATTTTTTTTTCTTTTTTTAAAATTATGATTAATTAGAAAAATTAAATTTTACTTTATTTTATTTATTTTTTTATTTTATTTGAAAAAAATCTTAAACTTAGTTATAATTTTTTTAAAGAACAACAGAAAATCCGCATATAACACATGGCAGCTCAATGCACCAATTACGCTCATCCAACAACGCGGCGGGACTTAAGCGTTTTCCTAGTACTACACTAGAGAAAAAAATCCGGAATGTTTTTGTTTTTGTTTTTTTCCTTTTTTTGTATTTTTGTCTGTTTGTTAACACGATTCCGGCTAAACCGATACTCCAATTGCGATGAAATTTTCTGGAGGCCTTCGAAATCTCTAAACTTAGAACTGCCACATTTTTGAGCGCAATCGAAAAATTATGTCTCATTAAAATCGCAATTTTACGATTTTTTTCGATTTTTAAAACAATTCTTCGACTTGATAACACCTACATGCTTTATCCGATTGTAATGATTTGTTTATAGTACCTTTATTTAATGAATTTATATATTCGTGTGGAATTTGAGCGCAATCAAAATATTATTTCTCATGAAAATCGCAATTTTTCGATTTTTTTCGATTTTTTAAAAATTTCTTCGACTTACAACACCTACATGCTTTGTCCGATTGAAATGATAGTTTAAAAGAACCTTAATTTCATGAATTGATGTATTTATGTGAAATTTGAGTGTTATCAAAAAACTATTTTTTACGAAAATCGCAATTTTACGACTTTTTTCGATTTTTAAAATTTCTTTGGCTTATAACACCTTCATAGTTCATGCTTTATTCTATTGTAATGATTTTTTCACAGAACCTTAATTTTATGAATTTATATATTCGTGTAAAATTTGTGTGCAATCGAATAATTATTTTTATGAAAATTTCAATATTACGATTTTTTCCTTTTGTAAAATTACGATTATTTTTTTTAAAAAAAGTTAATTTTTTTAAAATTTATTTTCATTAGACGAGTGAGCGAAGCGAACGTAGTCTTTCCTAACGCTATACTCGATCGGGCCTTGGCCGTGAGTATTGTCCAATGTATGTTAAATGTTTGTCTGTCCGGGCTCATATACGGCCGAACGGCCAAATAGATTGAGCTGAAATTTTAAACACACATCGTGACCAGGTAACTGAGAACTGCTAATAAAATGAGCAATATCTTTTAACTCACAAGAAATAAAAATGTGAAAAATTCGAACTTAGATTGCAAATGTTTAAAATACCCATTAGTAAAATAGAACACAGCCTGTGAAAGTTTGCGATCAGATGAACCAAGTAAATGTTTATTACTAGGGAAACGCCAAAGTCGTTGTTAGACGAGTGAGAGAGCCACGTGTTGAGTACCCGTGAACATTAATTGGATTTAAGTTAGGTAATTGTATTGTGGTATAAATAATAGGGTTTTTAAGTTTTTAAGTTTAAGGGCACGTCAACTGTCCGGCCATAATGCGCCACTTTAGCCAATGATAGGCTAGGGAGGTCTTAGGTAGGGGGAAGAAAAGTAATGTGTGTGTGATGTGTGTGTTGTAATGTGGTGACTAAACACATGGCTCACTCACTCGTCTAACAACGACTTTGGCGTTTCCCTAGTATAATCTTTATACAAACATTTGTGGTCACATACCCTTGTTGAGCAGGCTAAATGGAACGGCCGATGTATGACCCTTAGAACAGGTACTTCCTCCAGCGTCAATGTATGAAAAATTAAAGACGATTCCGTCTGGGTTCGGGGTAGAATTGGCCCAGAGCATTGCTCTGCTAATCGTAAAAGGCGATTCAAGAGAAAAGGTCCACCTCGCAAACATCAGCTAATAAGAGGGAGGGAAGTATACTATACTCCCCAAAACCAGAGGCGAGCTCTGGCAATCGTCGTCGGGGACACCTCCAACTTCCCTTGACGACCTCCCCGACGACGGTGACAATGACACAACGAACGATGACAAAGACAATGACGACCACGACGTGAGGAATCCCCCTTCCTTCCCTTACCCATGGCTGATGGCTGGCTCTGACCAGCATGGGCCACTCCTCCCCATCCCCTAGGCTAGAGTCGTGCATTATGACCTAACGGTTGACGCGTCCTTAATCCAAATAAACCCAAATATATTCACAGGAATTGACATACGAAATAATTCGCGTTTTACTATAGCCTTGAGTCCTATCAGGCTACTTCTCAACATTCTGACATCCATGATAAACAATAATGACTTTGCTTTCACTTCCCATATTTCCGGGCTTGGAAATAGAACATAGGACGCGAATAGTGAAAGAATACATCACATCACATCTCATTAGTCTTGAAATCTGGGCACGAGTCCATTATCGTGACGACGAGCGATGTGAAACTAGCATCCACCATGTACAACATTCCGAAGAATTTACGTGCATGGCGCTCAAATTTCACGCGAATATATTATTTCATAAAATTAAGTTTATGTGAAAAAATCATTACAATCGGATAAAGCATGTAGGTGTTATAAATCGAAGAAATGTTTTAAAAATCGAAAAAAATTCGATTTTCATGAGAAATAATTTTTCGATTGCGCTCAGAAACCAGTTCTAAGTTCAGAGATTTCGAAGGCCTCAGTAAATTTCATTGCAATTGGAATATCGGTTCAGCCGGAATCGTGTTAACCATTAACAGACACACAATAATACAAACAGAAAGAAAGAAAGAAAGAAAGAAAGAAAGAAAGAAAAACATTCCGGATTTTTTTCTCCAGTGTAGTTGGATGAGCGTAGCAAGCAAAGCGAAGATTACATTTCTCTACACTGGAGAAAAAAATCCAGAATATATATATTTTTTTGTTGTATTTTTGGCTGTTTGTTAACACTATACTCCAATTGCGATGAAATTTTGTGGAGCCATTCGAAATCTCTGAACTTAGACCGGCCACGTTTTTGAGCGCAATCGAAAAAATATTTCTCTTGAAAATCGCAATTTTAGGATTTTTTTCGATTTTAAAAAAAATTCTTCGACTTATAACACCTACATGCTTTATCCGATTGCAATGATTTTTTCACAGAAAATTAATTTTATGAATTAATATAATCGTGTGAAATTTGAGCAAAATCAAAAAATTATTTCTCATGATAATTGCAATTTTACGATTTTTTTTCAAATTTCTTCGACTTATAACACCTACCTGCTTTATCAGATTGTAATCATTTCTTCACAGAACCTTAATTTTATGAATTAATATATTCGTGTGAAATTTGAGCGTGATCGAATAATTATTTCTTAAGAAATTCGCAATTTTACGCTTTTTTCGTTTTTAAACAATTACGCTCATCCAACAACGTGCCTAAAAAAGCGTTTGCGAAGCTTCCTAGTAGAATGAAATCTTCGCTTTGCTCATCCAATTATGCAGATTTGTTGATTTATCATTTAGGTTTGTCCTTCGTCTGTAGGCCTAATAAAGTCTTGAACACTCTAGAAAGTTTTTTGTATTACAATTTAAAAATGTTGTCAGCTAGTTTTTTAATTTAATTGGATGAGCGAAGCGAAGATTCCATTCTACTACACTGGAGAGAAAAATCCGGAATGTTTTTTTTTTCTTTTTTTTTCGTATTTTTGTCTGTTTGTCCACACGATTCCGGCTAAACCGATACTCCGATTGCGATGAAATTTTATGGAGACCTGCCACGTTTTTGAGCGCAATCTGAAAATTTTTTCTCATGAAAATCGCAATTTTACGATTTTTTTCGATTTTTAAAAAAATATCTTCGACTTAGAACACATACATGCTTTATCCGATTTTAATGATTTTTGCACAGAACCTTAATTTTATGAATTAAGATATTCTTGTTAAATTTGAGCGCAATCAAGAAATTATTTCTTATAAAAATCGCTCCCGCCCTCACGTATGTCGGTGCTAGTTTCCCGTTTTTTATAGAAGGGTGTGATACATGTTTACGTAACTGACTGTAGTAGGGTAGGCCGTCTGCTGCAGGCATAATGGTTGTGATGAATTCATATTTCGACAGGAGATAAGAGTTAACGAAACTAGCTGGCCTAGTATATTATTTTCTATTAAGAGAACATGCATTATTTATTAAAAACTAATAAATTGATTGGTTTTAAAGCAAAACATGTTGTAAAGGGTGAGTAATCAAGTGCATGGTAGGCCTAGGGCTAGGGCTAGCTAGGCCTAGGCCTAGCTAGCCTAGCCCTACCCTACCAGCCTAGGCCTTTGTGTATCCAATTCCATATTATATTTCTTATTCAATGCCTAGGCCCTACGGCTTGGACCTTTGTGTGGCCTAATAGGCCTAAGCCTAATCTAGGCCTAGGCATTTTGTTTGCAGAACCTAAAACCTAGGAAGGGTGGTAGGGAGGGTAGGCGCCTACTTACGTAGTTGGTGTGACCCAACTTTTCAATACCGTTTTTTCAACTAAAATCAACATAAACACTCACCATTTATGAAATAAGTCAAGAACAACTCATTGTGTACTATTTTATTACATTCCAGCACCAAAAATCTAAAATAGAATCATCACGTTTTTGGTGTAGGGCTAGCCCTACAGTAACAAAAAAAACTTCAAAACCTTTAACGTCGCTATTTTAAACGAAAGTACTTTTCCATTAAAAGTCATTTTCTGTTTTAAATAGCGACGTTAAAGGTTTTGTAGGTTGAGTAAAAAAAAAAAAAAAAAAAAAATTGAAAAGTTGGGTCACACCAACTACGTAAGTACCGGAAGGGTCCCATGGAAGGTAGGGCGGTAATTATGCAGAATCACTCAGCGGACCGGAATTACTTAGGAAGGCCTCTAACTAGGCTAGCTAGGCCATATTATCATTCATAGACCGCTAGGTAGGCCCTTGCCGCTACTCTCCACAACGATCAGGCTTACTAGTGCGGTGTTGCTGGAGCCGCCAAAAAGAGGGACCGCAACACGAGGTATAACAAAACAAAACCACTTGCACATCATCACACACATATTATTATTGACCTCGGAAAACGAGGTCGGCAAGACCGGTCAGGTGCGTCAACTTTTTTACGACTCCTTGAACGACGCCGGGCGTCGCGCGCGCGGTCCGTTAGTTTTTCAGCAATATAGGGGGTGGGGCAAAATTAAATCATGTTTATGCTGTTTTATTGAGCGAGCGTAGCGAGCGTCTCCACTTGACTCTTATGGCTCGAATGTCTGTTTTTTTTCTTTCTGTTACTGCTTCGGTACAGGTGGCACCGTTTCTCCGATCGACCTGAAATTTGGCACACATGTACATATACTGTGATTCAGATAAGGTGGCGGCCGTCAAGGTCAAGCGAGAGCACGGACGCCAACGTTGACAATTTACACACAACTGGCATTAGGTAGGGCCTACCGTATTTGGTCATGTGATCGTGATATTTTATCACATAAATCAACATTTTATAAGCTGTGAATAAAGTAGTTCGTCCCACAGAGTCAGTATTTTAGCGAAATAATGATTTTAAGTAATCACGATTACGAATTTTTTTTTGCCTTGTTGGTAATGTTGTGTCCAAAGTTCCAGCTGTTTATAATGCCAATTTCGCCAGATGTGATGTCAATGTTTAGGAGCATCAAAATTCAAAATGTCTTGATTTTATTCGTACACTTTACAAATACTTTATTTTTAGGATATATTGGGCAAGGCTTGGCTTTAAAATAGTCGTGTTTTTCTCCGAAAGCAGTTTTTAGAGACCGTTATTTTATTTACTTTTTGCCGATCCTGTGGCCATAGTGCGTGGACGACAGTGCTGCGATCCCTCGGCGACCGCCACCTTATCTGAATCACAGTATACCACCTATGCGGGTTGCTGTATAGTTTTTGAACAAAATCCGATCGTTGGTTATAAAAAAAATAAAAAAATAAAAAAAAATGTTCTGATCGTTATGAAATTTTGCAGGGTCAATAAGTAGGCCTACAACATTCTCTCCTATTTTACAAATTTTCAGCTAAATTGGTCAAGACCTTAAAGACTTATTGGTATGTAACATTATGGGAATGTCGTACTCGGGTCGTGTTGCACGTAGGCCCTACCGGTGGTCGCTCAACAACGCGACGGGACTTTAGCGTTTTCCTAGTTAACATAGGGCCTAACATACAAAACCTTTAACATTTCTATTTTTGGCAAAAGTCTTTTACATTTAAAATAGAAACGTTAAAGGTTTTGTAGTTTTTTGGGTACTTTTTCGGATGGTATGCCCCAACTTTTAAACACTGTAACGGAAAGGATTTCGGGTGCGCTCTTATAAAAAATATCCTAGAACTAGCGCGGCAGGTAACTAGGTGGAATGGTCCACTAACCTTACGTAAGTAGGCCTAGTTTTGTAACGGAAAGGATTTCGGGTGCGTATGTTTTCATTGAAAAAAACAAGTGTTGAAAAGTTGGGGTCACGATGATTTTATTTTGACCCCCCCCCAACCAAAGAAGTAGGCTACCCTACCTTGCACACCGTTACAGGCTTTAACGGCAGTGTCGGCTTTAACTTAAAGCCGACACTGTCTAGGATCAAGGTCCTAGGCAGATTATTGCCAAGGGCCCAGGGCCCAATTAGCCCCAATCTAGTGATGACAGCCAGAAAGTTAAAATTACAAAAATCAAACCGGTTCGGAACCGGAGAAAGACGTCTAGGCCTAGACTCTAACAAATGTACAAATGTAACAATATCTTAGCGTCGAGGCCTCCGTACAATTTCCAACTGTGAAGTGTCATATGGCAGCCTTAGGTGGCAAGATCTGTTGAGTGGTGTGATAAGCAGCGGGCAGGGAACGGTAGGGCAGACTAGGCCATCACAAACTAGGTGTAAATAGACCTCTCAGTAGGGTTACCATATTTCTCAGAAGAATATCCGGGACAAATAATTATTTACCCATGTGCCATGTACATGGTGGCACGGGGGATTTGGGGGCATAGCTCTCCAACAATAGCGCTGCAGGCGAAAATTTTGAAAATCAGGTATTTAGAGTGCGTTGGGTGCATTTTAGAAAAAAGTTGTGGGCTGAATGCAATACCAAAATAATGTAGTTTTTGTGCAGTCAAACCTGGAAACCCACCAAAAAGAAGTGGGTCACTGAGGTGATAGATTATATTATATCCCCGCTAGTCGTTGGCACGGGGGGGGGGGGGGTGCAGTCCATTGAATTAAAACTTTGGTTGTGCATTACTGTAAATGCCCCCTCTTTTGCAGCGATCTCAAGTTCCTCATTCCCAGCCGTTACCTTTGTAAAACAGTCACTAATTTTACGGCTTGTGCACTTTGCTTCTAAACCAGCTTTGTGTTTCTTCGATTATAAATGATCTAAAATGTCTGAACGTCCACCATGCTCTATCCCGAACACACCACGGCACACAGAACAATCACCTTTTCATTCAATTTGCGTATTTCTAAACAAGAACGGATATTCGTCTTCAGTTTGTCTGAAAAACGACACTTGCGTTTGGCCATTGTATTTTGTCACACACGCACACCACTGGCATGGTCTGTAAGCTAAGCAATGTCACAACGCGAACTCAACACTGACTACACAATAGTGACGGTGCGTGAATCATTGACAACGACTAGCCTACTAGTACTAGAGGGCTGATACTGTACTGTCGCCTGCCCGCAGCCCCTACTAGTACTAGAGGGCTGACACTGTACTGTCGCCTGCCCGCAGCCTACTAGTACTAGAGGGCTGACACTGTACTGTCGCCTGCCCGCAGCCCTGGCCTTGAGCTTGGCCTCATTGCTCTTATGTTTGCAATAACCTCGATTCCGGTCCCGGCCCAGCCGCCGTCGGTGCCGTGAAATATTTGAAAGCAGAAATTTGCTACGTCAATTTGGAATTTGGATTTTTTGATTTTCGATTTCCGGGACAATTTGACGTCCCGGACACCGGGGCAGCAACAAGAAAAACAGTACTGTCCCGGAGAATCCAGGACTTAGGCCTACGGTAACCCTACCTCTCAGCAGGGCCGTATTAAGGGGGGGGCTTTAGGGGCTGCAGCCCCCGGCCTCGCTCTCGTGGCGGCCTCATAATTTCACCTCTGCCTACAGTTTTTTCCATGTATAACTTTTTTGTTAATGTAATTTTTGTAACTTGTAACAAATAATATCCCTATCCTATACTGATTTTGAAACTCGGGCAACGAAGCTGAGCACAAGTGTAAGCCCAACATATTCTGATGAAGATAAAAGAGTACGTGAGCCAAAATATCCAGATGGAAAAACTGATCTCCGATTACAAGGAAAGGATAAATTCAAAATAGAAACCTTCAACACAATTATTGACCTTTACGGTAATGAGATTACTAAACGAATTGAAGTTTATTCAGAACTGTGTTCAAAATTTGGGTTTTTATCACGCATGACCAATCAACAACTGTCCTACGATGATCAGTTTGCTGCCGAAAATTTAGTACTAATTTATTTCCCAAATGATCTCGACGCTGCATTTCCTAATGAACTGAAACAGTTTTGCTGTAACTTTAAACATGCAGATCTAAATAACAATAACGCTCAAGCAATTCTCAAACACATCGTACAAAACGATCTTGAAAATACATTTCCGTATAAATATATTGCCTTGCGTTTGTATCTAACAATACCAGTGGCTAATTGTGAAGCTGAACGTTCATTTTCTAAATTGAGTTTGATCAAAACTGCTTGCGCACAACAATGGGTGAAAAGAGACTCAATTCACTAGTACTAATGTCCATCGAAAATGACGTTCTTCGGCGACTGTCGTTTGAAAAGACGGTAGAAGAATTTGCATCAACAAAATGTAGAAAGAAGTATTTTTAGTGTATCAAGAACTGACAAACTGAAGAGTGACTTCTGTATACCCCTCCGTAAGTGTAAAATTCAGTTGAAATATTTCTAGGTATAAGTACAACAGCTATTATAGAGTATTAATCATTCTAATAAATTTAAACTAGGGACTACATAGAATAGAATAACCAGGAGGTAGCCGGTTTGAAACTAGCCGCTCTTCAACTCTCCACAGTTTGTTTCACACTCGGGGGGGGGGGGGGGGGGGTATATAGTCAACAGATTAAGTTAACAAAACGGCCTCACAAATAAATTAGCCCCCGGCCTCCAAATCTCTTAATACGGCCCTGCCTCTCAGAATAATGGCAAGAAGAATCTGGACCCTTATTCTTTTAAAATTCAACAACTTTTAAAAAGGAACTTGAACATTAGAATTTTTTACAAATTCCGGACAAAGTGATGTTTGGAACGGGTCAATTCCTCCATCCAGACGAATGTGTTGAAATCCTGACTGTCCGGACAGTTGGCAACCCTACAGCTGTTGCTGTTGGGTTCCCTATCGGTAGCCTACTTGTTCGGTTGGGTCCCCCACCCAACCAATTCCAAATGTCCAAATGCTTTTTGTGATGTTTTGCGTGAAGCGCGTTGGTGTTCAATGAAATATAATACTACCTACCAAGTAGACCCTACATATTGTAAAACATACGCGCTTTGCGCCCCCCCCCCCCTCTCCCCCAACCTACGATTCCCTACAATGTAATACACAATACAACACAAAAACTGGGACTCTGTAAAGGCAAGGCCTCATTGCCTAGAGTGTGGCCCAGAGCTTGTCAAAACTACGCTACCGCTGCCTGTTGTATAGTTGCCGAGAGATAATACAAAGCACTTGGCTTTCTAAAGATATTATTTTTACGTTATATTGCACAGTATTTGAAAGAACGTGGCTAATATACATTACTTCACACTTTTGGCGCGGAATTTAAACATCGTTTTTGAAACGAGATATTTAGTTATGGTATTTCTTATAAAATACATCAAGGGCTTTAAATTTTGTTTTGAAACTGTCTATGTAGAATCATATGAGCAACTCGAAAAAAATATTAGAAAATTTCATGCAAATAGCCTATTGTGGTATGGCTGTTTTGGGATATTTATGTGTCTATGATTATTTTATCTTATATTTGTTGACAATGTAATAATATAGTTGTTATAACGATGTAACAAATGTTTAGCATGATAAAACTGCTCAATACAATAGGCCTAAACTTCAACTAGCTGTTAGCCCACTCGCATCAACGTTTAGTAATTTAAGGCTGGGGCTACACAGGGCGGTTGCTCCGCACACGGAGGCTCCGCGACGGGTGCTCCGCTGAATGGGCTACGACTACACATGGCGGTCGCTCCGCGTGGGAATCGGGGAGTCCAGTGTAAAAACAACATAGAACAACATAAGGCCTTGAGCAATATCGCAGATCCGCAACCGCACTGTGTAGTCGCTCTCATTCAACTGAATGTGTTGACCTTGGTCTGCAGGGACGAGCCAGCCCTCCGCATCGAGCTCGACATGCTGTGGGAAAAATTCCCGCATGCGAACCGCCCGGTTCTGTGTAGCCGCTCTCATCTAAAACCATGTGTCGACCTTCTTTTGCGAACCCGCACCGGGTGCTCCGTGGCGGAGCAACCGCACTGTGTAGCCCCAGCCTAAGACTAAATGTTAGACGACCACTTTGTCAAGTCACCTGCATTTTTACCTTCCACCTTTGAGATCAAACCCCAGCTCTAGTTAGCAGCTCACAGCAGCAATTGAGGAGGCCAAGCATAAAGAATACACAGAATACCTACAGAGCCTTGACTAAGAGAGGATGCGATTAAAGCTCACCACTTCTTCTCGCAACTCTGTAGAAAGTAGTCACAGACGGACGACCGGAATGCTCCACTCCTGCTGAAAAACAAAGAAGCGACCTCGATCAAGCAAAAGGCTGAGTTTTTCTGCCGACATTTTCACTCTATCAGCACCCCTGCTGGAATAAAGAAGTTTCTGGTAGAGAAGCCCAGATACAAAGAGTTGGACGACCCCTACAATAGACTTTTCAGCGACGAAGAGCTACATTTAGCAATCCATATGCTGGACAAGAGGAAGGCTCCTGGAGTGGACGGAATACATCCCAAGCTTCTTCAGCACTCTGGCCCACTCTTCAGGGAACAGTTTCTTTACCTTGTAAACAAATCTTGGGTAGATCAAGTGCCTCAGAGCTGGAAGATGGGAGTCATCACACCCATCCTGAAAAAGGACAAGGACACCAATCAAACGAGCAGTTATCGCCCAATCGCCCTCACGAGCGCACTTGCAAAAACAGCAAAGCGTATGGTAAACCACCGACTGGAAATTTACCTGGAAGAAACAACATCATCAGCATAGATCAGGCTGACTACAGGAAAAAGATCGACAGTGGACCAGGTGTCATACATCGCTCAACATGCCAAGGAAGGCTTCACCAGACAAGAGACCACAGTGGCTGTGTCCATTGATTTGTCTGCAGCTTTCGACGTCACTGATCGAACCCACGCCATAAAAGAGATGCAGAAGAACAAAATACCAAACAACCTCATCAAGTGGCTGCATGACTTTATCAATCACAGAAGAATAAAAGTCGCCTACAAGGGTGTGAAAAGCGGTACAAGATACATCTCTGCTGGTGTGGCACAAAGCACCATCACCGCCCCAACTATATTCAAAATTGCAGTCAACGGAGGAATTAAGCTGGTCAAGATCTTGCCAGGAATCTATATCAAGGTCTACGCTGATGACTTCTTCGTCTATGTCACAGGCAAGAACCTTGGCGGCCTGCAGATAATGCTCTCCACCGCATTAAGTATGTTGGTTGGCTGGCTTGCATTCTGTCGCTTCGTGGTGAACCCTGACAAGTCGTGTTACACGGTCTTCACTTTTAAACACGAAGACCCCACCCTCGAGTTGTACTTCGGGGGACAGCAGCTCAAAAAAGAGGAGCACGTTACCTACCTCGGAGCCATCCTCGATAAGAAGCTCACCGGCAAGGCCCATTTCGAGAAAACTGCTGAGAAAGCCAAAAAGAGGCTGCGTCTGATGCTACCTGCGGCCGGAGTGTCCTGGGGAGCCAAGATTGACGCACTGGTTCTCACCTACAAGACCTACAAGACCCGGAGCAGAAGTTTTTGTCACCTCGGCGCAGCATAACCTTGATATACTCAGCAAAATCCAGAATTAGGCCCTTCAACTCGCCAGCGGTGTAGTAAAGACAACACTGGTGGCGGCAATGGAAGCCTACTGTAAAGTCTTCTTCTTCATCTTCTCAAATGCCCACAATTGGCCTATGATGCCATCATGCTTGATCTAGTCAACCAGTAGAGACGAGCCTCCCTTTCCTCCTTCTTTATGCCGTTGGGCATTGCGTCACGCTCATTTGCCAGACTGGCACAAGTATATATATATGTCGTCTGTCATGTTCACCATTTCCGCACAATCTGCAGTACTGGTTTCAAACACGCCTATTTGGTGCAGATGCTTCCCTAGAAGGTCATTGAAACAACTTGGATTTCATCCATGTTTTATTAACATCAACCTACTCTCTAACAATGTAATTATATAAACAATCTGTTTCACAAATGTACAGTATTACCAACATACAATAGCAAAGATTAAACAGTGATGTTGTTGTAGTTGACAAACACTACATCTTTCCCCCGCAAGGGAAACTGTTATCATTTCTTGAAGTTGTGTATTGGTCCCTTTGAAACCAGTCGAGATGAACGACGCAACTCTTTCGGTGGAGTCTCCCAGCACGGCTCTATTGGTGGCGTCACCTGGGACGATTCTTCCGCTGAGGCTTCGTGTACCACTGGTAGACTCACTGAAGGTGTAAATGGAGTGTGGCCCTCGCTCTCTTCCTCCGGGTTCACGTAGTTTCGAACATTAGTCGTGTTCCGCTTATAAGTAGCACCCTGAGGAGATTGGACTGCAAGCTGGTTTCCATGTCTGGCTGTGACCCGGTACTGCAAATCCTGAAAGTTTGGGTCCAGTTTGTCGTGACGGTCTTGTCTCAGCAACACAGAATCTCCAACTTGGATGTTACAGTCCTTTGCTCTCCTAGATTGGTCGGCATACTTCTTGGTTCGGAACTTCGACAGGCGGTCACGATCCCGTATTTCTTCATCGAGTGGAGAATGAACGTTAGTCATGGGCACTTGGAGAAATTTATCGCGAATTTCCCTGCCGAACATAAGCTTAGCAGGCGAAACCCCTGTGGCAGCATGTGGTGTAGTGCGATACGATAAAAGATGCTCTCGAAGCGCAACCTTAAAACTCCTACCCTCAGTTCTGGCAATCCTTACCACTTTCAAGATTGAGCGGTTCTGTCGTTCAACCTCCCCATTAGCTTGAGCGTATTTCGGAGTGGTTAGGTGAAGCTTGATGTTTAGTGTCTTACAAAAGTTGTTGAATTCTCCACTGGTAAATTGAGTGCCATTGTCTGCAGTTATAACTTCCGGAATTCCGAACCTGGCGAACATATCGCTCAATAGGTCGATAGTTTTGCTTGCTGTTATTTTATGCATAAATTCTACCTCATAGAATCTGGAGAAGTAATCCACTACAACCAGTAGATACTCTGTTTCTGTCAGCTTCAGAAAATCCATGGCTACATGTTGCCAAGGGTATTGCGGCAATTCCGTAGAGCGCAGCGGTTCTGGTGGATCATAAGAACTAACAAGTTGACAACCATGGCATGACTTGCAGTACTTCTCGGCATCTTTATCGATGCAAGGCCACCAAACCTTGGATCTTAATCTCTGTTTCGTTCTAACGATCCCTGGATGCCCCTCATGAGCAATTGATAGAACTTGCTTACGTAAACTCTTAGGTACTACTATGCGCAGACCCCTGAGCACAATATCGCCAACGACACAAAACTCGTGTTTTATGATTTGTTGGTGTTTCAATTCATCTGGCCAGATGTTCGTTCCTATCGCACGCTTAAGCTCAATAATCTCAGGATCCATGGCAGATTCCTCCTGAATTTCCATTAGATTCATTGCTACGGGAACAGCATCTTTCACCACCTGACGAATATATAGATCATCAAGTCCCGCCTTAGGTGGTGCGAGACTTTTTGGTAGCAGTCTAGATAAGGGATCAGCTATGTTTGTTTTACCGGGTCTATGCGAGATCTTGTAGTCAAACCCCTGAAGACGCATTACCCAACGTTCAATCCGAGCACAGGTCCTTGCTCTCGGTGAAAAAATAAACTCTAGCGGTTTATTGTCAGTTATCAGAGTAAATGATCCCCCAAGCAAGTAAAACTGGAACCGCTCGCAGGACCAAACTAAAGCCAGGGCCTCTTTTTCTACATGGCTATACCTGGTCTCAGCATCGGTCAAAGCACGACTTGCATATTCAATTATGCGAGGTCCGTCAGCGGACGATTGTACGAGAACAGCTCCTAAACCAACTGGGCTGGCGTCTGCAATAACAAGAGTCTCGTCATTCTGGTTATAATAGCCAAGGGTGGTAGACTCTGATAATTTCATTTTAAGGATATTGAAGGCCTCTTCTTGCTCCTTACCCCAAATGTACTTAGTACCTTGTCGTGTAAGCATCCTTAGCGGGTGGGTCAATGATGAGAGGTTTGGAATGAACCTACCATTGTATCCGACAAGGCCTAGAAAGCTCTCAAGTTCTATTTTTGTTTGTGGTGCACGACACCTTTTGATTGCTTCTACACGATCCTCAAGTGGTTTTACACCCTTGCTAGAAAACAAGTGACCCCGGTAGGTGATCTCCTTTTGTCCGATTACACACTTGTCTGGGTTAGCAGTTAACTCCAGCTCTGAAAGAACTAGCATGAGTGCATTCAACCTCTCGTCGTGTTCCTTCTGATCCTTTCCATGGACTATTAGATCATCAATATACACGCGCACGCCCTTGCAGCGTTTGATTACTTTCTCCATGTTTTTTTGAAATATCTCTGAAGCACAATTAACCCCAAAAAATAAACGAGTGAATTGGTACACTCCAGAGTGTGTGGAAAACGATGTAATATCTCGAGACTCTGCACTAAGCTCTAACTGCAGAAAAGCAGATTTCAAATCGATTATACTGAAACATTTACTGCCATGCATTGAAGCACAATCGTCTTCGAACAAAGGAATCGGGTGGCGTTCCCTTAGAATGGCTTTGTTTGGGTATCTCATATCTACACATGGTCTGACATCGCCTGATTTAGTTGTGACTCCAGTAACTAATGGTGAAAGCCAAATCGTTGGACCCGACACCTTCTCGATGATGCCCTCATCCAACCAACCTTGTAATTTTTTATCAAGTTTATCTCTAACTTTATGAGGGACTCTCCTGGCCGGCTGAACAACTGGTGGGATTGATGGATCTACTTGTAACTTGAGCACGAAATTCTTCAACTTTCCCACGCCATTGAAAACATTGGGATACTTTTTCATGATGGAAGGTAACGTCTCTGATGAGGATTTGAGATTCTCAATTGTGGCTATAGACAGTCCAGTTTTGAGTATACCAAGTTCACGAGCAGTCTTAACACCGAACAAAGGAATTCCCTTGCCGGACGCAGCAACGTAAAACTTGGCTTGACAACTGGCCCCATTGTCAAGTTTCACATTAGCGGTTACCTTACCCAAAAGTTCAAGAGGTTTATCACTGCAGTAAGGAAAGATCTTTCTTGATGTGCGTGACTTCTCCAAACACTGGATACCCTTCAGCTTACAGCATTCCCAGGTGTCGCGGTCTAATATGTTACAGCATGCCCCTGAGTCGATCATTATGTCTAGTTTCACGCCACCAATATTGGCTTGAATTAATTCCTCACCATACTTTACTGCATTAACACTCATGTTCCACAATGCAAATGAATGGCCTTGTTCGTCATCAGTCTCACTATCAACTTCATTCGAATCAGACTCCACTTGACGAACTACTTTCTTCTTGTGCCTATGTGATCTTGTTTTCGAGACCCCACTGACATTCTGCTTGTCATTCTTATCAAATCGACTATATCTACCTTGATCTCTCGATGTCTCCGCCTCCTTGGGCCTGGACTTACATCTGCTTGCGAAATGTCCTACTTTCCCACACCCGTTGCAAGACTTGCCTTTTGCTGGACACATGTCGTCGCCGCGAAAATGTCCACTGTAACCGCAATTAAAGCATGTAGGTTGATAGCTACCAGTAGACTTTGGATTTGTATAATCTTTGTCACAAGATACAGTAAGCCTAGCAACAGCCCCTTCTATCTTGGCTGCCTGAAACTGTGATGCCTCAAGAGTTGAGGCCAAATCGAGGGCCTTGACTAATGTCAGCGAGTCACCCTCTTGTAACAGTTTAGTCCTAAGCTCCTGAGACATGCAAGTATAAATAAGCTTGTCGATCAAAGCCTTATCCTCGGAATAGTTATCGAAACCACAGTATTTACTTTCGCCACGCAAACGTGAAACAAAATGCGCTGCCGTTTCACCCGCCTGCATAGCTAACTCGCCGAACTTATAACGAGAAAATGTGCGATTAGTTTTCCCACTAAAAAACTTAGTCAGGGAATTCTTGCACCTGACAAACACATCATCATTCCCCTCTAAAGCATCTGCCTCACCTGCTACTGAATTGAACCAAATGTCTTGAACTTGTTCACCAACTCTGTCAAGAAGCATTCCTCTCTTGACCACGGCTTTTGTAACACCTTTACTGTCAACGTAAATCTCAAATCGTTGCATCCATCTCTGCCACCGCTGTCCGATGGACGAGCTATCTGTATCGATGCTAAACACGTCTTTTGGATGTTCAGACATCATAACTGACCGTAATTTAATACAAAGTTACAATATACGTGATTTAACACAACACTTACTTACATTTCATTACTTTAAACTGTATTAAAACAATTATTATACTTAATCAACGTCGCCAATGAAACAACTTGGATTTCATCCATGTTTTATTAACATAACCTACTCTCTAACAATGTAATTATATAAACAATCTGTTTCACAAATGTACAGTATTACCAACATACAATAGCAAAGATTAAACAGTGATGTTGTTGTAGTTGACAAACACTACAGTCATGTTGAGTCTTTAACCTGAACTGTGCTGTTTCTGTTCGTCTATCATATATTTTGTTGGGTTTTCTTGGCTGCGTGGTGTTCACCTGCCATGGTTTGTCTTGTCCCTTTTTGACCCATTCTTGTCTAATTTTCTTAGAAACTGCAGCATTTACATGGGCTTTAACTGAGCTGTAAGTTATCGGTTTGCTCTGTTGTAGCATTTTGCTACCTTTCTTAGCTAAGAAGTCCACTTTCTCATTGCCACATTGCAGTGTGATGGTATCCATTGTAGCTTAATTACCTTGTTTGCATTGTGCAGTCTTAGGATTTGTAATTTGCACTGCCTTACCGCAGAATCCGCCACTTCCTTGTTGACTATGGCTTGTATTGCTGCTTTTGAGTCTGTTAAAATTAAAATGTTATCACTGCGATAATAGACTAGATAGATAGATAATAGACTAGAGCAGAAAGCCATCATGCTGCATGAAAAACTGGAGAGAATTGACACATCTTGGCTTGCCTTTTTAATGGCAAGCGCAGCAGGACACACAAATTTTGCCCAAAAGACAACACTCCTAAAAACGGAGCACTGTCCGGACCTGCTACACCATCCTCGACAAAAGCTTGCCAGCCTAGATGTCAATAGCCTTCCAAACTCTACCATCAAAATTGACTTCAATCTTCAAGTGGAAGGTATGGGCAAGAAGGAGGAAAAAAGCCAGACCAAGCTGAAAATGCTTACTGAAGCGCATCTGAAAAAGCACTACCCAATATCCAAATGGGTGCAAGTCTTTACGGACGGCTCCCGAGACAGCTCGGGGAGGAATACTGGCTTTGGCTTCCACTGCATCTTCTTTGAAGAGGTGCATCCGATGGCACCAGGCTCGAGCATTTTTGATGCAGAAATAAATGCCATCTCCAGAGCAGCAGAGAAAATTGCAGAAACACCAACCTTTCCACTCAAAAAGACAAAATTTGTCATTATCTCTGACAGCAAGGCCGCCATCAAGAAGATCTGTCAGATGGAAAAATGTGAAGAAGCCTCCCTGTCCCTTAAAAGAGTTTAATAAAAAATGTGATGCATGGAAAAGTACTTAAAATTCAATGGGTGCCCAGCCACTGCAACATCCTGGGCAACGAGAAGGCCGACGCGCTAGCCAAGTTGGGCTCGAAGAAGTCTGCCCCTGACACGGCAAGTATCTCCTACAACTCTGCCAAAAACCTTGCCAAGGAGGACCTCAAGACATCCTATGGGAGACTTCAAGACGCCAAGATGTATCACAAACCATGGCGGGACGAGGTCCTCAAAGGGCCAGACAAATCCTGGACAAGAAAGGTGGCAACAGCGCAGTTCCGGCTGGCCACAGGACATAACGTCCTGCAGCACCACCTGAGTCGTTATCAAATCACAAAGGAACCAGCAACTTGCAAACTATGTACATCGGGTTTTCAGGACAGAGCGCACCTCCTCAGCTGCGCCGCACTTAAATCTGACATTGATGCCCTGCCAAATAACCTGAGCGGGCCAGAGAAGGAAGCACATATTTACTGGATAGCCACTAGCCAGGAAGAAAAATGTTTGAAAAATCAAGCTTTCGGCATAGGATAAAAAAAAAAAAAAAAAAGTTAAGTTCAGAAAAAGGGGGAAGTTAGCCAAAAGCGATGTGCTTTTCTATGGTACTGACAAAGTCGAGTTTGTATCTTCTTTCAAATATCTGGGTATCTTACTCCATTATAAAGGAACTTCTTTTTCTCCCCACATCAAAGCAAGATGTTCCTCTGCCATAAAAGCCATGCACCTTATCTCCAAATTATACTCACTCTCAATCTCTTGTGCTATGAAACTCTTCCACCTTAAAATTTCCCCGATTGCTTCCTACGGCATCGAAATCATATGGCCCTACCTCTCCCAAGCCAATCTCACACAATTAGAATCGGTTAAGACCCTATATATGAAAAAGATCCTTTCTCTATGTAAATTTACTCGTTCGCGCTTGGTATATGAGATGGTAGATGAATCATTGTTTGTTGCTGACCTACAGTTCAAATTTAACCTAAGCCAATCAGACGCCTTTCGTACTGTCGTTCATAACTGCATGACAAAACGCCTTGAAATTAGACCTGAATTCTTTACTATGGATCTGTTCAAAAATGATGATTGGAAAAAACCTCTTGCCAAAAACAGGCATGTGCTAACCCGTGTAGCAGCTCACGGTTTTCAGTTTTCACCATTTGTTTTGCCTAGATAGAAAGTTCCATTCATCATATACAGACTGCAAATGCTCCCACTGTTCTAGGGATTGCGACCTGTATCATGTTTTTACATGTCCAGCTAGGACTCATTCCATTACTGATCTTGCCACAAAGGGTCTTGTCTAGAATCAGGTACAAAAAGTAAAATATAGTCTGAAATGTTTAATTTATTAAATTTTGTTGTTTTTATTCTGTTGTAAACTTGTAATTTTATTAATCATTTATCCTGTCATTGTCATAGCTGAAATGTAAATTGTAACTATTTGTGTAATTTGTATTGGTGTAATGTTGCCTATGTTACGCCATAGTTGGTGTTGTACTCTCTGGAGTTTAATAAAAGTTAAAAAAAAAAAAAAAAGATACTGATTGGGGATTGGATTGTTGGATCGAGTACGGGGATATTGATGGATGTACGATAAGTCGATAACTGCTAATGGAAGCTGAACCTAGCCTTACACCTGGTTTTAGAAGCGTTTTGTTTTAAGTGTTTAGTTTTGTACACATTGCTTTCCGGTACCAATATGTTGTTGTTGTGTAATTTAGAATTGGTGTGAGTGTGACATATGTATATATAGTAGGCCCCTGCATGTATTGACAATGCCCATACAGTGTGTCATGTAAGCTTACTTGTCTAGTTGGTAAATACAAATCTGAATCTGAATCTGAATCTGAAAATCGGGCAGCTCTACTATCAATTTTCCTTCATTTAAAAGACTTATCCCTAAAGTAATAATCCTTTAAAAAAATTATGTATGGTAGGTTCAATTATTTGTAATTAAACATTTATTTTTGGTTTATTTATGTTGCTATGATAAATAACTGAAATTATTCGACACATGATGCAGACACGGCCTGCATTGTGTTCATGACTGCGCAACTTTTTGTGCTATTTTTTTATATTTAGTTTTGTGTTTCAGGTACTAGGTGTCAATGCCAGAGTTGGAATCCTTTGTGTAGGCCTACTCCTGCTTACGAACATAACAATAGTTGGAGAGAAATGTCACTCATGGCTCCCTGCCCATTGATGTCAACTAGATTTTTTTCTAACTCGGTTAGGATTGCAAGTTTAAGAAGAATACCTATAGACAGTCATTATGTGATTTGTCTGAAATTACCACATGTTACATCATTTCATCAAGGCCTGGGGTCACCTTCCCATGAGTTATACGTGAATCAATTTCGGCATTATAATGCCAACCAGATTATCATCCGACAACTCCATTTTGGCCCAATTCTTTGTGATAAGGAACCACTGAAACCATCTTCAAAAATAGAAGAAACAGTGCAAGCTATAAAGCAAGATTTGAAAGAGAGCGAGAAACCATCACCGCAAACCACAGTTGAAAAAGCTGCAGCACCCAAAAAGACCTTGAGGCAAAAGATTGTTGCTGAATTGCTGCATTACTACCATGGATTCCGTCTCCTATTTATTGACATTAATGTCTCTAGGAAATTAGTTTGGAGAGTCCTCAATGGAAAGTCACTGACACGTCGTGAACATAAACTGGTAAGTTTTTGGTAGAAGTCTTTGGATTCAAGTCTCAAACTTTAACACTCTAGGGGGGTGTTCGCTAGGGATGCACACAATAATCAATATTATTAACGATGGTTGGATAAGTTTGAACAAGGAAGTTTGCCAAATTATTTGAGTAGCCTAATGTAATAGATAATAATACCCAGTGTTGTTAAGTAGCGCTCTACTTGTATCATGTTACTTTTTTTAGTAGCGAGGACGGTAGCGCAATACTTTTAGAAATGTAGTAAAGTAGAGAGTAGCAAGCTACTATTAACAGGTAGCTGTAGCGTAAAATTGACGCTACTCTCATTTTGCAAAAGGCCTTAATGCAATTAAACCATTACCGTTGCAAAAATCAATCATAATTAGCCGGAGGTCTAATAATAATATGTACTCGCAAATTCTTTTCCCATACTTCTCGCCGGCCAGCTGGAGTTCGATCGAACGCGCACCGTTTACCGCACATCTTTGGATCTGGCGTTTACGAGATGTATTTCCTCATCCGCACGGGCGGCGGGCGCTACTAGTTGAAGAACAGATGGACATAAGGCCGATACAAATGCGCGTGCGCGGCTGGTAAAAACGCATCTTCCTTAGCAAAAGTTAATTTTGTTAACCGATTTTTGTACGTAATAGACGGGGAAAACATTACATAGGCTGCTGGGGCAGCTGGGCTTGCCCCGCGAATACAGACAAAATCATTGATTCAACTATGAAATTGGTTTAAAACAATGTTTACCTAGGGCATTTTATGATAAAAATTAAAAATATAATTGATCTTGGTATTGTCAATGACAAATCTTGCACTATGTACACCCAGGGACATAATGAAATCAAGGGGTCTGGAAGATACCTACCGTTATCGACCTCGCTCGTGAATTTTCAAATCGATCTGGTTTCGCTATATTCACAGCGCTATCACTCGCTGACGTCATCTAACCAGCCATGAGAAAACATGGCGGCCCTATTTTACGTAGCATTTGGCCTATTGGGACTTTTAAACACTGGGCCCAGGGCATAGTTAATATTAGAACAAGGTTTGTATACATAAATGGATTCACCAAACACTGCATAACCTTAGCATAACCAAGCCTTGCCTTGTCGCTGGCCTAGCTTTGTGTATTTAGTGCTAGCTTGCTGTGACTTTTAAAGGTGTCTTTTAGAACAAAACCGAGATTTGCCGAGTGAGTGTCGGTGGTGTCGGTAAAAGATTACCCTTTTATTTATTTATTTATTTATTATTATTCAATGATCAACATTATGTTCACAATCATTAGGAATATCACAACGAGCATAGCCCTTTAACACAGAATTGTGTGTGATATCCCTGAATAGTAAATGTAATAAAATTGATATTAAAGTAAATATTAAAGTAGGTAATTAAAATTAACATTTATGTAGCAAGTTTAAACAAAAATAGATAATCAAAAACTATATAAAAACTCGACGAATAAACACAATAGTAGGCCACGATAGACCCACAATACAAACATTCAAACAACTAACATTATAAGCCTAACTTATAACATTACGTTACATCAAAATATAAAGTTCACAATTATAAAAACATACAGCATTTGAATTAAAAAGAATAATGATAGAATTGTACAAATCTCTTTTAGAAAATAATAATATTATTTGAAAGTGAAGTGTGAACTTTATTTACTTTAATTTTTTGATTCCCTAAGAAGTTTCTTGAAATCCAGTGCCTTCATGTTGAGAGCCTTCAGATCCAGAGGAAGTTCCCTCCACAGTCTTGTCGCACGAGGATAAAATGACAGCCTGTAAGCTTCAGTTCTTGCAAAAGGAGCATCAATTGCCACCATTTATTATTTATATTGATTTAATTATGTTTCCGGGTGTAGGCCTACCAAGCAAGGCATTTAAGATCCTAGGGTTTATTAAAATAAACATTTTCTAAAACCACAGTAGGTACTGTTAACAAACAGAGCTACTAATACCCCTTCATTGCTGGGATCCCCAACAAATTGCATCAAAGTCTACACTATTTGCTAGCTCTGGCTGTAGTTAACATGCTATGATCCATTGTGCTCCAGTGTTGCTTATGCTGTTTTGGAATTCCTTTAAATTTAATTTCTCAAGGTAGTTTTAGTTTGTTTTTGTTTTTTGTGAAAAAGGGGTTTAGTCAGCTGCTGTGACATCTTGTGTCAATGTCTTTTTATTTTTTATTCTTTTATTCTATTTTTAATTGTTAATATTGTATGAAACACTGTTTGTAATTTTTGTATGTGTTTGTACTTTGTTATACAGATTTTTGACCATTACAATACTCTACTGATATACTCAGACTCTTGAGTCATACTGTATGCTCATTAAAAAATAAAAAATAAACTTTACTTTTACTCAATTCAATTAGGGCTACAATACTCAAATTAACTCTAGTTCTAGACTGTACCCTATTTGATTTATAATTTTATATTTTTTAATTTAATTTTCTTTCATTTATATCCAGCTCGTTCGAACAGTTTCGGACATGTTTCGTCTAGTACCTTTCTCGGTATTCGTCATCGTACCGTTTATGGAGCTGCTTCTACCTCTTGCAATCAAGATGTTCCCAGGCATGCTCCCTTCTACCTTTCAGACAGCTACGGAGAAAGAGGACAAAATGAAACAGTCCTTAAAAGTAAAATTGGAAATGGCCAAGTTTCTTCAAAAGACTTTGGATGACATGGCAGTGGTTGGCAAAGGTCATCGTTCAGAATCTGCAAAGGAATTTGCTGAATTTTTTGTGAAGGTAGGCAAGCTTTTATAATATTGTATGACTTCTGTAATGTTCTGATAAGGTGAGGGGCCAATCTTGGGCAAGTTCCTCAAAATAAGAAACTTGGTAAAGGTAAGTTATTTTGTAAAACGATAAGCTAAGTTATGTTGTCAAGTTTTTTGGTATCATCCATACAAAATTGTAGAAAAGTAAAAAATGCTGTTAAAAGCATGAGTCCTACATTACTAGCATAGGAAGTCCATTGAAAAAGATTTCAAATTAAATTAGTTTCTTTTTTTCTTTCCACACATATAAACTTGTCTTGTATCCAAGATAATTTATTTTTAATTAGCCAAGATGTCAATAAATTCTTTCAATCTAATAACTGAAGAGAGCAGACAGATTTTTATCCTTTTACAGCATTGGAGAGGTAACCAGTTGGAAATGTCAGAACATGATCCAGACAGTCCCAGGATACTCCCTTAGAAATGGATTTCAAAAAAACTTGTCGGAACACCCTTAAATAAATTACCAAACTAAAAATTTGTATTTTTTGTATTTTTTCTTGTTTTCTTTAATACATCTAAAGTTACAAACATATTGACCTAATTTTTTTTTTAGAATGTGTAATTCTATTGTATCTACCTATATTGATATGGCATTTTGTATTTTTGTAAAATTTAATATGCAACACATTAAAATTGATCAAAGAAAATCGCAAAAAATCCTAACACCGCATTTTCAACTCGATCACAAGCCACAAAAAAATTTCAAAAATATTACGAGTGGCAGCAATCGATGGGCACAAGCTTTCTCTACAAAACTATGTCTTACACTTTTCGTTTACGTAAACTTCGTCGCATTGATTGTTGCATTGTTTGTGAGACAGTATTCACAGCCGACGCCTCTGCAGGCTGTGCGCTTACGGCGCAGAACGGGCTCTTATCCAGCGATAACCAAGCGAATCTCGACCGCTTTGACCTCACAGAGCTAAGAACAATCGCGGCCACACATTCAATTGTACTCAATGCGTGTTTAGAGGGTGATAGCAACTAAAATATTTCAATATATTTTTAAGAAAAGCTATAAGGATTATGAATGTTCACAAATAAATGAGAACTCTTAGCAAGTAGGCCTAGATTAGAAATTGATTTCAGCTTTTAGATTATCGGATGTTGGACGTGCACACCAAATGTTGGAAGAAACCGTTGTTTGATTACCTCTTTGTTCATTGTTTTCGTTTTCATCATGATTGAATGATAACGCTATTCTAGAATTGTGTAGCTATCTTTCACGGTAGCAATAATGGAGCCACTGATAATTAACAACCTATACGATTAGGGCGCTGGTCCGAAGCATATGGCTCTATAAGGATGTGGGTTCGAATCCCGCATGGGGTATTTTTTTAATCGTCCTACATTGTCATATATCTCATCACCTCGAAATGTCTTAGTGGATTAATTCATCATCGTCACTTGTTTTTGCTTTGGTATATACCTTCGCAGTATCTCCGTTCTCGTTTGTTTTTTGAATGGCATGTGCAAGTGTAATTAGTGTACCTTTTGAGGATATTTTAGTGTATTATAGGGTGTAAACTCTAGAGTAGATGCTATGTATTTAAAATTCTCAGCACTGACTGCACAAAAAATAAGTTTAACTGTGGTTTTCTATTACTTTATTACATACATTTGTCACCATAATATACATAAAATTAAATAATGTGAATATACATGTCTCAAGACATGCCCGTCTTCATTTACAATGGGTTAGTAATAATATCACTAGGAAAACGCTTAAGTCCCGCCGCGTTGTTGGATGAGCGTAATTGGTGCATTGAGCTGCCATGTGTTATGCGAATTTTCTGTTGTTCTGTGGCAAAATCATTACTTAGTTGAAATTTTTTTTAAATTAAATTAAATTAAATTAAAAATTAACTTAATTTTTTCAATTTTTTTTAATTAATCGTAATTGTTAAAAAAAAATCGTAAAATTGCGATTTTCATAAGAAATAATTTCTCGATTGCGCTCAAATTTTACACTAATATATTAATTCATAAAATAAAGGTTCTGCGAAAAAATGATTACGATCGGATAAAGCATGTAGGTGTTATAAGTCAAAGAGTTGTTTAAAAAAAGAAAAAACCTGTAAAATTTCGATTTTTATGATAAATATTTTTTCAATTGCGCTCAAATTTCACAAAAATATCTAAATTCATAAAATAAAGGTTCTGTGCAAAAATCATTAAAATCGGATAAAGCATGTAGGTGTTATAAGTCGAAGAAATTTTTTAAAAATTGAAAAAAATCGTAAAATTGCGATTTTCATGAGAAAAAATTTTCCGATTGCGCTAAAAAACGTGGCAGTTCTAAGTTCAGAGATTTCGAAGGCCTCCATAAAATTTCATCGCAATCGGATTATCAGTTTAGCCGGAATCGTGTGGACAAACAGACAAAAATACAAAAAAAAAAGAAAGAAAAAAAAAAAAACATTCCGGATTTTTTTCTCCAGTGTAGTGAAATGGAATCTTCGCTTCGCTCGCTACGCTCATCCAAAAAATCAGATTTGAAATAAGATTTTCATACAGACAACGTTAGAGACAGAGCTTCCAAGTTGTTAGGTTTTGTCCGTCGTAATTTATATAAAAGTAAATCAAAATCTTTAAAAACTGCATATCTATCTCTTATTCGCCCTATTGAACGTATAGTCTACCAGCTTGGCACCCAACTTCTCGGCTAAACATGCATAAACTTGAGGTTATTCAAAACCGTGCAACTAAAGTTATTTAAAAAAATGTTTTTTATTCTGAAAGTGCCTCTGAGCGCTTAAACAAATGTTGACTGCCATCAATACAAAATTATTGTAAACAAACTTATGTTAGATTTTTAAGTAACTTAATTACCGGTGTTACTGACCTTGATCCATTTAAAAGAATAACAATTCAGAAAAGACAGTTTAACCGACACAATACTGGCCTAATTTTAAAGAGAACATCTATCTACCAAAATCATTTTTATAACCGTGCTGTTACTTTATGGAATACTATTCCTCTAGAAATCAAAGATGCTCCAAATTTTAAGAGTAAAATATAGTTAAATTGTCACTAAAAGGTATTCTTAAGGCCTACCATGTTTTGATTGAGCGAGTGTCTCCACTTGACTCTTATGGCTCGAATGTCTGTTTTTTTTTTTTTTTTTCTGTTACTGCTTCGATACAGGTCGCACCGTTTCTCTGATCGACCTGAAATTTTTTACACATGTACATACCACCTAGGCGGGTTGCTGTATAGTTTTTGAACAAAATCCGATCGTTGGTTATAAAAAATAAAAAATAAAATAAAAAAATAAAAAAATAAAAATGTTCCGATCGTTATGAAATTTTGCAGGGTCAATAAGTACAACATTCTCTCCTATTTTCCAAATTTTCAGCTAAATCGGTCAAGACCTTAAAGACTTATTGGTAATCATAATTCGAAAAATGATGTTAAATAATGAAGGAGGCAGTGAAGATACAAAGATACACTTTAGAAGGCATGACGTGAATTAGTACTAATGCAAAGATGTTGGAATAGTATATAGTGTACAATGTCAATATCCAGTTAGGCCTACACTGTGTGGTGGGCCTTATGGGAATGTCGTACTCGGGTCATGTTGCACGTAATGGTGCTCGTTCAACAACGCGTCTAACTGAGCGTTTTCCTAGTACTATTACACTTGCTTGTTGAGCGAGCGTAGCAAGCGTCTCCACTTGACTCTAATGGCTCGAATGTCTGTTTTTTTTCTCTTTTTTTTCTGTTACTGCTTCGGTACAGGTCGCACCGTTTCTCTGATCGACCTGAAATTTTGCACACATGTACATACCACCTATGCGGGTTGCTGTATAGTTTTTGAACAAAATCCGATCGTTGGTTATAAAAAATAAAAAATAAAATAAAAAATAAAAAAATAAAAATGTTACGATCGTTAGGCCTATGAAACTTTGCAGGGTTCATAAGTACAACATTCTCTCCTATTACAAATTTTCAGCTAAATCGGTCCAGACCTTAAGTAGTGTAGATAGAAATTACATTTTAACAAAAGTAACGTTTCCATGGCAACGAAAAGTCGCACGAGAATTCTGGTCACCATGCACTGCCACGTAGATGTAATCAAAATACTATCGAGGAAGCAGTGTATTATTTGTTATCAAAGAGTTAAAATAGTTTTCCCAAAGAAATAATGTCAAGGTCCTCTAGATGGCGGTGGATTTTATCCATTCTCTCCGATTTTACAAATTTTCAGCTAAATCGGTCAAGACCTTAAAGACTTATTGGTATGTAACATTATGGGAATGTCGTACTCGGGTCGTGTTGCACGTACCGGTGCTCGCTCAATAACGCGACGGGACTTAAGCGTTTTCCTAGTAAATATATTATTAATCCATTACAAGGCACAATGTTTTGTTTGTAGGAATTCTCCAGTGAATGTTTTCATTTTAGATGATAATGATTATGTCCCATTAACCAATAAACTACTGTAACCGTACGCCTTCCTTAGAATGGACTTAGGTCTTTTTGGTATTAGTTGTTGGAATGAGTCTACCAGTGATCAAACTCTTTTGTCGGAGAATTAGAATAATAATAATAATAGTTTTTGTTTTTATGGATTGGGCTATAATTTATTCAGATTCACAAAGAAATTTCATTCTAAAATACTATAACCATCTTGTGATTTGATTCAGCATTACCTCTGTTAAATAAAAATATAGTGTTCTAGATTTATTATTGTATATTACGGCATTTAAATTCATTATGTGGGTTGTGACGATTGCTTGAGCATTAGGCACTGACGCCATGAGAATTGGTCAATGTCGTACATAAAATTCAGGTTTGCTGAGCTGTGATTGGTGGAAGACGTTTCGTTGGTCATTGGGACGCCGTTTGACCGGCCATCTTTTAGGACAGACAGTGCTTGTAGGAGTCTTGAGAGAGGAGGTAGTGCCGTCGAATTGTACGGGAGACCCAGTAAGTTTTGGGTGTGGGATTTCAGTGATGAATCTTCTAGTTTGAGAGATTCTATTGATAAAAAAATTACATCGTCGCGAGGGCTACGCAGGCCCCCCACATGGGTAAAGAAGCATTTCGGAGACCAAAAGTTCTTTTGAATTAGCGTTTTTTTGTTTCGGTAACGAAGCGAGACAGGTTCGGCATATCTAAAAAAGAATTTTAAATTGGTTAAATTACGAAATCCCCATTGGGGTAGGGATTACGGGTTAAATAACGTGCCCAAAGTGAAGTCAAAGGGAAAATGATTTGCTGCCGATAATAAGAAAAGCCAGTTCTAGTAAAAGATGGTTTTTTTTTGCAAACGGAGAATCGAGCGCCTAGGCCTACTGAGCCATAGAGTGGAGATGACGGTAAAACGAAGCGAGCTAGGTTCGTAAAATTGCAATCATTTAAAAAGTGACGGGATGAATAGTTTTGATAGCTATTCTATCTTGATTAAAGATTTTGGGGCGACATTCATTTTTAAATTTGCGTGGAATAATAAAAATCTCGGATGGAAGGAATTTTGTAAAAAAAGGAGTGATTTTCGCGGGCCAAAAATCCCAAAGTGAAGTTAAAACGGTCATATTTTATGACAGAGGGAGGGGGATACGGGCCTAGTAAAAAAAAGACGTAGAACTGTTGACGAATATTATCTAATAAAAAATTTTAAAAAAGTCCCCATTAAAAATAAAAGGTTTCGTTTTTTATCCCGGGAAATAAGATTGCAAAATTTTTTAAAAGGGAATCATGGCGCTGGATTTTCAAGCTGAAAATTTCTGAGTCCACTGGAATGACGAAATCAAGTGTGATTGGTTTGTTAATACAGATCAAAAAAAGACGATTAGATCGCGACTAAAAAAAAAGATGGCGTTTTTTACATATTGCCGGGAATCTGTAAAAAGTGACATGACTGTTTTCCGGTTTATTTGAACATTTCTTTGAATTATTTGGAACGATTTATACCCCTGAGAACTAAATTTAAATGAGCTACGAATTATAACAAAAATCAAAATAATTTAAAATTGATTATTTATAAAAAATTTAAAACAAGAAGACTACGGGAAGGATATTTTCGGGGGTAGGACAGACCCCGGGAAAACACAAAAGAATACGACGAGAATGGATTTCATTGCGTGGGGGATTGGATTAAGCCGGATGTTCTTCCACGGCATTTTGGATGGAGGGGATGTCTTAAAGCTGACGATTTTAGAGTATTTTTTTAAAAACCATTTAAAATTTGCCGATTGTTAAAGCCCCAAAATCACTAAAATTTCCTTCAAGGGATTTTTTAAACAGTCCACTGACACAACAAAATAATAAATTAGAAAAGTATGTTTTTCTAGATAGAAATCAGTAATGATTAGGTAGGATACATGTTATGTATTTTCATTGAGAATCATCTGCTTTGAAACCGAGAATACAGCCCAATCTATGAAGACGAGTCTACATCATTATTTTATAATGACTGTTTTTTTTAACTGGTGGTATTTTTTCTAAATTCCTTTCAGTGGGATTTGGTCCGGATAGCAGTGGCGTTCTCAATTTTGGTGGGTTTGGTGAGTCTATGTTTTTGTGTATGACTGATAGAAATTCCTTGGCTTAGTAGAACCATCTCAGCATACACATTAGGTAGAAGATATTTCTAATTCCATTCTCATTGAGATCAGAGGGTGTTTCGTTACATTGGCACACATGTGGGGCTTTTTAAGAGTTATCCTCAGAGGGTGTTTCGTTACACTACCCCTAAACCGATGAGTAAAATAAGCTGTGTGTTTTGTACCGGTAACGGGGAAAATTGACCTTTATTACCTAATGAATTGAAGACTTTGAAACTATTTTATCGGCATGCCGAGAACGAAATGATGAAACCACTCACAAAATCTTGAAGCATAAAAAATAAATAGTGCGACTTCCCGTATAAATTCCACGGTTTTGTGTATATAGGAACAAGAATTGCAACCTAGAGAAAAGCTGAGACGATATTCCAGCCCCGCCAAATCGCACAACACGTGCGGAAAGAGCACAATTTAACTGGAGTGTAGGGCCTACACTGTTTTCTCTGTGGTGAAGTTCAGGACATACATAAAATAAATAAAATAATTATAATAAAAATAATAAATCAAATTCTCCCACGTCAATACGGAAAATCGCTGTGATGATAGTATTCGGTAAAGAGTCACTGACAGTGTAGATCTCTTCGCGGTAAATTCCAGATACCAGAAACAAATAATTGTTACCTGAATTCAGAATTACATTAGAGAAAAAATAATTCAGGGCAGGGAGCAATCAAGACCAGAGAAACAACAAACTATGATCAAGCCACTGATTTTGCTTTTAACTTTCATAAAGACTACGTTAAAAATTGCATAATTATTATTTCTTACATAATGTTTGCTAGATATTTAGAGAATCTCTAGTCGAGAATGGCGTTGACCCTGCATTAGCTCTGGCTTGCCGGCAATATTATTAAAATAAATGCATGCCAATTTCAAGGAAGTTGTACATATCATTCCAATACTGGCTAATTGCCATCGACCATGTGCGTCAAATTTTCAGGAGTAGGCCCTATAATAACAATTTTTCGTTGGAAACCTGCTCAGGGTGCAATGCATGCCCGTCTTCAGGTGTTGTCTTTCAGTAACCGATCTTTACCACAAAATGCAATAAATAGAAACTGAGAACAAGACTGTGAAATCGCATCAAAATATAATTAACCCCAACTTAACACACAATATTCTTCGTCGAGCATCTGGCCAAATTTGCTTATTAATAATCTCACTATTTTACTATTGTATACACTTGCACACTATAGTTTATGAACCTCCCATCTTAACGTTTAATCATTGTGGAGTTGAAAGTGCAATCCACTTTTCATTAAAAATATGAATTTGTAAGTAAATAATACAATAAATAACTGCGTAAATAACCGTGCACAGCAGGATGAAAAAACCATCAACAAACGATATTCTTAATTACTTATTTTAGTTCAGACAAATTAATAATGTATATATGTACACAAGGAAGTACAATATGTCCGTACAAAATGTTGGCTCCGGTTTTTACCGTGTTCGTATAAAAAACATCTAATCAAATAATATGAATAATATATTATAATAATTTTATTATAATAATAGTCAAGATTTTTGTAGTAATGGTAATGGTAATGGTTTTCAAGATTGAACAGAAGAATGAAGATCACGTTCGGCATGGTTTCCTCCACGAAAGTTTGATTATATCCTCGATTTGGTGTTCCTATAATTTTTGGCAAACCTCACATTCGTTTGAGTGGGATCGTATAATAAATCAGTCTTTTCAATTCGGTTTTCTTTTTTATTTTTCTTCTCTATTTTTTCTTTTCTTTTCATTTCTTTTTCTTTCTTTTGTATATTTAATTTATTTTAATTAATTTAACTTTAATATTGTTTATCCAATTTAAATATAATGTTGTCTTACAATTCATAGTTGTTGTGACTCCACCTTTGTAAATGTTGTCCTCCTTTGTAAATCAGTTTTTAACTGAATAGGATAGACGATAAATAAATAAATACATAAATACATAATAAATAAAATATTACTATTCCAAACTTTGTTAAACTACTTTGATCACTGTTTTGCCTGCATCTATGTGATTAGTCAGGCGCGGTTTTACGGGGCGGCCCGATTAGGCCCGGGCCGCCCTTGATTTCTCTGATAATTATTTCCAAATTCATATTTATTCTTTTAAATACGTCTAATAGGCGCTATGGAAAGCGTTGAACGTCTCATTGTTTATCTGTCAACTTAAAAGTTATATTTTATCATATCATCAATGTGTTACACGAGATCCCTCTATAATACCTCCCTTTGACTGCCAAAAGTCTCAAACTATATCCAGACCTGGAGGTGCTGGCGTGAATTTCTTATCGGTGGTGACGTAGCCGACGTGCTCGTAATCTCCTGCGAGTACGAGCTTAGCGGTTAGCTCATGGAACATCCAAACTTAGGTATCGATAAGTTTTCATCAATAAATCGGCGTTGACAGTTCACCTTTTAAATTCTATTCATCTATTGACAGTGTTGCTACTACCGTTCGACAAAAAAAAACACAACATTTTAATTTTCTAAACCAATTTGCAAGCTGTAAGAATTTCTTAGCTTTGGGTCACAAATTTCTTGTTTGCGAGATCAAAATTAAAATTAAAACTTTGAATTTATATATTGTGCCCGGTCAATATACTCCTAAATATCCCCTTATTGAAATCTTTAGAATTTCCGTATATTCAAAATACACCTTCTAAAGTACACAAAAATAAAAAAACGCCCTGCAGGGCAATTCTGGGGGCGTTCCCCCCCAGACCCCCCCCCCTGGCAGGACTAGTGGGGCCTCCCCAAGTTTTTGAGGCTAGAACTGCACCTGTGATTAGTTTTATTTAGTTGTCCTCCTTTGTAATGTAAATCAGTTTTTTTTATAACTGAATAGAAAAGACGTAAAATAAATCAAATAAATAATGTGTGAAGGTAGATAGGGTGTCTACCTAACATAATAGTAATTGTCATAAACATTTATAAAATAACAATATATTTGAAACTTTATTGACTAAGATTATTTAAGTTGTGTGTAGCAATAGTCAACTATAAACGATGGGGGTCTGACAGTGGCACCGTACAATACGCTTGTATGTGACAGCGATTGTTCTTAGCTCAGCAAGGTCAAAGCGGTCGAGATTCGCTTGGTTATCGCTGGATAAGAGCCCGTTCTGCGCTGTAAGCGCACAGCCTGCAGAGGCGTCGGCGGTGAATACTGTCTCACAAACAGTGCAACAATCAATGCGACGAAGTTTACTTAAACGAAAAGTGTAAGACACAGTTTTGTAGAGAAAGCTTGTGCCCATCGATTGCTGCCACTCGTAATTTTTTTGAAATTTTTTTGTGGCTTGTGATTGAGTTGAAAATGCGGTGTTACGATTTTTTGCGATTTTCTTCCATCAATTTTTAATGTTTTGCATATTAAATTTTATGAAAATACAAAATGCCATATCAATATAGGTAGATACAATAGAATTACACAATCTAAAAAAAAAATAGGTCAATATGTTTGTAACTTTAGATGTATTAAAGAAAACAAGAAAAAATACAAATTTTGAGTTTTATAATTTTTTTAAGGCTATTCAACCGCGTTTTTCTATTTTCCAAAATATGCTACCAAGTCAAAATATAGTGAATGGCTTTGAAACCTGGCTATTTTAGAAAATCAAAAATATTTTTTTTCAAATTTTTCTGATCCGGTACACGGCCAGTATAGCCACTTCAAAATAATTTACAACTTCAATTCTCCAAGGCACACCATTCAACGTAGGGTGTTGTGTGTTTGTGACATTCATTTTCTTTTCATGAGAAAAAAATATTTTTTTAACAACTGTTTTCCTGCGAATTTTTTGGTTTGGCGGTACAAATCGGTAAAAAATACCGCCAAACGAAAAAATTCGCAGAAAAGACAGTTGTTAAAATAAATATTTTTTCTCTCTGTCTTTCCATAGAAAAACAGTTGAAAATGAATGTCACAAAAACACAACACCCTACGTTGAATGGTGTGCCTTGGAGAATTGAAGTTGTAAATTATTTTGAGGTGGCTATATTGGCCGTGTACCGGATCAGAAAAATTTGAAAAAAATATTTTTGATTTTCTAAAATAGCCAGGTTTCAAAGCCATTCACTATATTTTGACTTGGTAGCATATTTTGGAAAATAGAAAAACGCGGTCGAATAGCCTTAAGGGTGTTCCGACAAGTTTTTTTGAAATCCATTTCTAAGGGAGTATCCTGAGACTGACTGGATCATGTTCTGAAATTTACAGCTGGTTACCTCTCCGATGCTGTTAACTTCTTTATTTGAAGAGTTAGAGCCCGTCGTCGCTCTGATTATAAGACATATGCTACAAGACATTATATAAGCCATTCATAACTATAAGGCATAATAAAAATGGTTACTAAGATCTGGATGGTACTTCTTTGCAGAAAGTAATTAAAGAAATGATTGGTTAATGAAACACTATTGTTAATGGTTTGATTTGATGATATTTCTAAATCATTTCATCAATCAGAGGAAGGCTACAAATTGGAGATACTTCCACCATGATATTTTCTGTTTATTCAAATTGTTTGTGTGCTGTTCAAATTTAATGTCTTACTGATAGGTACGCACATCTGGTGAGCAAGCAACAAATGAAGAAATCATGAAATTCTCAAAGTTATTTGAAGATGAAATCACTCTGGACTCCCTCTCCCGCCAACAGCTTACAGCTTTATGTCGCGTATTGGAAATACCAACTCTTGGAACAAATAATTTCTTAAGGTTCCACCTGCGTATGAAGTTAAGAAGCCTTGCAGCGGACGATAAAGTAAGTAAGGCCTCCAGCAGACAGCAGTAGGTATAAATTGTATTTGTAATCGAGTAAATAATGTGTACACACGTCTCGAGTTTTACTGTTGTATGGAAATGGTTGAGCCTCAGAAAAGCAAACTTGTTCTATTGATGTTTGTGACATAAATTAGCATTCAAGACATCTCGAATTGATTAACGCTCCCTAGGTAGTCAAACAATTATTTGAGTTCAAATTAAATTCTCTATTTTGTACTTGTCACCAATGTCACTAGTGGCGGCTCGGGAGGGAAGGCTGTATGGCTGCAGCCCCACCTGGCAATTTGATCCATCATGTTATATTATTGATATACCACCACCAATGACGTTTTATAAAATATGTGTAATTTATTGTGCAAAATGTGTTTCTAAAAATAATATTTCCAGTAAAAATAGTAATAATATGCAAACATTAATTTGTGTTATGAGCTGGAGTTTCAATTACAATGGTTCAGTTTGATTTAGGCCTGATAGTTGAAATTAGATTTTTAAATTAAGGTTTATGACATTTTATCCAGCATGTTTATAATAATAATATTGCTTTTATGTTTCCACCATGTGCAAAGGTAATTCAAAAGGAAGGCATTGATCAGCTGACTCCCGTTGAGCTCCAACAAGCATGCCGAGCGCGTGGCATGAGAGCTTACGGGCTACCCACCGAGCGTCTTCGGACACAATTGAAACAGTGGTTGGATCTGAGTCTCAACGAGAAGGTGCCACCATCTCTCTTGTTGCTTTCACGAGCGTTGCTTTTGCCGGAGTCTATTCCAACAAGTGACCAGCTCAAAGCAACTATTTCTGTTCTGCCAGACACTGTGGTACGTAAAAAACAATTACATTGTCATATTATTATGTAAACTTATAATTAACTCCATGCATACAATATTCAAATACCATGGCTCATAATGTGTTCATTATCAACTAACTTGTCACAATAATTTAGGTCTATAGGCAGTACTGTAATAGTCATGTATGTCGTTGTTTCCTAGGCAACTCAAACGAAAGCTGCCATTGGTGAACGTGAAGGAAAAGTTGACAATAAAACCAAAATCGAAGTTATCAAGGAAGAAGAGCGCAAGATCCAAGAAGAGCGTCAAGAACGAAGAGAAGAGGAAAAGAAAGAAATTGTACGTATCATTAAACTAGGGAGTTTTCTTAAAAGGGTAGCAACTAGCAATAACTGTATTTTGTATTTACTTGGATTGATAATGCCTAGAGGCTGGTTTATTGTTGGGTGGGGAAAGATTGATAGGAGGCTAGGACCATGTAACAGAACATGAAGAAGAAGTGGACAGAAGAACATGTAGCGGAAAAGTAGTACATTACATTTGTCATGTAGTGGAATGTAGCGTCGCTACTTCTGAAAAAGTAGCAAAAAAGTAGTTTTATTAAAGTAGCTATGCTACTTTTTTGCAGCATTTAGCGTTAGCGATAGCAAGCTACGTTAATTTGTCGTGTGTTGTGGACTTGTGGGTATGGATTTGGTTGTTGAGAGCTGGTCTAATACAAACTAGGCTTATTGCAAAAATGAACATTGCCTTTTTGGTGGTTTAAAAATTTTGATCAATATATTAATATTAGTATGTAGTTGTTATTTTTTTAGTTTACTATTTTGAGTATTTTCTATTTAGTGTTTTTATTATTGTATTAAGGCAGTAAAGAAACCCAGGAAAACAAACTATATGACATGCAATCGTTGCCTGGAGAAGTTTTTTTATATTTTTTTTAAATACGTACATATTTGTTGTATCAAATCTAAACAATGCTATCAAAAACCTCTCCCAATTTTTAGCATTTCCTAACCTTGTTTATTTTATTACAGGAAGAAAAGGAAGTACTTGTTGATAAAGCTCCTATCATTAGGAGTGAAGACCAAATTACCGAACCTCGAATACTCCTATCCAAATCAGTAGATGATCTTCCTGCACCCGACAAAAAGCAGGAGCTATCATCCACTGACTTAGAAACGTTGGAAGATGCTTTGGATATTCTCAGCAAAGACAAGAAAAAATTGTTAGTGGAAAAAGAAGAATTAGATGACTTAAAAGAAGAACTTGCAGAATACAAAGAGGTTTGTAATTGACCTTACATTTTAATCCTATTTGCATAATATAAAACAGACCCTTCGTAGCTAGTTGCGACATTGCCTGCTCCCATGGGCGCCCATAGAATACAAATCAGGGGGAGCATACTTGCCAACAACGAGAAACATCTGCCGCAAAGACGTTCCGCGCAGCGGCCGCCGGAGGCTAATTCGCGAAGTGAATTTTTTTTAGGGTGCAGAACTGAAATAGCAATTTTTGACAAATTACAATAGTATTTTCCTCAATGATTTATAGTTAGGAAAATGTGAACTGGGTACTATATGGGTTGTGGATTTCATTGCAATAAAACTAGAAATAAGGATAGGCCCTATATGATTCAGTCAGTGAACATTTTGGCAATGATGTTTTCCATTGGCATCCACTCGGCGAGTGCAGAGATGTCATTGTTGTCAACCTCCACTTGAATAACATTACAAAACTGAACAAATGAAAAGACAAGTGGCAATCCAGTGCGGACTAGGGCGCACTAGTGCGACCTGAGTGCGGCCAATGGAAAACGCCATAAGTTTTATTTAGTAGAAGTTCAATGTATATAATTAGGGTTGCACAATGTCAATTGACCGGTCAAATGACTGGTCAAATACTTTTGGTCAATTGACTTAAAGATAACATGTGTATATTGCTTTTAAAACTTAAAGTTATTTGAATTTTTATATTTGAATTTGAATTTTTATGTAAACGATAACATTTCTTTCTTTCTTTTTCAATTAAAAATGTTTTAATTAGGTTATATTTTATTTTAATTATTATTTATTATGTAGTTATATTATGAATTATAATAGACAAATAGAATATAATAGCTTCTGGGTAAGCTGAAGCTGAATCGGAGAAAGGGACTGATGACAGCATCGACGATGATGATGACGATGAT
The DNA here is from genome assembly GCA_024449915.1 of Sweltsa coloradensis. NCBI lineage: Eukaryota > Metazoa > Arthropoda > Insecta > Plecoptera > Chloroperlidae > Sweltsa > Sweltsa coloradensis. The sequence continues at coordinate 549,197 of JAMZAV010000191.1, forward strand.
GATATGCCACTTAATATGCATTTAACAAGCTTTTAAATATAAAAAGCTTTTGTCACCACAACATTTAAAAAATAATACTAATTATTTAATAAAATAAAATTTATGATTTTTTACATTTGGCCGTCAATTGACCGGTCAATTTGACCAAATTTGAATTTGACCGGTCAAATCCCATCCCTATATATAATGAACATAGTTTTTATTCAGAAAATAAACTTGAGGTTTCTTCTTTCTTTGCCAAATTCATTTATCACTTTTTCGATAAATTTATTCCAAATCACCTAAAAAATTTAACTGTCGCGTTTCACCTGGAAATTAACATTTTTCAATGCAATGATGATGTTTCAAGGGGAGGCAAGTGCCCCCCCTCCCTCCCCCCCCCCCCCCCATGGGCGCCCATGCCTGCTCCCCGTGCTGCCTTGAAACCAATGCTATAGGTAGGTACAAATATATGCAATGCTCTTTTTTTAGCAAAGACATGCAAGAATGTGTTCCAATCACTAATATATATATATTTTTAAGAATTTATGTGGCCCTAGATTGGTCTGTAAAATGACAGTAAAAGCTAAAACAACAAAAATAGAAGTTGATGTACCTCTACACCAAAAGTGCGATTCTATAAGGATATTGTGAATGTCGTTATGGATGTATCAATCGTTATCAAGACGCTAGCCATGGTATTTTTGGTGATAACGATTGATATTATTATTATCCATAGCGACATTCCCGCTATCCTTATAGAATCGCACTGCTGGTGCTGCTACCTAGGATTGATGACGTCATAACAGTGGCGGCTCGTGAATTATATTGCGGGGGTGCTGCAAAATAAATGGGACGTTTCCCTAAATACCACCATAAGTACCAGATGATGTGAACAGCAGAGCTCTCATGTTTTCGTATTTGAACTACTAATTTACCTAAATTAGAGTAACCTTTATCCGTCCATGTTTTATCACCAACAAACAACAAACAAGGAAAACAGTAAAGCTTCCTTGTTTGTTCACAATCACAAATCCATTCATTGTTTGTGTAAATATCTGCACGGAAATGTCGGCTGTACGATGCTCCCTTACTTATTGCCTTCTACGTCATCACCAATAACGGCTTTGGGACTGGTTCTGACCAGCATGGGACCCTCTTCCCCATATCCCCTAGGCTAGAGTGGTGCATTACGACCAAACGGAACCAACAAAAAAAGTACCATTTTTCTTCATCTTAGTATTTTCTTCAAGAAAAAGATGATTTAAATAAACTATACTTTTAAGTTAAAAAACAATTGCACTAACACTTTCACTCATTATTGGTTAATTATCTGGCAAGTACACCGCGATCCCACCTACACTACGCATAGGGAAAGAGATTACAACTCCCGATGAAGTCCGAGCGTGGGAAGGGAACGCAACGTCAACAATGCCGAGCTGCGGCGAGCGTTGCCGAACGAGCCTCAGTGGGCTCAGTGCTGGCTAGAAGCAGCACCCGAACAGCCTTATTTCCGCTGCGAGGAACGAGGTGATTTAAATCAGTTTAACATGGGCAAAGTTGACTGCAGCGTTTCAAAGCTACAGCTCGCCGTATGCGTGGAAATGAACCGCTACCGCTCGACGGAATTAACAGAAAATCACACAGCCAAACCAATAGCAAAATTGAATGTGTATAAACTTGAAAAACATAAAAATAACTTATTTTTTTAAATAAGTAAATATTTATTAAGCGAGCGAAGCGAGCGTTTCCATTTGACTCTGCCGGAAAAATTAGTCACTGGTTTTGTTTGTTTTGTTTGTTTGTTTGTTTTTTGTTTGTTTGTATGTTTCGCCATAACGTTCGAACGGAGGCTCGGATCGAGTTGAAATTTTGACCATCCGCAAGCTTCGTTCTCGATTGAATGCCATTAGTTTTGTGGCAAAATCGTTCAAAAAGTTAAAAAGTTACATTAAAGTTAATCGAAAGTTTTTTTTTCAAACTAAACGGCGACAAAATCTGAGATGGCCAAATCATTTAGAATGTCCGTCCGGTCACGAATATGTTAATTTTATTTTGATCCGATAAGTAGTGTAGATGGAAATTACATTATAACAAAAGTAACGTTACCATGGCAACGAAAAGACGCGCAAAGTTTCTAATGCACTGCCACCTAGAAGTAATCAAAATACTTTCGAGGAAGCAGTCTATTATTTGTCACCAAAGAGTTTAAATATTTTTCCCAAGGAGTCAAGGTCCTCTAGATGGCGGTGGATTTTATCCACAAAGTAAAGGTTTACCCACGGGTTTACCCAAATACCTTGCCAATAATAAATAATATTGGAAACATGGCCCCGTGGAATGCGAACGTCGCAAATTTTAAAATTTAAAAAAATGTGCAATGTCGGTCTAGCTATAGCACGTGCTCGCTTATCAACGCGTCCAACTGAGCGTTTCCTAGTTTTATTTACTATTTTACTAGGGGTAGCTGCAGCCTCGCAGCTCTAACCAGGGGCCGCCACTGCGTCATAATGAACAAGCCCTAGGCTAAAGTAGGGCTATTTCAGAGTAAATATATCTAGCATTTAGGTAGGGTAGGTAGGGCCTTACTCTTTCATTTTCAATAATCATCAAATCATCTTATTTATAATATCCATTGAATGAAATAATTAGTTATCGGTCCGGTACCTAATCTGAATAAAAGACTAAAAGTATATCCAAAAATTTCCTCCATTCCTCCAACCTGTTTTAAGTAGACTTAATAAGTAACAACTCATTCATTTGCATTTGCTTTGAATATTCTAGTCAGAGTTGGGCACACATGTAAAAGAATGTTGCCACAGGGGCCCCAAATTTGCCATTATGGAGCCCACCTGCAAAAATAATGCTTACCATTGCACACATTGGGGCACAAAGTACAACAGAGATTGAAACCAAGAAGCACAACTTTGACAATTCAATTACACAGACACAAATTATTTCTGATTTTAATAATCCTTTTATGATATTCCATGAACAATGATGATGATGATTATTATGAACAAGCGAGAGAAGTACTATATACACGGTGACCAGACATTTTTGTTTGACCGGTACAGTACCATTTTCAGAACACTTGTATTGGTGTTCCGAGAGTCCCTTTAAAATGATGTATTTGTACCGGTTTGCAATTTGAAGGGAAAAGTGTCCCGAAATTCTGTCACCTGTAGGGCCTGGAGGCCAAGTCTTGAGTCATCTCACTTTCGTTCCGAGTCGCGTTTTCGTTCCAAGTCGATCAAAATCGCCAAATCGGTAGTCTTGAGACAAGACCACGAGTCGCACGGTGACTTGGAACGAATATTTTTCACGTTTCAAACCACGAGATATTTGGTGGTGAGTTGGACTTTTTCACGCGACTTGAGTCACTTGACTGCCACATCGAAAGTTTTAAATGACGAAATAAATAGTTATAAGGTACATCCTTAGTATAAAGACGTAAATTATACTCTAAAAATGTTGGCAGAAGGTTTTAAAAGTATTTTAAATGTCCTAATTGTCGTGACAAATTATTTACGATCATTGCAAGTTAGCGTGCATCTGCATAAGTAGCGCTTTTGAAGGGCCGCCTGTCGTGGTCCCGTTGGCCGAGTGGTTAGAGCGCTCGGTTGAAGTGTAAGAGGTCGCCGGTTCGAATCACGTCTGGGAAAACTTTTTTACTTTTTTTTACTCATCGCACAATTATTGTTGACTTATTATCTGTGACAAAAACAATTTTTATAACTTTTCAATGAAAATTACTCTTTTTTTTACATTTCTTTGCAATTTGTTTTGGTATTTTAGGTAGGCTAGGCATAGCCCTAGAAAACTTACGCAAATATAACAATATAAAAATATGATTAATTAAATAGAGAACAATTGTCTTTAGGCTATTTGATAATAACAATAATCTGAAATAACAAGTAGGCCGAGCCTAATATACGCATAGTGTGTTTTGACAGTTGATTGAAAGTGCGAATCGATTATAGCATCGATAGTTCGTCACAATCGATTATAGCATCGATATACTTCACAACATCGATTATTTAATTCGAAATTTTTATGTAACGCTGTTTGTGATTGGTCGCTCAATGAGCTGTGGGGGCGGAGCTACAAGTCGCGAAAAATCAGTCGACTCGAAATATTTTCATCTCACTTGTCGTTTCCAAACGCATGGTGGGTTTCAAGACTACCCTATTTGATATTGCCAAGTCGCTCGCGACTTCGACGAGGTGACTTGACTCACTTCACGACTCGAAACGAGTGGTTTCAAGACTTGGCCTCCTGGGCTACCGTGTATCGAAGGATAATGTTCTACTTGATAAAATCCACTCTTCTGATAAATACTAGGAAACGCTCAGTTGGACGTGTTGATAAGCGAGCACGTGCTATAGCTAGACCCACATTGCACATTTTTTAAAATTTGCGACGTTCGCTGTCCACGGGGCCATGTTTCCAAAATTATTTATTATTGGCAGGGTATTTGGGTAAACCCGTGGGTAAAACTTCACTTTGTAGATAAAATCCACCGCCATCTAGAGGACCTTGACATCATTTCCTTGTTAAACTCTTTGGTTACAAATAATACACTGCTTTCTCAAAAGTATTTTGATTACTTCTAGGTGGCAGTGCATAAAACTTTGTGCGACTTTGTTGCCATGGTAACGTTACTTTTGTTATAATGTAATTTCCATCTACACTACTTATCGGATCAAAATAAAATTAACATATTCGTGACCGGACGGACATTCTAAATGATTTGGCCATCTCAGATTTTGTCGCCGTTTAGTTTGAAAAAAAAACTTTCGATTAACTTTAATGTAACTTTTTAACTTTTTGAACGATTTTGCTACAAAACTAATGGCATTCAATCGAGAACGAAGCTTGCGGATGGTCAAAATTTCAACTCGATCCGAGCCTCCGTTCAAACGTTATGGCGAGACATACAAAAAAAAAAAACATAACCAGTGACTATTTTTTCCGGCAGAGTCAAATGGAAACGCTCGCTTAACTAATAAAATAAGATTGTTCTTCCACATCCAAGAAGAGAATTCATTTTCTCAGTCATTATTTGCATACATTTTTTTTTTGTTTTTTTTTCTTTCTTGTGCGAAGTTGGCCTCTTTAGCCATTCTTCTGTCTTGCTATCCAATATAATACTGCCTCCTTTTCTATCCTGCTCAGTTCATCGGGCAGGGAGTCAATGTCACTCTTGAGGGCGGCGCATCTAAAGAGATGCGCTCTGTCTTGGTCTTCTAAACACACACATAACAAAAACTTGTAGAAATACAGCCAAACCTTACACACTCAAAAGAAATGAGATCTAAAAAAAAGGGCCAAGCTCATCTACCCTTCCACATTTGCGCATTCTTAATTCATAAACGTACAGTGTCCCCTAACAGCATCCTCGAAAAGCTTGGCAAAATAGAATTTGCGATTATTAATTTAAACGTAATAGTTCTCCAAGTTCTTTTTTCTAATTAATTTAAACGTAATAACATGCAAATTTTATTTTGCCAAGCTTTTCGAGGATGCTGTTATGGGACACTGTACGTTTATGAATTAAGAATGCGCAAATGTGGAAGGGTAGATGAGCTTGGCCCTTTTTTTAGATCTCATTTCTTTTGAGTGTGTAAGGTTTGGCTGTATTTCTACAAGTTTTTGTTATGTGTGTGATCTCATTACTTTTTCAAGTTCCATTGCAAAATTATTTGTTAAAATATAATAATTTTATCAAAGTTGATTTAATTTCTATGGTATTAGCAATAACAATAGGATGTAAAATATCTAGACCCGGATTCATGTACATCCTGGATATAGGTGGTATAACCATGGTATAAGGACTGGTTAAGTCTAGGCAACTCACATCCAATTAAAACTTTCCCATGCTACAACAAGCGCACAACTTATGTTATTTTACACCTTTCACTGCATCCACAGCCATGTAAATCAACAGATTATCAAAAGAACATTGAAAATTTGTACAGTTTTTGTTTTTATATAGTGACAGGAGTTTTGCGTGAGATCATTGAAAGAAAAGAATAGGTGTATTATTTCTGTACATTTTTGTATAGCCTAGGTGGAAAATCATACTATTGTTTATCTGCATTAAGCTTATAGTAATCAAAACTAGTTATTTGTGCGGGAAGTGTGTCAGAACAAGGTTGTGCTGGCCTAGGGTTGGCTAGGCTTGTCAAACATGTAATGTAAGTATTAATTTTATCTAGTCCTATGGAACTTTAGACCTACACTGTTGTATTATAAATAATTTTCTACATCTGGGCCTAGGCCAGGGACGGTTTCTGATTTGTTTTATGAGAGTATAATGACAACTTTTCTCGTTTCACACATAGAAGCAAAATTTAAAATGTCCGCCATTTGTTTACGTATCGCACTTTCCCGCCTAACTCTGCTTATACCGTCAACAAGTGTCAAGTAACTATAGTTACTTGTTGATTGTATGCCTAGTGTATAAGGCTTACTTTAAAACCTTTATTTGGAAGCCTTCCAGCAAACTTTTTCAACTTTTTCTTTCAAAAGAGACTATATTACTATAACCTTAATGTCCATGTAAAATATGAACATTGTAGCCCCACCCGTCTGGTCAGAATCGCGGGCCGATTGAAACTGACGAATTAGATAGTAGTAGTAGCAGTAGTAGCAGTAGTAGCTAACATCCTTAAAGTGATTTTAAATATGTTTCAAGCCATTTTTTCACCAAGAAGGAATGGTCGTACCCCAATAAAATTTGGCATGTGTAGTCAGGTACCTAAATCCTCTCAACTTTGATAGTTTTCAAGTCCACATCACGTTACATGACGGCTGGGTAACACCTCGAAATCACCCCAACTCTGCTTGCTGTATAAGGTGCTTGAGTGTGTAGCGCTCCACGGCTTGGCTGCGGCGCCCTAACAGGCACCTAGATTACAAAGTTTACAGGTGGCCGGTTTTGTTGGTAGTATTAAAACGGTGCAGGTGGTGTTGCAAGACGTCGTGACCGGTTGTAAGCCGGAATAGGAGGTGCCCGTCTTTCTCGACCAATCTTTGTCTGGCCCTTTCTTGATCTCGGACCACCAGTTCTTTAGTCGTGAAGTCTCTTCTGTGGTGTTCATAAAAATCTTTTTTGTTGTGGTTGATTTGATCTTAGTTTTGACATTTTTGAAGGAGAGAGGCGCTGCTGGTGGTTGCGGTGCTTTTGTGGCACTTTTTGCTAAGAAGTCTGCCTTTTCATTCCCCATGATCTTGCAGTGGTTAGGGATCCATTGAGCCTCTAATAGTTTGTTTTTCTGACGGAGGCTGGCAAGGGAGTTTTTGAAAAGCAGCGATTTCGGATGGAGGTTTGCTGCTTAGGTGATAAATTGGATGGCCGAGACACTGTCGCTTAGGATGACAAATTTTGTCTTGTTGAGGGGGAAGGCGGGGGTCTTGGCGATTTTTTCGACCGCCCTGGCGATGGCTGCAACCTCAGCGTCGAAGTATGTTTCACCGGCTCCCATTGGAGTGGCTTCTTCGAAGAAGATGCAGTGGATGCCATAGCCCGTTTTGTTTGTAACCGAGTTGTAGGAGCCGTCCGTGAAGATATGCACCCACTCTTGAAGAGGAAAGTGCTTCTTCAGGTGCTCCTCGGCAAGCTTTTTCAGTTCTTTGTGGTCATGGTCATCTTTCTTCTCGATGCCGTCAATTTTTGTTCCCGGGGCGAGCTGATTGGACTTGTCCGGCAGAAGCTCTGTGAGTGGTACGTCAAGTGGTGCACGTGTTGCTTCTAGGAGGATAGGACAGTTTTTACTCTTCAGTTGGTGGACTGTTTCAGCAAAGTTAGTGTGCGCCTTGACTTTTGAGGTTGGGTAGTTGAGCCATTTGTCGGGGTTTAGGCGTGCCAGTTTTTCGTGCAGTTGGACAGCGCGCTGCTCTCTTCTTAGCTGTAGAGGCTCAATTTGGCTGAACCACTCCATGGCGATAATTGGGGTGGTTTTCACTGCTCCCGTGATCAGGCGAAGGGCTCGATTTTGGACTCTGTCGACATGGCTGGCGTGCGTTGCGGCGGCGGGGAAGACTTCGGTGCCGTACTCAATGGCTGGTCTGATGTACGTTTTGTACGTCAGCGCCAGAGTGTCTAGTTTTGCGCCCCAGGACACACCGGCTACCCTTTGAAGGAGTCGTAGTCGTTTTTGACCCTTCTCTGCTGCCTTTTCAAAGTGGATCTTGCCGGTCATTTTTTTGTCGAAGGTCACGCCGAGGTACTTCATCTCATCTGTCTGTTTAATCTGTTCGCCATCAAGAGTGATGTTGAACTTGAAGGGATTGTGACTCATCGTGAAGTAGGTGCAGATGGTTTTGCTGCAGTTTATCTTAAAGCCGTGCACTTTGATCCAGCCTGCAGCTATCGTCATGGCGTGGCCCATTTTTTGTTCCAGTCTTACTGGGCATTTTCCTGTGAAGATGATGACAAAGTCGTCGGCAAAAACTTTGACGACAAGGCCAGGTATGCGATTCAAGAGTTTGATGAGTCCATTGATTGCAATTTTGAAGACGGTCGGCGCCGTGATTGTGCCTTGAGCCACTCCGGCTCGCATCTTACGTGTTTTGCATGTGGGCGCCTTTGTGGACCACCTTGATACGCCTCTTGTTAATGAAGTCATGGAGCCATCTGACAATGTTATTTGGTACTTCATCTTTGATCATGTGCTTGACTGCCCATGACCGGTCGGTGGAGTCAATAAAAAATCAAAATGTAGCCTACCAATCATAAAACTGAACTACATTTTTGTATTACCGGTATTTTAAGTTTTCAACTACATTTTTGATTATTTACAAACATAGCCTACACTAAATATTTTGTTGTAAATACAAAGAGTAAAAAGTTAAAACATGCATATTATACAAATTAAATACCATTTGAATTATCTTCATCATCATTATCCATCGCCGTTTCCTGCTTCTGGCAGGGTCAGCTTGGGTTTAGCAACAAAATTTTTCCACTTCTTTCTATCCTCCCACAATCGTATCTCTTCCACATCTTCCCAGCTTTCTCCTCTTGCCTCCAAGTCTTCTGCTACGATGTCCTTCCATCTCTTCCTTGGTCTACCCCGTCTTCTTCTTCCTTCTTCAATCCTTCTTTCATACATTTTCTTGGGCATCCTATTTTCCCCCATTCTTTTCATATGTCCATACCATCTCAACCTTGTCCTTCCTATTCTGTCACTTAACTTTTCTACACCTAGCATTTCTCTAATGTCCGTGTTTCTTATTCTATCTCTTCTCGTCTTGCCCACTGTGCTCCTCAGGAATCTCATCTCTGCCGCCTGTATCTGACTCTCCTTTCGATCTCCCATTGTCCAGGTTTCTGCTGCATATGTAAGGATCAGTATGAAATAAGTTCTATATAGTGTTATCTTACACTGGATGGGTATTTCCTTATCCCACACCAGGCCTTCATTAGTGTTGTAATGGTAAGTAATGCCCTCATCAATCCATTAGGTACATACCCCTTGCATATAGGCCTACTCTGCTTAGTGCATGTATTTTATTTTGTACTAGCCTATCATTTTTGAAACACAAGATAGGTTCTAATGATTTTTTATGACTAGGGAAACGCCAAAGTCGTTGTTAAATGAGTGAGTGAGCTATGTGTTGAGTACCTGGTAACGTTCCCTTTCCTCCTCCTACCTAAGACCTCCCTAGCCTATTATTGGCTAGAGTGGCGCATTATGGCCTTACAGTTGACGCGCCCTTAAACCAACTCAACTCAAAACCCTATTAATTATAGGGCAACCTATATAATTATTATCATCAAACTTAAATGCAAATGTTCCCGGGTACTCAACACATGGCTCACTCACTCATCTATCTACGACTTTGGCGTTTCCCTAGTATAATCATTGCACAAACATTTGTGGTCACATACCCTTGTTCAACTGATACACACCAGGCTAAATGGGACGGCGAGCTAGTGTATACCTACGATTGCCTCCAGCGTCAATGTAGGCTTATGAAAAATTAAAGACAATTTAGGTCTATAGGTGAACAGAGAAAATGTTTTTTAGTTTATTTGGTTTCAGGGCGCGTTAACCGTTCGGTTATAATGCGCCACTCTAGCCTTAGTGATATAGGGAGGAAAATCCTATGCTGGTCAGAACAAGCCACGGGTAGCTGTGAAAGAAAAAAGGGGGTTCTCACGTCGTGGTCGTCATCGTCTTTGGCATCGTTCGTATTATCATGGTCGTCGTCGTCAAGGAGGTCGTCGGGGAAGGGGTAGAAGTCCCCGACGACGACTGCCAGTGGTCGCATCTTTTCGGGGAGTAATATATACTTATCTTTTATACTAACCAGCTGATGTTTGCGAGATGGACTTACTCTTTCCTTGTCTTTTACGATTAGCAGAGCCATGCTCTGTGCCTTATGCCCGACCATACGGCTTAGGCCTACGTTAAGCATACACATATCGTAAGTTAGAATAAAGTAGGATGGTCTAGTCTACGATTTTTATTATACCTTATATACTGCGGTTTTGCACTGCTTCTTGTTGATGGTCATCATTATTAATTAGTTGAAAAATCTAAACAAGAATAATGACAGTTTTAGAGAATGACGTATTGACAACAAACCAAAAGAAAAGACACTGACTTTGAAAGATTTAACACTGATAGTGACTATCTGAATTGTTTTTATATCGAAGGCTGTGGCCTATTTTTCATATGAAAAATCTAAACAAAATGCTATCGATATTTTAAAATATCACATTTTTATTTCTTGTAGGTTTAAATCACAATGGATCTCGCTGATTTTGTTAGCAGTTCTCAGTTAGTTCGTACCGGATGTCTGTTTAAAATTTCAGCGCAGTCTGTTCAGCGATGCGGCTGATTTTCAACGTACACGCACGCAGAAAAACAATAAGGGCCGTTTAAGTCAAATGGAGACCACTCCGGTTCGCTACGCTCACTCGTTCAATGACAAAATTGTACACATAAAACCCATATTTCTTATGGAATACTGTATATATTTTCATGTGAGAAAGCAGTTTTCTGGGCATTTGATGCAAATATCTTCAAAAAAACTTTCCTCCGGCGGCTGGGGCTCTGCCCCAGACCCTGTGCTGGTCCCTGAGGTAGGTACATAATGTGCTCATTTAAGTTGTTCCGGTTTGTCACTTACAAAATATGGTCACCTAAGTAGGCTACGTACTAATCTAGTCTACCAACTACAATACAAGCACAGCCCTGCCGAGTACATAGGCCTAACCATCAACTCGCTGAGCACCAGGACGAATGGCCACAGGCAAGACACGGTCAGTAAACTAGAGCTGAAACCAGTGGCATAACTTGAAGGGACCCACCATATAGAGTTCTACGAATGTTACACTATCAGGGTAGTTAAGTCACTACCTCTGGCATGCAATGAGGAACATCTTATTCAATTGGAACTGTTTCATCAAATTGTTACAAACTCCCGCCAGAAACCTAACTTCAACCTGAGACCTCCCTCATCAGTTGACCCCACCTATTGCTGCCCACGCCACCTGCACCCCCAACAGCGCATAGAAGTTTGTAAATATCATGTATGGTAGCCTTAGGCTAGTGTAATTAGTTTTTAAATATATTTGAGCCAGTTCTTCTCTAACGGTCGAGTGACCAAAGCCACGCGGGCCGAAACGTTTCGACAATTGTGTTTGTTTGTATGTACATTCATGCCTACTGGTCTCACGCAGCCACCTACGATTTTCAGATAAGCTGTTGGAATCCTTTCCCCTTCCCCACTCATTCACCAAGAGTATTAAGTATTTCTATTTAGTATTTACCAGTCTTGGACAAGTTCCCCAAAATAAGGAAATACTTCTTCGCACCTTCACTACGAGTAAGCCGTCCGGCCATACTTGGGAGGGGTATGGGTAATGACGCGGTGTATTGTCTGTGCTATTTGGCTCGCTGAAAGTGATTGCGAGCAGGAAATCCGTTTTGAGTGACTGGGAATTCCATCAAATCCTTGATTCTGGAGAAAATTTCATTGTAACAGCATTCGATTATGGATATGGTCAAAATTATTACTTTAGTTTATTTAATTACTTTTTGTTGAAATGAATCTTCTTTTACATTTTGAACATAAAAGCTCAGACAGGGTGTTTGGGTATTATAATGATAACTTTGAAAGGCAACAGGCCAACAAATAAAAATGCATTTTGTTACTTAATTCTTATATTTTTTATAGGATGTTGATGACTTACACCAAGTACTGAAGACAGTGGACCAGTCTAAAGTAGTGGGAGTGAGAGAGACAAAAGCAGCCAAACGCTTGTACAACAAGGTAAACAGCATGATCGGAAAGATGGACGCTGTACTGACCGAGTTGGACAAAGAAGGAAAGAACATAAAGGAAGATTTAAAAGTATCAACAAACTTAGAAGAAACAGAAGTGAAGCAAAAGAGGTAAGTGCATTCAACACTCAGCATTATAGGCCTAAGGTTCTTGATCAAGAATAGGCCTATCTTAAAAAAAAATACAACAAGTTGTAAAACTGACAGCCTCTCAAAGTAGTGATACGTATCAAAGATGGCCATGTTTATTGAAATTAAATTAATTATACATCACTTAAATTCAATTACGATATATTGGGATGGTTGGTAGGCCTAAGTAATTTAAAGGACTATAGTAAAGCTGTTACAATTTTGAATTCATAATTTTCAATTATAAAAACTGATCTGAATTGTACATTGAAAGCAGTAGGCCTGTAATTGGTTGAGCAAAGCGAAGACTTCAATTATTTAACTGACCCCCCAAAAAATTAGCTCGGGTGTTAAAAAAAAAAAAAAAAAAATTGTCTGTTTGCGCTCTACCGGTCAAACGGCATATGCGATCTTGATGAAAATTGGATGGGACCTTTGAAATCTCTGAGCTTAGACCTGACACGTTTTCGAGTACAATTGAAGAAATATTTCTCATGAATATCGTACTTAATATCGACGCTGTTATGTAAGTACTTACTAGACAGAAATTAAAATTATATATATTATGAGTATGAAGATATAATATAAATAATATATAATATAATATGACGCTGAACTATGTTAGTACTTCAGACAGAAAATAAAATTATATATATATATATTAAAAAGGGATGTGCAAACCCACTTCTTTTACTTTTGAACTTAACTCGAACTTTCCCAGTTGAAAAAACTGAACTTTGAACTACACAAAAATTTCTAACTGTAGCGAACTCGAACTGGAACCCAACTTAAAGGTATATCAAACCGTCATGATAGATAAAATAGTGATAAGTCTGGACCGGTACCTCCACCATCCAATTTTTGTTTTTAAACTTGTACCTGTAAACTGAGAACCATTTTTAACATGTAAAATAACATGTGACCGCACAACACAACAAATTAGTAAAAGTAAAAAAGAAACTTTTTTTTCGAACTTCGAACTTTCTTTTCGAACTTGAACCTAACTTACAAAAAGTTCGAGTCAGTGGCGGAACAGGAGGGGGGGGGGGGCGGTGGGGCGATCGCCCTCCCCATGATTCTTTAAAAATTAAAAAAAATGATTTTATTATTTTATTGTGCACGCACCAAATGCACTCTAAAAACCTGATTTTCAAAATTTTCGCCTGCGGCGCTATTTATTTCAAACTCCCAATAAAAATCAACTTTCCTTTATGTTGTCAGAAATAATCAGTTTGCCTCTGAAATGTGTCTGCATCAGTGTACTTCGATTTATTAAGTTGTCCTCCTATGTGAATCGTTTTTTAACTAAATAGGATAGACGTTTAATAAATAAATAAAATGATGAATTGAAAATAAGATCAAACGTTTATGATAATGTTGCAATCTAGGCCAATGCTGTAAATTGTAAGCTTGACTACTACTACTCATGACGACAAAACAAATTGGTGCATACAAACTACATTGTTTCCGTATTGCATTCCGCCCACCACTTTTTTCTAAAACGCACCAAATGCACTCTAAAAACCTGATTTTCAAAATTTTCGCTTGCGGCGAAATTAATGGGGGCTCCGCCCCCCATACCCCCGTGCGTCCACGCTTAGTCCCTTTCCCACGACTGTACATGCACACGCAAATCGCCCCCCCCCATGATTATGTCCTAGATCCGCCACTGGTTCGAGTTCGAATTTCGAATGTTCGCACATCCCAAATATATATATTTATATATATATTTATACATATTGGTAGAGCTATGGCCCTTTATTTTTAAACCAGAGATTCTGGGTTCGATCCCCAGTCGAGGCGTACTTTTATGACAATTGCTATCATTCACTAATAATGTCCTCAAGCGGGCTTGTGCTTAAAAACCTTATATTCATATATATGTTATATCGCAGACTTTCACCGATTGAATATGCACACATTGTATTTTCGGGTAGTCCGTGTGGTTTTATTTTATTTGCTCCAACGTTTCGGGCAGTTCTCCCTGCCCATCTTCAAGGCTTTTTTTCAGTGCTCATTGTTTTCATGCAAGAATTTGGCACGTTGTGGGTGAAGAAGTCCCACGTTCGGTCCACTACAATTACCTACAAGTCAGGACCACGTACCCCCTGGACTGGTGGCAGGAGGCCCCAGAGCAAAGACGACTTTCACGAACGCCACTGGCTATCATTTTGGATAGCTAGGAAGAAAAATGATTGAAGAATCAAGCTTTCGGCATAGGAAGAAAAAAATATCTTAAAAGACATTAAAACATAAAACCATAACAAACCAAACCTTACTTCATAACATGCACTGCAACTAAATACATAGACACCTCATATTCCACTTTGGCTAAGGTTTTAGCTTCATCAAAGTTAATCCAGTGTTTTATATTGAACGCATGCTGTTCTGGGTTCGATCCATAGTTTGGGGCTAATATTAGCACTTGTGTAGCGCTTGCGACGGCAAAAGGAACTTATAAAGGACCGTTTAATTCATTCCAAGTTCCCACGAAATAGTAACTTTTCATGTTACAAGTTCCTGATCTAAAAAAAGAAACGTGTTCCCATTAAAGTTTCTGAAAACGGAACACGTTCTCGGGAATGCGTTACTAGGAACGCGTTCTTTCCCAAGACTGCTCATGCATAGGAAATGGAGAAAATAACATTAAAACATGGTCATGCAGTTGGCTGGGCCTAGTTATGTCTTGGTATTGCCTAGATTAATGAAACACCCAGATAAAACAGATTAACTGGTTTTATTGATATAAACGTAATTCAAATGGTTGTAATTAATTGTTGTAAACACTGTTACCGGTATATCATAAAAGCTAAACAAAAAAAGCATACAATGGATATGATCATTGATCAAGTGCATTTACACATTTTTTATTAAACGAGGGAGAGGAGCGACTGAGTGATCTCCATTCAAGAAATATGGCACTTCCGTGATTCTGTGGGTGTGTCTGTGTGTGTGTATGTTGAAAATCAGCCAAATCGCTGAACAGATTGCGTTGAAACTTTAAACAGACATCCGGTACAAGTTTACTGAGAACTGCTAACAAAATCAGCTAGATCCATTGCGATTTAAACCTACAAGAAATAATAAATTGAAAAATAGGCTTCCAATGTTTAGAAATTATTTTAACGACAATGGTTTTGATTCTGAAAACATATTTTTTGTTTGTTATTCGCCTGGCCGTGAAAATGAAATGCCGTGCAAAAGGTTTTTCAAATGTTGCACGTCAAGGTACCCCCAAATTCCGCTAGTAGATTGAGTAAACCTTGCAATATTTTCATGTATTTTGTACTGGCTATGTTTACCATAGTAGGCCCTATTGCCACAGATGATGGACTAGACTGTGTTTTTTGCATTTCAAAACATGTTTAAAAATTTTTGAAATACAATCCAGAAATTACAAAATCTTTCCCGACCAGGAGGCCAAGTCTTGAAACATGCGACTCAAGTCGCAATGCGTGTCAAGTCACTTCTTCCAAATCGCATGCGACTCGACTTCACGTCATGTACGTAGTCTTGAATTTAGATGTGCGACTCATTTCGCTTGCGAGATGAAATTCTTCCTTGCGAATGCTTTTTTGCGTTTGGAAACTCCGCCCACTTTCGCTCTATGACTGACCAATGAGAAAGCTTGTTCAGTGGCGTAGGAACTATTTTTCTAGTGGGGGGGTCACACTAAAGTTGGCTTCGAGGTGGGGTGGGCAAACCGGGGTCTGGGGCAAAGCCCCAGCCGCCGGAGGCTCTTTCGCCATAGGCGAGATTTTTTTAAAAGGTGCCCTTGATAGGTGGCCTGAAACACGTTTTCAGGCGAATTTTAATTTTGAATAAGGGTTACATTTTGAAGCTTATATTGCATTGAAGATTGATTACCTGACTGAAATCGGTCGACAGTCTGCTAGGGAGTGAAAACACTGCACACAAAATATTATGAATATAAGTCTCAAATCAGATGGCTAGTCTAGTCTCGCAAATCACGTACGTCTCTTACTGAATCTTTCTAAAAAATGTTAACAAAAATCTTCCTTTTTGTTTGCAAGCCCGACTGTATAGTAAAAATCCTAAAAATCACCCAACAAGCTATAAGTTAGAAAATGACACCCATGGCTTGACCCCCCACTGGGGGGTCAAGCCAACAAGTGGGGGGGAGTTTCCCCCCCATCCCCCCCCGTTCCTACGCCCCTGAGCTTGTTACAAAGTGCAACTTTCGACTTTCGACTTTTGAATCGATGTTGTGAAGTATATCGATGATATAATCGATTGTGACGAACAATCGATGCTATAA
Source organism: Sweltsa coloradensis (assembly GCA_024449915.1). Lineage (NCBI taxonomy): Eukaryota > Metazoa > Arthropoda > Insecta > Plecoptera > Chloroperlidae > Sweltsa > Sweltsa coloradensis. The sequence goes on from JAMZAV010000191.1 coordinate 565,886, forward strand.
TCGATTCGCACATTCAATCAACTGTCAAAACACACTAGGAGTATTAGTATGATATGCTTACATAGAAATAAATAAATAAATTTATAAATAAATAAATTAATTGTATTTAGAGTCTACCCATCTCAAGTTATGTAACTGATTTTCAGTGGGGGACAGTAAATCAAAGCGACCAAGCCAACCCTGTAGGCCTCGACGCAAATTATTTCACTTAGTTTATTGTTATTATCAAATAGCCTAAATGCAGTCGTACTCTCTATTTAATTAATCATATTTTTATATTGTTTGTTTTATTTATTATTATTCAATGATTATCACAATACGTACAATCATTAGGAATATCACAACGACACAGAATTGTGTGTGATATCCCTAAATAGTAAATATAATAAAGTTGATATTAAAGAAGGTTATTAAAATTATTTATGTAGCAAGTTTAAAAAAAATAGATAATCAAAAACTATAAAAACTCGACAATTTAACACAATAGTAGGCCACAATAGACCGACAATACAAACATTCAAACAACTAACATTATAAGCCTAACTTATAACATTACGTACATCACAATATATAAAAGTTCACCATTATAAAAACATACAGCATTTGAATTGAAAAGAATAATGATAAAATTGTACAAATCTCTTTAAGAAAATAATATAATTTGAAGCTGACAATTATTATTAATTAAAAGTGTGAACTTTATTTACTTTACTTTATTGATTCCCTAAGAAGTTTCTTGAAATCCAGTGCTTTCATGTTGAGAGCCTTCACTTTTATTATATATTTGCTTAAGTTTTCTAGGGCTAGGCCTAGCCTACCTAAAATACCAAAACAAATTGCAAAGAAAGGTAAAAAAAAAGGTAATTTCCATTGAAAAGTTATAAAAATTGTTTCTGTCACAGATAACAAGTGAACAATAATCATGCGATGAGTAAAAAAAAGTAAAAAAGTTTTCCTAGGCGGGATTCGAACCGGCGACCTCTCGCGTTCAAAACAAGAGCTCTAACCACTCGGCCAACCGTACCTCCGTGAAAAGCTGGTCGATAGCGCCACTTATGCAAATGCACGCTAACTTGCGACGAACTTAAATAATTTGTCATGACAGTTAGAACACTTTAAATATTTTTAAAGCCTTCTGCCAACATTTCTAGAGTGTAATTTACGCTTTTATACATAGGATGTACCTTATAACTATTTATTTAGTCATTAAAAACTTTCGATGTGGCAGTCAAGACGCAAATAAATCTCTACACGCAAGGTAAAACCTCGCGGTTTGAAACGTAAGAAAACTTGCGAGTCAAGTCGCAAGCCGTTTCGCAAGTTTGTCTCAAGACTACCGATTTGATGGTTTTGAGCGACTTGTCGGAAATTTGCGACTCAAAACGGAGGTGAGTTGAAACGCAAGTTTCAAGACTTGGCCTCCAGGGGATTGAACCCATGTCTCCCACATTTCGGCTATAAGGGCGCTTTAGCCAACTAGACTAGGAAAACGCCAAAGTCGTTGTTAGACGAGTGAGCGAGTCATGTGTTGAGTACCCGGGAACATTTGCATTGAAGTTTGATAATTATATTCGTATAAATAATAGGGTATTTAAGTTTAGGCCATAGTTTAGGCCATTATGCTCCACTGTAGCCTATGATAGGCTAGCGAGGCCTAAGGTAGGGGGAAGAAAAGGAATGTTACTGGGTACTCAACACATGGCTCACTCACTCGTCTAACAACGACTTTGGCGTTTCCCTAGTTTTAGTTGCAAGTTATTAAATGTTTAAAAAATGTCAACCCTATGTATTGATATTTGCATTGCTTTTTACAGTATGTTTTGTGTAGTATTAGGGACTTTATTGTTGAGTCATTAACAGTTTTGTTATTTTTCCTTTTCAGTCAAGCTTTGGTCAGCATTGAAGAATTAATGGATTCTATAAAACAAATTCAGAAGGTACCAGACAACTCTTTGGTTGAACGCATCACCGAGGTTCTTAAGAAGATTGATGATGATAAGGATGGTGCAATTGCTGTTGATGATGTATTAAAGGTGAGTTTTAGAAAGCATTGGGCTCCTATGGTTAAAATTAATATTTTGGAAGCACCATAAATTTTCCTTGCTAAATTCTGGGAGAGCTTGACCAATGTTAAAAAAGTTCATGTACTTCAACAGAGAACAATTCAATTTAATTCATTCTTTATTTAGCTCAAAGCTATTTTACATGCAATTTCAATAATAATAGTACAATTCAATATAATTTCAATTTTAAAATTAGGCATTATATAAAGTTGCAAAATACATAGAAGACAATTCAATACAGTTACAAAATATATACAAGTCATCAATATTTATGTCCCTCATAAACATTGAGATGCATGTTGCATAGTGGGAGCAAAGGCATCTTCTTGTAGACAAGTTTTTAAAAGCCTGAAGATATTAACTGTGGCAGGCCTCTATACATCTTGGATGTTCTATTATTGTGTGATACTTCAGATTTTTTCAATCAAATGACGCAGTCCATTCTTATGATACCAAAAGTTTACATAATCAATCTTGTTAGACAAGTATCTAGTGAACATGAATCTATAAAGTTATACAATAAACTACCATTGGACTTGAAAAATAGTACCAGGTAGAGAGTAGGCCCTACAGTTCAAGACGAATGTTAAAAATTACTTATTAGAACATAGTTTTTATTCTGTTAAAGGGGTATTCACCCGCTAAACTAAAAAAATATATTTCATTCTGGCTAACTAGTTATGAATTTATTATTTAGAAATTAACAGAAAAATGATCACCTTGACGCGAAAAAAATGTTGAACTTGCTATTTTTGGAGCTAGGTCCCATCGGCGAAAATCTCGCATAGGTGATTACTTAGAAGTGGTCTGATTTTCTCATGCATATTTTTGCGTGTTTGAGTGTAGATTGGTACAATGCTCTACTATCTACGTGGAACAAAAAAGAAGCAAGTTAAAGCCGATTTAAGAAATTTTCACATTTTTTAAAAAAATTCGTGTAAAATCACAGTTACAAGATATAATTTTTTAAACTGTCATTTGAGTGTAGTATTATTCTATAGATTATGTGGTAAAAAATAATTTTTGGGGGTAAATAACTAATAAGGAATGTCTTTGAGTTTCTTCATTAAATGTTGATTGTTTTAATGATGATATTGATAATACTAGTCCCCGTCTAGGCCCGGGGTAGAATTGGCCCAGAGCATGGCTCTGCTTTTCGTAAAAGGCGATTCAAGAGAAAAAGTCCACCTCGCAAACATCAGCTAGTATGAAGGGTAGTATTTTACTCCCCAAAAATAGAGGCGAGCTCTGGCAATCGTCGGCGGCGACCTGCCCCCTTCCCTTGACGACCCCTCGACGACGATGACGACAATGACACCACAAACGATGACGAAGACAATGACGACCGCGACGTGAGAACCCCCTTTTCTTCACTTACCCGTGGCTGGTTCTGACCAGCATGCCCCCCCCCCCCCCCCCCCCTAGGCTAGAGTGGTGCATTATGACCTAACGGTTGACGCGTCCTTAATCCAAATAAGCCAAATTAGTACTGGTTAGAATAAATATCTGACAATTCTATTATACTTGCCTATTCTTGTAATATGCACATGGGTGTATGAAGGGAAGCAATAAGCATTTGGGCCGCAAAGTTGCAAAGTCTTTGTTTGTTTTGATATTATAATTTTGATAATATGATTTTTGTTTTTCATAAAAATCTGATGACGGAAATAGTTTCCATTAATTTCCAAAACGTTATTTATTATTATTATAAATATAAAATAAAGGGTTATTTTCCACTAAAGTGTTTTAAATATCATATCATGAACTCTTCTAACTTTAAAACTATTATTGAGCGAGCGTCTCCACTTGACTCTTATGGCTCGAATGTCTGTTTTTTTTTTTTTTTTTTTTTGTTTTTTTCTCTCTGTGACTGCTTCGGTACAGGTTGCACCGTTTCTCTGATCGACCTGAAATTTTGCACACATGTACATACCACCTATGCGGGTTGCTGTATAGTTTTTGAACAAAATCCGATCGTTGGTTATAAAAAATAAAATAAAAAAATAAAAATGTTTCGATCGTTATGAAATTTTGCAGGGTCAATAAGTATAACATTCTCTCCTATTGTACAAATTTTCAGCTAAATCGGTCAAGATCTTAAGTATTGTAGATAGTAATTACATTTTAACAAAAGTAACGTTACCATGGCAACGAAAAGTCTCACTATGCACTGCCATCTAGAAGTAATCAAAATACTATCGAGGAAGCAGTGTATTATTTGTTACCAAAGAGTTAAAATAGTTTTCCCAAAGAAATGATGTCAAGGTCCTCTAGATGGCGGTGGATTTTATCCATTCTCTCCTATTTTACAAATTTTCACTTATTGGTATGTAACATTATGGGAATGTCGTACTCGGGTCGTGTTGCACGTACCGATGCTCGCTCAACAACGCGACGGGACTTTAGCGTTTTCCTAGTAGTTAGTTATTGTTCTCTATGCTAGGTGATAGATTCCTCTTTAAGTGACCTAATAACTGACAAAGTCTAATGGATTAACTATTAACAATTAGTAGTAGTTTTATTACACTACTATGTGTTCTCACTGTTCTCTTCACAATATTGCAGTCACGTAACATTTTGCCTTAAGGCTATTGTAATCACTAATCAGGGTAGGGTCAAAACCTTGGAAGTCCATGAAAGTTGGCTGCATGAAAGAGTACCTTTAATAAAACAGCGAAAAAAAAAACATTTTTTTTGGTCGGGACATAACCTCACTATCGGCCATTATATCTCGTTTTTTTGACAATAGTGTAGCCAGCACAGCTAGAGTACCTACTCGTCAGCAAAGTTTGAACGACCTTCAAAGTTGCATTTGTTTAAATCAGCATAACAAACGCAGGAAAAATAACATTTCTAGCATCATTTTTCTACTCCGTGCGCTGTGTGTGGCGAGGTGACGGACTAGGTGTATGTCAACAGACCATTCCAAACATTGGAGGTTATGTTTCATTAGAAATTTTATTTTAATCAACCCAATTCTATTTGCGTAAAAATTGAACTAGGGCGTAGGGGCTAGGCGTAGGCCTAGCCTAGATGCAATTTCTCTTTGGGGGTCCCCGTCTGGGCCCGGGGTAGAATAGGCCCAGAGCATGGCTCTGCTAATCGTAAAAGGCGATTCAAGAGAAAAAGTCCACCTCGCAAACATCAGCTAGTAAGAGCGGAGTATTTTACTCCCCAAACTAGAGGCGAGCTCTGGCAATCGTCGTCGGGGACCTTGCCCCCTTCCCTTGACGACCCCCCGGCGACGATGACAATGACACAACGAATGATGACAAAGACGATGACGACCGCGACATGAGAAACCCCCCTTCCTCCCCTTACCCGTGGCTGGTTCTGACCAGCATGGGCTCCTCCTCCCCACCCCCCTTAGGCTAGAGTGGTGCATTATGACCTAACGGTTGACGCGTCCTTAATCCAAATAAACAAAAAAAAAAAAAAAAAAAAACTCTTTGGGGGGCAAAAGCCTAGGCCTACAGTGGCGTATCCTAGGGGGGGAGGGGACAACCCTCCCCCCCTTTTGAAAAAAAAATGTAAAGGAGAAAATAAAATAACTACAAATTACCGTCTGACTAAAAGAGGATTTTAGTAGATACAAAGTTGGTTATTTTGATGCTTTAAAACGCACAGATTTTCACCAAAATGACCGTGATAGAGAAAACTTTTAGATTAAAAACAGGTTTTTGATAAAATGTTGGTGCGATGCTTTAAAAAACGCACAGATTTTCACCAAAATTACCTTGAAATAGAAAACTTTTAAATCAAAAACAGGATTTTAATAGACAAAATGTTGGTCATTGTGTTGCTTTAAAACGCACAGATTTTCACCAAAATGACCTTGAAGAAGAAAATTTTTCCGGGGGGCCCCCCACTTAGCCTTCGGCACATCTATGAAAAAATTGATAAACCCCCCCCTTTATGAATTCCTGGATACGCCACTGTAGGCCTAGCTTCAATATGCATCCTAGGCTAGCTAGATCTAGGTCTACATTGATAAAACAGGGAAATTCTTGTGATGTGTTAAATTTGGGGCCAGCTTTAAATTAAAACTTTAATAAACTAGGGCTACGCGTAGCCTAGCATCGGCCCAACCCAGGTAGTGTATAGTAGCCTAGGCCTAGTATTTATAGCCCTATCCCCCAAAAGGAATATTAAAAGTTTTTTTCTAAATACCTTAGGTCTATAACTCTTGTACATATTTACTATTTAGGTACCTTGACCCTACCTAATTGGTTGGCTCAGTAGACTGTTTTTTCCCGTGGGCCCTCCTAGGCTTAGTGGCAAAGACCTACTTTACTTCAACATTAGACAATTGATAGACCTACTCATTAAATCAAGCTAAAAGTTAGGCTAGGTCTACATAACATTATAATATTATTTATTAATAATTAGTCAAGCCCAGAACTCAGAAGTGCAACCAAGTAAAGAAATTAGTCAGAAACCAGAGGAAAGCAGATGACGGAGGCTAGGGCCTATCTGTGCTGTGCAGACGACAGACTTTTAGTAATATTTTAGCGGATTGTAGGAAAGTGGTATTGGGAAGATCGCTCATTGGTCAATAAAATAAAACCATTGTTGTCAACTGTGAAAACAAATAATGACTTGACATTTGTTTGTTATTTATTACTTTCAATGCATTTGATCGTCCAGATTACATGAAATTAATCTTGTAAACAATAATTTAGTATTTTTATTTAATAATGTGCCATGTATAATTCATTAATTTTTTTAAAAGTACGTTTTCAATTAGACGGTTAGACCTCCAATTTTTTATAGTGGTTCACATGAAAAATGGCCGCCGACAAGTGTCAAAAGGTCATTCAAAGTTGTGTGATTTTGAGTCTAGTTCTGAAACAACAGTTGGTGTACGATTTTTTTGCCAGACGATACAAAACTCAAAAAACTCGTATTTGTACCGTTTGACAAAAATAATCGTACACCACTGTTATTTTAGAAATATATTTGTCCTTATAGTTGAAGTTGTAGCTAAAGGTGTTAAGAAACTATATCCAGAAAACCAATTCACAAAATTAAATTTTGCACTAGCTGTGCTGGCTACACTATTTTCAAAAAAACAACATATAATAGTCGATAGTGAGGTTATGTCCAACCAAAAAAAAAAAAATCTGTTTAAGAGTAGCCTAAGGCCCTCTTTCACTCAGAATTTTTCAGCCACGTTTCTTCAACTTTCAAATTATCGGCCAGAGGTGGTACAATAGCCTTAAATCATCAGCAATACAACCTAAAAAGCCGGAAAAATGTCACTTCTACATAGAAAATTAAGTCTAGGCTTGGCCTGGGCCTGTCTAAATCGGTCCGCAGGCCAAGCTCGGTCCCATGCAGGGCTCTACTCCAAAATATATTCCTGTGTACTCTACTGGTCTTAGTAAGTTTTGAGAGAAAGAAAACTGTCTACTAGAAGTTTCCAATTAAGACTGTGAACTGAACGACATAAAACTTTTTTTGCCATGCAGTTTTGTTATATTTCACTGTTATTTTTCCCCTTTTGCATTTAACGCTTAGGCCCTACTCACTCTTATGTGTACATATCAATTACAATAATTGGATGAGCAAAGCGAAAATTTCACTGACCCCAAAAAAATTTAGCTCGGGTGTTTTTTTTGTTTTTTTTTCTTGTTTGTTTTTCTGCCTGTTTGTTAGCACTCTACCGGGCAAACGGCATATCCGATTTTGATGAAAAGTGGAGGGGGCTTTAGAAATCTCTGAACTAAGATGTGTATTGTTTTTGGGTACAATCAAAGAAATATTTCTCATGAATATCGTACTTTTGCGATTTTTTCCGATTTTTAGTGCGATATTTTCGTGCCATTTGGGCCAATTCTGACCAAACAGGTGGGGCTACAACGTTCATATTTTTCATGGACATTAACACATTCTATGCCAAACACGTCTATAGACGTGTTTCAAATTCTCCCGCGCCGTGCCAATCACGTCTATAGACGATTTTGCGCGGTCGGTAACTTATTTACTAATAAATCTGCTAGATGGCGCACCACTACACTCAAACTTGTCAAGAGCTTACACAAGCTACCGATAGGTAGCAGCATGTGGAAAAAAGATCGCAAAATTATCTCGTAAGCCTAGAAACGACAATAATTACAGCTGTTTGTTTGTTGTTGATGATAAAGATGGCGGACTTGAGGAAGCTAAAATCTAAAAATCTTGCTTATATCGAATTATTGGAGCAAATATTCGCCGATGACGACGCGGCAAGTGAATTTAATTTCAGTTATGATTCAGACCAAAGTGACAAGGAAGTAGGCCTAACTGGGGAAAGGAAATATGAGAGTAACCGTGAAAGTGATGACAGTGACAGGGAAAAAGATGTATGTGGACGGTGGTGGAGATAACCTCCAAACTGTCAATGGATTTGCACCTAGGGCTAGGGCCTAGCCCTCCAGCTACTATTCTAAAAGTGTAGGCCTACCCTATGTTGAAAAAATCATCTCATTATCGTAATTAGCTGAGAATTTATGTCAGTTTTAGCATAAGGGAACAAAAACTGGTGAAATCAGTGAAATGCTTGGCACAGGGGTGGTTTCCCCTAAAATCTTGCCTGGCAGCCAATGTGTTAAGGTTATGGTGATGTAGTACATTTTGAAAGAAAAAGTTGAAAAAGTTAGCCAGAATCCATAGAATTAAAGCTTTTAATATAAGTTTTTTACGGTAAATAATACCAATTGACAAGAAACAATAGAAACTTGACAACAACCACCTACAATGTGTAGGCAGCAAAGCAAAGCACTTGCAAAAGTAAAGATATCCCACGCAAACTAAAAACTTAAAAAAGCTCATCCATCAACGCGACTAAAAAAAGCGTTTGCGAAGCTTCCTAGTTAATTAGCATACTCATACCTGCCAACCTTCCTGATTCAATCGGGAAATGCCTGATTTTTTACCTGAATTCCCGATTTCCCGATTGATTGGGCTATTTGTACGATATTTATGAATTTTCATGTATTTCTATCAAAATTACGATATTTTTGTATTTTCCCGGCTAAGTTTGAATTTTCATATATACGAGTCGAGTTGGCTGTGTGTCAAGCCCCGCCCACTCACATATCTTCTGGTCAACTCATCAACTCAGCTCTGATATGTACCACCATGGTTCTGATGCCTGATAGACGCATCACCATTAGCTGTCGTTTTCAGTATCTCGTCGAGCCAATGGGAACACTCGACTCTCGACTTCGAAGCTAGGCTTCCTGCCTGAATCAACGTTGTTTGATGAAGTGAAGTGATCCGTTCAGATCGTTTCTAGGCCTACTTTTCTTTTCTCATAATTCAACTTTGGCGATTAATGTAAGAAAGTGATGTGAGACAGTGTCGTGGCATGATAAAATGTCTTCATCGAAAAAGTACTTGCAGGTTTTTAAACAATCGTACGCGACCGAGTTTCCATGCATCAAACAATCCAGGAAGGGTGAACATTGGGGTTATGTTATGCTGTTATTATTCTTGGAATCTTAACAATCCCTCATATAGTAATGCGGAGTGTAAACGTGTGTTTAGTCAAGTCAAAAAAACTATTACCCAATTCAGTTCAGAGCATCAATGTCAGTCAAACATTAGTTAGGAGAAACTCCTTATAACAAAGTTTAGAAAGTATGGGCAACTGTGATTCCAACAAAACTTTGATGACCTCTTAAGAAATATGTCCTACATCTACATATGCCTACTTTCAAATTTTATTTGGGTAATTATTATTCTTATTAGGCCTATTCTTATTATTAATTCATAAAATCTACTATAGGGCTAGGCCTAGGCCAGCCCTAGGCCACGTGTTGCATGTCACAGCCCTAGTGGTAGGCCTACCTAACTATGTTTCACTATTTTCTTCAGTGTGACCTACCTTCTCTTAATCACCCCCCCCCCTGCCCCCTTACCCATTTTGATTTGGTTAGATAGCCTCAAATGGCTGATATTTGAGTCTTTTGGGTACCGATACCATGTAATTTGGGTTAAATTTGAATCTCCCTATTTTTGGTTGTGGCAAGTTGGCAGGTATGCATACTTAAAAAATATATCTCCATCAAAAATGCTACATAATTAATAACTATTTATCTATTAATACAATATTTCCAAAACTAGGTCATCGAACTAGTGGGCAAGGAAAACGTCAAGCTGGACAAGAAGCAACTGGATGAAATCCTTGAACTAATACAGAAGGAGGAGATTATCGAACTGGAGGGTCAGATCGAGCGAGCTTTAGCAAAGGGCTCTTCACTGTGTGAGGAAGATGAAGAAGCCAAACTGAAGAAGGCAGAGGAGATGAAAGACATGGAAAAGGAGCTGGCAGCCACGAAGCCGTTGACTCCACTTCAAGAGGAAGAAAGAAGGAATGAAGGGAGCGTCTCTACCGTACCGCCCACCCCAGCCGCGCAGTCCGCGGCTGCGATGGCAGCGGCGCCACCCGCTAAATCCACTGACGTCAACGAACCCAAAGATCCGAAAGATAGTTCAAAGACCCTATGATAAGCTCTGTAGGGTAAACCTAAAGTTGTTGCTTTTAGGTGACATAAATGCACTGTAATTATTGTTGATTTAAGTTACTTATCTAGGTATGTTTATGTATATAATAGCTTCAGATTAATTTTAAGTGCAGTGCTTTAATTTAAATTCTGCAGTTCTGCTAGGCACTGCATACTAGGGCACAACGTGTTAATTAATTTGACCTATGGGTTTGAATTAAAGGTTACAGTATTATTATAGTTAGGGGCCCTACATGAGAATGCATTCTTAATGTATTGTTCCTTCCAAGCAAGTAAATTGTTAACTTATAAACTAGTATGTAACTATTTGTGTACTACACTTGCTAAAGAATAGGAACTATGTACCATAACATTTGTTTCTTCAAACTGCCATTTCTTCTATTTTTATGTTCCTTGATTTTGCTGTAAAGTAACATGATAGGTATATGACAGGTTCTTTTAGGCTGTTATGTAGCACTAATTAAGAGTAGAAAGTAGAAACACAAACTCAAAATTTTCTATACCGGTACCCTTGTCAGCAATTTAAACAAAGAAGGCTGAGTGTTGTGGCTAAAGAAATTTTAAGTTTGTGTTTTTACTAGGTATCATCCTATGTGACAAAATACTAGCCTGGAAAAATCTACTACATATGCAGGTGTGAAAGCTAGAAATAATAATTTTTATTTTAAAATCCCAAACAAGTACAGTACAGTTGTTATATATAACTATAAGCCATACAGTGTACCCAGTAGGTAATAATGATTGTTACAGTGAGTGATACATTAACTTTCTCTGCTACCAATGGTTCAAGAGTGTGGAGGCAATACAAAAACATAACAAACAGCCAGTGTTTCCTTCATTGCATGCTGACACCCAAAGTACATTTAAATTAGGCTTGTGCAAGCAGTAAATGTGTTTGACGTTCAAATCAAGTTTCAAATCAGTAGTTTGAATTTTGTATACTTGTTCTTCTCTTTCAATAGTGTTGAATATTGATGTGAAAACAATAACATCTATGTGATTTGGACTTTTTACGTATAAGGTTATCTTTACCATTAATAAACAAGTAACAATAATTAACAAAATAACAATATTTTGGAGTAGGCCTACTGTTCATATTATACTTTATACTTATCCAGATGAAAAGTATTAATGTAACATAAATATTTTAATTTTTAATTTTTTTTAAATTTTCAAATGGTTGTAATTCAAATTTGGAATTAAATCTTAGTAAAGAAATTGGTATTTATATTGATTACAGTTTTCCGCAAAAAGTGACCTAACATTTTCTCAACTTGTTAATATAGGTGTAATTAATGTTTCTTATTGAATTTTTAGTTTGCTCATTCTAAACTTACAACTATAATTCTTCTAAATATCTAACTTTATATTAGCTGCAGTTGTCATCAGCAGGTGAAAAGTTTTGTCGTCCCCAGCCCTTCAGGCTGGGATTTATGTTCTCTTTGCTTTCCCAACCTGTCAACCCTTCTCCAATCTAAAATTATTACAACTATAATTGATGTTATTTGTGTAATCACCAACGGAGGTAGTGAAGTATAATATGCCAGCGTGACATCATACTCCTCTTACCTTGAATTCGACCGCAATGTCTTGAAAGTGTGCATGTTCACTCGTTGGTTTTACTAACAACAAACTACAAAACCGTTAACATTTCTATTTTTGGCAAAACTCCATTTTGGTTGAACTTGAAAGTCTTTTATATTGAAAATAGAAGGAGTTTAGGAGTTTTGTTTTGTATTTACAATACGTCATCACGGCAAACATTTCACAAACCAACATTTTTTTTCCTGTGCAGAGAGGGGCTTCTTCAACCATTCTTCTTTCTTGCTATCCAGTATAAAATGGCTTCTTTCTCTGACCTGCTCATATCATTGGGCAGGGAGTCAATGTCATTCTAAAGTGCGGCGCACCAGAAAAGGTCTGCTCTGTCTTGGGATTCGAAATTACATAATTGTAGTGTGGCCGGTTCGGTGGTGATGTTGAATCTGTTCAGAGGTGTTACAGAACGTCAAGGCCAGTTGCAAGTAGGAACTGGGCTGTGGCAGTTTTACGAGACCAGTTTTTGTCTGGCCCTTTTTTGATCTCATCCCACCAAGATTTCATTGTTGCAGCCTCTTCTGTGCTGTTTTTGAAGACCTTTTCCATAATCAAGCCAATCTCCCTTTTTACGTGGTGAAATGTCATAGAGAGAGCTGGTGGGATATTTTTTGGTGCCGCTTTTGGCTAAAATGTCAGCTTTTTGTCCCCAGAATTTGTTTGACAGTGGCTGGGGATCCACTGAACTTCAAGCGTTCTGTCTTGTTGATGGAGGCTAGTGAGAGAGTTTTTGAAGAGTAGCACATCAGGGTGGTAATTAGCTGCTTTTGTGACGAACTGTATGGCTGAGATACTGTCGCAGAGGATCAAATTTATGTTTGTTGAGCAGAAAGGTTGGCATGTCTACAATTTTTGGGGCTGCCCTGGCGAGTGCTGCGACTTCAGCATCAAAGTGTGTTGCTCACAGGCTCATTTGCCTCCTCAAAAAAGAGGCAGTATACGCTATAACCAGAGAGATTGGTGGTTTTATCTTCGAATCCATCATTTCTTGAGAGGGAAGTGCTTTTACAAGTGTGCCATTGACATAATTTTCAGCTCTTTTAGGTCCAGATCTTATTTTTTCTCAATTCCATCTATTTTTAAATTAGGTGTAAGATGATTTGATGTGTCCTGCAAACTGGCTGGAGATGGGGCTTCAAAGGGTAGTCGTGTAACCTGAAAATCCGGACAAATTGCCTGTTAGTTTGATGTCAGTCTTGGCAAAGTTTGCATGGGCCTTTTTCTTTGAGGCAGTTGGATTCAGCCAGAAATCAGGGTTGAGGCGCGCCAATTTTTCATGAAGCTGTATGGCACTCATTTCTATTCTCAGCTTCAGGGGCTCAATCTGGCAATACCATTCCATTGAGTCAATTTGGATAGTTTTGACTCCTCCAATGGACTCCAACATGGTGGACTACAAACATACACAGTGACAGCACAATTTTGATTGGTAAAACCACAAAAAACATTACTAATAATTAACAATAAAAAGTTAGTAATTCACCAACTAAAAATTAATCAAGGAACATTAATTACTTCTGTATATTTACAAGTTGACAAAATTTTAGGTCACTTTTTGCTGAAAACTGTAATTGATATAATTACCAATAAATACCTTAAAATGTAATTTGAACACCAAATATTTGCCCAGGCCTAATTTAAATGTAGTATGTAGTGAAATCACAATTTATTGTTCCTTGTATACTTGTAGGTTTAAAAGCTCATTGCTCAAGGTAAACAAAATGTGTTACATTTAATGTAGTAGCCTATATTTACGTGTCAAGTCTTTTCCAATCCAAACTTAAACTTCAACAAAGGTAGATAATAGGTATATATAATAGGTATACTATGGCTCATAATTATGCAATACTGACCAGTAAATAGTAAATACTTAACACAATATGTAAACTGTGGGTATGGAAACAATGGATTGAGGTTTCACTACTTTAGAACCAAAATACTATTACATAGGCCTAGTGTAGTTTCAATGAATATAAACCCTAACAAAAAATAGTGCATATTTGTTACAGGTTTGTAATAATTTTATTTTGAAAGGACTTACATTTTTACATAGGTACCAAAAAAAGAAGTTTTTTGTTTCAATTTTACTTGTTGATTTCACGGTCATTAGTCCTACTACTCGGCATTAGTCTATTAGTCCGTGGAACAAGTGTAAAAACATTTCAAATCCGGAAACCAGCACCAAAATTTAGGAGCAGGTAAAAGACGTATTTAAGAATGTTATTTTCACGGGGGACACGCATGGTAGCAAATAAGTCACCTGTCATGGCGTCCACAAGATGGCTGCCAAAATAATTCTTAAAATTGCTGCAACTCAAGAAGTAACCGTCAGATTTGGATAAACTCGGTTTTGTTTCATTCGGTTTTTAATGCTCTACAAAAAATGTTATTAGAAATTTTACCGTAAATACAATAGTTTTAATTATATTTATATATTATTACAATGTATTGTAATTATAGCACTTTTGGTATATATATAATTATTTATACGTAGAATTCGCTAGATTGTCATAAAAGTTTCAGACTATATTAAAATAACGTCAATAAATCCAAAATTTTAAGTCCCGAAATGAAATTCCTGTAATTTTTTTATTAATTAATTAATGAAATTAAGCATTAATTAAATCCCAGTTAAAAGTTTCTTATTCACGTACCAAAGTCACGTAGTGTATCACACAAGAACATTATGACCGCAATGAACCAAAAAAATATTAGTTCCAAAAATTAATTCCAATCACTTTCCTATTAATTCAATTAATTAAAAATAATTACAATAATCTCAATTAATTTTGTAAAATTAACACAATGTGGTCGACCTTGGTATCATTTTTAAGCTAGTTTTAAGACGAATAAATGTAATGAAAAAATTAATTAATTCAACTAATTAATCACCGAATTAATTACATTTTAGTTAAATTATCCCACTTTTGACATATGTATTGTTATGTATACCTAAAACTCGATCGATCGTCATAAAAATATACTACTTTACTGACATAATGCCAATGAATCCAAAATGTCATGTCCCGAAAAAAAATTTCTATAACTTACCGATTAATTGGATGAGCGAAGCGAAGACTTCAATTTCACTGACCCCCCAAAAAATTAAGCTCGTTTTTTTTTTTTTTTTTCCGCTCTCTACCGGGTAAACGGCATATGCGATCTTGATGAAAATTTGAGGGGACCTTTGTTTTCTCTGAAATTAGAGGTGTATTGTTTTTGGGTACAATCGAAGAAATATTTCTCATGAATATCGTACTTTTACTATTTTAAAAAAAAAATTTAGTGCGTTATTTTCGTCACATTTGGGCTGATTCTGACCAAACGGGTGGGGCTACAACGTTCATATTTCACATGGACATTAAGATTATGGTGATGTAGTACCTTTTGAAAGAAAAAGTTGAAAAAGTTAGCTAGAATCCATAGAAATAAAGGTTTTAATATTAGTTTTTCAATTTTTAGTGCAATATTTTCGTCACATTTGGGCCGATTCTGACCAAACGGGTGGGGCTACAACGTTCAGATTTCACATGGACATTAAGGTTATGGTGATGTAGTACCTTTTGAAAGAAAAAGTTGAAAAAGTTAACCAGAATCCATAGAAATAAAGGTTTTAATATGAGTTTTTTTAGGTTTATAATAACAATAATCAAGTAACAATAGAAACTTGACAACAATCACCTACAATGCATTCAAAAAGCACTTGTAAAGGAAAAGTGGTCCTACGCAAACAAAAAACTTACAAAAAAAAGCTCATCCATCAACGCGGCGGGACTTTAGCGTTTTCCTAGTTAAGAAATTAAGTGAAGAATTACTTATACCTCAATAATTGTTGTTGTCACTCAATTAACACATACAAAATGCCAACAAAAGTATCAAATATAAATATGCAAGTATTATTTTAAAAATTTATAGTCCCAAAATTAAGTTCATGCTTCTTTCTCGTTAATTGAATTAATGAATGAATTAAATTAATTGATATAATCACCATGTGTTGTGTAAAATTAACACAGCCACACTGGGAACCATTTGCATGCTTATTTTACAGGAAAATAAATTTGTGGGAAATTCAATTAACAGAAAAGTAGCATGAACTTAATTTTGGGACTATTAACTTTTAAAATTATATTTGCATTGTTTATATTTGGTACTTCTGTTGGCATTTTGTATGTGTTAATTGAGTGACAACAACAATTTTTGAGATATAATTAATTCTTCACTTAATTTCTTAATTAATCGGTAAGTTATTAGAATTTTGTTTCAGGACATGACATTTTAAATTCATTGGCATTATGTCAGTAGAGTAGTATATTTTTAAGACGATCGTTCGAGTTTTAGGTATACATAACAATACATATGTAAAAAGTGGGATAATTTAACTAAAATGTAATTAATTCGGTGATTAATTAATTTAATTAATTATTTTGTTTATTACATTTATTCGTCATAAAACTAGCTTTAAAATGATTCCAAGGTCGACCACATTGTGTTAATTTTACAAAATTAATTGAGATTATTGTCATTTATTTTTAATTAATTGAATTAATAGGAAAGTGATTGGAATGATTTTTGGAACTAATATTTTTTTGGTTCTTTGTGGTCATATTGTTCTTGTGTGATACACTACGTGACTTTGGTACGTGAATAAGAAACTTTTAATTGGGATTTTATGAATGCTTAATTTCATTAGTTAATTAATCAAAAGGTTACAGGATTTTCGTTTCGGGACTTAAAATTTTGGATTTATTGACGTTATTTTAGTATAGTCTGAAAATTTTATGACAATCTTCTAGCTAATTCTACGTATAAATAATTATATGTATACCAAAAAGTGCTATAATTGCAATACATTGTAATAATATACAAATATATTTAAAACTATTGTATTTACGGTAAAATATCTTTTGACATTTTTGTAGAGCATTAAAAAACAAATAAAACACTACCTAGTTTATCCAAATCTGATGGTTACTTCTTGAGTTACAGAAATTAAGAATTATTTTGGCGGCCATCTTGTGGACGCCATGACAGGTGACTTATTTGCTACCATGCGTGTCCCCCGTGAAAATAACATTCTGTGTCTGTGTGTCTGTGTCTTTTACCTGCTCCTAAATTTTGGTGCTAGTTTCCGGATTTGAAATGTTTCTATAGTTTTAGCAGCTTGTTCCACGGACTATATAGGCTAGTAGCAACGCCGTCACTCATCCAGGTGCATGCCGGGTATTCTCAGCTTCGAGCGCTACTGAAGGACAAGCAACCCTCATTTCACAAATTGATGCCTGCTGCACGGCGCATTGCTTATCACGCTCTAACTTTTATACAATTCATTATTTTTTAGCTAGCGATTTAGCCAAGGTCGTTTAACCGGTCCCCACTCGAACACCGAAGTTAAGCAGCCTTCGGGCGTAGTCAGGGGTAAAGTAGGTGACTGCTCTGCCCTGAAATTCACGTCTACCGCTGGTTAGAGCAGATGGAGGGTTCGAGAGCTAGTGTAACGGCTTCGTTCTCCTCGACGTCTGCTCGGCAGTCCGGGTTAGTGGAGGAACCTATATGACTGTCAAGGTTACACCGCCCTTTCGGATGGGACGTTAAGCCGTTAGTCCCCTTGGTACTTTTCGATAGGAGTAGGCTACGTGCCGGTACCGGGTTTCCTTTCCTCCCTTCTGTTCATACTTCATACTCATCTATCACCACTCATGGTCTCAAATAGCCAAAGTTGAGAGACGTTAAGGAATATCCAGTCAATATCCAATCAATATTCATTATTTGAACAAAACTTAAATGAATAATAATTACAAACTATATCATTCCTTCTATTAGCGATTACTATTTAGAATTTTTAGACACTGCTGTTAACTTGTTATATTGATGTATGTATTATTATACATGAAAGAAATATCAGAGTATAAGTTTTCTCATCTTCAATTGACAAAACGTACTGATAGTGATTGAATTTCGACAAGATCTCTTTCAAAATATGCATCCGACTATTAAGACAAGAAATAAATTAACTTTCTAGATAGAAAATGCACTGAACAAAAATTAACAGCATACCTAATTAATATGCAGAGTATAATATGCTTTTAATTTTTATCTAAAATACACACTTTTGAAGTGCGGATAAGCTGTGGAAAACTGCACACTGCATATTAGTGTATGCTGTAAATTTTTGTTCAGTACTTTTTCTATCTAGAATGTCATTTATTTCTTGTCTAATTAGTTAGATGCATATTTTAGAATTCTTGTTGAAATCTGATAAGTAGTTTTTTGTCAATTGAAGTTGAGTTGAATGCGTACATTGTTATAACAAGCTAACAGCTGTGTAAAAAATCAAAATAGTAATCACTATTAGACGGAATGATATTATGTTTGCTAAATATTATTCATTTAAGTTTTGTCCGAATAATGAATAGAATAAAAGTTGGAGCGTGATATTTGTTACGCCGTGCAACAGATGTCAAGTTGCGAAATGAGGATGAAATGAGAATCATACTGAGTACGATTTGCGGTCATGTGATGCCAAGCTGTGACGTCAGATAACGGTTCCCTATTGAGATCTTCCTTCTACCCCACTTCAAGCACTGGGTTAATACTGGAAATTGTATTCCCTACTTACAAAAAATGGAATTAAAAAGTTAATATAAAATGTTAGGCCTAATAAGTTTTAAAGTAAATAGGGTTGTGCAAGTATTAAAATTTCAAGCAGTGTCTTAGCTGTGTGTTTTGCGCAATTAGCTCCCATTAAGAATTGAGGCACCAATTTTTAACTTTCACAATGCATCTAGTAATGGCATAAATGATACCCCGTTGAGATGGATTTTTTAATTTCTGGATTGATTTACATAAAATCTATTGGCTACGGGAGTGTTTCCCGATTAATGAAATTGAGAAATAAATTAGTTAAAAAGCCATTAATTCATTACTTTCTCCAATTTATAATTTGCATATTATTTTATAATTTACCATGCAGGCCTGGTCTTTGTAGCCCATGGTATAGTTTTTGTGTTTTAACAATTATTAGACCCTAACATTTTAAATTCAAGTTTTAACTATACAGTAATTTTAATTTTGCTTGAAACTCACGCAGACGGCTTAAAAACTCCTCGATTATGCCTGGCTTGAAAGTTGAAACTTTCCTATTTTGCACTTCCCTATAAGTACTTAAAGGCTACTTTTGAAAAAATATACAACATTTTCAAAGTCACTAGTACTACCGGTATCTATATTGCGCATGCAAACTGTTATGGGAGAAATTGTTTTTTCATGCTTGCTGAGTGGCTGCCGTGCCAAATAAAGGCAATGAGCCAATGACTGTCAGATTGTAGGAGATGTACACAGCTACGCAGCCAATCCAATGGCCCAACATAATATGGCATCCAGCGTGTTATACCTCTTTCTCTTGTAATGTGCGTGCACGACATGGATGGTGCTGCTAGTATAAAAAAATGTCTGACTTGATTATACTTAATAATCATGCAGTAAACCTCATTGTAATTCAAACTCAAATAGTTCAAGTTTATAACTAGTAATTCAAACTATGAAAAAAAAACAGGTGATGAAGTCCCTGCAAAAGATTTGGGCATAATTAGCCATGTGGCTTTACATTTATATTCTGTTCATTCAAAATGGGGTGTTTGTTCTCAAGCAATTGGGTTGAAAGCGGGTTTACCATCATAGGATTGCAGTTGTGATAATCATTGATGAATTACAAACAAAAGTGCATGTATATTGCCAGTTTAAAATTAAACTCAACTTGTTAGTAATTTTCAGAAGTTGACTGTACCATGTAGGGAACACAGGCACTTCAAATTGAATTAAAGTGTTACCTACTCTATATATTTATATTATTTATTTTATTTCTATACAACCAGTTGTTATAAAATATAAACAATATTGGACAATAAAGGCCTACAATGGAGAGAATAGGTTTGATTTGATATAACTGGAAATATCGGATCATGTTGTGGCTTCCTCTACCTCCCATCCAAATACAAACTTCAAGAACTTTACTGCATACTTTGATTTTAAGATAACTCATGTGGTTAGTATGCAAGCTCAAAGCTTACAATGGTACAACACCAAGAAAGGAAGGTTCATTTATCTTGGGCGACGGTCGTTCGCCCGCAGCCAAGCGCACGCGACTGCTTAACGACTAACTCGACCTGTATACTCCTACCCGAGTTGTGGGGGTTTCTAGGTGCCCGTTAGGGCGCCGCAGCCAAGCCGTGGCGCGCTACACACTCCAGCACCTTATACAGCAAGCAGAGTTGGGGTGATTTCGAGGTGTTACCTAGCCGTCATGTAACGTGATGTGAACTTGAAAACTATCACAATCGAGGGGATTTAGGTACCTGACAACACATGCCAAATTTTATTGGGGTACGACCATTCCATCTTGGTGAAAAAATGGCTTGAAACATGCTCAAAATCACTTTAAGGATGTTAGCTTCTGCTACTACTGCTACTACTGTCTAATCCGTCAGTTTCAATCGGCCCGCGATTCTGACCAGACGGGTGGAGCTACAATGTTCATATTTTACATGGACATTAAGGTTATAGAAATATAGTCTCTTTTGAAAAAAAAAAGTTGAAAAAGTTTGCTGGAAGGCTTCCAAATAAAGGTTTTAAAATAAGCCTTACTAGGCATACAATCAACAAGTAACTATAGTTACTTGCCACTTGTTGACGGTACAAGCAGAGTTAGGCGGGAAAGTGCGATACGTAAACAAATAGCGGACATTTTAAATTTTTCTTCTTTGTGTGGAACGAGAAAAGTTGTCATTATACTCTCATAAAACAAATCAGAAACCGTCCCTGGCCTAGGCCCAGATGTAGAAAATTATTTAAAATACAACAGTGTAGGTCTAAAGTTCCATTAGGCTATAGGACTACCTATTCATACCCATTACTTCATTGTATTTGAAAAAATATAAAATTCAACTTTTTGTCCATTTGTGCCAATTTGTGTCATAGACGTATTAGTATTTTACACCTTTTATTTTCGTAGAATGTTTGTTCCATATATTTGACTTGTCATGCCTATTTTATGCCTTTTATGCCTTTTCTCATACACCTATTTAATTTTTTTTAAATGTATGAAATTAAACTTTTTTACCATTTTTGTCAAATCAGCATTTTTTTAACACTTCTTTTTATTCCGTAGAATATTTGTCACATACATATTTGACCTTATTGTGTCTTTTTATACCTTTTAGGCCTATTTATTCATTCTTCATTAATTCGATTGCGTCGGGGCCTACAGGGTTGGCTTGGTCACTATCAACTACATAAAAGTGTAAATAGACTAAATGCTTTTCTTTTTTAATTAATGTATAATTCAACCTTTTTTCAATTTGTGTCAAATCGGCATATTATTTCACGCATAAGCTTGTCACATATATTTGACCTTTCATGCATATTTATTCATACTTCATTGTATTTTTAAAAACATTTAAACTTCAATCTTTTTTCAATTTGTGTCAAATAGGGATATTATTTTACACTTCTTTTTATTCCATAGCATATTCATTGCAAATATTTGACTTTTTATGCCATTTATGCCTATATGTTCATATCTTCATTGTATTTGAAAAAATATAATATCTTTTTTCAATTTGTGACAAATAGGCATTAAATTTGACACTTTTTTAATTCCATAGAATATTAGTTACTTTTATTTGACATTTATGCCTTTTTTATCTATTTATTTACCATCATTGTATTTGAAAAAATGTAAAATTCAACCATTTTTAAATTTGTATCAAATATAAGCTTGTTATTTTACACTTTATTTTATTTTGTAGAATGTTCGTAAGGCCCACATTTGTATTTGACTTATTATGTGAGTGGTTATGTGTTATGTGGTCATCCTCGAGGGAAAAGTGGTGATGATCAACTTCATTGAGCGAGCGAAGCGAGCGTCTCCACTTGACTCTTATGGCTCGAATGTCTGTTTTTTTTTTTTTTTTTTTTTTTTTTTTCTGTTACTGCTTCGATACAGGTCGCACCGTTTCTCTGATCGACCTGAAATTTTGCACACATGTACATACCACCTAGGCGGGTTGCTGTATAGTTTTTGAACAAAATCCGATCGTTGGTTATAAAAAATAAAAAATAAAATAAAAATATAAAAAAATAAAAATGTTCCGATCGTTATGAAATTTTGCAGGGTCAATAAGTACAACATTCTCTCCTATTTTCCAAATTTTCAGCTAAATCGGTCAATAACTTAAAGACTTATTGGTAATCATAATTCGAAAAATGATGTTAAAAAATGAAGGAGGCAGTGAAGATACAAAGACACACTTTAGAAGGCATGACGTGAATTAGTACAATGCAAAGATGTTGGAATTGTATATAGTGTACAATGTCAATATCCAGTTAGGCCTACACTGTGTGGTGCAGGTGTGGTGGGACTTATGGGAATGTCGTACTCGGGTCATGTTGCACGTACCGGTGCTCGCTCAACAACGCGTCCAACTGAGCGTTTTCCTAGTATTATTATTAGGTTATAGGGTACATTTTTCTTAGAAGATCTCTTCTTCTTTCTCTTCTTCTTTGCTTAATCGAAAGAAGTTTTTTGATATCTTCCTCCACAATTTAACAACCACAATACCACACTAATATTATGTTATTGAAAAAGCTTTGGTCAATCTGGAAGAATAGAATACAATAGAATATTTTATTCAACTTGACGAGCACATGGTACATTTTATAACTCCCGAAGGAGAAGGTGAATAGAAAGGTAACGTATTAAGAAACAACAATAAGAAATATAGTAGGCCTACTACTAGTAGTAGTATAGTAGTAGTAGTAGTAGTAGAAGTAGTAGTAGTAGTAGTAGTAGTAGTAGTAGTAGTAGTAGTAGTAGTAGTAGTAGTTTTTTTTTTTTTTTTTTAAGTTGCCTTTATTGAACAATTTATTTACAGATACAATCGATTGTCCTGCGAAGCTACAAAACAGCTTATCTGCAGGTTCAAATCTTTTTATACATGTGTACATAGTAATACAATAAATCAATCCCTTGGAATCCAGTTCCTATGTCAATACAGATGATATTTCCATGACAGTTATGCATTCTTGACAAACAAAATTAAATTAAATTGATTATTTCTTTTTAATACGGCAACATTGAATTTAAATATTCCCTAGAATGAAATTGAGATACAACAAAATTCAATAATAAACAACAAGTAGTAGTAGTAGTAGTAGTAGTAGTAAAATTAATGTATAAAATAAACACAATATTAACATAATTATAATAATATAATAATTAATTAACATAACATAGATGCAAAGCCACATTTGAAGGGATTTGAAGAAGATCCATCCATCACGCACAGTAAAAATAACATTTTTCGAGCAAGTGTGCCAATTGAAAACTTGTGTAACACGTTGCACTATTTTATTTTCCCATTCTAATGTGTAAAATTGTAGTCTGATAATTATTTCAGCTGTAGGAAATTCTCATTAAAATCACAATTTTTTGCTGTTTACTCTTTATTTATCTATGCCATTTTTAAATTTTCTTTCTTTTAAAATTCAAAATTAACATATTTTCAACGCATCGTTTTTGCTATATTTTTGCTGTTTATTTTCAGTCAAAATATTAAGCTCATGCAATCACAGTTTTAAGCATGTGCTTATAAAATGTGTTCTGCAACTGACCCAAAACTGGACAAATATAGTTTTTTTACCGAAGGAATTTTTTGGATTGAGAATATGAAAAACACATTTTGAACAAAATACTGATTTGTTACGGTAATAATTTGTATTTTCCTGACGTTCTGAACAAAATGCATTTTAAAAAAATGAGGGCAGCGACTGCCGTGTTGCTTTTTGGAATGGATGGCAACACTGCACACCGTGTTCCGGTCCCGCCTTCTCCAGCCGTCATCTTTCTGCAGTTTCTGCGCCATTCGGCCTTCAGCGCAGCCATGTTTATTTTTTAGTGAGGTTCGTCTGTTGGACACGAACGGGGTGTACGAGCACCCATCAAAGCACAGGTAAGTTTGATTCTACTGAAGGTTATTTAACTCATTTTATGTTCATAATTATTGATTATGCTCTATGCTCTGCCACGACTTTTGGCATCCTCTAATCTAATTAAGTCTAAGTTTCAGATAAAATGTCTGTTTATGTTAGTAGCTATCCAATTAAAAGGCCCCTAGGCCCTAGGCCTAGGCCGAGAGCTAGCCTAGGCTAGGGGATAGGTTGGGCGTATAGCCCTAGGCACTAGCCTAGCCCCTAGGCTAGGGTAGGCCTAGGCTAGGCTCATAGGCCCTAGGCCAGCCCTAGGCCTTTACAGCCTTACTCTAGGGCGGTCTAAGGCCTAGGTAGGTTGGGAGTTGGGGCCTAGGGGCCCTAGGCCCTAGGCCCTTAGACATAGGCCCTAGTCCCTAGCCAGATCTTATGATAAGATTAGGGAGGCTAGGCCCTAGGTCTTGATGTTAATTGTCAAGCTCTAACCAGTCTTCTAGGCCTTTTGAGTAGGCCTAGGCCTACTCTTTCGGTTGGGAATGGCCAACTTTTCCACTGTAACGGAAAGGATTTCGGGTGCGCTCTTATCGAAAATATCCTAGAAAAGCGCGGCGAACTTTAGCCAGCGGAAAGTTCGACTAACCTAACGTAAGTAGTTTTGTGGGCCTAACGGAAAGGATTTCGGGTGCATATTATGTTTTATTGAAAAAAACAAGTGTTGAAAAGTTGGCCATTCCCAACCGAAAGAGTGCCAGGGCTAGGGCCTAAGCTTACCTAAGGTAGGCCTAGGCCTAGCTAGGCTAGCCTAGAGGCCATCTTATGTCATTTTAGTAGGGTTTCACCGAAAGTCTGGTCGGGCGTGGGCAAAGGTAAGAGTCTAGTCTAGGCCTAGGACTGGACCCAATTATTGCTGTCAAAGTAGGCCTAGGTCCTACCCTAAAACTAAGCTAACAAGCTAAGCCAAGTAGGCCTCCGCCTAGCCTAGGGCTAGAGCCTACCCCTACTTAGGGTAAAACTCAAGTAGTCTAGGGCCTAGGATACCGCCACACTTTTCCCATTATGAGGTTTGCCAAGCTTCATGTTGCGCACAAGATAAAAAGTGTTGCTATAGGCTACCTACTAGGCCTAGCCCAGCTTGGGTCTAGCCTTCTGCCTACCAAGCGGGCTAACTTTTGTACAGTAAGATCAGAGTATGCAGTTCTCAACCATCTTTTGTCCTTCACAATAATTTGTTTTATATGTTTTATTAGGGCTTTTTTCAGCCATTGCATTTCCGAAATAGGCCTAGTTGGGGAAGGTCTCAAAACATTCAGTCTAATGAGGCTGTTCAGGGTGGTGTAGGCCTACCAAAACATATCCAGATATCTATAGGCCTTGGCCTACTTTTGGCCAAATCAACTTCCGGTACCGGTAATGGTAATTAGGGGCCTATGCATAAAGACTGGCCATGACTATTTTCGTATTTTTCAGCTTATTATTGATTGAAAACATGTAAGAACAATGTTAAATTATGTCTAAAACACTCACATACCGACATAAAATACACAAATAAGGTTCCTAAACCCCCACCTCCCACTAACCTACGATTACGAACAGTCGTAGGGTCGTGGGCTATTAGAAACTGTTGTGGTATAAAAAACCTTTTTAATTTAAAGAAACGACTCATCCGAAAAGGAGATGGTGGTCAAAAATAGAAACGTTAGGCCCTAAAGGTAGGGTTGCCAAGTTTTAATAGTGAAAATACGGGAATTTTCTTAGTGTAGGGAAGGTACAAAGGACAAGAAGGGACAAAGTCAGGGGGATTAAGATTTTTTTGACCAAGATCATCTCTTTAAAGCATTTCTATGCGTTTTAAGATTACATTTTTGACCGAGAATAGCTAGTTAAAACCCACATTATTCAAGCGAGGAATGGGATACCCAAGTTTGATTTTTTACTGTTTGTATTTGTCAAATGATTTAGCATCTCTTAACATCTTAGAATTCTTTTTTACAGTGTAAAACTCCCGACATGAAAGAGCATAGGCCTAATTCAGTGTTCTCCCCAGAAACAAATGTTCACTGGGTATTCCATAAACATTGCCAGGTAGGGCCAAAAAATAGTGGGGGTCCGGGGGCTTTCCCCCGGAAAAAATTTGAGATGCTAGATTCGATCTGGTGAGTTTTAGAGGTTTTTGAAGTCCTTTTAAAGTAGCTTGCTAGAGTTGGTTTAGTGATATGAACATTTCAAATTTGATTGAAATCATAGTCTAACTCTAAGCCTATTTTCTCCTTGTAATGTAGGCTATGTAAATTACTGTAGTCCTATTGCTACAATGAGTACAATAGGCCCTTATAAAGGTGATGATGTTATTCTTTCTTAGTGTTTATTATCTAATATTTGTAGGTTTACAATTACTACAACTTGAAACATTGTTGTATTTGATGACTTCATTTTTATTACTTTAAAATTCGTCCTAGCTAGGCCTATCAATAAAATTGGTAAAACTGTTCACTTGTGTGTGCTCTTTGTGTGCAGTGAATCTGCACTGCAGTTTAGAGATGGGACGTTTAAACATTTAGTGGACAGTTAGAGTTTATTTAATTTAAAAATCGTTTCGTAAAAAAAAAAAAATTAAATTAAAAAAAAAAAAAAAAAAATTCTTTCTTTCTTTTTTTTTTTGCCGGGCGGCAGGGAATTATCGCCGGGCGGCCGCCCGGCGGTTCGGGCCTGGGGAGAACACTGCCTAACTAATTGATAACTACTTGCAAGTTGCAACTCTGCTTCAATTGGTTGAACAACGATTTCTATTATCCGACCATTTATTAGCCACTAGCTGACCCGTCGCGCGTTGCTGCGATGTTATTGTGTTGTTGTTGTTGTTGTGTGTTATGCCAGAACCCTTCGCGGGAGTATACTTCTCCATAAAAAAAATACGTATATGTGTCAACTTTCATGGTGATATGTCCAACGGTGTCGAAGTCAATTCATTGGTGAGTCCTCTTTGCAGGCACCGATCACCACGTGGAGGAGTTACAACAAAATGGATAGCATAGAAACCTTCCCCGTGAAAAAATACATATAGGGCCTATGTGCCAAGTTTCATGGAGATCGGATGAAAAACGAATGTATCCTATAAAAAAATATGTATATGTGTCAACTTTCATGGTGTTATGTCCAACGGTGTCGAAGTCAATTCATTGGTGAGTCCTCTCTGCAGGCACCGATCACCTCGTGGAGGAGTTAGAACAAAATACCAAAAAACAAAACAAAATGGATAGCATAGAAACCTTCCCCGTGAAAAAATACATATAGGGCCTATGTGCCGTTTCAATGGAGATCGGATGAAAACACGAATGTATCCTCTTTGCAGGCACCGATCACCTCGTGGAGGAGTTGGAACAAAATGAATAGCATAGAAACCTTCTTCGTGAAAAATTCATACATGTGCCAAGTTTCATGGAGATCGAATGAATGGTGTAGTCTATTAGGGATGTGCGGTTCCAGGTTTTGGTTTCGGTTCCGGTTCCGGGTAGTAAAGTACTCGATTTTTGGTTCCGGTTTGGTTCCGGTTACACCAAAATATGAATAAAAACATTAATTTATGGATTACTGAGATTAACCACTTGACAACGTAACAGGCCTATGAAAAACATACAAATATCTATCAAATTAACAGATGGCGAAGAAATGATGTGAAATCTAACTCTGCCGTTGACAGAACCGTAGTGAAGTGACGGCTGTAATGGCAGACCGACTCGGTTGGGTCTTTCCAGTACGTGATACATGTGCCAAGTTTCATCTAGCTTACCCGTCGCGCGTGGCTGCTTATGTAATGCAGCTGAGGGAGCCACGCTATAAGAGTAGTCTTAATGATCAAATCAAAATATTTACGTAACAGGACTAAAATATCTATATAAGTCCAGCGCCGTTGACAGCATGTGTGTTAGCCCATAAGCGTAATGAGTGCGAGCGAGATAGCTCCGGCGATGTATCTCGCAGCCAAGGTCGTAGCTGGCTGGAAGGAGGGGAGACGTGCGCTGGACCAAGTGCGCGTTCGATCGACGCGGGCCAGCTAACTGTTCAAGAAGTTGTGTGGGAAATGTATTAAAACGAATGTATCCTCTTTGCAGACACCGATCACCACGTGTTACAACAAAATGGATAGCATAGGTACCTTCCCCGTAAAAAAAATACATATAAGTGCCAAGTTTCATGGAAATCTGATAAATGGTGTAGTAATGCATAAAGGACAAACATACATACATACAGACAGACATACATTCGTTTTTATATATATAGATAGATTACCTAGTGAAAAAATTCTCTCAACGTGAGCATTGGAGCCAGGCATGCTTAAAACGAAAGTCATCAATTTTACAAAATAAGGCATGTTTTGTGCACCACATTCTTTAAAAACGAGAACCCATTTGTCAATTACTCTTTTCGTGTCTCTTTGCTGCGCGGACGAGAGCAAAGATTCTTTAATCTTTACATAAACAAAATTCCTCATATAGGTCGTCCAAATTAATCTGTTTATCTAGTTTAAGAGCACGCACAGCTGTTTGAAGATCACAGTATTTTAGTTCTTTCTTCAAAGACAGCGGCACAAGTTTATGGAAAATGTTATTCTTGGAGAAATCATAATTTTTATCCAAGTAGGCCCTACTTGCAAAGATTCACATAAAAATCGTAAAAGTCATTTTTGATTTTAGTTTGCTTGGCAGGTGACTCAATGTTTTCGATAAGATCATGGCATACACTTACTAAAAACATGTCGTCTTTGCGTTGCTCAATTTTTTGTCGTAGTGTTTTCATGGCGTTGTACGACTCTACACTAACACACTTAGGCCTAGTGATTCCAACTCAAGGATTTTTGTAACCATTTGAAAAACATTGCCAATATTCTAATAGAAGTTCAGGTAGGCCTATATTTCAGCAATTATTTCAACTTCTGGATCTTCATCATTAAAAAACTGTTCAAGAAACTTTGGGCAGTCTTCTATACTTTTGCGTACGTAGCTCTTAATGGCCTCCCAGTTTTTAGTTAGTGTCTCTACGGCTGGGTTCAAGGATAACCATCTGGTAGGAACATGGCGCAACAGGCTCGGACCACTCAAGTTGTATAAAATTAAAAAACTCTTTTAGCTCTGTCCGCCTCTTAGCGGATATGGAGGAATGGCTGTACGTTTTTAAAACCATTGTTTCTATGTCCAAATCGAGTCTATCGCAAGCATATTTACAAGCATTGTGCAGGATATGGGCGTGACAATTTGTCTTTTAACAATTTTGTCATTAGTTGAGTCGTTAAAAAGTTTGAAAACTGAATGGTGCTTACCATAGTTCACATTAGCATTATCCTCACTGTATGAAGTAACAAAATCCAAACTTAGGCCATGCTTCTCTACGTTTTGTAAATTAAGAGATTGTGTATCGATGTTGCCGTCTCGTCCGACTGTTCAATAAATGATAGTAGCTTGTTTTTCACACCCTCACTAGGGTCGAAATACCGCACGCTTATTGGGAACATTTTTCGATTTCCTTTGTTGGATGCATCTGTAGCTATGCTAAAAAACTGGCTTGATTTTAATGGTGAACTTAAAATATCAACAAAATCTTTAACACTTTTGGGGGATAAAACACTTATTACCAATGTTTCTGCTTTTGTGCTACCGGACGATGTCTTCATACAAACTGCAGAATCGCTTAACAGCTCTTTGACCAGCTTATTGCCGCAATCCATGCTGTTG
Organism: Sweltsa coloradensis; assembly: GCA_024449915.1. Taxonomy (NCBI): domain Eukaryota; kingdom Metazoa; phylum Arthropoda; class Insecta; order Plecoptera; family Chloroperlidae; genus Sweltsa; species Sweltsa coloradensis. The sequence goes on from JAMZAV010000191.1 coordinate 595,763, forward strand.
TAGCTTAAATTGTGTTTCACCGTATGATAAACCATAGACAGTTCACAGGCTGCAACACTGTCTGCAACTGCAGTATTTGGAGTCACAAAGAAACTGTAGATTTTATTTGATTCTTTACAGTCGCTCTGCACTTCAATTTGTGGCATTCTGTTGACAAGTGCTGTAAGTCCCCCACTGAAAATCAGTTACATAACTGAGTGGGTAGACTCTAAATACAATTTGTTTATTTATTATTTTGGCGAGTTACGCCGTCAAATGGGAAATTATGTGGAAGAGGACACGGTAGGCCGACCCGAAACAATTACATTACACGTAGGAAATCGCGACAGCTGGAATCGAGAAAGCAAAATAGTTATTGTAGAAGAAGTAAGAGGCCTACTGAGGGTAATAAAATATCCGGTAAACCTGTAGTAGAGCGGACGCGGGGTGACTTTAATTATGAAGGACTTTCAACGGAAAAGTACTTTCGCTTAAAATAGCGACGTTAAAGGTTTAGAAGGTACTTTAGATTTAAAACAGCAACGTTAAAGGTTTTGTAGGTGGAGTATTAGCCATACCCACGTCCTCTCTACTACAGGTTTACCAAAATATCCTATAGCATGTGTCAATATGTGTGCGGTAACCACCAGCGCTGACCTATATGTCAATAGCGAAATCAAGCAAGTGTGCGACAACGAAGGGGTAAGTTTTGTTGACATAGGAAGAGTAGGCATAGGCAGACAGAGGCCTCAAAATAAATGGGAAAGTGAAGTAAAAATTGGTGAAAGACTAAGGAGCTTAGTAATAAAACAGAGGCCTAGGGACATAGGCCCACACAAAATGCCATGTGGGATGGAAATTGAGATGATAGAACTGCTAGGCCTACAATGAAGGATTTTTACCCAACCCGCGTGTGGACCCAAAGTACTTGGTGAAGGTCAAAGAAAAGAAGAGAGCAAAAAAGAAGGAAATGAAAAGAATGGAAAGAAGATGTGAAATAAGCATAGATACAATGCAGGCAAGGAAGTTGGACATTCTTGGGCTTGGTGAAACAAAATGGAAAGGAGTGGGCTCAAAGGAGCTTAGAGATGGGTATAAAATATGCAGACCTGGGTAAGTTACTTTTGAAAAGTAATGAAATTACATTACTCATTACTTCAGCCAAAATGTAACTAAATTACTTTTTCGTTACTTTTCCAAGAAAGTAATGAAATTGCGTTACTTTTTATGAAAAAAAGTAGTGAAATTACTTTCAAAAATTACTTTTTAATTTAAAATGTATCTGACGTGCGGACGAGAATGACGCAAGTGCTTTGTCTGCCGATGGCTGGTCTCAGACAGGGTGTTATCCACGCCCATACTTTAAAACCAGCGGAGGCCTATCACAGAGATATTGTAGATATCGACGTATAGATGTATAGTAAATTATTGATAATGCGGGTGACATCTATCAGCGAAATGTTGTAACTACACTACAAGTGTAACAATTCGACTATCGATTTATTTGACACAGACTTGAATGTTTGATGTCAAGTAGATAATTACGTCGTCAACGGCGCTCGTCATAGGCGGAAGTACCAATAGTAAACATGGCTAAGTTCTGAAATAAAAACTCTGGACTCGAAATCTCTCGATCAGACCTACGAAATGTCGGAAATGCTGCATGCACATGCACATTGTTCAAGCGGGCGATACGTAGAAAGGCAGCAGGCGCACTGGTCCAGTGACTGATATTTGATACACAAAGGCGCGGGCCGCGTTACTAATGCCAAATTACAATGATAAAAGTAGTGAAATTACTCTTCCGTTACATTGAGAAAATTGTAATTAAATTACTGGCTCGTTACTGAAAAAAGTAATTTCGTTACAGTAACGCGTTACTTCCGTTACGTTACTACCCAGGTCTGAAAATATGGTGGTCAGGTGGAAATGAAGGTAAAAATGGTGTTGGGTTTGTTGTGAGCCCAGAGATTAAGGAAGACATTGTTGAAATAAAAATTGTAGTGACAGAATGATCAAGATGAAAGTGCTGATAGGAAAGAGAGAGACCTAGATAATTCAAGTATATGCTCCTCAAGTAGGGAAGTCCATGGATGAGAAGGCATCTTTTATGGACTTAATAGAAATGGAAATTACCACCGAGAGAGTTATTATCATGGGAGATATGAATGCCAAGGTGGGGGAAAACCAAAATGGATATGATGGCGTACTGGGCGCCCACGGGTATGGGAGAAGAGATAAGGAAGGAGAAATGTTGTTGGAGATGTGCAGCCGAAATTCTCTAGTCATATCAAATAGTATCTTTAAGAAGAAAGTGAAGCACAAGATCACTAGATATGGATGGGATGGGGAGACTGAGAGTGTGATTGACTATATCATAGTCAGCAAAGAACTGATGACAGGAGTTAGGGACGTTAAGGTTATTCCTAGCATTGCATTGGATGTAGACAACAGACTACTGGTAGCAAAAATAAAAGCAAAAATACCATGAAAAAGTTCAAAACAAACCAGGACTAAGAAGCTGAAGATATGGCAACTACAAGAAGACAAACTAAGAGAGTTGTTCAGGAAGAAAGTACAAGAAAAAATACCTCAAGGAGAGCTGAAAGACGTAGAAGAAGAATGGTGTGCTCTTAGAAACACGCTAGTGGGGATTACAGAAAAACTATGTGGGCGAGTGAGTGGGAAAAGAAAGCTAAAAGAGACACCATGGTGGAATGAAAAGGTAAAAGCTGCAGTAAAACAGAAAAAATAAACATGGAAAAAGAAGGAAGAAGACCCTGGTGAAAAATCTTGCCAAGATCTTGACAAGATCTTGGCAAGATTGTATTGTAAGATCTTGTATTTTTCTTGCCAAGATCTTGCCAAGATTATACAAGAACTTGCAAGATCTTGCAAGATCTTGCATAATCTTGTATAATCTTGGCAAGATGTTGTATAATCTTGACAAGATTGTGGTTGGTCTATTTATGAGGTACCGGTACGCCTACTTGATGCAATTTCGATACACTTTTTGCCACCTTATTAGATGTTTTCCGTAGCTTGTTAATCTAGGCTAGGGCCTAGGGCAAACACAGGCCTAGGCCTAGTGCCCACCTTATTAGATGTTTATCCGTGGCTTGTTAATCTAGGCCGTGAACAAGAACACAAAGCAAGTAGGCTTGTCTGCAGGCTAGGGCAAACACAGGCCTAGACCTATAGTGCAAGACATAATGACCACTCCATAGCAAATACTTTGAAATATGAACAGAGCAAAAAATAGGTAAAAGAGACTGTCAAACTGGAAAAACAAAAATCAATGGTGAAGTTGGCTGAAAAGCTGAAAGTTGACTTTGAAGGGAACAAAAAGATGTTGTAGGCCTACAGTATGATAAAAAATAAACGTACAGACTACAGATAGTGAGCGTCCAAATTACCTTAATAACGATGACGGTGAACTAACACAAGAAACAAATGAAATACAAGCCTTGTGGAAAAAGCACTTCTGCAACCTACTTAATGACACCAACACTCGTGGCTGTGATAAAGTGATCAACAACCCTACTGTGGAAATATTGAAAGAAGATCATGAAGAAGAGGAGGGAGAAGTAACAAGAGAAGAAGTAAGGCATGCTATAGGCTGTATGAAAAATGGAAGAGCAGCAGGGGTGGATGAAGTATAGGCCTATATAGAGTTAGAGATGATCAAAGCAGCAGGACCAGTAGGGTGTGAATGGATGCACCGCGTGGTTAAAGCAGCCTGGCAACAAAAACCAGTTCCCGAGGACTGGCGGAAAGGAGTGATTGTCCCACTTTATAAAAAGGGTGACAGGAAGGAAGTAAAAAACTACAGAGGCATCACCCTAATGAGTCAAGGAGCTAAAATATATGAAAGAATAATACAAGCAAGATTAAATGTTCAATAGAACCACAGCTAAGGGAAGAGCAGTATGGGTTTTGGAGTGGAAGGTCAACCACTGATTTGATATTCACAGTGAGACAAATCATGGAAACTAGATGGGAGGCAGGACAAACGGTGCACCTAGTATTTTTAGACCTAGAAAAAGCCTATGATCGCGTGCCCCAAGGAAAAGTATGGGAGTGCCTAAAAAAGAAGGGTGTTAACAACGGCATGATCGAAAGAATAAAAAGTATGTACCAACAATGCACATGTTGTGTTCAAACAAACCATGGAAATACTGAGTGGTTTAACACTAACTCCGGCCTAAGGCAAGGCAGTGTAATATCCCCATTACTATTCTCAATAGTAATGGACGAAA